>OW026324.1:2411666-3618333 GCA_932273695.1 Apotomis betuletana
CAATTCAATTTTTGTTGGTTATGGCTCCATCGATATCGTCGATGATTCCGCCAATGTCAAAGAAGACACGTGTTAACTATTAAGAATTTGGCCGGTATATTCAGATGACACGTTCACTTTGATGAGAATACAACAAAAGACAAAGCAAACATTTATTGTTACCATCTTTCGGGCCAGCATGGTGAGCATGGCAGTGTCAACTGACAAGGCACCGTTGTGCCGTTGGTTTCTTGTCAGTTGCCATTGCGAGTCGTCATCCCCTTTTTGCTTACCATCAGACGAAAAGGAGCCACAATGTTTTACCAATATAAAAAAAACGCGCTGTCGTGATCCCTCCTCAAAAAAATTTAATAGATAAGAAAAAGTTGTTTGATGCACCGCCTACAATTTCTTTGCTTTGCCCTAAGGTTGACTGGTAGAGAATGCCTCATGGCATTAAGTCCGCCTTTTGTACGTTAAGTTTTTCTTTTGTGCAATAAAGTATAAATAAATAAATAAATAAAAAGAAAGGAGTGTTTCCCAGTTCCTATTCCCACTGCCTTCTGCATCACCTAATAATTACTAGGTTTATTTTTGCATCAGCTTCACTATCCAAAGGTTAAAATGCACTTAATTACTACTTTTAGTACTTTTTCCCTTGGTTGGCTCCCGACAGAGCGTAGAAAATGAGTGTAACAATCTAATCGTTCTAATCAAAATAGTTTTAGAAGAAATGCAGTGCAAAAAACTTCTGAACGCAAAGTACTTTGGCATTTCAAGCATGAGAAATCACCCTAATACTATGCTGTGTAATTAATGGGATGATTGCAAAAAAATTATACATAGTTAAGGGCTTTAAATAAAACAAAACTTAATTGATTCCTTTGCGTGACGAAAGTTACCCATACATTTTGTATGACTAACTTTCGTCACACAAAGCATTTTGATTTAAAGAAACATTATTCTCATTAAAGAAAGAATCATTTATTGCAACACCCAAAAATAAATAAAATAGGCACATTAATGGAATAAGCGAGAGCAGGTTATCAATACATTGTCCACACAAATTAAGACACGCATGACGAAAAAATACCTTAGATAGATCATTAAATACTCTACATTGATCGAGCGAGCAAAGCGTATACGTTTCAGCTTGGTCCGTTGCGAAACGCGACCCGTAGGAGAGAACAGCCAGTAATCTGGACGTCTGGGATTCGTATACGAAATAATTTTTGGCCAAGCTGAAACTGAGACGCTTCACTCGCTCGGTCGATAAGGATATCGTCCGTCAATCATCAGACATTGCATAATAATCGCCATGAAACTCGTTTAAATGGGCCCTTAAGCGGCTTATGCGCGCGCGCAGGTGCGCAGATGTTTACAAATGGCCGCCACAATGTCGCGAATGTCTCACGCGACCGGTTTAGCCCTAAACCGGATCGAACTCTCACAACTAAACATGAGAGAAATTGTAGCTACCTTGGTTGCTATGGCTGCATAAATACAGATGGATGGTCAAATTTCTCGTGTAGCAATATCCTTTACGGCACTAAATCGTCAGGAGTGGCGAAATCTCTTATCGGAGGCCAAGACTCACTTTGGGTCACTGAGCCATCGGAGTAAGTAAGTAAGTAGTAGCAATATCCTTTGCCGTATTCCGTACAAAAATATTAACTCAGGAGGCCTGTAGCAGATTCTGTCAATGGGTCCTAGGTTTATGGTATGAAAAAACCAGCCAAGTGCGAGTTGGACTCGCGCACCGAGGGTTCCGTTCTTCTAAATAATTTTAAACTTTTTGTTCTCTGTATTTATTGTTATAGTGAAAACAGAAATACATAATCTGTGAAAATTTCAACTGTCTGGTCACACCTCGGACAATGGCGATCAAATGTATGAAAGAAACGCGTTGCTACGCACACAGTCTAAGCTCGTGTAGGTGAACGCGTACCATGCTTGTGTGAGTGAGATAAGACATGCTAGGGTTGCTGCCATTTTGAACGCACGAGTCGGGAACACAATGTGCAGCAATATGAGATGACCTTGTAATAGCGGCGTCGAATTAATTTTGTGTGCTTATAATTAAAGTAATGTTAATCTACGATTTCTTATTCCGCCCGCGTTCAAATTCGATAACCTCAATGACTAAAAACTCATTGCGCGAATTAGGAAGAATTAAGAATCATATTACACTGTAAGGAGGGTATCTAAGCTCGATTTATACAAATAGTTTCCTATTTTGAATCAGTATAAACGAAGTAACTAAATTTTTGTAAGGAAATTCAGGCCACCAAAATATTACGTAAGTTGAAAACATGATTTTTTGTTCATATATATATTGTGTTGTTTTCAGTGTGATCTGACAGGTTTAGGTCGAAAACGGATAGGGCAAAAAAAATACTAAACATAAGTACCTATTGTAAGTTGGTTTTCTACTAAAACATAAAACACTTTGAAAATAACTGGGTATGTACATGCCTTGATTCATCCAATGGGAATCTGTAGAACTTTCTTTTATTTTTGTTGTTTATAGAGCTTAAACAACCGTACACAGCACAACACACGCCCATTACAAAAGTATTTGTTTAATATTTGAATATTATACGTGGCCTCCGCTCTGCGCATCGCGTCGTCGCGTCCCTGCCAGCCGGTAACTGCGAGGTAACCGAGCGCGGGTGGGCGGCACTTTCGGGGGGAGGCAGGGAGTGTCCATACTGTACGTTAGTACTCTTTATTATACTGTGGTCTGGTTATCAGGGTTCATGAGATACAGTCTGGTGACAGTACCTAATGAGCATAAAACGGCAAGATATCACGGTTGTTGTATGGGAGCCCCCTTAAATATTTATTTCATTCTGTTTTTTTGTATTTGTTGTTACAGCGACAACAGAAACACATCATCTGTGAAAACTTCAACTGTCTAACTATCACGGTTCATGAGATACAGCCTGGTGACAGACGGACAGTGGAGTCTTAGTAATAGGGTCCCGTTTTTTACCTATTGTGTACGGAACCCTAAAAAGCCGGTCAAGGGCGAGCCAGACTCACGCACTTTCATCGGGCAGAAAAAACTAGCTACTCTTAACCCTTAAATGCATACAATTACACTAATTTTATTTCTGAAATTACGTAGTTAACAATGAAATCCCCGTCAGTTTGAGATTTCGGGACAATATTGACAGTCTTTATTGACAATATTCAGATTTTGACATGTGACATTTCAGTAGATTAGATTAGATTTATTTATTTCATAATAACAAATTACATTATAAATTATCCTAAGTTAATTTACATGAATCTTGATATTATGATCGTCAATAAAAACATATGATAAGATAATAATCATTCAATTAAGTCAAATATACACTCATAATATAACTACAACAATAATAATAGAAACAAAAAACAGATAGAACAGAAATATATGTCACTATGAGTAAAAAACTAGTTTACACAACTTATAATAGATATACATAGCTCCCATGGGATCGTCAGAAAAACATTAAATAACTAAATAAACAAATGTCATTTTATAATTTCATGTAGTAACGTGTAGATATACATCATCATGCATTTAAGGGTTAAATGCCAATTTAACCTATTACCAGCACAAAGTTGTGAATGTGTTTCGGGTAGCCTACCGTAGAAAGCAGATGAGCGACCGGTTCCGGACCCGGACCGGTATCCGGCATAACATTACCGGTGTGTCTGATAGCGATTGATTCGAGAAAGTGCTGGTTTTTAAACTAGGTCTATCGCGCGATCTGAATTCTTAGGTATTCGTGTTCAAGTTTTTCAACCGATTTCAAAAAAACCGACCAAGTGAGAGTCGGACTCGCGCACCGAGGGTTCCGAACAAACACTTTCCATCCCTAAGTGGTTAAGTTAAGTTTGCACCTAGTATGTATAGCGCCCCATATAAATTAGGTGCAAAGTTAGGTATTAAAAAAACTACTTACTAGATCTCGTTCAAAACAATTTTCGTTGGTAATTTTTATAGTAATGTACATCACATGTTTTTTTAGATTTTTCATTTTCTTATTTTAGAAGTTAGAGGGGGGGGACCAACTTTTTTCCACTTTGGAAGCGTCTGTCACGCAAACTATTCGGTTTAGAAAAAAAATATTTTAGAAACCTCGATATCATTTTTGAAGACCTATCCATAGATATACCCCACACGTATGTTTGATGAAAAAAAAATTTTTGAGTTTCAGTTCTAAGTATGGGGAGCCCCCAATATTTATTATTATTTTTTTTATTTTTGCATCAAAATCTTAATGCGGTTCACAAAATACATCTACCTACCAAGTTTCAACAGTATAGCTCTTATAGTTTCGGAAAAAAATGGCTGTGACATACGGACGACAGACGGACAGACAGACAGACATGACGAATCTATAAGGGTTCCGTTTTTTGCCATTTGGCTACGGAACCCTAAAAAGAAGGATTGGAGTCTACGTTCACGATCATGTTGTTTTAGAGTTCCGTAGCCAAAGTGTAAAAATGGAACCCTATTACTAAGCCTCCACTGTCCGTCTGTCACCAGGTTGTATCTCATAAACCGTGATAGGTAGGCTAGACAGTTGAAATTTTTACAGATGATGTATTTATGTTGCCGCTAAAACAACAAATACTAAAAAACAGAATAAAATAAATATTTAAGGGGGCAAAGTTAACGCAACCGATCACGTTTGTAGCAGGGGGCAACAAACGTGATCGGTTGCGTTAACTTTGCAACTCTTTGTATCAGGGGCCATACATACCAAGTGCAAACTTAACTCAACCCGGCCAGTTCAGTTCAGATGGGATGTGTTTGTACGGAACCCTCGGTGCGCGAGTTCGACTGGTTTGTTGTGTTTTTTTTATGTTGTTATCTGAGACGGTGTTGATAATTTCAATCATAGGAACCTATTGTCAGAATAGAGTAAGCTGGCGCAACATAGTCCACGAAAAAGTTATTCGGAGAAGCCACGACCCTCAGCATTGAGGATATCGACTAAAGGAGGAGGACTGTCAGGATGTGAGGTTATAACTTACATAAGACTGACCTTATGACTGCGATCGATTATGAGAATCAAAATGTTATTGGTAAATATAACCCTCGAAAATTCTGCTTTTAAAAAGTGACCCAGTTGAAAAGGTCTATTAAAGAACTAGTTTGTTGTTATCGAGATACTTAAACGTACCTATAACATTAGATATGGTAAAACGTTGTGTTAGCTACTTATACTATTAAGATAATCACTAACACAGTGGCCGCGTTGCGTGCATAATTATGTAAACGCGCGGTCAGTGGAACAAGCTAGCAGAATATCTTAAGCACGAAGTCTTGTGACCAGTTTACTCTCAATAAAGCTGCGTTTCCACCAGGGATGTGCGAGGATGTGTAGCGAGAGATGTAGAATAGAATAGAATAGAATAATAATTTATTCGTTAACATACACAGTGGACAACTAATATAAAAAATAAAACAAAATAAAATCGTTGTTGCGTATGCCACGAAAAGGTCACACCTCAGCATAAATGCTGGCCCGGGAACCAGCGCTGGTCTTCCGGTGAAACCTATAGGTGACGCCAGATGTATTTGTTAAGAACCAATGGAATAGCTTCATTTACTTACCCTCGTTCAGTGCAGGTGATTCTATCATCCCTCGCTACGCATCCTCGCAAATCTCTGGTGGAAACGCCTTAACTAAGTTCTGTGAGCTGCAGACCTCTCGAATCTGTTTATGGGTAATTGGGTATCCTATCTCACTCCGAAACATTGATTCCCATCTGTAATGTTTCGCAACTTTTCATTTTTACGAAAATATTTTTTTTCGTGAGACCCGTAATATTTCCCCAGATTTTATAAATATCGTTAGGTTAGGTTAGGTTCAAATCTTCACAGAGAGAACCCATTAGGTTAAATTTGATTTATAATTCTTTTGAAAAATTTACGGGTTTGGAAGAAAATGGTTTTCGGACAAACGAAAATTTGACGAAACGTTACAGATGGGATACAAAAATTAGTGTTTCAGATAGGTAACCCTTTTTATGACTTAAACAAGATATTATTTGCGTTTTCAACCCCCATATCTCCGCCATTTTGTAACATTTCTAACTTCGTTAAATTGAAACTTTATGACCAGTCATAACTCATTATCTCGTTAACCCTATCATTAGGTTTATTTACCCCATTTACGGGTATTACGCAATAAACAGGCAACACTATCACAATTAATCGCCCTACTCCAAAACAGCCTAACTCCCTATCCTATCATCGAACAATCAACACAATCACCCGCAAAATTAAGCCCACTTTAGATTGAAACCTATTCATACATTTCAAAAATGGAACGTCAAAACAGTTGAACATCGGGATAATAGACCGTTTAAATTTGTACTAAGAGCTCGTACGTTCCAATAAATTAAGGACATAAGACCCACGAACGGCCATGGCGCTTACGACATTAAAAATAACATCTGCTATTACTGTTACGTCCCTTACAACAATTCAATTTCAAAGTCGTTTAGAACTGGACTCTAACTGCGGTTTCTAACGTTTATTTTCTTTCGCGGAAGTAAATTATAAATTGTCAACTCGGAGTAATTGAAAGCGTTTCCCACGGACATAAACGTCGGTTAGCGGTCGCTGTACATGTTATTTTCGCTTAAACATGGCTGAGGATATTAGGTTGTGGCGTGGCAGTTAACAGTTAATGTCAAAGTATGAGTCAGCCTTACCCTAGCTTTACACTACTCGCAAAGTGGGCCGAAGTATGGGTTTCCGAAACGAAGTGCCCGTCTACACTATCATGTTGGCCCAACCTCGGCCAACTTCGGGAGTACTGTGGAGACGCAATAAAAAAAAGTGCCTGTGAATATGAAAAGGCAGAAAGAGTATAATGCATATAAAGTTTATGTCCCCAAACATAAACAATATATTTTCCTGCAAGACGATTTCTGGCCAGATGGTATTGCGTTTCGGCCTTTTGTCGACTTCAAGAATATGAAACGGGTCAACCAAGGTGATATATAAATAAAGACTGAATAAGCAAATTACAATAAGGGTAGTCTCCTGGGTAAAAAAAAGTTAACATAATTAGTCTGTCAGTCAAATTAAAAAATGTTGCACAAAATGCACTTTTTTCTTTTATCAATCAAACAAAAAAACAAAGATAATCAAAAATTTCAATTTGGTTTTTCTTAGAGGACCTACATATTTCCATGTGTACATCTTTTTATTTCAGGCTTCGGTTTTTTAGTTGGTTATTTCACTCACTGAATCGTTCCTACTAAAAGGTAAACGCAAAAATCATATACTGTGAAAAAGATACTTATACTTATCGAGCCTGCCCACAAAATTTCATGAGAGTTGGGTTAGAAATGCGGACTGTAATCGAGAACAGCCGGAAATCTGGAAGATTTTAAGGCTCTGAATGAAACAAACACTTCACTCGCTCGGTCACCAAGCATCCCCATCAAAAGCTAACGTCTCACAAATCCATCAATCATAACTGACAGTATTCCGTAAATTGTTAGACTCGCGGTCGTTGACTGCCAGTTGACCATCGCTTGACCTCTCGTAGGTCAAAGTCATGTTCATGTAGACATGAAAAAAACGTACATTCGCACGCTTCAAGAAGCTCTATTGAAATTTATGTGAACGAGTAACTAGTTTTTTCCCCGTCTACGATAGCGATAGAAGTAGGGTTATGCTTTTAAGGCGTATCCATACTCTGCAGCTTAAACAGATCGGTGGGTTTTGAAAAATGGGTAATTGGGTATTTTATTTTGGTTATGGTTTTTAACCCTGAAATGCATGATGATGTATATCTACACGTTACTAAAATTACACAAGTCAAAATCTGAAAATTCATACTAATATTATAAATGCGAAAGTGTGTCTGTCTGTCTGTTACCTCTTCACGCTTAAACCGCTGAATCGATTTTGATGAAATTTGGCATAGAGCTAGTTTAAGATCCGAGAAAGGACATAGGATAGTTTTCATCCTGGAAATTATACCTAAAAAGATTGAAAAGTGAGTGAACATTTCTGTTGGGGTGCGGTGACCCTGTAGGAAATGTAATTATTAGACCAAAAGCGCAATTGCTCTTACATTTGCTTAGGCGCTTTTAATAATCCCTTTTATCAAGTTCCACGCGTACGTAGTCGCGGGCAAAAGCTAGTTGACAATAAAGACTTTGTTAAGATTGTCCCAAAATCTCAAACTGGCGTGGCTTTCATTGCGAGTTACGTCATTTCAGAAATAAAATAAGTGTAATGCATTTAAGGGTTAATCGGTTTCAATATATTATGAGATATAAAATGTCAGCAATAAAAAAAAATATCGGCCAAGTGCGGAGTGGGACTCGCGCACGAAGGGTTCCGTACCATTATCTGTAAGTTTGTTGATGGGAGCCCCCCTTAATTTTTTTTTTTTTTTTTAGTATTTTTTGTTATAGCGGCAATAGAAATACATCATCTGTGAAAATTTCAACTGTCTAGGTATCACCGCTCTTGAGATACAGCCTGGTGACAGACGGACGGACGGACGGACAGCGAAGTCTCAGTAATAGGGTCCCGTTTTTACCCTTTGGGTACGGAACCCTAAAAAACAATAAACCTGACTCCGAAATTTGGTTAGGATATCATTTAGCAATCTGTTCTTTATACAGCATCATTGTATGTCACTGTCTTGGTAGGAACGCCTTAGTCTTCAATCTTATTCCGCTTTTCAAACGTAATTAGCGCAATAAACAGAGATAAACCCGAAATTGATAGCCCAATAAAAGCAAATCTGTCAGCCATAACAATTAACAGATTACGGAGATGGAGAGACAAAATGACACATTAATCTGCGGAAACGAGACAGACCACCAGATAACAGAATTACCTCTTCTAAATACGGTTGGCGCAGTAGTTAAGCAACTACTTACTGAGCCGACGGTCCCGGGTTCGAATCCCGGCAAGGGCAAATATTTGTGTGATGAACTCGAATATTTGTGCCTGGGTCATGGATGTTATTTGTATAAGTATGTGTAGCCTACTAGAGCTTACTGTGGGACTAGATCGATTTGTGTGAGGCTATCCGATATTTATTTATTTATTTAAATATAATTTGAAGGTCAGTTTGCTATGGAGAGAGGTAAATTATTTCAGGAAATCTTAACATTTCTTTGTCCTCGCATCACGCCGAAACGGGTGGACGGATTTTAACCACTTTTGGTACAGGGATAGCTGGACATCCAGAGATGGTTATAGGATACTTTTTATCCGACAATGGTAGAAAAAAAAAGTCTGGGGTCACGCGCTGCGTCGCCCTCCTAAGATTTTTCATGAAATAATGACTCATCTCTATAGAAAACTATAATAGCTACTTAGTATATAAAGTGTACTTGGGTAATTCCGAATGTCGGGTAATTCCGAAAATTACTGATATCTAATAAACGGGATAACATTTTTTACGCTAGCAACATTTCTTCTTACTGTAGAAGTGTATGCCGGCAAGCGCGTTTGCTCGACTTGGCGGGGGCACTGCCGTGCCCGCAGATAGTATCCGAGGAAGTGTTGCTAGCGCAAAAAATGTTACCCCGTTTATTAGACATCAGTAATTTTCGGAATTACCCGACATTCGGAATTACCCGAGTACACTTTACCTTAGAAAGTGTATGCGGACAATCTTAGGGTTGAATTACCTAGCCCCTACTAATATTACTACATTGGATAGACATTTGTAGAGGTAGGACAGGAAAGCAAATAAGAGTTTAAAAATATCAAAAGATACATTCAGAAGGGCTACGCCGGCGTTCGAAATTCGACCGTCGTTTTGCCGTCCCGCTCACTCAAATGTACTTTTACAGGAAATTCGGAGATAGCACTACACGACTGTCGAATTTCGAACATCGGAGTAGCCCTTCAGTTTACAACGTAAACACGTTTTAAATAAGAGACACGGCAGTTACCATAAACAACGGCTTCTATAATAAGAACCAGAGACACCGAGGAGGCCATTTTGGAGTTTATTTATATTTTACGTAGGACGGTCCAAAAGATTCTACGTAGCCGTACCGAGTACCAACTCTATTTATATGATATCTGTTAAACAGTATCCTATGAGAACTCAAAAAAAGAAACTTTTTCATCTTTTAACCATTTTTTTAGGACATCACAACCGACTAGGTTAAGCAAGGCTTGCTTTGTGACCCTGAGATATTCATAGTTTCGAAAATAATGGCTATTTATAAAACGAACAGTTGGAAAATGTCCCAAAAGATCAATCTAATATATCGACTATTATTTTTAAATATATTTCATGACCAAGGAATCAGTATCCTTCAGTCGATGGACTATTTTAATGTCATTGGTATTGCCAGCTAATAATCGAAAATACCCCAAATGTTCCACAGACAAAAACCCACGACACTGACCACGCCTCGACAATTTCGAATTTTAAAAATAAGAACGTCCATTTCCCGCCAAGTTCATTGGCACTTCCGTTAACTGTCAATTAGGTGTCACCCGGTTCCAATTCCAATAGGTCGTATGTAGCGTTTTGAGTATACGTTTATAGAACGTTTCGAACTTTAAATTGTAACCGTTCGAACTTGTTTATTGTCAAAGGGTCTTATGTTTCTATTTTTTATATGATTATACGACTTTTTGGGTTTAAATTGACACCGGTGTTCGATTCTGGCGTTCAGTTACAAAAAGTCATAAGTCGTATGAATTGTGAGGATTATAAGGCATTATGATTCTGTAATATTTAAGTTATGTTGTTACAACTTATTATTGTAATGTAATTGTTGCATTGACGTACAGTTAAGTGTGCGGTTAGTTCTTTGTCAAGATTGTATAGGTTTATTAGAAGTATAAGTATAATTGAAATATATTTTAACAATGAATTGCAATCGAATGATGATTTGCAGTTTAAAACATCTATAACCCAAAAAAGAGTATATTGACTGCCAAAACCTCATTAGTCATTAGGTCCAATTGTGCTATAGGCATCATATTTACGATGGAGATTTCCCCAGTGTACATTACGATGTACAAGATTCATACGGTGCATTCTATTCGTCTAGACCATAGAGCATCTTAAAAAAATAAAAAAATAAAAGTTGAGTTCTTCCCAAAAAAAAAAACAAGTCTTGGGCCGCAAGAGCATGTAATTTACAATGAGATGAATTCATTCATAAAAGGGCCATGCATTTCTTCACCCATAGTACTGTTACTGATTTAATAAAAATAATAGTACATTAATGCAGGCGCCGGGAAATGAGGGCTTGCGGGCTGAGGAGGTATAGACGGATAGAGTATAGACCGTAGCGAGGCCGGATAGTGACACGAAGCCAGCAACCTTTTCACGGCTAAAGCATGTATAGTGCTTTTCTCAAACATGCAATGAAATAAAAAAAAATATACCACTCAAAAAACATCATCATCATCATCATTTCAGCCATAGGACGTCCACTGCTGGACACAGGCCTCCTCAATTGACTTCCACATGGGCCGGATAGAAGCGACCCGCATCCAGCGAGTCCCCGCATCCCTGACCAGGTCGTCCGACCACCTTGCGGGTGGCCGTTCTACGCTGCGCTTGCCGGTACGTGGTCTCCACTCGAGAACCTTTCTGCCCCAACGGCCATCGGTTCTTCGAGCTATGTGCCCTGCCCATTGCCACTTCAGTTTGCTAACCCTGTTTGCTATGTCGGTGACGTTAGTTCGTCTACGAAGCTCATCATTCCTGATTCGATCACGTAGAGAGATCACGAGCATAGCACTTTCCATATAGCTCGCTGAGTGACTCTGAGCTTCCTTAAGAGGCCCATAGTTAGAGACCACGTCTCGGCTCCGTAGGTCATCACCGGTAATACGCACTGGTTAAAGACTTTTGTCTTCAAGCACTGAGGTATGTTGGACGAGAAGACACTTCGCAGTTTCCCGAACGCTGCCCATCCGAGTTGAATCCGTCGATTGATCTCTTTCTCGAAGTTGGACCTGCCTAATTGGATCGTCTGACCCAGATAGACGTATTCGTCGACAACTTCAATTTTGTATGAAATTTCTTTACAGTTCTCTCGAGTTGATCCACCCGAAACGTGACACTTCGAAGCCTGTCTTAACGCACGTGATGACGATATTTCATTGCGTGTTTGAGAAAATAATATAATTGGTGTTTTTATTATTTATTCGCTTACGTTTTCGATGTTGGCGGCCAGTTTTCACAACCTACGCGGCATGGTTGCGTATCTGTAAAAAACGAATAAATATCAATCATCATACATTACAGGCTGTAACAAAATCCGCTTACGAAAAACGCCGGTTTTCCGATTACGGCGAAAACTGGTAAGTTATTGAAGTAGTTACCAAATCCTTTAGTAATCGTGGTCTAACTAATTAATGATGCGGGCGAATAAAAAATAAATACATGTGCTACAGTTGCTGGGTTTGTGATTTAAGGGTTCCGTACCCAAAGCATAAAAACGGGACCCTATTACTTAGCCACCGCTCCCATACGTGATCGGTTGCGTTAACTTTGCACCTGAACTTAACTCGGCCAGTTCAGATGGGATAACTGTTTGTACGGAACCCTCGGTGCGCGAGTACTCGCACAGCCGGTTTTTAGGGTTCCGCGCCCAAAGGGTAAAAAACGGGATCCTATCACTAAGCCTCCACTGTTCGTCTGTCCGTCTGTCACCAGGCTGTATCTCATGAACCGTGATAGCTAGACAGTTGAAATTTTCACAGATGATGTATTTCTGTTGCCGCTATAACAAATAGAATAGAATAGTATAATAATTTATTCGTTAACATACACAGTGGACAACTACCTAATATAAAAAATAAAACAAAATAAAATCGGTGTTGCGTATGCCAAGAAAAGGTCACACCTCAGCATAAATGCTAATACAACATACGTGATTGGTTAAGATTGGATAAGTGTTTGTACGGAACCCTCGGTGCGCGAGTCCGACTCGCACTTAGCCGGTTTTTTACTTTTAATAGTAATACATTAAAATGTACCGCGATCTTCAAGAGCCTGGTAGGCTCATAAGATAGTCCGACAAACAACAGTGACAAGACAATTTAAATTCAACAAATCACAACTTTGAGTTGAACTCAACTCCAAAGCCACTTACTTCGCCCACATGTATGTTTGTTTGTTATTTGGATAACGTTTGATGACGCAAACAGCTGTACCCATCAGTTTAGTGACAGTATTCGCTAGCGAAAGAAAACAAAAGCTACTGACGCTCTGATCCGTTCCAAAAAGCTTAAGTGGCGCTGGGCTGGACACATAGCCAGACTGACAGACAACCGACGGACCGCCAGGATAACATCCTGGAAGGGTCCATCAGGCACCAGAAAGAGAGGTAGACCAGCTGCCCGGTGGACTGACGATATCAAACAAACGGCTGGCGAACAATGGACAGAGACACCTGGAAATCTCTAGAGGCCTTCACCTTCGAGCGAGGGGTTCTTACATAAATAGAAAAATTTAAATATAAGTTTTATTTTTTGTATTGTTTTAGTAAGAAATATAAGGCTTTTTTTTTATTATTCGCTAGCAACTGCGTAAACAACTTTTATGGAGGATTGTTGCAATAAATATTTGAATTTGAATTTGAAATTTGAATTGTAGTTCTACAAAGTAACCGCTAGGGGGCGCGGTACTATTCTCCATACAAATCGTTCACGCTGTAGCTAGCGAGTACGGTCAAGTTAACTCATGGGGTATTATAACATCGTTTTTTTTGGGCAGTAGATTATAGACTTTAACAGACTTATAATTTATGTCTTTATATTAGAGTTAGTTTGGACACCTGCTACGACATGACGATTACATAAAAAATTGGGCAAGTGCGAGCCCGACTCGCGCATGAAGGGTTCCGTACCTATACATATATATAATCTATAACAAGTTTGTTGTATGGGAGCCCCCCTTAAATATTTATTTTATTTTTAATATTTGTTGTTATAGCGGCAATAGAAATACATCATCTGTGAAAATTTCAACTGTCTAGCTATCACCGTTGTTGAGATACAGCCTGGTGACAGACGGACGGACGGACGGACGGACGGACGGACGGACAGCGAAGTCTCAGTAATAGGGTCCCGTTTTTACCCTTTGGGTACGGAACCCTAAAAACCATTATTGAAGGGAAGATTGAGGGAAGGAGGAAGAGAGGAAGACCTAGGAGATCTTATATAGACCAAATCAAGGAGAAAGTGGACGGCGTGTCGTATCAGGACATCAAAACGAAAGTTAAAGATAGAGAAACATGGAAGTTGCTCCACCGACAAGAGCTAAGCTCTTAAATTTCTGATGATGATTAGAGTTAGTAACTATATAAATGACAGAAATTATACCAGCTGGGTCCTGTAACAGGAGCAATAAATTAAAACATAGATTCTACCCCTTTAAACTGAACAACATTTATTAAAGAACTTTTAAAAATAACTCATTTATAATGTAAACCTGTAAAATAAAGTTTATTCAAAGAAGCAATGTATTGCGAAACATTTGATATTTAGTAAAGTGACAGCTACCTATGTCAATGCTAAGGCGATATCAATGTTAGACGGCGTACATTGAAAATGCTAATATACGTTGTTTGAAATAATGAATATATGAAAACAGCATTTTTTTTAAAGTTTCTGAACAATTCAATTCAATCGTTTATTCATGAACAACAGAGTTGTGTATGAAATGCACATAAATACAACATTAGGTTTAACACAGTTAAAATAATTGATATAAATAATCAATAAATCTCAAAATGTTTAAATCAAAGTCAATACAATTATAATAATAATATACCTAACAGAACAGATGTTCAGTTTGACGAGTAAAATCTATGTTTTAATTTTTTGCTCCTGTTACAGGACCCACCTGGTATTCTTTTAGATACATTTAATTTTACAGACTTTTATAATTTATGTCTTTATATTAGAGTTAGTGACTATATAAATGACAGAAATTATATTCGTTTACAAATATACAGTTATCAGTGTCTTCGATAGTAGGCACAAACTTTTTGAGAAATGCTTTTGTGCTGTTGGTGCTATACTATGAAGTATGAGGTCACTCAAAACTAGTCGGCCAGCCCATCTCCAATCGTCTTTTGAATGACCGATAATGACCTACAAACTTGAAAATAACGGGACCGGATAGGTTATAATTATCGAGATTTTGTTAAATAGCCGAAGATTACAAGTTGTGATATTTTGGTTCGAAATTGCCACAATAAATCCTTATAAAGACTGCAAATTAAGTTGTCTTATGTACCTACACTATTATAAAATTTACAACTGTAAAATTTAATTGATAATAAAAGGAATTTGAAAATTATAGAGAATAGGAGAGGGAATTCGTTAGGCCACCTTATACAACATGATGCTTTTATAAATAATAGCATACAAGGAAAGGTTGACGGGAAGCGAGGTAGAGGAAGGCCAAGAATAAGTTACATTAAACAAATTAAAGAGAAGATAGACGTCTTGTCGTATATGGAAATCATATGTGGCTATGGATAGAGTTAGCCTCCGACAAGAGTTTGACTCTTAAAATGATGATAAGATAAGTAATTAATAATCAGTGACCGGAGAGGGATGAGTTTTCCAAAAAAAAATCAACAAGCAAGTTTGACAAAAAGCTTCAAATTGGCTACAAAATCACGAAAAAATCGAGTAAATAAAAAAAGTACCTTTTTTGCTGACGAGGCACTTAAGTATCTGTTCTTATAGAACCGGTATAAACTTATGTATAAAGGTTTCTTTCATCAATAAATGAAAAAAAAAAAAAAAAAAAACACAAAAAGATATTGCGCCCAACGTGGGGCTCGAACCCACGACCCTGAGATTAAGAGTCTCATGCTCTACCGACTGAGCTAGCCGGGCTGTGGCCAATTGACCCAATTTAGCTAACCGCTTCTGAGCAAGGTCAGCTCTTGAGAACATCAGTTCGATATTTTTAAAAGGGCGTATTTTAGTAGGAAATGTATTGGAGTTATTACTTTTTTTCAGTTTTTTGTATAGAGTAGAAGGTTTGCATCCGTCTGGCACGGTTGAATAGTTTTATTACTTTTATTTAACTGACTGAATAAACTTCAGAGTCATTTTATCTTTGGGTTGCCAATGTTGGACCGTTATTTTCCCCAAAATTCATGAATTCATTTTCAAAGCTCAAATAGTATTCACCGTAAGTTATTTAAACGGAATTTGTACTTTACAATATTTAATAAAACGAACAAGGCATAGGTATAGTTTGATTATTAAATCTTGGAGTTCTATTTTGACACTTTTGGGCATGCGATTTCAATTCAAGGCGTTTATCATGTGAGGTTTCTTTTGGAATCATTTAGGCTAATAAGTATTTTGAATTAACATCGCCATTAAAATAACAGTCTTATAAATTTTATTTTTACGCAGATAAAAGCATAAGACATTCAATTACTAAAGATTATCGGGTTCAAGTGTTATCCTCCCCTCCTCGTTAATTTGATGACATAGGTACTTTCCCAGCATATCGCATAAGCCAGATCGTATATTTATGACCCCCACCTTCGGTTCGGGCCACAAACAGCTAAGATCTGGGACATTCACTAATTCACCGCCATAAGCTTTATTAGGGTTCCGTACCCAAAGGGTAAAAATGGGACCTTATTACTGAGACTTCGCTGTCCGTCCGTCCGTCTGTCACCAGGCTGTATCTCAAGAACGGATCACCGTTAGCTGTCAAGCTAGACAGTTGAAATTTTCACAGATGATGTATTTTTATTGCCGCTATAACAACAAATACTAAAAATAAAATAAAATAAATATTTAAGGGGGGCTCCCATACAACAAACTTGTTACAGATTATGGTACGGAACCCTTCATGCGCAAGTCGGACTCGCACTTGCCCATTTTTTTTAACTTTATGGCTGTTATCGGGGTTTTCAGTGTACGGTCTAGTGTCAAATGATTTGTGCACCGAAAATCCGAGGCCATGCTCATTTTATTTCCTCTCAAGTGTAGCCCACCCCAAAGTATAATCTGTACCACATCACAAATCCCTGAGCGTCATGACATGACGTCACTGTCTCGTCGTCTAGCCACACTGGCGGCATATACAGGCATTATGCGGTCGTCCTTCTCTGACACACTACGCTAGAGCAAGATGATAAAACATGGCTAGTTTAGAAGCTCCTTTATAATCGTAGAATATAATACTATTATTGAACTAGATACATTATCGGTCAATAAACTGACCCTTGAACTTTATACTATTTCTCTTATATCCTTCGTAGTTTATTTATACTATTTCTATAAAACTGTTGAACTGTTAACTTTTTGACTACTTCTTCTTCGTAGTCGTGCACTCTTGGCAGAGTGGTCGTGGTCTGGTCATGGTTAGGTCGATTCTTTCGCCACCGCTTCTCTCGTGAATCTCGTGATGCGCCGCCATGTAGTCCTATGTTTGGCGGAGTGAGAATTCTCGTTTTTGCCGCATTGTGTCACAGATTTGATGAGGTCTGTCCATCGCGTTGGAGAGCGCCCACGAGATCTTTTGCCCTCCACTTTCCCTTGCACCACCAATCGTTCCATGGAGTCCTCGTTGCGGGTGATGTGCCCGAAGAACTTGAGGATTCGTGTTTGCACAGCCGACGATAATCTCTCTTTGATGTTGAGTTCTTTCAGGATTGAAACGTTGGTTCGGTGCGCAGTCCACGGGATTTTGACTACTACCAACTTTTAAACTTCGTTGTAAAACTTCGCCTGGCTTTTCTATCTTTAAGTTTATGCTATATGTTTTATCTATCAGCTACAGAAGACGTGTACTGCTGAACATAGGCCATCCCTATGACTCACAAAGTGCGACCCCGTGGAGACAGCATCCATTGATTCCCCGCTACCCTGACGAGGTCATCCGTCCATCAAGTCGTAGGCCAACCCACGCCGCGCTTTCCTATACGTTGTCGCCACTCTAGGACTTTGCTGCCCCAACGGCCGTCCATTCTCCGGGTTACATCGCCTGCCCATTTGCCGAATTTTTCCTTATGCTCTGTGTGTCGATCTTTGCATTGTTTATTTGAAAGGCTTTACACCTTTGCATTTGGTTTGATATAAAAATTGTGGTGTATAGTGTACCCAACTTAAAAAATAATGAGGCATTACATGTTTTCTACATTTAGAAATTATACATATTAGAAGGCCGATTTCTTGGTAACTCCAGAGACATTTTGAGTAAAGCCAAGGCCAGAGATACTCGAAACTCCCAAAACTGTCGGTCAAAATCTTGTTTCGCCTAACTATCAATGGGATTTGTTTAAATAGTTGTTTTTACTTTCACAGATAGTAATAGCTTTTCTCACAGACAGCATCCCCTTCCAGACACCATGGCGAGACAGGGGGACTTATCTCCCTCGAAGTTCCGCGAAATGTATTCAGCTGACTCACGCGATGACAAATAGAATTACCTCAACTCGTTGTTTGTCTGAAAACAAGTCGTGCATAGCAGGAAAAGTTGTGCTTGCAAATATATTGCGAATAGCGACAGACAGTAGCCATTTTTTTTGGATTTTGTACCCAAAGGGTTTAAAACGGGACCCTAATTAACCGCTGTCCCATGAACCGTGATAAAACTGATAAACAGACAGTTGCAATTTTCACAGGTGATGTATTTCTGTTGCCGCTATAAAAACAAATACTAAAAAAACCGGTCAGGTGCGAGTCGGACTCGCGCACCGAGGGTTCCGTACAAACACTTTCCATCCTTAAGTGGTTAAGTTTGCACCTAGTATGTAACATAGCGCTCCATAGAAATGAGGTGCAAAGTTAACGCAACCAATCCCGTGTGTTGTATGGGAGCCCCCATTAAATATTTTATTTTTAGTATTTGTTGTTATAGCGGCAATAGAAATACATCATCTGTGAAAATTTCAAGTGTCTAGCTATCACCGTTCTTGAGATACAGCCTGGTGACAGACGGACGGACGGACGGACGGACAGCGAAGTCTCAGTAATAGGGTCCCGTTTTTACCCTTTGGGTACGGAACCCTAAAAACAGAATAATTTAACTTTTTTTTTTTTTATGTCAAAGGGGGCAAACGAGCAAACGTATCGCCTGATGGAAAGCGATTACAGTCGCCCATAAACACCTGCAACACCAGAGGAGTCACAAGTGCTTGCCTACCCGGAGGACGAAGATAGAATGCCTCTATGCTAGTAATTTCACCGGCTATCTTACCCCCACACCGGAACACAACAATGCGAACATTGCTGTTTGGCGGTGGGTTAGTAGGCAAGACGGTAGTAACAATCCGGACGGACCCTGCACGAGGCCCTACTAATAACTACTGTCGTTCTTTCTGTTAGAGCCTATACGAGTATCAGTATAAGCTACATGTTGTATGTCTGGCTGTTTTGTAGCAACGTAACGTTAGATTTAAATGTGACGGTTGCTATGTATTACGATTCATCAATTCATCATCTTCAACCTATCACTGTCCACGGAATAAACTACTCTTATCGTATTTGAGTGATTTACTCTAACACTTTCTCGGTATACCTGAACAGCTTCCGAACCTCTAAACAAGCATACCCACGTGTTTATGGCAAACAGTCCTGAAACTGCCTTGACCTAAATACGATTGGCGCATTGCGGGGAAGTCTATGGGTGCGCTCCTCTAAGTATGGTGTTCAATTATGGATGGGACGGAGTAGAAATTCTCTAGAGCCTCAAATGCAACAGAATTTCTCGATCGTGTTTGGCTTACCGTACTCATACTCGTTTATTTATGCAATGTCTTGAAATTTTAGATGTCACCATTTACGACCGTATTCGACTTGAAAATAAAATGTGTAATTGAAACCACTAAACTCACATTGAAAATTACACGGAACCAAATAAACTACCACTAATCACGGTTCATGATATACAGCCAGTTGATAGACAGACGGACAGAGTAGCCTTATAATTCAGTAAGATTAGCTGAAAATTTGGCAAAATGAAAGGACAACTTTTATCTATCAGGATATGTAGGTTATAGAGCCAAGTTTAATTTTATCTACTCTCCCCCCCTCTCAGGGGTGAGCGTCACCCCCCCGCGCCCTCGAATGTGTCCCGGAGCGCGGTATTTTCCACTTTAGAAGAAAACCGTGTACGATACATACAAAGTGTATAAGAACGAAATAATCCTGACTAAATTTACTATAAACCTTTCATACATACAAAAGCGATAGCACTTATACAATCAGCGCAATCTGTTACCAAGTACTAACGTTTTTAATTATTGATCTTTTTTTTCTGCTAAAAGGTTAGTTATCTCAAAAACTACACACTTCTCGGCCAAAATATGTATGACAAAAGTAAAGAATGGACAATGTTCTTTCTAAAAATGTATAATTTATTTCTGTTACTCTTTAATTTACCGTTGCAATGCTATTTTTAAAATTTAAGTCATTTGGCCATTATGCGAAATATAAATATTCGTACTAGTTAAACGGTGTTACTTGCGATACCATAGACTTCTTATATGTTTTTCTGTAATCTACAAATATTGAACTATATCCGTATTTTTTTTTTTTTTTTTAGACTTACTATTTAAGGAAATAAGGGGTGTGTGGGGAAATCGTCAAGTTTTGCTCGTTTTCGTAAATAACTTCAAAACCGTTTAGTTTTGAATTATTAAATATATATATTTGAGATATTCATAATAAACTCTTTTCTCTTCTTTAAGAAGCGGTGGTAGCCTAGTGGTTAGGGCATGCGACTTTCAATCCGGAGGTCGCGGGTTCGAACCCGGCCCGTACCAATGAGTTTTTCGGAACTTATGTACGGAATGTCATTTGATATTTACCACTCGCTTTTCGGTGAAGGAAAAACATCGTGAGGAAACCACCTAAGCCCAATAAGGCCTAGTTTCCCCTCTGGGTTGGAAGGTCAGATGGCAGTCGCTTGCGTAAAAACTAGTGCCTACGCCACATCTTGGGATTTAGGTAGCCGACCCCGATTGAGAATTCATTCTCAAAAAATGGGACAAAGGCTAGGAGGATGAATGATGAATATTCATAATAAACTCTTTCATTTGATATGTCACACGATATACTTTGCTATTTTTTTTTTCTAATTTACCCCTCAAATCGGGCCCCCATGTTTCAAATTACTTGATTTACTTTACGTTACGTTACATTTCCATATTTGGGTCATCAATTTACATACGTGTACTAAATTTCAACTCAATCGGTCCAGTAGTTTCGGAGAAAATTCGCTATGATTATAGTAGGATCCCTCGTGTGTCTGTCTCAGACCGTCCGTCGGTCATAGCCAATTTGCTCCGAAACTACTGGACCGATTGAGTTGAAATTTTGTACACGTATGTAAATTGATGACCCAAACATGGACGTGTAATGTAACGTAACGCAAATAAATAAATTTTGACATGAGGGCCAGTTTAGGGAGCAAAATAGAAAAAAAAAATGGCATAGTATATCGTGTGACATATCAAATGAAAGGGTACATTATGAACATCTCAAATATATGTATTATATAATTCTAAATTAAACGGTTTTGAAGTTATTTACGAAAATGAGCAAAACTTGACGATTTCCCCACACACCCCTTATTTCCTAAAATAGTGAGGCTAAGTAAAAAAAAAAAAAATACAGAATATAGTTCAATACTTGTAGATTACAGAAAAACATATAAGAAGTCTATGGTATTGCAAGTAACACCGTTTAACTAGTACGAATATTTATATTTCGCATAATGGCCAAATGACATAAATTTTAAAAATAGCATTGAAACGGTAAATGAAAGAGAAACAGAAATAAATTATACATTTTTAGAAAGAACATTGTCCACTCTTTACTTTTGTCATACATATTTTGGCCGAGAAGTGTGCAGTTTTAGAGATAACTAACCTTTTAGTAGAAAAAAAAGATCAATAATTAAAAACGTTAGTATTTGGTAACAGATTGCGCCGATTGTATAAGTGCTATCGCTTTTGTATGTATGAAAGGTTTATAGTAAATTTATTCAGGATTATTTCGTTCATATACTTTTTGTATGTATCGTACACGGTTTTCTTCTAAAGTGGAAAATACCGCGCTCCGGGACACATTCGAGGGCGCGGGGGGGTGACGCTCACCCCTGAGAGGGGGGGAGAGTAGATAAAATTAAACTTGGCTCTATAACCTACATATCCTGATAGATAAAAGTTGTCCTTTAATTTTGCCAAATTTTCCATATATTGCAATCTAATTTTCTTGGATTATTAGTAATAGGGCCCCATTTTTTACCCTAAATCGATGTTCACTTTTTGAAACTTCTTCAAATTTATAATATGGATTAGATAAAGAATAAAGATCGTCATCGACAGTTTTCTTTCATTCGTCCAACGTCTTTGAAAAAGCAAAATGGAGTCTCCCTAACCAAAACAAACTGGTTGCGATATTCCTGGGGGGTTACCTACACATGACCGGCGGTTACGTCATCCCTCCCAACCCTTTTACGTACACTCGGACAAGTGGGACTCGCCGTTTTTAACCTCCGACAAAAAGGAGGGGTGTTATGAGTTTAACATGTGTATCTGTGTGTCTGTCTGTGGCATCGTAGCGCCCATACGGGAGAACCGATTTGGGTGCGGTTTTTTTTAACCGAAAGCCTAGTTTGTCAAGATGATTCTTAGCTTTGTTTAATGAAAATCGGAGATCTCGTCTCCAAGATATTCGGCTTTTAGTGGAACAAGCGACTGGCTCTAAGCCAATACTGACGCTATGAATTCCAAATTTTTTAGTTCAGTTTTAGTAGCATTTTCTACATCACACAATAAAACAGGGTCTCATGATGACCAAGCTACTTGTGTCGTCGGTGTTTTAAATTTTTAATTTAGGTTATATTAATACAATGGTGTAAAACAGCGTCGCCGAGTATCGTCTATCGTTGCTTTTCTTGATACGACACTTTTTGGTTTTTTAAGACATGACTTGTATCAGGACTGGTTAACCCTCACTCTCCCTACCAGTAGTCGGGAGTTTGTGTGGGAGTATAACCCGCTAATGGGATTATCTCCGCGCCACAGGAGTAAATTTGTCCGAATGGCGCGGGCGCATTGGGCGCATGGACTGCGTCGTGAATGGACTGAATCGAATCAGTCTGACTTAGGGAGGGTGAGGGGAAAGAGAATCAGGCTATGACAGAGATCAAAACAGGCTCTCTACATTGCTCAACTCCTGATTTTGTTTGGGTAAAAATCGGTGCGTGACTGCGTGTCCGTAGGCAGTCGCAGCCGCCGAGACGCCACGATTCAATTCATCAATTACGTTTTACTAAAATAATCAATAAATACCGTTCTCAGTCGGATATTGCGAGGATCAAAGGAGATAACCCTCTAAACTGGTTGCGGTATTCCTGGGGTGGACGTAACCGATTACGTCATCCCTCCCAACCCTTTCAGGTACACTAGCTCGCCGTTTTATCGACAAGGGTGTTATATACAGCGTCGCAGAGTATAGTCTGTTGTTGTTTTAGTGTTTTCATTGACCGGGCGAGCGAAGTGTGTCCGTTCCAGCTTGGCTAAAAATGATGTCGTACAACCGAACATCGGGACCACATCGGGACAAACTAAAGAATTCGGACCAAGGCTGGAAGTAAATATACCACGCGGGAGAACCTAGTCTTTTGATACATAATAATAACTTACCAAAAAATAACCAACCAACGAAAGGAAATTATGTTTATTTATGGACCATCTAGAAAGTATACTCTAGATTTCAAATAAGAAACTCCAAATCGGTTCAGCCGTTTTCGAGCAATCGCGGAACTTACAAAAAACCTCGACGAATTGAAAACCTGCTCCGTTGTTTGACGTCGGTTTATTAATGTTTTCAATTTAATGCACAATTGCGTAAAAGAGTACCATATTGATATAACATCTGGCAAGGCAATCCTAAAAGTGCATCATATGCAACCTTGATTAATGATTAGATTGCATTTCAGAGCACGGCTGCCCAAAAACCAGGTCATACGGAAAGGAATGTCCTATACAGCAGCTGACGCGAACCTAGGTGCCTGGGAACCGTACAAGACCGTGTAGGAACCATAGCCCGAGGTTTTGGGAGCACAAATGATGCCTACTGTTGGCATAGTATTCATGTGTGCACCAAAAACCCCGGCGTATGGTGCCGTCCCGCTCATTCATGTATTGTTTGACACGACACCGAGAGGGATGGCACGGAACAGTCGAGTTCATTTACATCTACACACTTACGAGAACAAAAATATCTGAACACGACCGACCCTATTGTCAGGAGCATAAAGTGTAAATGAACTCGACTGTACATTGTACAAGATACGAATTTCTATATTCGCAGCAGCCCTCTGTCTTGTAGGTAGTTGGTCAAAGAAACCTGATAAATGTAGTATTAAAAGGCGTCCAATTTTATATAGAAACGTGAATAAGTAAAGCAATTTTTACTTGATACTCTTCGTGTGAAGGTATCACAGTTTTTTTTGGAACCGACTGTTGACCGACTGTTTTCAGTTTGACCCCAGAAAGTAATATTACTTTGCAAGTGATTTCCAGTGGACGAACTTATCCAGTAACATCACTCAGGTCAAGCCATCATGAGACCTTGGATTCGGCTCGGTTCTTGCGCCAATCATTTCTCGATTTCAGGAAACATTTCGCAGTATTGCAAACCGCCGACTGTACCATGACTCATGGCGACCTTTCGCAAAATGGCGCGGCCTTGCGCCTGACATTACCGTAGTACATGTAATTGATGGGGATGACACTTCTTTTTGACATGCAAGTCCGAATATATATTTTTCTAACTCTGGCCCCTTTATTTATATATTTTTATTTCATTTTTTATTCACAAACTGACCGGCGACTGACCTCAGTATAGTAGAAATTATCTAAACTAAGCTCATCCACTTACCTGCATTCACAATGGCATTGTGTCTAATACAATCCTATCTGCTTTTGTTCTCGTAATCGCCAACCAGTTACCTACTTACAAAAAAAGGTTAACTAGAACTACATTGCGTGGATATTGAATTTTCAACCTTATTCCTTGATGAATAAGTTTATGATGGGAGTTCATAGTCCTTTTTCTTGTTGAGTAGGGCGGTTGTAAAATTCCAAAAAAGTTATGATCACCATTATTCTGTTAGTGTATTTTGTAGTCTAATGTCCAAGAAAATAGAGTCGATAAATCTATATTAACCTTCCAAGGGGGTTACAATCTGCTTTTACTACGAGCTACTTAATTTGGGCTAACCGCTCAATGGTATTGAGTTCTTAACTGGATGAGCTTAGTTTAAAAAAAAAACTATAGCACCTGATGGTAAGTGACTACGGTCGAGGACGTAGCTCGCCGGTTCAATAATAACCTATTCACTCTTACCTTGAAGAGTTCCAGTCCTTAGCGGTCCGCATTCCTTTTGCTATACTAACCGCGAACATTATTTCGGGAGACACACGAGACACGGGGCGTCTCTATTCCAGCTTAAATTTCTCCAAATATTGGGATTTCCGACTGTTCTCGCCTGCAGGCCACATTTGACAACCGCCATATCCATACAGATCATTTTTCGATTCACTTTTCCGATATTCTTCAAAAAAGCGAAGCAAAACGAAAAACACCCTTTTTTTAATGTGTAAGGTCTCTAGGTTTCACGACACAGGCAATTCGCAATTATTCCTTGCAAAGTATTGAAATCTCTAAAGGTAATTGCAGAGACGAGGGGAAACGCTAGTCAAGTCAAGTAACATGATCCGACCGCAAACCGCGAAGGCAATGCGAATTGGGTTCCTCCGAGTCTAGTTATACGAATAGTACGTGTCTTGTTTATAACCCGACTTCGTCTAAGGAGGGTTGTGTTTTTCTAGTGTTTCTATCTCTATTAAGCACACTGTTGAGTAATCAGCTTCATTTAAAGCTCCTTATCCGTTCAAAAATGCTGATTGTTTTAGAATATTTTCTCTGTGATCAAACATGTTCCCTAATTTTTCATGTAACTACTTAGAACAGGGCTATTGAGATTTATTGGTAGGTATATATTAAAACCTACAGTTTGATTTTTTCATTGATAATTTTTGTTTCAAAAACTACTCGAAATTGACAAAACTCCGGCAGAAAACTGTTTTTTTTTTCAACTTATTTTAGACTGCACGCAATGAAGGCACGAAATAGCTATGTTACTTTCTAGAACTCATGGAAAAGTATTATTCACTTCAAAAAGTTGGTTGAAATTATCCATACTAATATTATAAATGCGAAAGTGTGTCTGTGTGTCTGTCTGTCTGTTACCTCTTCACGCTTAAACCGCTGAACCGATTTAGATGAAATTTGGTATATAGATAGTTTCAGTCCCGGGGAAGGACATAGGATACTTTTCATCCCGAATAAATTTAGTGTTCCCGTGGGATGAGCGGGTAACACTGCGGGGCACAGCTAGTCAATATATATGTGTCATAATCATAATATGAAAAAAAATGATTTACGACTTAAGACTTAATGAAATCAAATTAAATGAAATAATTTATTATTTAGTAAGTACGTACAAGGGCACTTTTACAAGTCAGATTGTGAATCTACCGGCATTTCCCAAGAGGAGACCGCTGTTGAGAAGAAAGCCGAAAAAAACTCAACAGTAAGTAATTTAAGATTAAGTTGTTTGAGTCTAAGATCTAATATAATCATCGTGTTCGTTTACCACAGTTACCAGAACAGGCAACAGCGAGATCGTACGGACCTAACCGTCCCTCGGCTAATAAGTATTCTACCGTCCGAGCTAGATCGAAAGTGGAAAGTACTACGTGAGTGAAACGAAGTGACTCAGCCTTCCGACGAAAGCCGCGTCTTGCCCAGGCGGGTTAATTCAACACGAGCGCAGCTCCGCCTTCCGCTGTCATTGGCGCGCGTTCTTAGCCAAACGATTAATTGGGTTGGACAGAAAAAAATTGTCTTCAAAACTCTTTACCTACCCGGTTTGTAAAGGTTTTTGAAGACTTTTTCGATAATAGTAATATATTAATTAAATACTTATTAAGAGACAATCTTACACACAAACCGACCTAGTCCCAAACTAAGCAAAGCTTGTACACTTGTACAGTCGCCATCAGATATATCGCAGCATATAAGGCGTTCATTAATATCTGAACACGACTCTTACTGACTTGGCATTACAGTACATGTTCAGATATTTATGAACGCGTTATATGCTGCGATATATCTGATGGCAACAGTACTATGATGCTAGGTGACGATATACATAATATATAAATACATATATAGATAACATCCATGACCCCGAAACAGATATTCGAATTCATCACATAAATATATGCCCCGGCCGGGAATCGAACCCAGGTCCCAGGACCGCGGCTCAGTAGGCAGATACACTACAAACTGCACCAACCGCGTCGTCAATTATGCGTATCATGTAGCTGGCTAACATTTTTTTTAATTTCATAGTAATTATTATAATGGTTTCCATTTTTTTACCCTAGGGACTAAACCGACTACTTTAGTCCCGCTTAGCAATGCTGAAATGACGTACTTTTAGAGCATGAGGCAAAAAAGTTGTTTACGGCCCGCGCGAACGAAGTAACACCTTCCAGTTGACAATGATAACATAACAGTTACAATGTGGACAAAAATCCGGATTGTCAACACATTGTTGTCTCTGCATTGTTGCTGTTCGCAGAACTTACAGGCTGGGAATGACGCAAACGAAAGCATTTTCGACTGCCTTAGACATTTATTTATTTAAACTTTATTGCACAGATCAAACTAGTACAAATGGCGGACTTAATGCAACAAGGCATTCTCTACCAGTCAACCATGGGGCTAAACAGAAACATTGAGTTGGTGCAGGGTCTACGATTATAACGTTCGACAAGAGGCATGTGGTTAAATGAAATATAAAAACCGGCCAAGTGCGAGTCGGACTTGCGCACGATGGGTGCCGTACCAATATCGAGAAAAAACACGTTCTTTAAATGTCCCTTTAATATTTACTTATTATTATTATTTGTTGTTACAACAATAACAAAAATTACATTCTGTAAAAAAAAAAAACAACGGGCATTTTCTCATGAATCATAATAGGTCTACCTATGCTAGGTAGAACGAAATGTCATCCAAAAACCCTATTTCTGTATGGGAGCCCCCCTTAATTATTATTATTTTATAATGAATAGTATTTATTGTTATAGTGGCAACAGAGATACATCATCTGTGAAAATTTCGACGAACGCGGAGGCTTAGTAATGGGCTCCCGTTTTTACCCTTTGAGTACGGAACCCTAAAAAGGGATTGCTAGCCACAGAAGAACTCTGTTTTGAACCCCCGACGGAAAAAAGGTGTTATAATTATAAGTTTGTTATTGTCTAGTACAGTCGAGTTCATTTACATCTACACACTTACGGGAACAAAAATATCTGAACACGATTTTATGCTCCTGACAATAGAGTCGTGTTCAGATATTTTTGTTCTCGTAAGTGTGTAGATGTAAATGAACTCGACTGTACCTATAGTACAAGCATTGCTTAGTTTGGGACTAGGTCGATTTGTGTAAAATTGTCCCTCGATATTTATTATCTATTTATTTACAGTATAAATAAATAAACAATTACTCCGCCTGCCAGCGGCTGGGCTGTCATGTGTTGCAGTGAATCCCATAGTTTAAGCTAATAGCGTGTTGTTCGCATGAAACAATGCGCGTTCGCTTTCTTTAATCCAAACTAATTGCCCCCAATTGATATGCGCGCAGATAAAGGGTCTTTGTTAATTGCTGTGGTACAATCAGCTTCAAAAGTAGCTGATTATAATATAAGGGTCCTCATCCGTTCAAAAATGCTGATGGTTTTAGACATTTTTCTCTATGATCAAACATGTAATGTGTATTTCTTGTTTTTATCTACAATAAAGTGTTTACATACATACATACATACATATGTTTCTTAATATATTATCAATGTTACTACTTAGAACAGGGCTGTTGCGATTTATTGGTATATATTTGAAACATACAATTGACATTTGTATTGATAATTTTTGTTTCAAAAACTACTCGGAACTCGGAATTGACGAAACTCACGCAGAAAATTGTTATTTTCAACTTTTTTCGACTGCACGCAATGAAAGCATGAAATAGCTAAGTATGTTACTTTCTAGAGCTTGAGAAAAAGTATTATTCAGTTCAAAAAGTTGGTTGAAATTATCAATATATTTGTCATAATATGTAAAAAATAAATTTTAAATTCAATAAGGCCTTTTAATGTGTATCAAAAGTTTACAAAATGTATCCTCCTATATTAGCTACTGAACATTGATGACGCTACAATGATATTCAAACACTGGAATTCACAATTTGATATAGAATCAATATAGAATAACCTACTATATTTAACACCCCCAGCACAAGTTATTCAATGATTCATACAGAAAATTGTAGTAAAACTGATTAGATTCATTCTTAGCTTCAATATTGGCTGAGATCTTGTCACTTGTTGCAATTAAAGCTGAATATCTTGGAAACTACTGGTCCTATTTCCAACAAACATAGCTAAGAACCATCTCTACGGAGCTGGGAGCTACGATGCCACAGACAGATACACAATAAATAAATAAATAAATAAATAAATCACTAATACATAGATAACATCCAAGGCACAAATATTCGAGTTCACAACACAAATATTAGCCCAAGCTGGGATTCGAACCCAGGACCACCAGCTCGACTGCATATAAAATAATTCTATAGCCACCTTTGGATGTCTAGCTATCTCCGTACCAAAATTAGTTCAACTAAATTAAAGACAGTGAACACGCATTCACACATGAATATACACACATGCTATTCGCTCGATCTGATACTTGAAGTCAGGTATTTGATAGCAGCTGAGCGTTCGCCAGACTTTGTCGGGCATGTGATTGCTATGACAGTCACCTTAACCCCGGGATTAGAAGCCTTGATGATTTGATGTAAGGATGCTTGGCCAGAGACAGGCGGGCTGTTGAATGCTTGATTATGTTCATTCAGCTCAATTCCCGAATTGGGCCAACAGTTACTGTTCTGGCTGCGCTCCCATACAGCCCTCTTCCTTCTTTACCTTATGTGGAAGCCCTAATCTGTACCATAATTTTAGTCTATCTACATAACGGTTCAAGTAAACTGTAAAAGTGTTATATCCTGATAACACCTTAGTCTGTGCTCCAGTGACCCATTTTAATTAGCAATTTGCAAATTTGATTAACATAAGTGAAAGATAGCTGTAGCTAAATTTTGCACTATGTTAATGGATGAATCTTTATGTGAAATTTGGCCTAAATTCTTGAAGCTTTTTGTTGCTTACAAATTTGAGGATAAACATTTAAATTTTATTTCCTGGTACACATACAAATATGATTTCATTTGCCTTAAAATATGATTTCAATATTGAAAGTTAAAAAAAATAATTAAAAAGGCTAAGGCACATTGAAATGGAGCCACTAACAATATAAATGTTATTTTAAATACTTCACTGTACTATGATAAAAATAGATTGTATTTATAAACCAACCTTCAATGTAGGGGGCAATCCCTGATGAATCAAAATAAATCCATATTTAGTACACAAAAACACATTTTCTCACAAAATTACACTGACATATTTTGCAACACTTTTTTTTTATTTTTTCAAAACCCACAGCACTATTTAAAAACAAATCGTAACTTTTTAACTGATGGCGAAACACGGAAATGAACGAAGTGCCAAAAGAAATATTCAAACACTTTCCAACGCAGGATGTTTGGGCAAAACACAAAAGTGTTTTCTTTTGCACTGGGTTTTAATGTTTTCGTTTTGAAATAGCACACGTATACAGACTTTCGAGAGGATTATTGGAGAAACATTATATAACACTGTTTGGATTACCACAGTTAAAGTTTGTCGTATTATGGACAGGATTTATATGAATTTTAATTAATAATTCGATTAAACGCACGGGTGATACGAGTTCACCCGCAACGGGAGTCAACAACCGTTTGACATTTCGTTTTGGACACAACGCGACGCCATTTTGCTTGCAGTATTACCAGGAAAAAGTCTATGATCTCCCCATATATAATTTTAGTAACGTTTACCTTTTTTTTTTATATTTCTCAAAACTGATTGTTTCAGCACAAATTTATTTACATTTTCTTAGGTATCAAAGATTTCTTTCTCTATTTATACATTGCAACTTTCATGATAGCGACATCTTTAACCGTTCATTTGTACGAGCTAGCTTCGTAACATAATTATTAATTACTTCATAGATGTCGCTATGTAATGTTACAGCTCCTTGCCCATAGATGGCGTAAATATCAACGTCCCATTCACTCACAAGTACATGATACTCAAAATTCGAAACAATTGAGTGGTTATCTCACTTATCTATACTATTCTATAGTTCTGGATTTGTGTTGAAAATCAGTTTTCTATGGAGAGGGGGTCATGATTTCAGGAAAAAATAGCGTGATGCAGGATCGTCAATTGTTTTGTATAGGCGTGCAGCGCCATGCCAGCCTGGCGCCATCTGTTTTCATAATTTCCATTGTCCTCGCATCCCGCCCAACCTGGTGGACAAAATTTTAAGCAATTTCGGTTCAGGGATAGCTGGACATCCAAAGACGGTTATAGGCGTTCTTATTACTCTTACCCGATTGATATAAAAAAAAATACGCGTTCAAAGTTTCTTTCTAGTATTTATTAAAATGTTAAGGATACGGATCTTTTAATTATGATATTATATTGTGATACCGTAAGGTTGGGTTACTTTAGCCCTGGGGGTAACGATGCCCACCTATTAAAACCAACTTTATTCAATAAGTAAATTCTGAAAAACTTACATCTTATTCTTATGATGAATCCACTTTTGAGTGATCACTCGTGCTGTTTTTAAAAGTTTTCAAATTTATTGATATGGATTTAAATGGGTGGACAATGTTACCCCCCAGGGCTAAAGTAACCCGACCTTACTGTAGTTACTTTGATTATCCTACTATCCGTCTCCAGGTCAGATAATATATCGTTACTACATCATAGTTACATGTCTTCTACTCTTCCATTGAGGGCGCAAAAAAACAACTACAACACTTTCCATATCTTTATTTATAGCTCTAAAATTATAACTTGGCACTGCTTTCGCACATAAATCTTTTATATTTCACAACATAACATCGACACGAACATTAATACATGGCAACATTTTTATATTTTTTAATTATCAATGACAAGGGCCATGAGTTTAGAGGAGTACGTGTCTTGTTCGACTCCGGGAAACACGCAACCCTTTTTAGCGAGTTCTTCATAGCTTATCTCGTAGAGATCAACGAAGCCAGCTTTTTTCGCGGCCATCTGAGACGCCTTAGCTGTGAAGACCGTGGCAGTGACTTTGATGCCAAGACTGCGGCAGAGGTTGATTCTGAAAAAACAGATGCATTATTTTTTTTTGTTTACTTTGGCAATAGAATAATACTTAAGAAGACTGCTAATGCCTATACAAATTAGTCGCGTCGCGTGCGTCCAACCTATGCACTGTTATGCCAGTCTAGCACTGGCATAACTGTGACACGCGGCTAGCTAGGTTATTCATCACTTCACTAAATTATTATACTGGTCGTTGGAGCGGAGCGCGCCTAGCATTAGCTTTCTTCTAGAAGTATTGGCCCATGAAATCAAGTAAAAAAACACAAAATAAAATGTAATAAAAAAATTATACGTACTTTTCCGATATAAACTCAAAATCCGAAACTAGCATATTTAATCCTGCAACTTCTGCAGAATGAGTTGAGATATGAATTTTATCGTGGATCTCTGGAAAATTAAAAGAAACATAAAATAAAATATAAGATAACATAAAATAGCCTCTATGTTAATTATAAACACGGTTTAAAATATGTGACTTGCTGTCCAGGTTGCGTCGCAGCACGGATAGCAATCCCTGATGAAGAGCTCTATATGAGTTCGAAACATGTCGGGCCGTTCCTGACAATTTTTACGTGAGTTTAAACCGTTTTTATAATCATTTAAGATGTCTCACGACCGTTTTAATAATATTATAGCCTCTATGGTATCTAAAAAGCATGTACGGTCAGCATCGACAGTAGCTGATACTAGTGGTGTATATCTGTAAATCAAATTGCATACTAAAATTGACAGCAATTATCAGCAATAGCAAGTCTATTGAAAATTACCAACTACACCAACGCCATCTAGTTTAGAAAGCTATTTCCAACATACATCTTTCTTATTATAGGATTATTTTTTCTTGAGATAGCTTGGTCTGTGGCAGATGTCATCTCGGTACATTTTATAACAAAAATTAAAAAGAGTTTTAAAAGTGAATAATAAAATTAAAATAGTCCTACACAGTAGTAAATCTTCTGAGATAAATATAAATGTGTTTGATTCGACATTAACCCAAAAATATAGAAATCTAAAAAAAAATATATACTATGAAATGCGAAATAAAACACAATTAAAAGGTAAATGATATATCTAATAGAGTAAAGAGGTCGAGTATATTTTTTACGTCATTAAATATCCAATATTTTAATAAAAGACTTCCACCTGAATCATGCTACAATAAAAGAAGACTTCGTTACATACATTGACACAAAATTAAAATAATTGAGGTAGGTATTTATTTAAAACAATTTAAATGGATTCTATCGCGTAGGTATATTAATTGTTTTAGCTAGATAGCTTTTCAGTTACCGTTGTCAAATGTTTAAATAGGTTTTTTAAAAGTCGTGGAAAACGAAGAAAATAAAAATTGAGGTATTTTTCTACATTCATATACTTTATCCAACTTCTGCCGATGTTTACAATCAACTTTAAAAGATTTTTTCTCATCGATAACATTCCTTTTAATATGATAAATAGGCTGTGCGAAACCATAATCCAATTCACAATAATAAAAGTGCTTATTTCTGTTTGAAGGATTCGGGTAGTAAGCTGCATGCAAAACTTCGTCAACTTCATATATTTGTACATCAATCGTATTTTGAAATAACGCGCCACTCATGAGCATCCTCTGAATAACTTCGCAAGCTACATGTCCGATTGTATTCCCCCAAATATTCAAAAATCTCAAATATACCGGCTTTTTCACTGAGTTCAATAAATCTAAAATACCACATTCGGTCATTTTATTTTTACTGACATCCAACGCTCGAATTTTCGAGTATGGCAACCCGAAACTTAACGCGCGCGCTCCCGTATCTTTTATATCGTTTCCCGCCAAATTGAGAAGAATTAAGCTAGGGCTTTCAGCCAAGTATTTCGCTAACAGTTCCGCCCCGTATTCCCCGATACTATTAAACCCTAAATCTAGGTATAACAAGGTTTTATTACAGCGTAATCCTCTCACGAAATACTCCACATCGTGTCCTATAAACTGATTTTTTTGGAGATGCAATTCTATTATACTTTCGTTTCTCTCCAATAAATACTCAATGTGATAGGCCAGCCATTTTGTTTCATACGAGTAACGGTTGAACAGTGGAATAATCCTACTAAAATCTAGCACTTTGACAGTCTTGTTTGTCCCCTGATCCGTTCTCAAAGCTGTTATGATGTGGGCTACACTGGTCAATGTTTGGTCTGTCTCTCCAATATCACAGAACTCCACACTGGAATTTTCCCTCAAGAACCTCGCAAAGTACTCTCCTCCTTTAGTACCGATATGATTCCCATTAATCCTTAAATATCTCAGCTTTATAAACTTCGCGTAATCAGCCAATTTAAGAATAGATGCCTCTGTTAATTCATTATTCATTATATTCAAATTAATGATACTCGATCGGCCTTTTACGAGCAACTTTTTCAACAATTTATAAAAACCATCGTCGGTTATTTGATTGTAGCTCAAATCTAGCTTGGTTATTCTTCTTGGTAACTGTTTAATATAATGGCATATTGCATGTATGTCGCTGTCTTTGATTCTTCTGTTATATCTGTCGTGTATGTCGTTCCCTCTGAGCATTAAATACCCGGAACCATCAGAGTTTTTCTCAGTGAAGAGCCCGAGTCTTATGCGATTGATTTCTGCGTCACTCAGAGGCGGCGGATTCCCGGTGATTTTCTTTACAATGGCATCGGTATCACAAATGCATTTTTTAAATTTTCTAGGAGACCTTGGCGACATTTTAAACTAGACTAAAATATATTTCAAAGAAATATTCAACTAAAATTAATAGGTAAATAAATAATATCAAATGAACTGTCAATTCAAGTCAGTGTCAATGTCTGAAAAGTCTCGGAAAATTAATGAAAACCTTATCTTATTGGCTATGGTGGTGGAGGAGGTTCTCAGATTGGCGTTCCTCGATTAATCGAAAAAGAATCTATATCCGCGGGGGAACAGTTTTGTAGATTTATTATAGCTTAATTTAATTTACTTTATTTTAGATTTTAGTTTTTTAGTTATAACTAAAAAACTTAAATTAAGCTAAAATAAATCTACAAAACTGTTCCCCTGCGGCATAGTCCCGAAGACTAGGAATTGAATATCTTATATTTTCGATTTCCGTGACTGTTACACATTTTTTATAAATTATAATTTGAAATTAATTGTCCATTTATATATTTTGTTATGATTATTGTCTATAATCTATTCGTTTTATCTCCAATAAATTCCTAATTACTTCTACTCTTCTAAATTTCGGTATTAATTTCCGACATAAGTATGAAGCTAAATAATGGTGCCGCCCGCATTCCTGCGGCTCAATAAGAGAGGAATCTGCCCCCGACAACACAGCCGCGTCAAATTACATTCTTAATCGATGCCGCGAATACTTGATGACAGCTCAAATCGGCTACTCTTTATGAAATGTCAAAAACGACCGGTTAGTATGAAGTTTTTATGAAGATACTGGCTTTTATGACGTCCTAAAAATCAGTAGTGAAAAGTTTTTACTCAAAAGACGTCTTATTTTTAGTTTTTCGTCCAATTAAAAATAGCTGTGAAAATAGTCAATAGTTTATTTGGTTCCGTGTATATTTGAATGTGTGCAGTCTATCTATCTATCAGCCACAGACGTCCACTGCTGAACATAGGCCCCCATGACTCGCCACAAAGTGCGATCCCGTGCAGACCGCATCCAATGATTCCCCGCTACCCTCACGAGGTCATCCGTCCATCTAGTCGGGGGCCGACCCACGCTGCGCTTTCCTATACGCGGTCGCTACTCTAGGACTTTGCTGCCCCAACGGCCGTCCATTCTCCGGGCTACATGGCCTACCCATTGCCACTTCAACCGGACAATCCTGTGCACTATGTCGGTTACCTTGGTTCTTATGCGGATATCCTCATTTCTGATTCTATCGCGCAAAGAAACTCCGAGCATTGCCCTTTCCATTGCACGTTGCGTGACACTTAGCCGCCTTATGCTGAGTCACATTGTGAACGACCATGTCTCAGTTCCGTAAGTCATCACTGGCAACACGCACTGTTCGAAGACTTTCGTCTTCAGTCACTGGGGAATTTTCGACGAGAAGATATGACGTAGCTTCCCGAACGCTGCCCAGCCGAGTTGAAGTTTGACTTACCTAGCTGGACAATTTGTCCCAGGTACCTGCCAGGTACACATACTCGTCGACAACTTCGAGGACAGAGTTCCCAACCACTATCGGGTAAAGCGCAACATGGTCATTCGACATGATTTTAGTTTTGTCCATGTTCATTTTCAGACCTACCTGTTGGGAAACTCTGTCGAGGTCTTCGAGCATAGCGCTCAATCTCTCCAAGGACTCCGCCATGACCACGAATGTGTGCAGAACCCCAGGTATTTTAGAATGTGTGTGGGACCCCGATTTTTCATACTACGTCATGTGTTGTGCAGTGACGGAACATTCACTGAATTCGGATACGTCTCACTACATTCGGTTTGATTACGTAACTGTGCTGGCGAGAGAAAAGTTTATCAGTCCGCGGAAAGTACGGGAAGCTATCGAAATTAGTCGTCATCTGAATTTTAACCGAGATTGTGGATGGTCAGTGCCCCCAGCTGGAGGTTAGTGTGGACGAGACGTTAGCAAAAGACGTACTTAGTGAGTGTTGTGTGCAACCCGACAATTGACATTGTGCGTGATGATGAGGGTAGTTTTTCGCCTCCACCGGTGACACGCCGCGTCGAGCAGCCGCGCGGACGGCGCTTGATCGGCTCTCCAGATGAATAGAATAGAATAGAATAGAATAGAATAGAAAAAGCTTTATTCAAGATAACACATCATTACAATTACAATATTACGTACCTAAGTATTAAAGACAGAGTACAAGAGATGTGCATCCGAAATGGTCTCCACTCAGCAATGCTGTTGGCTTTGCTAGGTATAGCAATGCCCACGGCGCTGGTTTTCTGTGGAGCCAGAGGGACGGTTTCGCGGGACAGCATACTGAGCGACTTGTATCAAACACGAAAACGAAGCAAGTAACTTTTATTATTCTTAATTTATTATTATTATGTATATGTATATATATGAATAGGTATATGTTAGAATAACAATAAAAAATATTACGATACATTATTTCGGAGTTAATATATATTTTGTATAATGCAGGTAGGCGGTTGATTTTTTGACGGTGGACTTATACATATCAGCAATCTATTTCGAGGCAGCAGTACTTTGAGAGTCTAGAACATGTTTTTTAAGTTTAATTTTAAAGAGACTAATTAATTTACAATCCTTAATAGGTGGTGGAAGATTGTTCCAACATTTCGTAGCGGCATACCGAAAGCTGCCACGAAATGCTGCGGTACTGTGCCTCGGACATATTAATCTGGAGCTGTGTCTAATCTGCCGTTGTGAAAATGTTAGCTTATCAAATAGGTAGGTACTTGGGCTTCTTGCTGCGGTAAATACCAAAAAGAAGAGTGGCGAAGTGGAGGTTACGTCGTGCGCTCATATTCAATAACTTATTATTGATAAGATGCGGAGTTACGTGTGATCGAGGAGGAATGGGAAAACAAAACCGTGCGCAAGCGTTTTGGACACGTTGTATAACTTTTTTAGTGCGAGCCAGTAAGCAGTTCCCGTACACCGTGTCGGCGTAGTTGAGTTTGGACAGTATTAAAGAGTCGCATAGCTTCGCATAGCTTGATGATGTATTTTAACATTTCCCATACACAACGAGAAACGCTGGCAGTGAATGCGTTACAAAATGTTTGGAACAGTTTTGGGTTTCGCGGAAAATCGTGAGTACCCCTGGCTTTAGTCACTAACACTAACACAAAACTCTCGAGCATAATACCTAGCTTTAAGTATCTCCTTGGCGACCCCCGCCCCCCTCCACTCGGGGTCCACCACCAGCCCATACGCCGTCAGATACTTGTCCACCCCGTAATGCTTGAACACGTCCACTCCCCGGGCCACCAGGTCCACGGCGCCGAAGAGTTGGGCCCAGATCTTATCATCAGTCTGAAACAAGGGTTTTATTTGAGCCTACTTTAAGGCGCTTCTGTAATGTATCGGAACGTAGCTACAGACGTTTTATAATGAGACGATACATTAGGTATCGTTTGACAGGCTGTAGCGTCGCTTGGGTACAGACGCTTGAAAATGTGCTAAGTGACATTGAGGACTCACGCACTCTCTATGTCAGGCGGGAAAGCTAAAAGTAAATAAAATAAATAATAAAACCAAGTGTATTCATGAATACTCTGCTTCAATGACCTGAAGTCCAAGAACGCATAATTAACCAGTACCTAATTCTGAAACCACGGCGTGTGCAAACCCGCCTAAACGTAGATTATGAAGGTAAATAAGGAATATCGCGATAGACCCGTTATAATTTGTGTTAATTATTTGTACAAACCGCGAGAGTATAAAGTGTCATATGTCCAGGAACGTATTATACAACATAGCTGCTTGATAACCACTTCAACCTCAAACAGGACTGTTTGCAGATGTGGAACTCGGAAATGGAAGGAAAACTGCGCTGCGAGATGACCGGGCTCTCGAATAAAAGGGTCAGATCTTCCTAAACGTGATTGGTGCAGAACACTTCGCACTGGACACGTCGCTGCGCTCAATATAAACACCGCTGCGGGTTGGTGGATTCTCCTGCCTGCTGCGCCTCTGGAGCCACCTACCAATACCAAGCGTGAAGAAGCATCTCTCGGGCCAGTATGGCAGTGTCAACTGACTTGGCACCGTTGGTTTCTCATCAGTTGCCATTGCGACTTGGGCTCCCCTTTTTGCTTACCATCAGGCGAAGTGGAGCCACTATGTCGTGCCGTTATATAAAAAAAAAGAAAAAATACCAATTTCTCACCTGGAAGGGCTCGTCCTTATCCTCTTGGCACGCTACAGCCAGAATATTGACTCCGACCACTCGTAGCGGCGCGCTGTCGTCATCTACGACGCAAACTATGGACACGTTGTCACGCAGAGTCTTCCGCCACAGTTGTTCAAGCTCGTGCATCGCTGTAGGATGGTTTTCAATGCCTGTGGACCACGAATTTGGGTTAGGGAATCACTGTGGGCATCGTAAGACCAACCGATGGACCGGAATTCTTCATAGCAAAAATTAAACTTTCAGAGGGTTCGACCAAAGTGTTTTATCGACTATCGATAAATAATTTCACTTAACGAAACATCGTTAAAGTAATGAAATCAGGGTTTTGGATATTCGGCCTATATACAGGGGCGTTCAGCTAATTAGGGACATCATTATTTTATTCCAATTTCCATACATCTGCATATAAGATATAACTTTGGAAATTTGAGGAAAAATGTAAGATGCGTTTGCGGAAGTATGGGTGTTTTGACATAAACATTAAATAACCGACATCTACGACAACTTTGCCTGCATAGGGTTGTAGTCTTCGATCTATTCGCGAAAAAAAAATAAGCTGTCAACAATGTCAACCTTAACGTCATTAGTTTTGTTTTTTAATTGGACTCCAGACTAAAGTCACCTTTCCACTGTGTCTTAGTTTTGGAGTTACTATATATTAGAATGAGTAAATTTTAATAAATTAAAAATTATATAATTAGGAATCTTAAGAAAAATTTAAAAATAGTTATTACGACCAATTTCTTAGCGGAATATCAGAAATCAGAAATTATTTATTTGCATAGACACAGTATAGGGATATTACAGTAGGTACATTATGTCACATTAAGTATATCTAGCTTGCATGCAAGCGTGCAAATATTGCAGTCAATTAAAATTAAAATGTCAAAACAATATCGAATAAAATAAAAAGACAAATACAGAAGAGTAATAAATTTGTAATCTTAAAAATATGAAATCTTATTGATAGACTTACCGATGTACTTGCAAGGCGGTTCATCCCTGGTGAAGTAGGTCTTCAGCAGCGTTATAGCTGGCTCGTGCAGTTCCGGAGTCAGGTCCTGAACCCGCAGCGTGGAGCCGTGGGCGGAGAAGCGATGCCACACCGTCGGGGTGCTGACGGGACGGGTGTACGGCATTCTGGTAACAACAAAGTTATTTTGCAAATACCTAGTCATTGAATACGTAACCAAGGTTGTAGATATAGCTCAGACAGTCGCCAAACTTAAGTGGCGGTGGGCGGGGCACATTGCTCGTAGAATCGATGGCCGTTGGGGCAGAAAGGTTCTTGAGTGGCGACCGCGGACCGGAAGACGCAGCGTTGGAAGGCCTCCAACAAGGTGGACCGACGACCTGGTTAAGATCGCGGGTAGAAATTGGATGAGGGCGGCGCAAGATCGATCGTTGTGGAGAACTTTGGGGGAGGCCTTTGTCCAGCAGTGGACGTCTATAGGCTGTTATGATGATGATGATGATGATGATAGTCATTGAAAATGAAAATGAAAATGATTTATTGGGTATAAAAAGTGTTAGCCTAGTTAAATTAAATTAAATTTACAGAGTAACACGCTTTTACGTGTCTAGTTGGTTGCTAACAATAGGCCTAAGAATGCGATCCTGTGCCCTAAACTAGGAAAACCTGTCTTATAGGGTACAGGGTTTATTCCGCCGCTTATTGTGAATTTGTGTTATTGTGAATACCTAGTCATTAGTCTATTATAGGGAAAATCCAAGAAATAAAACCGGCCAAGTACGAGTTGCACTCGCGCACCGAGGGTTCCGTACAACTAAATATTTTTTACTTTATGTTTTCTGTATTTCTTGTTATAGTGGAAATAGAAATACATAATCTGTAAAAATTTCAACTGTCTAAGCTATTACGGTTTATGAGATACACCCTGCACATCTAGCATAACTTTGACACGCGACTCATCTCGCGCGAGATAGCATCATCTGTCACTATCTCATAGTACTGTACAGATAGAGACAGGTAGTATATCTCGCGCGAGAAAGAGTCGCGTGTCAAATTTATGCTAGCCGTGCTGGTGACGGTATCTACGTAAAAAAATCACGTTTTGCTGTATGGGAGCCCCCTTAAATATTCATTTTATTCTATTTTTAGTATTTGTTGTTATAGCGCAACAGAAACACATCACCTGTGAAAATTTCAACTGTCTATCTATCACGGTTCATGAGATACAACCTGGTGACAGACGGACAGACAGCGGAGTCCTAGTAATAGGGTCCCGTTTTTTACCCTTAGGCTACGGAACCCAGATTTTTTTTTACTAAAAACATAAATGTCGAAGTTATACTTAATGTTTACAATAAACGAAAAATTAACGGTTCAGTAAGGATCCGAAACCGCGTCTCCAACGGCTAACACGGGCGTCCTACCTATTAGACCACCGAACCTGATGCGATGTGGTATCGTTAAGTTATACTTCGTGGCTAATAATTTGACACTAGGCCGACACCTAAAATCGTAATCTTATTCGTGCACCTAAAATCCCGGGTTTACAATTAGTGCAAATAGACGTAAAGTGTAAGTTTCACTAAGTAACTCACTTTGAGAGGTCCTGGCGACGGATAGACGGACAGCCACTCGCGGTCGCCGCCCGAGGGTAAGTGAGGTGTATAAGGGAGGGTTCAGTTCGAGGCACACTGAGAGGTTTCTAGAATATTTTAATGGCATCTATTACCGTGGCTCTCAGCCATCAAAAGCCAATTAAAAAAAAACTGATGACTGACACTTGTCAATACCTATTCACAAAATTTCATGAGAATCGGTTGAGAAATATAGTATATGGCCCGTAATCCGGATATACAAAATAAATTTTGGCGAACGCAGTGACGTAGCTAGGTGACCAGCAAGGCCCTGCCCCTGAGGCAAAAAAAAAATGTAACCTTCACTGTTTTAATCAGGATTAGGTGCATAGGTATTTTTAAAAATGCAAGGATACTTTATTATAAATAAGTAATCAAATAGTGACTTCGTTTGTAACTGCTGTTTTTAGTTATTTAACATAATCATCCATATTATCCATATTAATATTATAAATGTGAAAGTGTGTCTGTCTGTTACCTCTTCACGCTTAAACCGCTGAACCGACTTAGATGAAATTTGGTATGGAGATAGTTTTAGACCCGGGAAAGGACATATGATACTTTTCATCCCGAATAAATTTAGTGTTCCCGTGGGATGAGTGGGTAACACCGCGGGGCACAGCTAGTAAGTAATATAGCATAATTAAAATTAACTCAAAAACTTAGAACCTAAACTAGCCTAACCCTACCCAAAGTCGGTCATTGGCGGAAATGATCCCAAGATGCCGGCGGCGTTTCCCCGCTGCACAGCAATACTCAGCCTTTGTCCGAGAAACGCGCCAGCTCTGGGATCACAGGTAGTTCTAATGAGTTTTTTTTTCAGGGAATTGAATAAATTGTGAGCCTCTGGTCCCCATGGGCCTAGAGTCTCTACAGCAAACGGTACCAAAATATAGCTGTCACCTAAATATTTTCGGCGTTTAACCGCCTGCTCGTTTGTAGCCGCCCCACCTGGTTTGGCACGTTGTTGCTGATAGGGTGGATTGGCTTTGGATCAATTAAAACGTAAAATTACTAAACATTATGTTTATATTTTTTATATGAGAAAATTAGAATAAATTACATGACACTATACATCAATCAATTTTAAATAATTCCTAAAACAAATTCAAAATATATCGTAGACAAACATGGACAGCATCACGACCTTCCAACAGTTGCTTTGTGACTGTGTTAATTGGCAAATGAAATTATATAGTGATCCCTAGATCACCCATAGGTACCGCACTCATTGGCTCGGTATGGCACCAGCGGGTCAGACGTCCGACTTAGCCGGTGGCTCTCACGTGACTGCCTTTCCCGCCCATACTCTCGAGACAACATTATAACTACCCACCTAATAGGTTTTATACAGATCTACAAACACTACAGAAATGATACTCTTATGTAATATTATTCTTTTTTTTTTATCTTATTTATTTTATAAGCCATATGTAATATTATTCTTGTAAAGTGCAATAAAGTATTGTTGTATTGTATTGTATACATTAATACGACACTGTTTTGCTCAGTCGTGGATAAAAACATGTTTACAACACGCTACGCATAAAGCTATATTTAGTTCCAATAATACAATTTTCTGCGGAAACTTCCAATACGTTATGGAAAAAAACACGTCATTTCCGAAACTGACTGTTTCATACAGAAGATTCTAGATGCATTAAACTTCCGAAATAGTTGGAAACTATTGTACTTATTGAAATTTTTCCCAACCAACTAACTTCCAAAAAAGAGGTTTTCATTTCAGTTGTATTTTTTTCGTTTGTAACCTCTGAACTCAGTCATTTTGAAACGGATTTGGAAAATTATTTTGTTGTTCACGAGGAGGCATAACCAAGTTGGTCTCTCGGCTTTCGGCGGTTGAGTTTCTTTCAGCTTTCTTCTCAACAGCGGTCTCCTCTTGTGAAATGCCGGTAGATTCAGATTCAGACATGTAAAAGTGCCTCTGTGGCCTACTTGCAGAATAAACGTTTTGATTTTGATTTAGTTTGTAACTTCTTTTTATGTATTTTAGTTTTAATTGATTGTACATATTGTTTTAATTTCCATTATTAAAATAAAGAGGTATTCGTTTAGTTGAGCCATTTTATTTTTATTGTACACCCCACTTTTTTTCTATTATGGATATTTTAGGTATTTCCTACTCAGAATCACGAGCTCTCTCGATCTAATTTGGAGACAAAAAGTGTCCCAATATTTTATCGTTCCATTCCGTTACCATTTCCATATGACCTACTTATAACGGTAACGGAATGGAAAAATATATGGACATTTTGGGACCCTTTTTTTCTCCAAATTAGATCGTAAGAACTCGTGATTCTGAGTAAAAAATACCAACCTAAAATATCCAAAATATAAAAAATGTGGGGTTGTACAACAAAAAATAAAACGGCCCATTTATCCTCAATAATATGATGTCTTGCCACGGAAGTCTTTTTCTTAAATTTTTTGCAGAATTCAATTTGCCCCACTGTGTTTCTCAACTCACTCTTTTCTTGTAAAGGAAAAATCTTTCCGGATTTCTTTTTATAATTCTCAGTTTTTTGAGGATAGAATCAATACCACCCCCACCACCAGCACTTAGGTACCACCACCACCGTCACGCCAGATCGTTAAAACATCTTCAGCATCCCCTGATGTTCCGTACAAACTTACACTTATTCCATCTTAATTGGCCTGGTTGAGTTATGTTTGCACCTGAAATGTATGGCGCCGCATACAAGCGAGGTGCAAACTTAACGCAACCGAGTTCTCCAAATATGATGATTGAAAAGGACTATATTTTTTATGATTTTATTACAAATGTATAGCTTTCAGATTTTTATAAGTATTTGTACAAGTATTGGTCATCGGGAAGTACCCTAATCGTTTTGATTCCCTTGAGACTGTCGAAATGTACGTTTTTTGCGACATAAACGGCCGTATATTTTTTTCACGTTAACGTAGAAGTTTGATTTTTTCACAGCTTCAAGGGACCGTAGACTTCAGTATAATGGTGTTAATTTCAACTAGGGCATGCTTCCGGTTCTGATTTTGTATGACAAGATCCGGGAATTCCCGGTTCCGATACTGGATGTGTATGGAAAAAGAGCACCGGGACCATACTCTAATTTCAACTCAGACAGACAGACGGACGGACAACAAAGTAATCCTATAAGCGTTCCGTTTTTTTCCGATTGAGGTATGGAACCCTAAAAAGATTTAAAAATCGGGTTACTTTGACAGAATTGACTTTCTTATCTTGAGTGATATACATATAAGCAATCGAGAATTTAATAGTCGATATCTAATCCCAGTGTGCCCCCGGCCCGCCCAGGTGTCGCCACGATTTAATCTCCGGATAACCGGCATAGCCACCGGATAACTTGATCTGAGGATGCCATCTCATTCTTAATACTCGTATACCGAGGAATTGCTGCCAAGGGCAGGCATTTACTTAATCGGTTTCGAATTTAAAATACCCACATACACCCCAGGGCAAAAGTATGGTAACAAAGTTTATTCTTTTAATATTTAAAGTCTCCAATAATTATTCCTTGTGTAAATGTTAGTAACCCTTAGGCCACCATCAAAAGAAAAAAAAATAGAACATCCACTATTAAAACACCTGCATATTGTATAAATATACTTACCTAACTCCGGGACAAAGTGCATGTCGTCTTTTTTTATTGCCTTTCTACAAAATGTTGGACTGGCAATTTTCATAAGCAGAATTTGCGTATAGACTTTTAAAATGTTTAATAATCATTTTATATTCTTATTTAGTAATTTATTCCGTAAAAAAATCACAGGTTTGTATAATAATATAAAAGCTTGTTTCCATATTTTTAGCCTGGGGTGTACTCGTACATACATACAAACCGCTCAAAAGAATAACTCTCATTTCTGCTTTCCCGCGTTGGATGAAAATATATGATACTAGCTGTGCCCCGCGGTATTACTCGCTCATCCCACGGGAACACTAAATTTTTTCGGGATGAAAAGTATCCCATGTCCTTTCCCGGGTCTCAAACTATCTCCATACCAAATTTCATCTAAGTCGGTTCAGCGGTTCAAGCGTGAAGAGGTAACAGACAGACAGACACACTTCCGCATTTATAATATTAGTATGGATGGATCAGCCGATAGACGCTCACTGCTGTAAAAAGGTCTCACCCAATGTTCCCCACACCTCATCATACCGCCGTCATACAATTGCTGCCCGTGATCCTAACTAGATCGTCGGTCCACCTTGTTGGGGGCCTTCCCACGCTGCGTTTACCGGTACGCGGTCGCCACTGATGAACCTCTCTGCCCCAACGGCCCTTGGTTCTACGAGCAATGTGCCCCGCCCACTGCCACTTACGTTTAACGACTGTCTGAGTTAATATCGCTAAAAACAGATACAGCTTCTAAAAAAAATTCACTCTTAACGTAGATCAACTTAATTCTTGGATATAAGGCAAGGTGGGAAGTTGATATGGTATGGCATTTTATCTCTTAATTCCCGATTACTTTTTATTTCTATTATTTTTATTCATAAACTGAGCAACCACCTGATTGACCTGAGTAACACCTGATGATAAGTTGACTACGGGTCGAGTATGTAGCTCGCTGGTTCAGCAACAGCCTACTCACATTTGCCTTGAAGCCAAGCCAAGTTATAATTTTCAGGACATATAATAGACGATAATATACATAGATAGATAGAAAATACTCTTTATTGCAAACCTCAACACGAAATAAATACAAACAGAACAACTTAAAATTAGAATAGAGGTAGACAGCGGACCTATAATATATTATTATTATTTAAGAGTTTCACTCTTGTCGGTGCAGTTCTCTCCAGTCCGTTCTACTTAACGCCAGTTCTTCGACTTCCCGATACGACCCGACGTCTGCCTTTTTCTTGATCTGGTCCAAATAGCTAATCGGCCTTCCTCTTCCTCTCCTTCCTTCAATTTTCCCTTCCATTATCTTTTGTATTAGATCGTCGTGTCGTATCAAATGACCCATCATTTTCCCTCTTCGAGTTTCTATTGTATGAAGTATATGTCTCTTCTCTTTTACCCTTTCCAATACTTCCTCATTGGTGACTCTTAATAAATAAAAATAAATAAATATCAGACAACCTCACACAAATCGATCTAGTCCCAAATCAAGCTCAAGAAGGCTTGTGTTATAGGTACTCGACGACGATATACATACTTATATAGATAAATATATACTTAAATACATAGAACAACCATGACCCAAGCACAAATATTCGAGTTCATCACATAAATCTGTTTTTGTGTACAATAAAGTGTTTACTTACTTACTTACTTACTTACAAATATTTGCCCTGGCCGGGATTCGAACCCGGGACCGCCGCTCAGTAGGCAGGTGCTTGCAAACTGAGCCAACCGTGTCGGCAAAATAATATCACGCGATAAATAAGTGACAAAGCATCCATCACGTTTTGACAAAATGCGAGTGTGAGTGACAGATGCTTTGTCACTTAATTTATCACGTGATAAACGCATCATAGGCGGTCTTATTGCTAGTCTTAATCTAGTTTGGTTGAATTGAATCATGCCTAATAGAGCAGGCTACAAGGCGATGTTCGTTTGCAAAAATAGCGCACCTCAATCTGACTTCTGATATATATTGTATAGATCCCAGACATCCTACAAACAAATGTTGCCAACCAGTTTTGTGGTCCCGCTCCCCCCACCCCGGCAATTAAAAATGCCATACAAATTTAAAAAAAAAAGTCATTAAGCCATGCCGTGTGGGGTATCAAATGAAAGGGCTTATTGAGTAGATCACGAATATATAGCACACTATAACATTTCTTACACTTTCTCTAAGATTTTTTTGAAATTTTACTAAAATGCTCCATTTTCGAGTTAACTTTAAACCACTATAGATTGAAAACTAATGAATTTATTTTTATAATTATTATTTTTAATAACTAACAATAGTCCATTGTTTATGACTGAATGACACAGGACCGCGAGCGCGCGCGGCAACATGGCTTTTTACGATGTCGATAGCATCAGGTAGATGAATCACAAAACATTTCGCGGTCCGCTATTTTTGCAAAAAAGCAGCACTGAAATGTATATCCTTGTGTAAATGTGTAAATAAGAATTGTAAAAACTTGTAACAAAATCAAACTGTTGAGAGTCCGAAATTTTAAGAAATATATTGAAATATCGAAACTCGCCATCTTTGATTGCTCCCCCCGCTCCCCCGTGCAACTTTTTCACTGTACGAACTATTGGTGCGTAAACAATGGACTATTGTTAGTTATTAAAAATAATAATTATAAAAATATATTCATTAGTTTTCAATCTATAGTGGTTTAAAGTTAACTCGAAAATGGAGCATTTTAGTAAAATTTCAAAAAAATCTTAGAGAAAGTGTAAGAAATGTTATAGTGTGCTATATATTCGTGATCTACTCAATAAGCCCTTTCATTTGATACCCCACACGGCATGGCTTGATGACTTTTTTTTTTAAATTTGTATGGCATTTTTAATTGCCGGGGTGGGGGGAGCGGGACCACAAAACTGGTTGGCAACATTTGTTTGTAGGATGTCTGGGATCTATACAATATATATCAGAAGTCAGATTGAGGTGCGCTGTTTTTGCAAACGAACATCCCCTTGTAGCCTGCTCTATAAACAGTACTAGTTAATCTTCAGTCATTTCAGTAATAATAATAAACATCGTCGATTTCATCTATTTTAAACGGTATCGACACGTGTGCTCGTCTTATGACCTGCGAGCAAACTTTACGCGTGCTATGTTGAGACGCAATCCGTCGTCATTAAACTGTCACGTCTGATTGGAGTACTATAGGGAGATACTTTGAATTAGTTCCTATTTAAACATACTACGTGTGTTTACAAAATAACTCGGTTCGAAATCGAGAAGATCCAAAACCGTCGCACTTACCTTACATTTCATCCTTTAATAACCTAAATGGGCGAATCTTTATTATGTTGTCGATTTCTTTTTTTTCTCAGATTTTAATCAAATTTGGTGAGTTGGTAAAGTTGCTTATTCTGATCAAGGTAAGCCCAATTTCACGGTATGTCCTACCTAATTTTCCATTGAGTTACAAAAAAATTATGGAATTTTTTAACAAAATTTCGTATTTTGTACTTTTTAAATTTAGTAATAAATAATTCGACAACAAAATGAAAATTGGCCCATGGGCCAATTTCTGTAATACATTTTGTGTAACTCAATGGAAAGAAATTGTAGGACACATCGTGAAATTGGGCTCCCCATGATCAGAAGAAGAAATTTTACCAACTCACCAAATTTTATTAAAATCCGAGAAAAAAAAGAAATCGACAACAAAATAAAAATTGGCCCAAACTTAAAACACGTGGCGGGGGCGTTCTAAATTTTTAACACAAATATTTGCCCTGGCTGGGATTCGAACCCGGGACCGCCGGCTCAGTAAGCAGGTCTCTACAAACCACCTACAAACCGAGCCAACCGCGTCGTCATTGTCGCGGTTTTGGTTAATTATTTGTTAAACCTAACAAGTTGAATAAAAAAAGACCTGAAATGAGACGACAGAGACGTGAAACAAAAGAAAATATAAATTTATGAAACATACTTTATGTCTCTTGTTTTTAATGTGGCTTCACAACAATTTGTACAATTGTACGAGAGACCAGGAATCGAACCCGGTACGTCTGGATTACCGGTCCACCGTGTTGACAGGTTATTAGGGCCAAAACACAATTACAAGACACGACATCGCATCGTCGTACAACGCGACATCGTGTCACGATGCGACCTCGTGAGCTTTATTATTTATTTTATTTAAACTTTATTGCACAAAATACAAAAGTAAGAGTACAAATGGCGGACTTAATGCCATAAGGCATTCTCTACCAGTCAACCATAGGGCCAAACAGAAACTAGCAGTTGGTGCAGGATCATAAAAAGTCGTGGCTAAAAACGAGACAAAATTCAATAAGTTTGATATATATATATTAACGATATACCTATACATACACATATATGCAATACAATACACATACATAAATACAAATATATATATAATATAATATTATATACATATACATACATATGTACCCCTGTAAAACACCATATAGACAATCAATCCTGAAATTCTTTGGAGAGATGTTTGCGCACCATGCGCTTGAAGGAGAATTTGCTCTGAGCTTTCCTAATGGAGAGAGGGAGATCGTTCCACAAACGAATTGCTTGAATCGCAAAGGAATTGGACATGAAACCAGTACGGTGAGAAGGAAGAGTGAGTTTGAGAGTTCGGGATGAGCGCAGCTCGCACCCAGGCCGAGCTGTTAAAAATATGAATTTAGATTTAAGATAGCCCGGGGTTGCTGGATCAAACAAACAAGCTTGAGCTTGTAAAATGAATTTTAATTTTGCATCTTGTCACATAAAGATGAAGTTCATTTTGGATTTTATGGATTTCCACGACACGACGGCGCATCGTGGTTTGAATTGAGTTTGTGGCAATTGAATAAAAAAAACCTTAACCCCTTACCGCATACAAAGCCATATATGACAGTTATTAATGTCGACCTTATTGACACAGGTTAAAGTTTAATATGAATTTTTTTTTTATGTATGCGGCAAGGGTTAAAAAGACGACAGAGACGTGAAACGAAAGAAAAGAGACGTGAAAACCGAAAAAAACTAATGTTTGAAGTGAAACGAATTCCATTAATGTCGCGGCCTGTTTGTCTGTAAGTCCTCGTCTATATACAGTCCTGTGACAGGTCGACAGCACGAAGGTTCAACGGTCGCGGCTGCACAAAGACCACATCTGCACTTTTATAATATGGGGTAACTGCGTCTGTTGTGGATGCTCAGCTGATCGCCATTGTCTTTTATAATATATATGTCGGGGATGGGTGGGATGCCGCAGGGCGGTGTGTGACACATTAGATGAGCTATCCGACATATTTGTGGACGAGGAGGTAGTTAGAGTAAGATGAAACACGTAAGACACTATTTATTTATTCCTTAAGAGTCCGCAGCAAGCTCGATTCTTCATACAAACGTAGTTACGTCCTTATTTTAATATAACATGTCACATTATCATGAAATTCTCTAAATATAATGAGATAAGATATATCTAGGGCTAAAACTAGTTTATGACTCTTGAAATGTTAATAGAAAGAAAATAGAGCGAGTACAAGTTTTGCATTTTTAGACCCCAGAAAGTTGTTCAGTTTGGCGGCATACTACGACCAAAATATAGTTTAGATTGAAGTCAAAACCTATTTCCGGTGTCGATTAAACTATGCAGTTTGATAAGAAAAAAGATTTATCAAAATTGATCTCGTAGTTTTAAAATGAGAGCGTAACTACGAAAACCTTAAAATAAATTACAAAAAATTGTTGCGAAACTGCAGCGAATTACTCTAGCGCGGGGAACGGTCCGGGGGGGCGGCGGTAAGCACCGCCCTTATCATAGCTACTCCTAGCCAGCCTCGCGCAACTCTCAAGGTAAAAAACGAACGACAACGGCTATATGAAACGGGGGTGAATTTTTACCTATCTAAGTTTGAAAGAACGTTGAAACCTACAAAGCATTAGATAATTGGCGACAATCGAATTTAGGCGGGTTGTACTTCAGCCGCCATTTTTGTCCGCCATGCCATATTAGTTGACGTTTCTCTTTTGTTGTGTTGTCTGGTTTTGTCAAGGTTCTGCGATCTTTTCAAATAATTCAAATTTCACAAATAATCTAATAATTTGCATTCTTTGGGTGTAGTGGTCGTCTAGAAGGTACACAAGACAATCACAATTGCAAAAATGAGTGGATTGAAAAGGAAAAAGTGCGAAATATGCAGAATGAAAACGTGTCGAATGGACGGTCAAAAAAGACTATTCATGGCAAGATTTCCACCGGACGAAGATCGGTAAGTAAAAAATATAATTAATTACTGCGTGTTATAACCATGTTAATCGTAAGTTTCATTGAAAACTTGGTATTTCGGGTAAAATAATACATACCCTTATACGTATGTAAACAATAGTGCTGTATGTAAGTTTTATCGATAATTTTCATTTGAAGTGAAAAATACCTGGGTAAATACGGAATATCTTTCTTCAAGCAAAAGCCACTACTTTTTATGCCAGTTTGAGTTAGATTATGGTCACAGAAATATTTTACGAAAAATCTTCAATGGACTATGAATGGTACGGTTTCATCTGGACAAACAGATTCATTTTACTCTGTAATTTTCTGTTTACCCTGTATTATTTGTGTTGCAGAACTTCCAACCTGGAGCACAGACTGGAGTGATGAAACGGCTTTTTTCGTCTATGTTTATCAGCAAGCCAAGCAAAGTTTGAACGAAATAAAATTATTTGCACACTTTTGTTTTTTTTTATGAAGTCAGTAACCTAAAGTAAACCAAATGTTTACATTGAAGCGAAATATTTAATGATTTAAATTACCGGAAAGCCGTTGGAGACGCGGGTGCGAATGCGAACCCCGCCTGAACCATTTTTTTTAAATACCGATATCGATATCGATAATTCGATAATTTGTGTAACATGTGACATCCCTATTTTGTTCTTGATGTTGGCATTATGTCATGAGTTGACACTGACACTGATATTGTTTGCGGCTTCATATTGGCAGTATGTTTCGTATGGCACTCCCGTCTCTTAAAACGTAGTGATTACATACTCTTTGCTCCTAGCGCGCTCTCGCTTTACTGCTAGCGCCCTGTCTTCCTCTAGGTGAAACAACAACATTTTAAAGCGTAAGCGCGCGATCTCAACGCGGAGTTGAGCGGACCTTGCTGCGGACTCTTAAACAACGAAACATAAAATAACAGTTCCTAGCACAGAGATTTGCAAGCTAGCTACTCAAAATCTCGAACAGAATAGGCTTTATTTTTTAAAATTAAAAAAAAAATCGTTCGTCGAGTGAGCCGCCAAGACTATCGTATCGTAAATCATGGCTTACTCGGTAGCCTGGCGGCTGTAACCGACATCGTGTTGCTATAGCCTGTAGGCAGCGCACTGCCCCAGGGCCTAGCATGTGTTTGCTGGCGTGCACGGGCACTGTCTAGCGCTCCAAAACTGGTTCAAGGGAGCGCTACTGTCGCCTTCCAACGGCGCGCCGGTTTCGTTGAGCCTCCATTACTCATGCATGAGTTATCCAGAGTTATATATTACGTCTCCGACATAATTATATGTATAGTCCTCGTCGTATCCGACGACGGCGACTCTTACACTCTCCGTTCATGTGCGTGGATGTGACTTGCAAAGCCAAACTTGGTTTTGAATGTCCGGTCACTCTGTGCGCGATACGTTGCCCTTGGGTGGCAAAAGTGTAAGTGTAGGCAGGATTGGGTCGAGTCTTCCGTCTTTTTTTTGTCTTTTATACAATACAAGTCGCTTTAACCTCCAATGAGAAAAAAAAGTGCGAGTCGGAGCATTGAATATTTCTTTAACAAAAAGATAAATTGTACTAAGAGGCAAACTTAACTTTGCCGTTGCAAAACTGTTATCCCTATACATCGACATAAATTGCGATTAGAATATCATCTGCAACTGCTAATAAGCTCCAAAAAAAAGTAATATAACTACAAATTTACAGTTTTCGGAAGTATTCATTTACTTGAGCTTATGATGTTGCTTATTGCCGAATTTCATGATTCTAGGTCAACGGAAAGTACCCTAAGTAGTAGTAATAACATAGTGAGTGGGTTTTGATTACCTCGCCAGCGTCAACGAATTCAGCTCGTATCTTTTGATCGTCTTAACTTAAAATTTTGACTTCTTCACACCTTTATCAGCCCTGAGCATTTGATATTAATTTCAGTGTGATACAACCCACGCGTTCTTGATAAAGTATGTCTTTCTACCCTAGTCAGGCAACAAAGTGATCCTATTAAGAGTTCCGTTTTGCCATTTGAGGCACAGAACCCTATGTATGGTTTAAAGCTCACATTAGAAAGAATCGCATTAAATAGAAATATAAATACCTATGTTTTATTTCAACCAAGTACAGGTAGATAACTTTGTGATTTAAAACAAATAAATATGACATTGTATGTCCATAGTGACATATTGACGCGTTTTCCCCATAGACAGGTAATGACCAAGAACCCGCCCCTTCGCCCTAAAACGCGTGTACTTCGTATTTGGCACGCCGCCATCTTGGCCGCTTCCCAACCTTACATCAACTCCGTTTTCCGAAACAGTACGACTGAACCTAGCTAAGTGAACACACGTTAGACTTAGCTAGCTTGAAACAATATAAACTACCGCTATTTACTTATAAAACTCGATTTTGTAGCAAGCTTTGAGGTTATTATAAACTTTTTGGGGTCCATAGACAAAGCGCGCGTTTTTGTTTTTTTTTGGTAGGCGCGAAGGCGTTAGTGATACATCCTTTGTGTTTGGAATTGGAACTACGGCTGACGACCAAGGTGAGTTTATTTAGATGTTACGTTAGGTTTTAAGCGTTCTGAATGGAGTAAATTAGAATAAAGTAGAATTTATTTATAAAATACATGTACTTATTAAATGTTTATGTCAACATTGGTGTTGTTGCACTAGATTTGTGCTTCCTGTAGACTTTTAGAGTACAATAAAAAAATCGATGACTGTAGGTACTAGCATAACTGCGACAAGAGAGTCTTTCTCGCGCGACAAAATACTACCTGTCACTTTTCTTTCAATGCCATGCGACCAAATAGGTGACGCTAAGTCGCGGTAAGATACTTATGCTAGCCCTGCAGAGCGACAAGTCTATAAATATCGTTGGCCCACCAATCACACGGTAGCCATGTCATCTAGATAAAATTTGCCATTGTTTGTTGTGATCCGGTTCGAAGCTGGAAATCTAGCTCGTCATTTCTTATTCTACTGCTCTTCTGTCTCTCTCTCTCATAAACAGCCAAGGTTTACCTACAATACGCGATACACTCCTATCACAGTTTACTAACACATCATCCTCATCATCATCATCATCATCATCATCATCATCATCATCATCATATGAGACTATAGACGTCCACTGCTGGACAAAGACCTCAAAAGTTCTCCACAACGATTGGTCTTGCACCGCCCTCATCCAATATCTGCGATCCTAACCAGGTCGTCGGTCTGTTTTGTTACATTCACTGACTTTCAACATCAGTTACCAAAAATTTGTCGTTGCCATTAAAATAAATCAGTATCCGCAATATGGCGTGGGTTGTTGGGCTATAACTATGCAGCTGACTGTACACAAAGCATCCACACTCTGTGACATGCATCCTCATTCATCTTCTGGCCAAGACACGGCCAAGAAGAATCAAAACAAATGCCTCCTCATTTCCATGACCTCATACATCCACCTGTAAAACGGTCAAACGCAAACAAAAACAGACTCAAACAAAACAGCGACTGTACTTAATCTGAACTAATATCAATAAATCGTTGCCGAAAATAAACTTTTTAAATCACGTAGGTGTTTCGCGAAGGAAATGCGCGGTGCCAAGAATAAGTTTACGATGTTTTGATTCAATGCCGGAAAGCAACAACAATCGGCTTTGCTAATATTTTGGACGCGATCACGAGTTAATTAAGGTTCTCCTCAACAACATATATACATAACAAAGCTTTCACCCCTTCAATCCCTTTAACGGATGAGTTTACAAAAATCCTGAAATTAGTTTTCTTGTTTTTAGATCGAAAATCTGTACACAAAGTTTAATATCTCTAACTCAAAAATTACACAACTTCCATAAAAACTTTCAACCCAAATTTGACACCCTTAAGGGATGAATTTTGAAATATCCCTTCTTAGTGCTTGCCTGCATCGTATACTTGATCTATTCTAGAAATTTGAAGTTCCTAGGTTCAGTAGTTTTGGCTCTACGTTGATGAGTGAGTGAGTCAGTCAGTCAGGATCACAGGTCAGGATCAGGACTTTTCCGTTTATATGTATAGATAGATATAAACCTTAGAGCCTAACAAGTGTCGGTCCGGCCCAGGGATAGCGGCGCTCGTTGAAGTGGATAGGCATTTTCTAGGCTATTTTCCATCTTAGGCCTCATTGTTACTTAACATCAGGAGCAATTGAGGTCTTATGCTTGACTATCGTAAATAATAAATAAATAAACAAAAACAACAGGGAAACGATCGTGCTAGTAAAAATTTGAGGGAGCAAATCAAAAACTACCTATTTTTTATGCAGAATTAGATAACTATTGGATATGTTTCCTATCCAATAGTGATGTGATGAGATACGCAAGAGACGAGACGAGACGAGAAGAGACGCATTGCTCGTAGAACCAATGGCCATTGAAGCAGAAAGGTTCTTGAGTGGCGACCGCGTACCGAAAGACGCAGCGTGGTCTCCAACAAGGTGGACCAACGACCAGGTTAGGATCGCGGGCAGAAATTGGATGATGGTGATTGGAAGATGGAGGGCGGCGCAACACTGATCGTCGTGGAGAACTTTGGGGGAGGTCACTGGGGGGAGGCCTTTATCCAGCAGTGGACGTTTATGGACTGATATGATGATGATGATGATGGTTCCTTACTTATCGTCCAATTCACTAATAATTAGTGAACAAGCGGTTTTTGACTCTTTTAATCCAAAAGATCGCTTCAGATTATTTATGCAGATAAGACTCATTGTTTTTTTTTGGTATTTCTCTTTTAATTGGCAAATGTTAGCCAAAAGATTATCAAGGCTGTCTTTGTTGTTACCGCTAATTTCAAACGTAAATAGCTCCAAGGATAGAGTTCAATGCTGGACGGATCTCTAAAAATACCCGCCATATGCTTTCCGCCATCTTTGAACGTCTGGCGATTACCCTTTGCGGTGGAAAATATTTACTTGAAAGATATCAGTATAAAGAAGTAAGTTTATTTTGAATCTGCATGAAAGACGTAAATCAGTGGGGATTACCTGTATTTGACTCCTGCTGGTTTTTCTAGCTCAAGTGAATGATTTGAAACACCAGGTCGGCAGAAAAACAAAATCGTACGTGTACTTTAAAGTACCTATCTAAGGTTTACCGAAAGACATTTTTTGACACTTCACCAAATTGGCATCACAGTTTCCAAACAATATTTTTTTGCCTATTAAAGTTTTGCTATTAGACTCCTGTAAGTTTGTTGTATGGGAGCCCCCCTTAAATATTTTTTTTTTTTTTTTTTTAGTATTTACAATAGTGGCAATAGAAATACATCATCTGTGAAAATTTCAACTGTCTAGCTATCACCGTTCTTGAGATACAGCCTGGTGACAGACGAACGGACGGACGGACGGACGGACGGACAGCGAAGTCTCAGTAATAGGGTCCCGTTTTTACCCTTTGGGTACGGAACCCTAAAAAGTAAGGTTAAGACAATATGCGTGAGCCCGAAAAGTAATTAATAAATGATCGGAAAAATTCTGACTAAAATTGCAATACATCAAGATCAAGACACTCTAAAACTTTTGCTGGCAGTTGCAATAAATATATCACACGAGCACGCCTTTTCAATGTTAGCACGTGCCGAACACTCCGCGTCGCCATAGCAACGGCGCTCTGATTGGCTGAGACAGCAGACGGGTGATGTCCGCTACGACCTTGTCGTGGCGTCACTAATTTTAATAAGTGTACTGTATGATTATGCCGACGGAATCACGTCCAAATTGGCATATGGACATGAATGATTAGGTACTACGATAGCGAAGTGTAGTATATCGTAATGACAATGGGTTGGAAAGGGATGGTTGTCGGATTTTTGACAAACGATTGAGGAAGGCATCTTAGGTACTGTTACGTAAGCGGTGCTTTGCCAAAATATTTGATACCGGAAACTGTGCAAATGTTGATAACATATGAGTGGTTATGTTACTGTACCTATATTAGACCGTCGTCATAACATAGTATTTAAATTTTATCCTACAGACAAAATAATATTCAAAGTTCCACAAAAAGTGGTAAAGGTAGCAAGGTAGCTTATACATTTTCGAGTAAAATAGCGAAAAATATTCATTTTCTTGTCCCAGCGACATACTGTACAGATTTTCCTTAAAAATCCGTGACCGCCTGGGATACCTATCATCGCCTATGTTTATAAAATTTGAAATTCTCGCCTAGTTTTTAATTTAGCCACAGTTGATGCGAGAGTATCGCCGCATAAAAACACTTTCTATTTAGTAGTTTTAGTTTAGATAGTGTTAGTTTTAGTAGCCTTAAAAACTAGACGGGAATTTCAACTTTTATAAAAATGGGCGATGATAGGTAACCTCTCAGACGAAGTTACAGTATTTTACGGTAGTGAATAATGTTTTAACATGTAATTTATCAGAAAGGTTCCTTTTCGCCTTCTTTCTTTATTAAACTGAAAAAGTTGAGATAGAGATATGAACATGAGCTGTCTCGACAAAATTCGATGGCAAAACTTTATTCACTGTACTATTGTATCGCAATGTTCGTAATCTCAAAAACGACTCAAGAAATGCTACCTACAATTCGATGCTATGGGTTTTGAATCAAGATAAAGCCAAATTTAAAGCAAGCAAAAATGTCTAACACATGCCAAGCGACGTTGTCGTTTAGATGATTGAATTTCGATGAAAGAGACGACGGATAGCATACCTCTACTCTTTAATACCAACATTTAGTCGATGCAATGTTGTTAGTGGAATAAGTCGTGTTGCGATTAGTTAAGTTCTCAGTTCCCTGGTTGGTAAGAGATTATGTTAGTGTCGTCAAAAATTGTTTGCACCTCCCTCTGGTGCAGAGAAGAGTTCTAATAGAGTGCATGTTTCAGAAATATATGTGTCTTCAAGGTAAGAGGTATACATTTACCAATAGAGAACTCGTCTAGATGAAGTATGTTGTATTAAAGGCATATCTATTTACTACAATTTGGCACTCTATTTTAAATCCTTTTAAGTTTAACTGTATGTGATCTTTGTCAAATTTCGTATTTTATTTACAAAATTCTCAAGTTCCCGTCACTTTATCCAGGAAACTGAGAACTTCCCTGATTGTTGAACTATTTCGAACAATATAATGTTTCTCGAAAAACAATTGAAGTATAAATGAAAAATCAAAGAGAGAACAAAACCTATGTTCAAATCCAAAGAATAGATTAAGAAGAGGGCAAAACTCAAGTTCAAATCAGTCCAAAGAACATAGCAAGGGATCAACATCAAAAGACAAAGATACTGAATATGAACCAAGGGAGGAATGTAAACGCAAATCGAACAAGCGCTGTACACGCTGTGCTGTATATAGTGAATATACCACAAGAACAGAGTGGAACTGGACCCTTAGTTTGTAACAATTGGGCACAAGTTGGATGCATCAAAGGTAATCCTACATTTATTACTCTTATCAGGTCTTCGGCTTTAGTCATGTAAGTCCAAAATTACCAGGCGCCAATTTTGCCGTCTTGGAATATCCTAACCTGTGACTGGATTCCTACATCCCAGCTATCTGTAGTATGTGTATGTATATTTCTCGATCACAGTCTCCGCAACCGGTCAACCCATAGTCACTCACCGTCGAGGTGTGGGCAAAATAGAATAATCGAGATTGTTTTCATCATTGACCTCTTCTCCTTCATACTTGACTACAAGAGAGCTGTGACTGCATTCCTCCACACATGACTCTCGCAGTCTTATTCAAGACTGTGCGATATCAGTTACGTCTGCTAGCGTAAACCAAATGTTAACATTGATGCGAAAAGCAGCTATCGATGAGGTTTCAAACTCCGCCCGAACCTTTATTTTTGTTTTTATATCAATGTAAGCATTCCAATACCTTGTCGTAGGATTTTTATGCAATCAGCACGTTCCTTTCTCTATGTGGGCGTATGTCGAGGATTGGTAGTCGCTGCTCCCTAACTTGTCCGGTTAATTAGCTACAATCCTGGTACATTCATACAATGAATTACAGCCACCTTTATCGAAAGGATGGATGCCACACGGTCGAATGCCTTCGACATTTCTCTCGACCGCTAGCCGTTAAATAGAGCCGCTTTAATCACAGACTATTACCGAATCTAATACGTAGCCCACTAGGCCAAGATCTCGCCTATTCTGCCAGAGCCCCAAGGTGTGCCCATATAAGTCCCGCATCGGAAATTGGCAACACTGACGCTATTGTCATCCAACTGTCAAACTAACCTCGACGTTCGAGCGTTGACCCCGTTTGCCGCGTATTTTTAGGTTAGGTTCATCTTTAATTAGCTGAAATCAAATGATCAATCATACTGGCACACTGAAAGCGTTCATAGTCATTGAGATAATTTTCAATACAAATTATCTATCTTTAATAAAACCATTGCACAAAAAAGCTTCATTATTTCATAAACAAATTTCGCATTATTTTTTAAATACGCCATTCGAAATTCAAATTTAAAGTGGCCATCTAATGCATATAGCATGCACTACGCCAGTTTTTTTCTTTCATTGATTGTTTCAGTACATCTAGTGTCGTATTATTCACAGGAAGAAAACTATGTGATACTCTCACATATATAAACGTTTAATTGGTACCTCTTCTCCTTTAGCCAGTCTGATTTGCTGTAAATTTAGCCGCCAAAATAGGATTTATTTAATGTTAAAATTTTTCGCTTACACGAAAAACGGGTAAGTAATATAAGATATAAGAACTTATACTATAATATTCATATTATATACGCTCATATTGTATAAGCTTGTTTTGTATACCCTTCAAGGTGTATAACGATCGTTAGATATAACATCAAAATATCTATTTTTGTTAAGTATAACGTTATTTAAGTATAATATCATTGTATATAACGATCATAACGTATAACGTTCATAATATCTCAGATTTATAATGTATATTACTCAATACATCTAACACCAAAATGCATAATGCTCGTATGGAATAACCGCCTGCACATCAATTGTGTACATATTTATGCAATAGTTCGCTGTAAAATTTTAATATATGTACCTCCATGCAAGCAAGAATTTTGACGCTGCGCTCGCTTCGCTCGCTCCGCTATCCATGGTCATAAAACAAACCTAACCTAACCTACAGTTTTCGGTTTTTGACCCATATTTCATTTTGTCGCAGTTCTTCCAAACGGTATACTCGTATTTGCCAGAATTTCATCTGCCATTATCAATTGTGTACATACATAATATACTTATGCAATAGTTCGCTGTTAAATTTTAATATACCTCCATGCAACCAAGCATTTTGACGCTCCGCTCGCTTCGCTCGCTCCGCTATCCATGGTCATAAAACAAACCTAACCTAACCTACAGTGTTCGTTTTTTGACCCATATTCCATTTTATCGCAGTTCTTCCAAACGGTATACTCTTACTTGCCAGAATTTCATCTGCCACTATCAATTGTGAACATACGTATGCAATAGTTCGCTGTTAAATTTTAATGTAGGTACCTCCATGCAAGCAAGCATTTTGACGCTCCGCTATCCATGGTCATAAAACAAACCTAACCTAACCTACAGTTTTCGGTTTTTGACCCATGTTCCATTTTAGGGGCATAGGGGTAGCAGTTATAACCTGTTTAGTATATCATACGCTATTATATTTTCTAACCATTATACTAAAAGAAAGTATATACTATGATCGATATACGTTATGTATGTTATATCAACTGAATTTAGAGTATTTGAGTGTTATATAAAAAATCATTCTACAACATGAGTGTTATGCTAATTGACCGTTATTCCTAATAAAAATATAGATTTTGATGTTATAGCAAAAATTTATTATATCTTGTGAACGTTATTAATATGAAATTATATATTATGTAGTTATATCTCATGGGACGCACCCAAAAAACAACAAAAACCAACAAACTATTTTTCTCTTTTATCGTTTGAGTACCATATATTTGAAGTGTCTTGGGTCTTACGTCTTCAAAAACTAATTGGTAAGCTGTCTTCGTATCACACACTATGGTCTAGCCAGAATATGATCTACAGTCATATCATCACTTTTGTCGCCAAGTTTTAATAAGAATTTATTGTTTTCTGCATGTTAATTTTATTTTTGTTGGGTATCTATCTAATGTTTTAAAACTTTTCGAAACAAAAACATGCTTTTGACTTGGTATTTTATCCTACGGTGTCCTTGCGGACCTAAGGGGTTAATTTGACGAAATCTAGCTATAATATATATTGTCTACTTCAGCAATGTGGTTTATTCTAAGCTGGATATTAATATTCATTACCCGAACCAGGACCCAATACAAAATTAAATCCACGTAAATTGATGTAACATAGAATATCTCTTTTTTTAATGTAGGTACTCACCATTTTTATATGAAACCATTGAGACAAAGATCAGAAGTCAAATACTCCAGAGGTACCGGGTTCGATACCCGGTCTCTTCCACCAGGTGACGCATTTCAATTTTTCTTTGAGCTTTGATCTTTGTATCAATGGTTAAATCCACGTGTCAATAACCCATCGTCATATCTCAATTTAAAACAAAAGCGTCAGTGCTGCCATCAAAACGTAATAAGTTAAACGGCGCATGACTGTCTGTGTCTATGGTCCGACATTGCTTTTGAAAGATAACAAAGATGGCATCCCTCCAACGCGTGGCGACGCACGCCCGCTTCTTAGTAAATGTTTCGCAAGATTTGGATACTCTTAATCTCTTTGTTTATTTTCCTTTAAGGATTTGGCTTACCTGAATAAATTAGGGTGACACCGAAAGCTTGAATCTGAATTCCTTTAACGCATTTAGCGCGTCCATTTTTTCAAACTGAATGCTCTGAAACTTGAACAGACTTAACGACTTTCTACATTCCTACATCTTCCTACATTCGATAGCCTGAAATCTCGTCTCATTACTGCAAAGAACCGCAGGACCGTACTTGCAGCAAAATACCGTTTCAGGAGGGCTACTCCGGTGTTGCCGTCCCGCTTATTAAAATAAAATATTGATAGACAGGAGACTGAGACGGACGGCATTACAAACGCTTATTTCAAGACATTTGCTTCCATTTTGCTGCTGTTTGGAGTTTTGATACGTCGCTTGTGGGTAGAGCATTGCTTCGTTTTATGTGGTATCATTTGCCAGTACATATGAATTTTTATGCTGGCTTTCCAGCGACTGGTTCACCTATCTTTCGACCTCATGCTGTCTTTCGGGTACCAATTACCAATCAGTTACCATTTTGGTTAATTATTTTTAGGCATCCGAAAAATTTGTCTTTTCATCTACATTCTAATTCATCTCTAAGAGCTTCACCCCTCCCTAAACAGTGGTGATTACCCAAAATATCGAATTAGATAATTACAAAGTATTTTGTGTGAGATATATTTAGTGTGTATAATTTGGTCACCATTATTTAGGAAACTTCCCGAGTGTCTGTTCGTGCCGGTTTGGAATTCGTCCAAGTCAGGATTTCGAGATCTGTGTACAAACAAACATATCCACTGATTTGGGGTCACTGGCATGCAGTGTACAGAATTTTTTCTCATTTATTGCGGGGAGAATAACTTCCTGACTTCCTTGTTCGCTTTTAATTCTACAAAAAGTACAAAAGCCTATAAGCGAGAATTATAATATTGTATTTAGCGATAAAACCGACTGTTGTTTTCATTTATCTCATATTGTATTCTCTTTTCCATGATATTTTTAAAGTTATGCAATGAAGAGTATTTGTATTGTATAGTATAACTTAGTGTTAAGCTCAAAATTCTCTATCCAAAGTGGTTTTCAGCGAGCGACAAATCACATCAGCATCATGTTTGATATAGGTACATAAGGATGTAAGGTGCTTAATTTATTCTGCGCGGGTAAATCCTTCGTTTTCATGGTTTTGCGATGAACTTAAAGTTTGACTGAGCCTTTTCTAATGTTTCCATTAAGCGCTATAAAATGGGGTTATTTTCGAAGCAAAAACGGGCACTCAGAGGTGGATGAAGGATGACGTATCAACTCCTATGCTCAGAAACAGCGCAAGCCATTCCGCGGCAATTGTTGACGTCTGCTTTCAGTCAAGACTTTTTTATAACTGTGCTAAAGATGTTAGTAAACACATATCCACGTGCTACCCGGTGTAGGACAATGGATGCAAGGTCGTTGATCCATGGCGTTACACTAGTTTTCTAGTTCGAAAAATATCATATCGTTACTCAGACTGACTCTTATATCAAGGCTTTTATTCGGCAATTTGCTATTAAATTTCATTGACACTGGTGAAAGTGTTCATCCTGTCTACGAGTAATCGCGTTGCATTTTTGCTCTTTGGTGTTTACAACATTCCACCGTTCCCTCGCTTTATGGTTCGCAAGTGTGGCAAGTCATGGTTTCTGCCTCGTCCGAGGTGTTTCTATCCTGTGGCGCGGAGATAATCCCATTAGCGGGTTATACTCCCCACACAAAGTCCGACCAGGTAGTGAGGGCTAAACAGCCCTGATTCAGTGAAAAAAAGGGGTGTTTAATTTTCAAGAAACAAGATGCGCAAAGATGTGACGTATGATGGACTCTTCTGGTGAAACTGCGCAGGGACTTGACAACTTCTTTCCTTTCAGTGAATGTGCCAAAGATGTTAGTAAACATATATCCACGTGCAGTCTGCGGGACTTGGACGTAGACAATGGGTGCAAGGTCGTCGGCCCTGGCTCCGTCCATGTGATACTTGGCCGGATAAACAATACAAGCGACCTTAATATTACTGTTTGTTTAGTGCGTATTTTGTGCGATGTTCTTATTGTAAACACGTAGTGAACGCAGTCCATTGACATCTTCGACGATTTTAAGCGCATTAACCTATCTTCCTGATACCTACACCTGCGGGCCTATAATGGTTGCGTATATTACGTGATAGATAAGTGACAAAGCATCTGTCTCACACTCGCATTTTGTCAAAACGTGACGGATGCTTTGTCACTTATTTATCACGTGACAAAAGCAACCATCATAGGCCCGCTAATCCAATAACTGATATCCAAACAACATTCGAGCGGGAAATGGTGTGGCAGCAATCCGATATGGAACTCTGCAACTAACATTTTGGGTATTCACACAGACTAAGCAATAATTTATCTTATTGTCATCGGACATAAAATGTCGTTGAAATATATACAAGCATGCTGGCCAAGAAATGCCTATTCACTCTCGCCTTGAAGGTAATAAACTTAGAGTCTTGGAGATTTGGGAACTTGTGGATAACCAGGTTATACTAGCCAGTGGGGCATGAGCGTGGTAACATATCTTGCCGTGACTTCGCTGGTCGACTTAACATCACCTGTCCTTATCGCATGGTATTGAAAGGAAAGTGACAGGTAGTAATTGTCACGCGACAAAGACTCGCCTGTGACAGTTATGCTAGACATACAGGGGAGATCCCTGATCGCACCAGCACATAACTGATAGAATCTTACTGCTTAAAAGTAAAGCTAGAGAGAATACTGAGAATCGTGGGAAACTGCTATTTGCCTAGTTCTAAGTCTATTTATGTGTTATTTAATCGTAGACCAAACGTTATATCTACTCGTAATCTATACGGGCACTCTGCCCAAGAGGCGACCTCAATCCATAACTAGATATATTTTTATCCACGAACATACGCACATCCAAATGTTTACAAGTTTTTACGCAGTATCGTGGTGTCAGCTTTGATTAATACAGAAACGCAATGGCTTATAGCCTTGGTGAAAATAACCATAAAACCAGAAGTTATTGTACTATTTACTTTCCGATGTTTTCATGTAAATAATTTACTAGGAAACATCGGCAAGAGAAGCGATCAAACGGAGTAATGATCAGACACGCCACAACCAATTGTGGCAATGAGAGACTATACATAGTTCGACGACGCGGTTGGCTCAGTTTGTAGACACCTGCCTACTGAGCTGGCGGTCTCGGGTTCGAATCCCGGCCAGGGCAAATATTTGTTGATGAACTCGAATATTTGTGCTTGGGTCATGTTTATTCTATGTATTTAAGTATATATTTATCTATATAAAGTATCTATATCGTCGTCTAGTTCCCATAACACAAGCCTTCTTTAGCTTAATTTGGGACTAGATCGATTTGTGTTAGGTTGTCCGATATTAATTTATTTATAGTGCTTTCTTATAGTCCTTGGAACTTCTTTTTCTTTCCGTATTCTCAGTTATATTTGGGATGGGATCTTCTTGAACAGCGGTGACAGGCTGCGCTGACAGGGCGAGCGTCTGCGTTGCTTCTTTCATCACCTCTCGATATTGTCCACAATGTTTTTGTTTATTCACAAACTGACCGTCGATTGACCTCAGTAAGCGACTACGGGGTCGAGGATGTAGCTCGCCGATTCAGTAGTAGCCTATTCACTTTTACCTTGAAGAGACCCAAATTATAATTTTCCGGAAATGCACACGATGGGAGCGAGTTCCATTCCTTAGCGGTTCGCATTAGAAATGATGAAGCAAATCGCTTCGAGCGAATAAGTGGTAAACTGCCAACATAAGGGTGAAATCACTCCCCTCGCCTGGTTGTCCGATGGTGAAACGGGGATGGCGGAATTAAATCGCTGTAATAAATGTAGCTGGGGTCTTCTTGTTCCACGGGAGAATATGTGACTGTTTTAGGGAAAAGGTCCTACTTTGTCGATATGGAGTTATGAGTAGACCCTTATACTAGAGAACATAAGCTATATTTTGGTGAAAGAATTGTGTCTCTAGGTGCTGTAGTTTTTTTTTTAATTCTTCTGCAAAACGTGAAAAGGCGACAACTGAGAAAACGTTAGTTAAAGTTTGGGACGGCAAAAAACACACTTGTACTTTGAAGTTATGGAGTGGTTGGCATCAAATCATTTGCCATACTTTAAAGATTTCAAATTAGTCAAAATCATATCTTAGCAGTTTGTATGTTACGGAGGCTTGAACGTATTACGTTATTAGGGTTTTAAATTTTTTTAAATACAAATAATTGTTCCCAGAAATCATGCCGTCGGAGGTGCTATCAGGGAAGTCGCTGCAGCGAGAGCTGGCCGACTCCATCATCAGGATGGTACCCTTGGACGAGATCAGGATCCTCCTGGCTTGTGGAGCTAAGGTATTGGCCACAGTCAAGTACAGTCAAGGAATTAAAAACACACTTTTTCGTTCTTTTCAACAAGGGTCAAAAAGGTATGCATTTGGTTTCCTTTTCTGTATAGTATTAATTATGGCATGGTCAGGTTTCTCTGCAGTTTACTGTACATCATCATCAGTATCATCACTGTGTAACCAAAGACATCATGTCGGTTCCATAAGAAACTACTAACCAGTGACGTATCAATAATTTAATGGGAAGGTAACTCCAACTTCTTTCTTTGTTCTTTAGTTCCTTGAGGAGAGTCATTCATAATTCTTTATTGCATTCATTTCGTAAGTACATAAGATGTTACATTAATATTAAGGTTAAATCCATAACGTAGGAGTAGGTTTTTAACCGCAGTTATTGCGTCAATAACGACATTTGCCTTCAGGTCTTTCTGAGAAAAGCGTCTAGGTCTATATCTTGTCTACACTGTTAAAAATTATGTGATTTTACACACAAAAAAATTACAGAAACCTGTATAATTCCCTCAAAACCTGGGAAAAGTACCAAAATTTTGGTTTTTTTCCATAATTTTTGGTAATTTTAAATATCTTCGTTAAATTCAACGATTTTGATGTCTTTTTACAAAAAAAATATGTAATAATTAATAATATGTGTACGTTTACATAAAATCTGTAAAATTACATAGAGCGTCTGGGACAAATACATTTCAATATGTATTTATAACGCTTAAAACTGTAATTTTACATACATAAGTCGTCATTCTACACATCTTCAGAAAAAACCCATTTTTATGTGAAATTACATAAGTTTTTTGTAATGATCATAATAATTTCAGTAGGATTGCGTAGAATATTAAGTAAATTTTCAGTTTTTTCTTTATTTTTCAATATATCGTGTAATTTTCAATTTAATTCTGTGTTTTTACATAAACAATATGTAATAATCATAAAAAAATTGTATATGTACATAAACTCTGTATAATTACATGGAATGTTTGGGAAAAATACATTTCAATATGTATTTATAACGCTTTTATTACATACGGAACTCGTAATTTTACATAGTTTTGTAATTTTCCCAAATGTATCAGTAAGATTTCATAAATATTCTGTAATTATACAGGTTTTTCTTTATTTCACAAAATATCGTGTAATTTTCAATTATTGTGTGTGTTTTTACATAAAAGTCATGTAAAAAATCACTAAAAACTTGGACGTTTACATAAAATCTGTATAATTACATTGAATGTGTAGGCAAAGTACATTTAGATATGTATTTACAACGATTGAAACGGCTATCTTACATACGAAACTTGTTATTTTACATATCTTTCTGAAAAACACATTTTTTTGCAAATTTCCTGTACCTTTTTGGAATTTTCCCAAAAGTATCTGTAAGTTCTCATAAATATTCCGTAATTATACAGGTTTTTCTTTATTTCACAAAATATCGTGGAATTTTCAATTATAGTGTGTGTTTTTACATAAAAGGCATGTCAGAATCACTAAAAACTTGGACATTTACATAAAATCTGTATAATTACATTGAATATATGGGAAAAGTACATTTAGATATGTATTTACAACGATTGAAACGGCTATATAACATACAGAACTTGTTATTTTACATATCTTTCTGAAAAACACATTTTTTTGTGCCTTTTCCTGAACCTTTTTGGAATATTCACAAAAGTGTGTGTAAGATTACAAAAGATAATATGTAATTGTAAAGTTTGTACTTTATTTTTCAAAGTATCGTGTAATTTTCAATTTTAGTGTGTGTTTTTGCCTAAAAAAATATGTAATAATCACCTAAACATGGACGTTTACATAAAACCTGCATAATTACATAAAATGTCTGGAACATTTAAATAAATAAATAAATAGATTAATATCTTGTGACTATTTACACCAATTGGCCTATAAAGTCCCAACCTAAGTAAATCTTGTACTATGAATACAATCGCCGTCAATAATTTTACAAGAGAGATTTAATGGCATTTATATACAGTTCAACAAGGTGTTCACAAATATCTGAACGATATAGTCGTATATAGCCTGGTGACAACCAAAACTCACTAAAATTTCTGTCACTACTCTTCAAAACCTCGTATCTAGTAAGTAGATTGACACTTAGATACGAGCTTTATATAAGTAGGTATTTGTTACTTATAGTGTTTTGGTTGTCAACAGACGGTATATCCATGAAATATAAGGTATAGGTAGCTGCCAGTGGCGTGCACTCTATATAGGCACAAAGGCACTGCCTACCCTAACAAATTAATACACACAACATTCTGTTTTCCTTTAATTTTATAATAAAGCCAATAACAGTTTTGTCACTATAACAATTGGCACAATAGAAAAATAAATTCGCCACATTCCCGTCATGTCACGCGCCGAACGTGGTAAACGTAAACGCAAGACGTACTTTTGCAAAAGTCCGCCTTGAATGCTAGAAAATACAAACACATGCTTACAGAACGCACACAGCGACACGCGTAAAACTTCATACAAAAATGATCTCAACTCCGACCGCCTGGCCTGGAGGACGATACGTTGGTGTAGAAGATATCGTTCGGCAGAATGGAAATAAACGTAATCCATTGCGCATTTAGTAATGCTTACACGATTATACGCCGACGCTCAGCACGCAATGTATTTGCTACGATATCTTTTTACGAATATATTTATCTCTTTCTCGCAACCCATTTGATTCACCTGTTTCGGTCTGATTTTACGCGGCCAAATTTGGAAGGGATTTTTCGCTAGGATTACGTATCTAATAAGAATGTAAACCAATTTAGCGTCTTTTTTAGGTTGGTCCGCCGGCCATTTTTTTTAATTTGTTGTTTGTTTTGGTTCGACAGGCGCGTTTGTTTTGAATTGTAAAGTGAAAATACAAGTGATAAGTGTTGTGTTGTGTGATTTAGCATTTTAAAATCAAAATCGGAAGTGATTTTTAGTTCCATTGATGCGTGTGATTTATTAAAATGGATTTTTCGTGTGAGTCGTGTGCTGGCCTTGTGTGCTTAAACAAAATAGCAAACGGTAATTTTGGGCAATTACCTTTCGCGTCAAAGTTAAATGTCCTTCAAAAAGGAAGATGCATGCCGGAGTTGCCGGATTTGCAACAAAAAACTGGGAATGTAACACGAAAATTTCACATTAGACATTACGATACTTTTAAGTGTTTGACTGGCTGTTCGCACAAAAGTAGGTTGTTTTGTTTCCCGTGTTTGTTATTTTCTAACTTGAAGACGGTCTGGGTAGATACTGGATTTGCAGACATGAAAAGATAGAAGTAAAATCGAGTATGTGTTTTTTTTTACCATTTCTTCTTTACTGCCTACCCTAGCCTAAAAACCTGTGCACGCCACTGGTAGCTGCCGTTCCTAAATTACTATTCTTATTTTTATTACATTATGGCTCATTTTGGAAAAAATCTACGAGCGCGTAAAATTAAGAAAACATATTTTTAGGTTTCCGTACCTCAAAAGTAAAAAAACCGGTCAAGTGCGAGTCGGACTCGCGCACCGAGGGTTCCGTACAAACACTTTCCATCCTTAAGTGGTTAAGTTAAGTTTGCACCTGGTATGTATAGCGCTCCATACAAATGAGGTGCAAAGTTAACGCAACCAATCCATTTGTTGTATGGGAGCCCCCCTTAAATATTTATTTTATTTTATTTTTAGTATTTGTTGTTATAGCGGCAACAGAAATACATCATCTGTGAAAATTTCAACTGTCTAGCTAGCACCGTTCTTGAGATACAGCCTGGTGACAGACGGACGGACGGACGGACGGACGGACATCGAAGTCTCAGTAATAGGGTCCCGTTTTTACCCTTTGGGTACGGAACCCTAACAACGGAAAATGTAAAATGTATAATGCCCTCGTGGCCTCCTTACAAAATAAAGTTCATTATTTCATTTAGTTATTCAATTAAACTCGATTGTATATTATATGATTTCATTTGCTAAAAAAATAGAAGTGTTTCGAGACGGTGGAGGGGGCCCCAAATAAGTCCATGCCTGAATACTGCATTTGATGACAAAACAAACCACTTTTGAGTCAAAAAACCAAGCAACAGTCGCGACATTAATATTGCTTTAAAACTGTGTGCGTCAGAATGATTGGTTGACTGTTGAATTCCGCATTGATTGCTTACGTAAAAATTGCTACCTATTTACTAGTATTTGCTACCATTTACCAAATAATTGCTACCTCAGTATAATAAAAGATATCACATATTTTTTTTGACCAGTCATTCTGACGTCAGGATGTTTGGACAAAGTTCATATTTTGCGAAGGACGCACAATTTTCATGTTATTTATTAACCAAAATTTGCTACCTAATTGCTACCTACATTTAGCTTAAAATCAACTCTGCAGCGTTACAGATCAAAAAGTTTCGCGTATGATTATTTTTTGGACTACTTACAACATGAACGCCTGTGCGTATCAGCAGAGCAATCCAAATCTGTGGTGTATTTATGTTTGTGTCAGGCGCTAAGTAGTCAAAAAACAATTATACACGCAACTTTTATTATACATGAAATGTTTTTGGAAGGATCTCATTTATAAAACACGAGGGCATACGTTCACTACGAGAGATAAAAACCGATTAAAACAGTGGCTTGTAAGCTATTCGCAGAGATAAATTTACTCCAACGAAAAATAGCCTCGTTTGTAAAAGCCGGATTCAGTACTGGAAAAACGTAAGAATATTTTCAATATTAATGATAATTTTAGTTAATCACTGATTATCTCAGTTCTCGACCAAACTTCAATGATGAATTGCAAACATTTTTAGTTTGTGCCTTATCAAAAAATACTAAACTATATAACATTTATATTTATCTAATTATTATTTCAGCCAGACCAGTGTTAAAAAAAAATGCAGTGCCAAGTCAATTCCCATGGAATGTACAAAGTTCTAGTAGGGATAGGAATGTACAAACAAAGCCAATAACACCTCCAAATACACTAGAATTTCAGTAAACAATACGTTCAGTTCCTACGAGTTTATGCTATTTGACAGCTGTTTGGTGGACCGCCAGGTAGCGCCGCCTGGTGGCAGAAAAAGTATCGAAAACCCTCATTGTCAGCTATTTTTAACCGACTTCATTGTGTATAACAAACAATAGGGAAGATGCAGATATAGTATATATCAATATTTTGTGGCTACAATGTAAAAATAACTTATAAACATTCATTTAGGTTCAGGGCGACTTGACACACGAAAAATCGTAACGTACCTATAAACTATTGACATAATAGGTCTGTAATTTTGCACAGTAATCTAATGATAGCTAAGCTAACAACTATATAAACAATAAAGTGAGATTGTTGTGGAATGGAAGAAGGATATTGATATTTACAAAACGCGAGATCGATAAACTTAAAACTTAAATAAAAACTAAACTATATACATGTGTGGGTTGGAAACAGCCCAGAACCCATTTATTTGATGAGACAGAGCAAATTATGAAAGAAAAAATTGGAAAAGTTTGAAGGGAAAAAAGTCAAAAAATGAATTAAAATTACGTAAATATTGTGCTCTGAACGGCTGGTTTTGCGAGAAAATTCGTTACTAAAAAACTACAGCTAGGAAAAATCTGAAATTTTGCACAGAACTATATTGATACTTAAGCTAATTAACAGTACACAAAAAATGGGGGGTAAAAGATCTAGGTTCTGAGAAATGGGGGGAGAAAAGTCACTCACTGTTAAAGTTCAATAAAAACCTGTTTTTCTCTGGTGTTTCTGGACCGATTTTCTTTCTGTTTTCTTGGTTGAACGCAGAAAGGTGTCAGGCAGGCTGATACGTCCTCAAAATCAGCCGGACGATCCCAGGTCGCAAGTTACGGGAACAAAGAAAAAGTGTTTTTCGGCGTTTACTCGGCTGTTTTCCGCCGGAAAATTCTGAGAAAAATCAGGGAGTTGAAGGCTTAACAAGCACTTTGGATGGTAGCAAAAAACCCGGGGGTCGTCGATGATCTGGAGGCGTCGCACGCACTTAAAGTGAAATTACGAAAGTTAACTTTGTTTTCACCTTGTTTTCACTATTTTCACTTTAGGAAAACACGTCCGGCTATTTTGAAAACTGTCACTTAATAGAATTTAAAGAGAAGAAAAGAATGTCACATGAATCATCAAAATCGGTCAGCGGAGCGAAGCACCAATGACAAAGTACCAACATACGACTGCAGTTTTCATACAGTCGCCATCAGATATATCGCAGCATATAAGGCGTTCATAAATATCTGTAACGCCCAGTCAATAAGAGTCGTGTTCAGATATTTATGAATCACGCTTAAACCGCTGAACCGATTTAGATGTAATTTGGTATGGAGATAGTTTGAGACCCGGGAAAGGACATAGAATACTTTTCATCCCGAATAAATTTAGTGTTCCCGTGGGATGAGCGGGTAACACCGCGGGGCACAGCTATAGTGCAGTCATTGAAGCGAAAAATACGGTCTTACCTCCGAATTTTTTTACTGTGAACCGATTTGCATGAAATTTTGGAATTAGGCTCATCTTACCCTTAACTTCAAAAGTGAAAATGATCTGAACTCCGCCTATTATTTTTAAGGGGTGTAAACAACCCCTTAATGGAAAAATTTACATTGAGCCATTTTATCGCTAGAAAATATGTCTAATAGTAAGTGGTGAAATTGTAAAGTATTTTCTAACATAATTACCTCATATTAAAATCATTTTCAACCCCTTGAAAATCTTACAACCCTTGCAAACAACCCCTAAATTGAAAAAATCACAAAAAAATACTTTGGTATGATATAAAAAGATGTAAGTATAGAGTAAGTAATATTTTATATTCTCTATAATAATTATCAAATTTTTAACCCCCTTTCAACCCTTGAAAACTACCCCTTGATAAAAAATTGTTAAATTTTTTTTTGATCAAATGAAAAGGATTTAAATATTATTCCACACTCTCGAAAATGATTATCATATTCTTAAGCTTTTCTACCCTTAAAACTACCCCTAAATTAAAACAGTAAATATATATGATTACATATTTAAAAATAATTTAATTTAGAGTAAAATATTGCCATTTGTGTTAAATGTGTTATATATACATATAAGAACGTTGGTATGTGTTCATGCCTACGTTTCCAAAATATATGAGCCATATTATGTATATATATACACATTACAATAGTTGTGGGTCTCTATTATACTGCGTACTTTCACATTGCTCCAAATATTCATACTCCGAAATTTTCAGTTACTAAGTAGAAAAAAATATGATAAGTTTTTGGGTAGGTGAGTAGGTAAAATATTATAACTCCTTCAATTTTCATGATATCACAATTTATAAAAAACCATTGTTAAGGTAATTAAGAGAGCTACATCCTTCATTGCAATATGTAGTAAAAAACCTTTTTCTAAAACGGTGAAGGGTTAAAGGGCTTAAGGGAGGCTGTGATTGCGCTGCCACGCGCTCTTTAAACAATCATATCTCCGTCAATTTTTGTTTGACAGAAAGAAACCTATTTATTCAAGAAAGCCGGAATTCATTAATTTTAGCAACTACGATCAAATTTTTCATTGTTCATTGGCAAACAAAGATGACGTTACGTCGTCGGTCGTCGCAAGTTTAGATGCGTTTTGGAGCGAAGCTGTCAACTGTCAGTTTGAAACCCCCAGTATTTCATTAATCATTATAAATGATAGTAATTTAATTGTATAATAAATATACTCGAGGTCTATTCTAGATGATATTCTTTCAAATTATATAAAAAAAAAATGGCGGCAAACTTGACTGCGCACAGGGAGCTTGTATGTAAGATTGTGCAATGGTCCCATGACAACGGTATTATGTTAAACGCGGAGAAAACCAACCTACTTGTAATACACTCGCTAATTTACACCGTTCGAGGCCCAGGGTTTCCACTCTTGTGTCTTGCTTGACCCTTGATAAGATGTAAAACCGGCTCCCAAGCCGGTAGTAAGTGGCAAACCGTCTTCTCTTTTGAAATTAGACATTCTATTAGAATTCAATTTTCGGCTAAGTCGGCCGAGTTTATTCATAGGGAAGGTTTTTAAAAAACAGGTGGTAATCTTAATGAATATGATGCGTAGTTTTAAAGGCTTTGTTTTATAATATGTAGTGATTGTAGGGAAACATCCTTACCTACATATGTTAGAAATCTGAAAATGTCTTAAATGCATTTGTAACATATGTAGACTCACAAATTTTGCCGTTCTGACCTTCTTTTACTTTTTCATCTCCAATATTCACACCTCAATGATCGCATGTTTATAAGAATTTAAGTACCTAGTCATCCTGCTGATGGCGTTGTTTATTGCTAATTTGTATCTTACTTTTTGTCCATATGTTTATTGTAAATAACCAGAAAATACATGTGACTCATTCATTGATACATGTATTGCCCTTTTAATTTGCTCGCCGCAATGTTCAACTAATGATGTTAGTTAATAATCACTATAATCTTGCGGTCTAGTCGGTGAAGGATAAGGTTTAGGCAGCCGTCTTGTTGGTACAGCCGTGGCATGAAAAATTTTCGTCTCTTTTGAACCTTAACACCAACATTGACTCTAAGTGACTCCAAAAGTGACGAATCTTTTTAATTTTCAACATAGACATATTTGTATACATAATATTTATACTTATAGTATTATTTGTTTTGGTTTTTTTCTATTATATTCTATTGATGGAAGAGCGGGATTTCCGGACACCAGCATATGTAAAATAAAAAAGTTGTTTTCGTACCTACATTTTATGAAACCGGAATAATATTTTTTGTTTTTATTATATATTTTTTTTATTAAAATGTTGTGATTATTTGTAAAGTAAGTAGAAAAGAAATTTCCTATGAATGTTTACATAAAAATTAATTAACCGAAAATTTGATCGAATTATTTTGGCAGCCCTGACAAAAAGTTTTATTGGCATGTATCTTGAAGACCCCACGAGCTACCGCGCCCATTTTAATATCACATGTTCAGGTCACTCAGAGGTACTTCCCATATCAAAATTACCAGCCACTACTTGCACGTTTGGGAGAAAAAAAATAAAAACAAAAAAACTAAAATAGTTAATATCTTGACTTCTAATGCCTGTAGAAGGTTGTAAATCGTTTCTAAACAAAGCTACGATCAGTATTACGTTTTAACCTATTGACCGCCAAGCGGTCTAGCAATTTACCGTGCCACTGACGCCAGAGTAAAAAAAAAAAGATGTGCCCCAAAATCAACAGGGATTGAAAAATACTTGTAGCAGTTAGAATTACAAAGTTTTTGATGATTGAAATTTGGACGGCTGTGGCCGACGTGGCGTCAGGGGCACGATTTTTTGTTGACGGCCACAGCCGACTGTGGCGGTCAAAAGGTTAAACATTATAATTCAAAATATTTCTTAAAGTTGAAGAGATGGATTACTTTGATTTTCTTTTGCCCGAAAATTACGTCACTTTACCAACATGAATAAGTTGGAAAATAAACACAATAGCTACCTGTTGTAGTATATTCCGAGGTTTCTAATGATAAGTTCTAACCAATTCTGTATCAGGTTAATTAATTAAATCAAGGAATGGCAGCTCGAGGCTTTTGCCAATGTCAGTTTATAATAATATTCACTTTATAAAGAATAAAACCATGAGAAAAACAAAAATTAAATTATTAAAACATGAGATGAAATGAACATGAACAAAGATGGCCGATGAAAAAACCTGTATCAGGTTGTCCGTGGCGAAAAATGTAGCATTATTTGGCACTGTGCTCAGCAAAAATGACTAAAATGGAAGTAATAATATAAAATATTGGTGACATCCATTTGACAGTAATATAGATTATTTGGTCTGAAATTAACTTTTTAGGTGTTCATATATTTTTATAGGATGTAAGAAAAAGAATTATTTGCTTTATTTATAGAATAGTTTGGGATATACTATTTGGTGAGCATTCATCCGTTTTGGTGAGCATTAAGAATTTATTGGTAGTAATTTATCAATATATTTGGTAGGCGTTTAATCATATTTGGTAGGCGTTTAAACACAAGCCACCTGAAAATACCAGATCTGACTTTCCACCTCGAGTTTTAGCCGCCTAGCACCAATTTGAAATTTTGGTGAAAAAAGCCATTTTGGTGAGCATTTAGTTTTTTGCCCTACAAAATAACCACTTTTTTTTTATATCCTCATAAATGTGTTCATGTCCACGTACATCAGAATATGTTTTTTGGTTTGTTTTGTTTTTAAGTATGACTTAAGTAACGAAGTTTGTCATTTATCAAATCAAATTAACAATTACAGGATTGCTGCGTTCTGTTAAAATAACGGGAGCCAAAAGTGTGCTATTGCTGGCATAGTTCACTATATTTATTTATGAGTTTCATTAGGTATCATCACTACATAGTATAAAACAAAGTCGCTTTCTCTGTCCCTATGTCCCTTTGTATGCTTAAATCTTTAAAACTACGCAACGGATTTTGATGCGGTTTTTTTTAATAGATAGAGTGATTCAAGAGGAAGGTTTATATGTATAATACATGCATAATTTATCAGCATTGCACCCGTGCGAAGCCGGGGCGGGTCGCTAGTATAAAATAAATCGAACGAAGCAATGAGCACTCCAGGTGTACTATAAGTACATACTAGGTCCATATGACTGCGCAATAGCCGATTTATGAAGAAACGTGCCAGGACATGCGCAGATGTTTGTTGTTTTTCTCTGGTGTTTCTGCACCGATTTTCTTTCTGTTTTCTTGGTTGAACGCAGAAAGGTGTCAGGCAGGCTGATACGTCCTCAAAATCAGCCGGACGATCCCAGGTCGCAAGTTACGGGAACAAAGAAAAAGTGTTTTTCGGCGTTTACTCGGCTGTTTTCCGCCGGAAAATTCTGAGAAAATTCAGGGAGTTGAAGGCTTAACAAGCACTTTGGATGGTAGCAAAAAACCCGGGGGTCGTCGATGATCTGGAGGCGTCGCACGCACTTAAAGTGAAATTACGAAAGTTAACTTTGTTTTCACCTTGTTTTCACTATTTTCACTTTAGGAAAACACGTCCGGCTATTTTGAAAACTGTCACTTAATAGAATTTAAAGAGAAGAAAAGAATGTCACATGAATCATCAAAATCGGTCAGCGGAGCGAAGCACAAATGACAAGTACCTACCAACATACGTTTGCGTGACCTCTACGCTAGCAGTTGTGAATTCTTAGGTTATCTGATTAGTATGTTTCATCTGTATTTATTTATATGTGTATATATTATATGATATATGTATTTATCTAAATATTATTTATTAAAACTTGTTTAAGTTAGTTGCACCGCCCACAATTTATCTGCTTTGCCCGAAGGGGAGGCCTATGTTCAGCAGTGGACGTCCTATGGCTGAGATGATGATACTAATCTACTTAATTCAATGTATACTCTATACTATACGATTGTAGGCCTACTAGGCAGGCAAAAAACTAAATGCTCTTTATACCCTAAAACTAAATTCCAAGTAAAATGAATTACTTCCATATAAATTAAACCCACTCTATACAGAGCTCCCTAAACTAAATCATTTTGTATTCCAAAATCAATATACATACACCAAAATAATTTTACGTTGAGTCCGTATATCTTTTTGCTTCCCAAAATGGATTTTTTGCTAACCAAATATTGTTTTCATAAAACATCAACATTAATACCAAAAACTGCAGTCTAATTTGCTTTAGTGTAATCAAATTATCTAACCTTTGGTCAAAATATATTATTGTCAATCTAAAATTGCAATAGCTTCCCTTTATTTCTTTACAACTAATGTGTTACACTGGCAATGATTTTATGATGGTTTGTCAACAATATCAATATCATTCGTGGTGATTTCTTTAAGACAAGTAGTCGTCATTCGATTATCGACATTAGTATACTACTAAAATTTCAAATTCGAATTATGATATAAGTAATGCCTTGATCACACGTACCGAGTAAACGGGCGAGACAGTGCTCTGTCTCGCCCGTTTGTCTTGTGTGTGACAGGGACGAGAGCACTGTCTCGCCCACTGTCTCGGTACGTGTGATCAAGGCATTATCGATAATCTTTCGAATCAGACGGCAAATTAGTCGAAGCCCGTGGCGCTAGAACGGATCGATGGCCAGTCGGGAGAAGCGACGCCCCCCCCCCCACGGCGGCAAACTCGCGTCGAGGCTCAGCCACCTACCTACGATACGATACTGTAGGCGAGAGCGGGTCAAAACGTCGTAAGCGCCGTGAATTTCACGGCACTTACACGTTTAGGTCGCGAGACTCAATGCCCCGCTTTCGTAACGTCCTAAGCGCCATGATTTACACGGCGCTTACGACGTTGTGGTCGCGATGATGATTTCTGTATAGATTAAAGCCTTTGTCAGAATTTATAGAAGTGACATTAACATTTTCTTAGACTATTGTCGTAGTAATTGATTTCGAACACTCGGGATTTTATGAGGTTAATGTAGGTAAGTACTTAAATAATGAACCGAGGAGAACGATATACGTACTTAAATACATAGAACAACCATGACCCAAGCGCAAATATTCGAGTTCATCACAAATATTTGCACTGGCCGGGATTCGAACCACTTTTTGAAGTCGGTGCCAAACCACTCAACTTTTACTATGAAAAATTATGCCGCGCATAAAGCCTTTAATTATTACCATTTGGTATTACGAGTATTTTTGTTCAAATGTAATCTGTAAATGAACGGGTTATTTTTGGCTTTTCGCGTCTACGTAGTTTTACACTCTGTGCGCGTTCAGCGCGCGCCGGGCGCCCGCCATTTTTCCCGCCTGTTGTATTGTATTGTATTCTATTCTGAGTATTCTGCACGCGAGCACGGTGCTGCGGTCGCTGCGTATTCAATGTTCATCTTGGATTTATTGATTCTTTGATTTATTGTGATTTGTGACTGTGTAGTGATATACCTAGACCGAAGTAATTGTATAAAGGTAAGTACGTCCTTTTTCTTGGTTAATAATAATAATTGGTTAATTTATAGGTAAGGTTTGCCTATGCATATTTAATGGGACTTACAGCTCGGCCATCCGACACGTAAAAATAATAAAATACATATTCTTCACATCCTAGTTACATTAATAACCAAAACTAAGTTTCGTTACTGCCCAATATGTCCATATTTTCCATGTCATTTACGTACATTGATACTATTTGCATTTATTAATTTAACCTCCTCCTCCTCGCGTCGATTTCCTCATTACTGAGGGTCGTGAATTTCCCGTAGCTGGACCGTGTTTCGCCACCTAGATCTGTCCTTGGCTTCATGGAGTGCGTTGTGTAGCTATTAATTTAACAAATTGACATAATCTCATATTTTTAAGACTACAATTTAATTACTTTAAGACGAAGAAAATAGTTTTGATAAAGGAATATTCCAAAGCAGAATTATGATATTGATAATGTAAAATACCTAATTACTAATTATTAAACATTACCGCGTATACCGCGAACCCGATCGTTTCCACGAAAACGGCAAGTCAAAACTCGTCGCGATAGCACGCGCTGCGCGAAGGTCCCGGTCGAAACGAAATCAGCGAGCGCAGCGACATATACGTATATGCAGCGGGACCCCATGTAATTATGGTTTAAGTCCTATATAATCGAGTTTGTTATATATTTCTAATATCTATCGTCGGGGTTGTAGAACGGCGCAGGGCCGAAAGCGCGACCGTCCGGGTGGCAGCACGACCAGGTTGATGTTCGGCGACTTGCCGTCGGCCGCCTCGGCGTCGCGCGGCAGCGTCTGGCCGTTGAGCTCGGCGCCCGCCTTGTACACGGCGCTGTTGGCGTTGGACGCGGGGCGCGCGGCACGAGCGGATACAAATGAGGTGTAAACTTAATCCAAACGGGTAGTCCTTATATAACTTTTGAAAGCAAATTTTTTAGGGTTCCGTAGCCAAAAAACGGAACCCTTATAGATTCGTCATGTCTGTCTGTCCGTCTATCCGTCTGTCTGTCCGTCTGTCCGTCCGTATGTCACAGCCATTTATTTCCGAAACTTTGCACCTAATTTATATGGGGCGCTATACATATCAGGTGCAAACTTAACTTAACCACTTAAGGATGGAAAGTGTTTGTACGGAACCCTCGGTGCGCGAGTCCGACTCGCACTTGGCCGGTTTTTTTTAAGATTAAGTTACGACATAAGTTGCTAAATTTCATAGTTCTAGGTCAACGGAAAGTACCCTATATACTTTGATTCTCTTGAGAGTAAATATAAATATACGGTCGTATCCTTTGTTTTTATTAATTCAGAAAATTGGTTTTTTCACGACTTCAAGGGATTGTAGACTTGAGTATATGGTTTAAATTTTAACTTGATATCTCCACGCGTTCCCGAGATAAGGGTTTTGACACACATACGGACCGAAGATCAGAGTGCATCATTTTCGAATTTCCCAAACCCACTTCAGTTGAATTTTTCAAAAATGTCATGTCCGCCATCTTGGATTTCATAATTGACATCATTTTCGAATTTCCAACCCCCGATTTATTCGAAATCCATACCCCACATGATATGTTTAAAAAGTCATTACTTTTTTCAAAAATGTCATGTCCGCCATCTAGGATTTCAAAATTGACCTCATTTTCGATTTTCTAACCCCCGATTTATTCGAAATCCATACCCCACATGATATAATGTTTAAAAAGTCATTACTTTTTTCAAAAATGTCATGTCCGCCATCTTGGATTTCAAAATTGACATCATTTTCGATTTTCTAACCCCCCGATTTATTCGAAATCCATACCCCACATGATATAATGTTTAAAAAGTCATTACTTTTTTCAAAAATGTCATGTCCGCCATCTTGGATTTCAAAATTGACATCATTTTCGATTTTCTAACCCCCGATTTATTCGAAATCCATACCCCACATGATATAATGTTTAAAAAGTCATTACTTTTTTCAAAAATGTCATGTCCGCCATCTTGGATTTCAAAATTGACATCATTTTCGATTTTCTAACCCCCGATTTATTCGAAATCCATACCCCACATGATATGTTTAAAAAGTCATTACTTTTTTCAAAAATGTCGTCCGCCATCTTGGATTTCAAAATTGACATCATTTTCGATTTTTAAACATATCATGTGGGGTATGGTTTTCGACTAAATCGGGGGTTGTAAATTCGAAAATGATGTCAATTTTGAAATCCAAGATGGCGGATATGACATTTTTGAAAAAAGTAATGACTTTTTAAACATATCATGTGGGGTATGGATTTCGAATAAATCGGGGGTTGGAAATTCGAAAATGATGTCAATTTTGAAATCCAAGATGGCGGATATGACATTTTTGAAAAAAGTAATGACTTTTTAAACATATCATGTGGGGTATGGTTTTCGACTAAATCGGGGGTTGTAAATTCGAAAATGATGTCAATTTTGAAATCCAAGATGGCGGATATGACATTTTTGAAAAAAGTAATGACTTTTTAAACATATCATGTGGGGTATGGATTTCGAATAAATCGGGGGTTGGAAATTCGAAAATGATGTCAATTTTGAAATCCAAGATGGCGGATATGACATTTTTGAAAAAAGTAATGACTTTTTAAACATATCATGTGGGGTATGGTTTTCGACTAAATCGGGGGTTGTAAATTCGAAAATGATGTCAATTTTGAAATCCAAGATGGCGGATATGACATTTTTGAAAAAAGTAATGACTTTTTAAACATATCATGTGGGGTATGGATTTCGAATAAATCGGGGGTTGGAAATTCGAAAATGATGTCAATTTTGAAATCCAAGATGGCGGATATGACATTTTTGAAAAAAGTAATGACTTTTTAAACATATCATGTGGGGTATGGTTTTCGACTAAATCGGGGGTTGTAAATTCGAAAATGATGTCAATTTTGAAATCCAAGATGGCGGATATGACATTTTTGAAAAAAGTAATGACTTTTTAAACATATCATGTGGGGTATGGATTTCGAATAAATCGGGGGTTGGAAATTCGAAAATGATGTCAATTTTGAAATCCAAGATGGCGGATATGACATTTTTGAAAAAAGTAATGACTTTTTAAACATATCATGTGGGGTATGGATTTCGAATAAATCGGGGGTTAGAAAATCGAAAATGATGTCAATTTTGAAATCCAAGATGGCGGACATGACATTTTTGAAAAAAGTAATGACTTTTTAAACATATCATGTGGGGTATGGATTTCGAATAAATCGGGGGTTGGAAATTCGAAAATGATGTCAATTTTGAAATCCAAGATGGCGGACATGACATTTTTGAAAAATTCAACTGAAGTGGGTTTGGGATATTTAAGGGCTAAACATTACCGCGTATACCGCGAACCCGATCGTTTCCACGAAAACGGCAAGTCAAAACTCGTCGCGATAGCACGCGCTGCGCGAACGTCCCGGTCGTGAAGTCGAAACCAGCGAGCGCAGCGACATATACGTATATGCAGCGGGACCCCATGTAATTATGGTTTAAGTCCTATATAATCGAGTTGGTATATATTTCTAATATCTATCGTCGGGGTTGTAGAACGGCGCAGGGCCGACGGCGCGACCGTCCGGGTGGCAGCACGACCAGGTTGATGTTCGGCGACTTGCCGTCGGCCGCCTCGGCGTCGCGCGGCAGCGTCTGGCCGTTGAGCTCGGCGCCCGCCTTGTACACGGCGCTGTTGGCGTTGGACGCGGGGCGCGCGGAGCCGCGGCTGACGGAGCGGTCGCGGTGGTCGCGCGGCACGAGCGGCGGCGCAGCGTGGGGCCCGCCCGCGGCGAACAAGCTGCGCCCGCGGCAGCAGCGCTCGCTGAGCGCGCACGTCGCTGCGCGCGATGCCGTAGAAGAACAGCACGAAGGTGCCGAGCACGGTGGCGTTATCCGGTAATTAGATGATGCCCAATTCATTACCTGTGCCAGTTTTTAGGGTCCCGTAGCAAAATATGACGCAATCCTTAAAATAATAAACTTTTAGTACTAACAAAATGTAAACAAACCCTCATATTTTCATATTTTTTGTATTAAACTTGGTGTATAAAAAATACTATCCAAAAGCCAATTTAATGGTTCACTAATGTTTGACCAAAAAACGTTTGACAAATGATCATTTGACCAAACAACGTTTCAATAAATATTCATTAGGCAAACGAGACATATGACTAAAAGTATCATATTACAAAAAGTCACTTAGCAAATTATAATTTTACAAACACTACACTTGACAAAATATCATTTAACAATATGTTATTTCATATAAAGTACTTCTTTTTAACAAAATAAATTTATCTTTATCTTATCTTTATCGTATCTTTATTTTATCTTATCTTTATCTTGTCTTCTTTCTTATATTTATCTTATCTTTATCTTATCCTATCTTTATCTTATCTTCTCTAAAATCTCCTATAAAATGTAAAAGACTTACTATGGCTGTATATTTTTCTTTGTTAACAGTTTAAAAAAAGAGGATATCAATTATATACTGTAAAATTGTAAAAATAACATTATCTTCTTGATTGCAGCCAATGAAAAGAATGAAAGAAGAACCTATTCACAGCAGAGCAAATTTCTGAACTCGACACCTGCGATACCAAGTATTGTTGAAGTGGCCGGTGTGTCTCGAAGAAAGCCCGCGAACAGAGCGCTCCCAACGGCAATGATTTCATAGATAATATACGGCTGATTGCTGTTTATTTTAAAGAAGATATATCACACATGTACCAAAGTGATGAGGTATATCTATTATATTGATTACATTATTTCCTTCCGAATTTCGTTCCTTGCTTAATTTTATTAGTAGTTTCATCTATACTGATCTATTTTTTTTTTCAGAAACCATTGACGGGCAGAAGTTGCTGCACCTAATATTGTATTTTCAGGTGAGATGTAACTTTACTACAATTAATTATAAATGGGGAAGGCCGCTGAGCGTTTCAACTATCGCTTGCAATGACATTTAAAGACGAACGAACGAAGCGACGGTTTAAACGCTCAACGGCCTTACCGAAATACCAACCAGGGGAAATAATTAATGCCCAAGTTGAAATTGAACGTTTTTTATGTAACTAGGTAGCTATTAACATAAGCAGCATTTAGTGCCTGTTTTAACCTTTTTTTTTTCGCACAGATATTGAAAATATATATTACTTGCTGGTAGAAAAAAACATCGTCAGCGAAACTGCGAGCTTCTCCAGGTCGTTACAATTATTGATGGCAGCTTACTTCAACTTTAATTTGGAATATCCAGTGGAATGTCAAAACACGTTAAGAGTTTATGCAAAGGTATGTTTTCAAAATAAATCCCAAAGAAGGTTGTAAAATCCGTAAAGGTGTCACGCTGAAAAAAGTATTGTCGTTAATGGGTAAACTTAAGTTTGAATAACATGTCATTTAAATGCGAAAATTGTGACTAGAATTTCTCAACTGTGATCTCGTACAATAACCACCAAAAATGTCATAGATTCTGTAAAAATGTAAAATTTATGTGTATTGATCCTTTGTGTAAAAGTATGTTCAATAATTATGTCTTCTAGGAATCACAATTTTAGATTACACCAGTCCGAAACTAGTAGTGCTGATGTTGACATTAATTCATCCTATAATAAATGTATAGTGTGTAATAAGAGAATTTTATCAAAAAATTTTGAATACCATTCTAGAATTCACGATATTCAGTCTGGAAAAACGGTTACTTGCCCATTAAATCCATGTTTATTATTACTCTTAACTTTATGTTGTTATTATTACTCTTAACTCATAACTCATTATTATTAGTACTTAAGGTTTACATAACTCATTATTATATATATACCACTATTAGAGCCAAACCCCCTCGCATTCTACATAGTTTTTTATGATCTTAGCTCAGGTTCACCGGCTAAAGGTGCCTGAAAGGGTCCGTGACCCTTGAGCCGGGGAACAGGAGCCTATATATATATATATATATACCACTAGTACAGCCAAACCCCCTCGCATTCTACATAGTTTTTTATGATCATAGCTCAGGTTCACCGGCTTAAGGTGCCTGAAAGGGTCCGTGACCCTTGAGCCGGGGAACAGGAGCCTATATATATATATATATATACCACTATTGCAGCCAAACCCTCTCGCATTCTACATAGTTTTTTATGATCTTAGCTCAGGTTCACCGGCTAAAGGTGCCTGAAAGGGTCCGTGACCCACTATTACAGCCAAACCAAGTACTTGCTTGACAAATTTTTAGACCATTTGCCATTCATACTTTCCTCGTACTTCAAATTGAATACATGTTTCTCATCAGCTCTTTGCAACTGTTCTTTTACATTGATCTTGTAGGTAGTTTTGCTGAAACTATAGTCAGCAATATCAGCATTTGCTGATATTGCTGACTATAGTGGACGTTGGCGGATTAGGAATAGTCGTTGCAGATTCAGTCGCGTGTGCACTCTGGTCATCCCTGTGCTCGGGTTTCCAACTATCTCCAATAATTAGACCGTCCTTTTCTAATTCTACAAGAATTTCATCGTCTTCAACTTCTGTTCCGTCTAACAGAAAAATCTTACTACCGAAGATATTCTTTTCATTGGCTGCGTTCGTTCGTCTTTAAATGTAACACATTGCAAGCGATAGTTTAAACGCTCAGCGGCCTTCCCCATTTTATAATTGTAGTGAAGTTACATCTCACCTGAAAATACAATATTAGGTGCAGCAACTTTGGGGAGGTCAGCAACTTCTGCCCTAGTCAATGGTTTCTGAAAAAAAATAAAAATAGATCAGTATAGATGAAACTACTAATAAAATTAAACAAGGAACGAAATTCGGAAGGAAATAATGTAATCAATATAATAGATATACCTCATCACTTTGGTACATGTGTGATATATCTTCTTTAAAATATACAGCAATCAGCCGTATATTATCTATGAAATCATTGCCGTTGTGAGCGCTCTGTTCGCGGGCTTTCTTCGAGACTAAAGCTTTCAACCGCTCGTTCAATGCCGAGGTTTTATTTTGAAAAGCTTCCATCTTAATATTTGTAGTAGGTATCTAGGAAACTATAAAGTAGTTCATCTTTTAGTAATTTTTTTTACTAAATATCCACCATCTAAAATGTCATATTCGTTGTCTGCTTTTAAAATATATTCAAATTTAATTTTAAAATAAAATCTAAGATACAGTCCACATTTTAGATTGTATTTTAAGAAGTGGACTGTGTGATCTAAAATGTGGACTATATCAGTTAGCCGTTTTACGTTAGGACGCTTAATCTCCGACCCATGATTTCACACGTCTCCCCCTAAGCAGGCGGAGACGTTATGTACTTAGCTCAGGTTCACCGGCTAAAGGTGCCTGAAAGGGTCCGTGACCCTTTAGCCGGGGAACAGGAGCCTATATATATTTATATATATACCACTATTACAGCCAAACCCCCTCGCATTCTACATAGTTTTTTTATGATCTTAGCTCAGGTTCACCGGCTTAAGGTGCCTGAAAGGGTCCGTGACCCTTGAGCCGGGGAACAGGAGCCTATCAATATATATACCACTATTACAGCCAAACCCCCTCGCATTCTACATAGTTTTTTATGATCTTAGCTCAGGTTCACCGGCTAAAGGTGCCTGAAAGGGTCCGTGACCCTTTAGCCGGGGAACAGGAGCCTATATATATATATATACCACTATTACAGCCAAACCCCTTCGCATTCTACATAGTTTTTTATGATCTTAGCTCAAGTTCACCGGCTTAAGGTGCCTGAAAGGGTCCGTGACCCTTGAGCCGGGGAACAGGAGCCTATATATATATATATATATACCACTATTACAGCCAAACCCCCTCGCATTCTACTTAGTTTTTTATGTATTTGTGCGATAGTTTATGCACGCTTACACGCATTATATTGCAATTGTACTGCATACCCGAAAAAAAAAACTAATTATTACCTTTAAATTAAGTTATACTTAAATAAGTGTATTGTATTTAGTTTTAAGTGTGCGTATTATATTTTTACTTATGTGTGCGCTCACCGATTAAGATACCTAGTTGCATGTTAAGATTCTCATGTAAGTGAATATTCATGTATTCTTATGAGAAAATAAAGATCTTTAAACCTTAAAGTTGTAGTGGCAAGAGAATTTAGTTAGTCGCTCCACGTTAGACGGCTTAATTTTCGACCCATGATTTAACACTTCTGATGATTTAATGTAACAGTTTCTAAACTGAAATGTAATATTTAACATTATCTACGTCAAAATAATTTATAACATTACCTTGTAAAAAGTTATAGTATATAACTTCAATTGATCGTTTTACTTTGTTTTGTATTTCAGTTTGTATGTTTAAGGTGGCTGCAAGGAAATACTAAAGAATCTGTTCAAATAGTGATTTCACTCTCTAGAAGGTTCAAATTGTATTACCTTACCAGTTTATTAATTCTAGTCAGCCACCTCAGATACCTAATTAATTTTAACTATAAATTACTTGTTTCGGTGTGCATTATTATAACGATAAATTAGTTAATGTTACATGTTAAAAGAATCAACGTGTCGTTATGTGAAGACGAAATAAAAAAATAGTCGAAAATTCTTACTAACACGATAACAATAAGGCTGATTCTTTTATATGTTGCAATACACTCGCAATATGTAATACCAGGTGTTTCCTGTAAAAGGAGCAATAAATTAAAATATAGATTCTACTCTTCAAATTGAACAACATTTGTTCAGCAACTTTAAAAAAAAGTCAGTTCTCAGAATTTTATTATTTCAAACAAACTAGATAGTGTTTTCAATGTACGTCGTCCAACATTGACATTCCCTGAGCATTGACATAACTGTCACTCTACTAATATCGGACATTTCGCAATACATTGCTTCTTTGTCTAAACATTATTCTACAAAATATCCTTTTTTACACGTTGTTTTCAGAAGTTGCTTAACAAATGTCCAGTTTCAAGCGAAGAATCTATGTTTTAATTTATCGCTCCTATTACAGGAAACACCCGGTATATTTGATATGATATAACGTTACTACGCATTCGCTACCGCTAGAAAGACGTTGACCTTATTAACTGAAACTAGATTTAAGTAAAGGCGATTCAGATACAGATACAGATAATTTATTAATAAAAGCAAATGCATTTTACAAGTCACATATCAATATTTCAAATATAATCGAATGCTTAATTAATTACAATTTCAATCACTGTATTTCATTGTAAAAAAGGTGTTATAATATATAACTTCAGTTATGTGTATTGTTTATATTAATCATTGTATGACAATAAATTGATTTACTACTTTTTAATTTGTTTTTTTTTTTTCAGGTTACTTGTTTTGGTGTGCATTATTATAACTATAAATTAGTTAATGTGACATGTAACTGTAAAATATTTTCTGTAAAATTTAATAATAATACGGTAGATTTATATAATGTCTGTAATTATCGGGATTTAGGTTTTTTGACAGACGTTCTTCTTTATGTATTTTAATAGTGCAATAGTATTAATCGAAATATATATGTAACAAAAACACTGGGAAATAATTAACTATGAAGATTACTGATCTGGATATAATCGTATCTTCTGTATAGAAACTGTCCACCTATAACAAAATTACAGGGGATATATGTAATATTTGTAAAATGTGTATCCTCAAAGCAAGTAAGTTAATCATAAAGCAGTATTTTTATTTGACTGCTGTGTGACTACACATTTTATAAATAGTACATATCACCCCTGTAATTATGTTATATAGGTGGATAGTTCTTATATACAGAAGCTACGATTATACCAAGATCAGTAATCTTTCCAGTTTATTGTTTCCCAGTGTTTTCTTTTTCATATATATTTTGATTAATACAACTGCACTAATTTAAATACGTAGAAAAAGAAATCTGGCAAAAAAAAACTAAATCCCGAGAATTACAGATATTATTTAAATGTACCGAATTATTATTAAATTTTACAGAAAATATTTTACAGTTACATGTAAAACTAACTAATGTTATTGTTAATAATGCATAATAAACATGTAATTTTACCTTACCCTTACTTAAAAATACATTTTCTTTAGGTAAAAATACATAAATGGATTCAGTAATATTACTGAATGTATGTGAAATTACATAATAAAATTATTAATAAAACACAAACTACGTGTAGTTTTACATACAATATCTGTAAAAAAACCACATAGTATTTCAGTAATATTACAGAATAAATGTAAAAATCCACAAAAAAAACAGTAATAACACAGAAACTACATGTAGTTTTACAGAAAATATATGTAGAAAAAACACATAATATTTCTGTAACATTACAGAATAAATGTAAAAATCCACAAAAAACCAGTAATAACACAGAAACTACATGTAGTTTTACAGAAAATATATGTACAAAAAACACATAGTATTTCAGTAATATTACAGAATAAATGTAAAAATCCACAAAAAAAACAGTAATAACACAGAAACTACGTGTAGTTTTACATACAATATCTGTAAAAAAACCACATAGTATTTCAGTAATATTACAGAATAAATGTAAAAATCCACAAAAAAACCAGTAATAACACAGAAACTACATGTAGTTTTACAGAAAATATATGTACAAAAAACACATAATATTTCTGTAACATTACAGAATAAATGTAAAAATCCACAAAAAAAACAGTAATAACACAGAAACTACATGTAGTTTTACAGAAAATATATGTACAAAAAACACATAATATTTCTGTAACATTACAGAATAAATGTAAAAATCCACAAAAAAATATTAATAATACAGAAACTACATGTAGTTTTACAGAAAATATATGTACAAAAAACACATAATATTTCAGTAATAGTACCGGAAAAAATGTAAAAATAATTAACGTCTATGTAAAATTACATAAATAAAAATTTTACATATCCTAGAATTTACATGAAGAGGTATGTAAAATTACATAAAATATTATTTTACATATCTGACAGTTTCAGTTATGTGAAATTACATTTTATGTAATTTTACATATCTGACAGACATGTAAAATTACATTTATGTAATTTTACATAACTGACAAATATGTAAAATTTTCTTTATGTAATTTTACATATATGTAAAATCGTTAATTATGTAAAATTACATAGCCCTGTAAAATTACATAATTATGTAAAAACACACAAAAGTGAGGGCAACGAAAGTTGCCCTCACTTTTGTGTAAAATTCCCTGAAAATTTTTAACAGTGTAGTGTCAAGGTTCTCTGCCAAGTAGGCTTTGGCCGACATCATTTTGTTTTCCAAACACGATACTGTTACATACTAAATCTCGAGCAGAATTCGAATCCGTGTTTCTTCGGCTCTCCGGGCCAACACAGGCGATCTACCAAATGATCCATGGAAACCAAATAGCTCATGCATTTTGTCTAGTGCTTTAGAGGTACTAGCTGACGCTAGATTGATAACGGACGTATCTTCTTCAATTTCAACTGGTTCTTAATAAATTTCCGTTTCAGGTGAACGAGCCAGTGACTCAAGGTCTACGTCCACTACACTACGCGATCTGGCAGCGGCATCTGGAGGCTACCCGACTTCTCCTCGTGAGGGGTTGTGACGTCAACGCTCGTGATGATTGCGGCTACAGCGCGCTGCATCTGTCTTCTGAGCATGGGTAGGTAACCTTATTAGGGTTCCCTACCTAAAAAGGAAACACGGAACCCTTATAGGATCACTTTGCTGTCCTTCTGTCTGTCTGTCAAGACCCTTTATCAGATACGTTATAAATCTTTGAATTCACGACGCGAATGACAGATAGACAATACGATGGGCGATGGTAATAGTTAATTACATACCCAGGCCGGTGAATTCGTGCGCAAGTCCCAGGTGGCAGTGATTGTGGCCCGAACCGGTGAGGGACATAAATGTGCGATTGGTGGCGATGTAAGGATTTACGAATTATCGCCTGTGGTTTTTCTAAATTGTACGTTTTGCTTTAGCCTGAAAGTAAGATTTTCTCCTCACGTACCGGTCAGACAATCCCACTTATGGCCTAGGATGACGTAAATAAAAACACCACCCTTACATCTTTAACATTTTGTAGGCAATTGAGCGCATATCTCACTTTCTTTTCCAGTTATACGGAGTTGGTAAAACTATTGCTGCAGAGCGGCGCTGCCGTGGACTACCGCCCTGACACTGGCGAAGAGTTCCCCAGGACCACGCTCTGTGATGAGCCTTTACGTCTGGCCATCAGGAACAAGCATTATGTAAGTACTACTTGACCATTTCCTCCTACACGGAGTCGATGGATGATGATCAGTCTCGCTCGCTGATGAGATTTGGTAAAACTGTTGCTGCAGAGCGGGAACGCAGTGGACTACCGCCGTCAGCGAGGAGTTCTCTAGAACTATGCTGTGTTATGAGAGAAATAAACCCTCTGTAAATCTTCATCATAATATCCTTATCCTCATCCAACAGCTTCCAACGATCCTAGGCATGTGCATGTTAAACTCTGTGACAGGTCTAGCTAGATAGTTATCCCACACTGAAAAAAGATTTGCTTGCAGTAGCCCAAAAGTTAGCTGCTAATTACATAAATCAGAGGACTGACAAACTGAGGGCTAGTAGTAACTAAAATAAGTTTTGGACAATTAGCATAATTTTGGACACTAGGCACAATTTGGCTATTTATCAAGTAGGTAGTAAAACTAGTTTTATATTAATGTCACGTGAAAAAGATATTAACGAAGTGGTCAAACGAATCGGTCGGCAGGAAACTAGGAATGGTCTGTGTCTGCGGTCTGTCCGTCTCTCCCCAGGCTGTATCTCATGAACCGTGATAGCTAGACAGTTGAAATTTTCACAGATGATGTACTCGTATTTCTGTTCCACTATAACAACAATTTCAAAACCGGAATAAAATAAATACTTAAGGGGGCTCCCATAAAACAAACGTGATCGGTTGCGTTAACTTTGCACCTCATTTGTATGCGGCGCCCATACATACCAGTGCAAACTTAACTTAACCCGGCCAGTTAAGATGGGAAGTGTTTGTACGGAACCCTCGGTGCGCAAGTCCGACTCACAATTGGCCGGTTTTTCATTCACATGGTTTAAAAATCGTTGATTTGGCAAGTGTCATATGACCTTAACCCTAATCCCTAGCGTAGGATCACAGGGAAATTAGACCATATACCTTTTGTTCAATCATAAAATCCTTATTGTCTTGTTCTTCCCAGGAGGTAGCCCGTTTGCTGCTAGAGCACGGAGCCGACCCTAACAAGCGATACTTCTTCGGCGCGGAGATCAATCTCGTCTCCGACCCTGAATACCTGGAGCTGCTGCTGACCTTCGGCGCCAACCCTGACTCCCGGGACCGCGCTGGGCTCACTCCTCTCATGAAGGCTGCTAGGCAGAGAAAGGTACGTCACCCAACACAATTTAAAACAAATTCTGTGGTGCGTTTTCCGTTACGGTATCCAGTTTTATTGGGGTGTATATTGATGTTGAATCATACAACATTATTTTTTATCCCCCAATATTCCATTTTTTTTAAATATGTTCAAAGGTACGCAAATTTAATTTTTTTTTATCCAAAAGAAATTTTGAAATTGTTTTCAGAATCCCCATAATTTAACAAAACAATAATTGTAAGACAATCATGAACTTAACAACACTTTTTCATGGTGAAAATGGCAAATTACTTAGTCTCCATACAACCGCATACCGTTGAGCATACTAAACTTGTAACCTTGAATAGAGAATACCAATGGAAAGTCATATCTGATAATTGGTGCAGGGCATGGACGCAGTTCTACTCCTCATCAGCCACGGGGCTGATGTCAACGCGATGGCAGACGCCAGAAACGACTACAGGACTGTACTCCACTACGCTGTTCTTAGCGGTGAGTATTTTTAACTGCCGACGAAAAAAGAGGGTTGTTATAAGACTTATAAGTTCAAAATGTTGTATCACTGGTATCTGTGTATTTTTTGCATCTGTCAGCGACATTGTAGCTCCCGAACAAAAGGACCAATTTGAATGTGTTTTGTTTTTTAATCGAAAGCCTTGTTGAGAAAGTTCTTGACTATATTTGGTAAAAATATGGCCGCACATTTGCATGAAAATTGTCTACGTCAGCCACATGAGCACACAATGATGATGATGTTGGTAAAAATAAGCAAATTAGCAAACAGATTGCCTGATGGAAAGCGATTACCGTCGCCCAGCAACACCAGACGAGTCTCAAGTGCGTTGCCGCCCTTTCAGGTGGGAGTACGCTCTTTTCTTGAAGGTTTGAAGGTCGCATCGGTCCGGGAATACCGCAAGCGACAATTCATTCCACAATGCAGTCCTACGAGGCAGGTAACTTCTAGAAAAACGCACAGTTGTGGACTGCTAACTATCTTGAAGTTAGAGACAAAACAGCCGTCGCGCCATAAAAATAGAAAGGTTTACATTGCTATTGATATTTTCCAGGTAACACAGACGTGGTCAACTTGCTGGTGAAGCAAGGAGCCCGAGTGAACTACCAGTGCCCGGCGCTGAGCAAGCCCAGCGCGCTGGACCTGGCCATCCTGAAGGGAGACGTGCCCATGGTGCAACTGCTACTAGCTGCTGGTAAGATCTTAATGTCAAAAATATCATGTCATAGACAAATTCAGTTCTGCATTCAATTAACATCTCAGCTCAGTAAGTGTAATATGTTCATGTCATTATGGAATGGTAATAATATAAGTCTTCAAGACTTTTCACTTCATACCGTTCCGAATAATTTTAAAAGTTATCGAGTCCCTTTTCGCTGTCTAGTGTCTGTATTTATTCAGTTAAATTTGGCCCCAATACAGCATCTACCTCAGGTGTTGATGGTTAATTCGATGATGAATACAATTGTCAAGATATTCCTGAAAAGATGCATGAAGTCTTTGACTTTTTAACAAGCATGCGGCCCGCCTGATGTTAAGCAGTTACCGCCGCCTATGGAAGCTTGCGACGCCAGGAGCATCACACGCGCGTTGCCGACCCTTTAAGAACCTATTTACTCCCCTCTTGAAGAACCGCATACTGTAGCCCGCCCCGGGGCAAACCTCGGCAGGGAGCTCATATGGCTGGTTATTACGCAAACTGGACATTGCCCGCTCATTATAATATCATTAGGTAGGTTTCTTTTTTTATGAGGGACTGTTAACTTTTAGATTTATTAAGAAACTGTATGACGCGTATCATGCAATTATTGGAAACACGTGTGTGTGGAGTTGTGTTAATTACGTAAATAGGCGTTTTCAGGTCATTTTTGTATTTAATCGTGACAAATAGTACGGCGCATAGATTGCCACATCATGTAAACATTGTAATGTATAAAACTTATAAACTCAAGCTGCTTCAAGTGGAGGAGAACTTTGTCAAGCTAAGGTTAAATGACAGACAAATTGATTTAGTTTTTGACCAAAGATGACAAATAAATTTAATTGCAGGTGCCAGAGTGAACTCTTCAAGCTCTGTCATCGGGTCTCCGCTGCACGTGGCCTGCTCCGACAACATTTCCAACAGGAAAGAAATCGTTCAGGTATATATATACTAGCAGTTATATATTTTGATCATCATCACCATGCCTCATAAATCTTGACAGATGATTCAAGCAGCGTTTGTATACGAGAGACAACGCCTCTCGTGACTATGTAACCCTGTCCGGGGGCGACATACACGTCCACATTTTCCACACCACGTAGCAGACAGTAGTATCGCGGCTGTGCTTTTTTGCACGCTTCGTGGGTTTCTCGGCCTTTCGCGACAATATACTCTTCCAGTCGTCGTGGTCCGAGGCGAGTTCCTCCCACGAGTTACATTCGATGCCGAATGCAACAATGTCACGCTTTACACGGTCTTTGAATCGTAACATGGTTCATCCTACGTTACGCTTTTACATGCAACTTGATTCAGCTAGTTTGGCTGGGCAAACGAATGCTGCTGCTCATGCGTTGTACATGCCCAAGCCACCGCAAGCGTCTCTGTCTGAGACTTAAGTGATGCTAGGACGCTGTGCTATTTCCAATCTTAATCTCGTTAATTAGTAAATGTTAACAGCTAAATATTTTCCCAGATCCTTCTAGAAAGCGGAGCAGACCCTAACCTGAAGGTGTATAACGACGAAGACGCGACGCAGCTCCGGCCGGCGCTCGCTGAGTACCTCGCCAGCAACGCTGAGCCCAGCGGGGAGATAGTAGCCATGCTGCTGAGACATGGAGCCAGGGTAAGGACTTCCAGGGATCTCGTCCACACTGGGTTGGGCACGGCTGAGTACCTCGCCAGTAACGGTGAGCCCAGCGGGGAACTCGTGGCCATGCTGCTGAGACATGGAGCCAGGGTAAGAACTTTCAGGGATCTCGTCCACACTGGGTTGGGCAGGGCTGAGTACCTCGCCAGTAACGCCGAGCCCAGCGGGGAGATAGTGGCCATGCTGCTGAGACATGGAGCCAGGGTAAGAACTTCCAGGGATCTCGTCCACACTGGGTTGGGCAGGGCTGAGTACCTCGCCAGTAACGCCGAGCCCAGCGGGGAGATAGTGGCCATGCTGCTGAGACATGGAGCCAGGGTAAGAACTTCCAGGGATCTCGTGCACACTGGGTTGGGCAGGGCTGAGTACCTCGCCAGTAACGGTGAGCCCAGCGGGGAGATAGTGGCCATGCTGCTGAGACATGGAGCCAGGGTAAGAACTTCCAGGGATCTCGTGCACACTGGGTTGGGCAGGGCTGAGTACCTCGCCAGTAACGGTGAGCCCAGCGGGGAGATAGTGGCCATGCTGCTGAGACATGGAGCCAGGGTAAGAACTTCCAGGGATCTCGTGCACACTGGGTTGGGCAGGGCTGAGTACCTCGCCAGTAACGGTGAGCCCAGCGGGGAGATAGTGGCCATGCTGCTGAGACATGGAGCCAGGGTAAGAACTACCAGGGATCTCGTGCACACTGGGTTGGGCAGGGCTGAGTACCTCGCCAGTAACGGTGAGCCCAGCGGGGAGATAGTGGCCATGCTGCTGAGACATGGAGCCAGGGTAAGAACTTCCAGGGATCTCGTCCACACTGGGTTGGGCAGGGCTGAGTACCTCGCCAGTAACGCCGAGCCCAGCGGGGAGATAGTGGCCATGCTGCTGAGACATGGAGCCAGGGTAAGAACTTCCAGGGATCTCGTGCACACTGGGTTGGGCAGGGCTGAGTACCTCGCCAGTAACGGTGAGCCCAGCGGGGAGATAGTGGCCATGCTGCTGAGACATGGAGCCAGGGTAAGAACTTCCAGGGATCTCGTCCACACTGGGTTGGGCAGGGCTGAGTACCTCGCCAGTAACGGTGAGCCCAGCGGGGAGATAGTGGCCATGCTGCTGAGACATGGAGCCAGGGTAAGAACTTCCAGGGATCTCGTGCACACTGGGTTGGGCAGGGCTGAGTACCTCGCCAGTAACGGTGAGCCCAGCGGGGAGATAGTGGCCATGCTGCTGAGACATGGAGCCAGGGTAAGAACTTCCAGGGATCTCGTGCACACTGGGTTGGGCAGGGCTGAGTACCTCGCCAGTAACGGTGAGCCCAGCGGGGAGATAGTGGCCATGCTGCTGAGACATGGAGCCAGGGTAAGAACTACCAGGGATCTCGTGCACACTGGGTTGGGCAGGGCTGAGTACCTCGCCAGTAACGGTGAGCCCAGCGGGGAGATAGTGGCCATGCTGCTGAGACATGGAGCCAGGGTAAGAACTTCCAGGGATCTCGTGCACACTGGGTTGGGCAGGGCTGAGTACCTCGCCAGTAACGGTGAGCCCAGCGGGGAGATAGTGGCCATGCTGCTGAGACATGGAGCCAGGGTAAGAACTTCCAGGGATCTCGTGCACACTGGGTTGGGCAGGGCTGAGTACCTCGCCAGTAACGGTGAGCCCAGCGGGGAGATAGTGGCCATGCTGCTGAGACATGGAGCCAGGGTAAGAACTTCCAGGGATCTCGTGCACACTGGGTTGGGCAGGGCTGAGTACCTCGCCAGTAACGGTGAGCCCAGCGGGGAGATAGTGGCCATGCTGCTGAGACATGGAGCCAGGGTAAGAACTACCAGGGATCTCGTCCACACTGGGCACTCCGGACACGTACTCCTTAATTCTTTATGGGGGACGTTTTTCTTTACTATCTCCAAATGAGTCTAATGGGCGTGAGAGTACCTACATACATTACATACCTAGGTGATGAATCGCGTCGGTCGGTCGTTTGGCTAAAGTTTTACATCTTGAATTGACCAGGAAGAGAGATTTTCTCCCTGCGTAGCGGACACACATACACCTGGTATGTATGCCGGATACAAATGAGGTACAAAGTTAACGCAACCGATCACCGTTTGTTATGTAATTATATGATGCCCCAGTTAAATATCAATTGTATTGTTTTTTTAGTATTTGTTGTTATAGCGGCAACAGAAATACATCATCATATCATGAGATACAGACAGACAGACCAGTGGAGCTTCGTAATAAGGTCCCGTTTTTACCCTTCGGTTACGGAACCCTAAAAATCAACCCTAACCTGGCCTGATCGTAATCACCGTTTAAGTTGTTGCTTTTTCTCTAAAATTCGTCATTTTATTTCAGGTAATCATGAAAACTCAGTTCCGTGACCCAGACGGCATCCTAAACCACCTCCAGAACGTGACTGCAGAAGAATCAGAGCACATCTTCTACCACCTTCTAGAGGCAGCCGAGGCGTTTGACCTTTGCATGATCAAAAGAAACAGCATCCTCAATCCTGTTCAGAAGCAATGCCTGATCGAACGCGCCAGGACTCCCATTTCTTTGCTCGCGCAAACTAGAATCTTTTTCCGTAGACAACTCGGCAACCTTTTAGTAGAATTGGCTCCTAAATTCGAAATACCGAAAACTCTACACCATTATTTGCTTTTCGAGTGCAAAGTAAAGTAAGCTTTTTTGTAGTTTTTATTGGATTTAATTTTGCCACTTGGGCTATTGGTGTTGCCAGGGATAGCGTCCCAAATATATGGGAATTTATTGGTGATGGCCGTGAAACGAAACGGTGGATTAAAAAAGTATATTTTTGTATTTTATAATACTTTAACTGACATTTGTGTCAATTATCCTATTTTAGTAATAAGGCTTTTATATGTTATCACTTTAAATATATATTATGTATAGGTGAAAACCTAAATAAAAGTACCTAGCTAACTGTCATAAAAACAGAAACAATAAGGGAAAAAAATTACAATCGTATTTCGCGAGCTATAAATATTATTTTTATAAGAATGACTATATATTTCGAACGAAATATAATTAATTCGTTATATTATTACCACATTAACGATATATCTATTTCACCGACTTCAAACGAGTGCATTGGCGTGGTTTTTTGCTTGTTCCCTGAAATCTCCGATATTTAATAAGCTAATTTCATACCTAATTATTATTTATTTGAAAAAGTTTCAGTCTAGATTGGTTCCATTTCCTCTAATATACACACAAAAAGGGTCCCTTGTTTTGTAGATAAATGTTTCATCGAAAGCATTTATATTTCTTAAACTATAAAATATTTTGGAATGTTGTAACACAAACCAAACCTAACCTAATCTATAGGTTGACATTTTCAAGATTTCTGAAAAATGTATGAATTCCGAGGATAAATTTGTCTATAAAATTAAGCATTCGGGAAGTGTTTTTTTTTTTCTAAATGAAGAAGATCCCCACACAATGTTTCCATTATTTTCAAGTAGGTATTTTTACATGTTTGAAGTCGGTTAAAAAAAAATGTTATTTAGTTTTGTTTTTCTCCATTTTGTAGTCTGAAAACATTATTGCTATGTGATACATTGTGATATATCATTAGGTTAAGTCTACTTGTGATCGTGATGATCTCAGGTACATACGACTGTATTTTGATGGTTCAAAATATATGCCTGAATGAATTTATGTTTTATTTCTTTGTACCTCTACAATAAATCTTTTTAATTACACTTTATACTTAATCCTTACCCAGAGATTTAAAACGTATACATATTTCCAAATTTTAGCAAATGGTATTCCATTTTAGCAATGCATCGCATCTGAATCTTTTTGCAACAGAAGTGGCATCTTGGTTGTGCCAAAATGAAAAACATATGTTTCAATCTTTTCATATAATTGTTTTAATTACATGTGTAACATTAGCTTTAAAATCTCTTTAACCGAATAAGATTGATCTAAACATAATTTATGTTATTTGTTTTCATTTATTTTATTTAACTTATTTAACTGTACAGAATATAATTATAAAAAAAATATATACATTATTCTAAACAGCCAGATATAACAGTATGTTTTTGATTATCAACAACCAACATAAGAATATTAACCACTTTGACTCCATATTTCTTGAATATTTCTACCTAAACTCTAAATACTCTTTGGTATAATCACACGCAAAATCACGAGTAACAAGGCACATGATTATCTCTATCACAAAGTTTAATTGACATGTCATACAACTTCTATTTTAGCTTTTTCATTTCGGTGCCACTTTTTAATATGAGACTTCAAAGCCCCTATTCGACTGGTCTTATAAACGCAAAAGCTGCACTCAAGAGGCCCTTTGCCGCTGTGTATCTTGAGGTGTTTAGCCAAATCACAGCTTTGAACGAACGCTGCATCGCAGTAGCTACACTTATATCTCTTCTCACCGGTGTGTATTCGCTGGTGCCGAAGTAAATTACAGGTCTGATTAAAAGAGGCACCACATTCAGTACATGTGTAAGATTTTATCCCGGTGTGAGTATCTTGATGACGTAATAAACTCCAATGATCTTTGAACTTTGAACTACATTGGTCACATTTGTACGGTTTCTCGTCAAGGTGTCTCTTCAAGTGACGATTCAAATGACCCCTTTGGAAAAACGCCGCACTACAATTGCTACATTTGTAAGGTTTTTCACCACTGTGTATCCGTAGATGGGTTTTCAAGTAAGTTTTACAAGCAAAGCTAGCAGTACACTCGTTACATTTAAAAGGTTTCTCACCTGCATGAGTTTTTAAGTGAGTCAATAGATTTTCTGCATGTTTTGTTGAATATTGACATTCATTACAGAAGTATTTAGCACCACTCAGTTTATTCACTTTACGTTTGTTTTCCTTGGTGTGTTTTTCTACTGGATTGCTCTTGATGGTTAATCCGTCATGATCTGAAAAAGAAAATAAAAAACGTGAGAAACTATGTTTGATGATGCACATTCTAAGGGTGCACAAAGCTTTATATAATCTGATTTTGGTTTGAGATACCATTGCTTTGTTTAATGTAACGGATGCTATAATAGTCTTACTTGTTATGGACGGTTTTGGCCTGGAAGCTGCACTTTGTGATGGAAGCAAGCCGTTTTGCACAGTGATAATATAGACCAAAATAAACGATTTCACTCGAGGCGAAATTAGTTTCACCCCTTAGGAACAGAGATGGCGCCACTTATTCAAAAAAAGTTTAAAAAATTCTAAATCCTGAACGGATACTCCGATTTTGACGTAAGAGGTTCCAATCGGCAGATAATTACCCAATTTAACATGAAAAAAATTAAAATCACGTAGAAAGTAATTTTGGATACCTAAGAAATAATATTTTCTGAAAAAAATATTTTAAATTTGTGATTTTTGGAATTTTACTCGTAAAAATGTATGTACATGGTACTTTTTTTATTTATTTATATTAATACAAAACTAATTTTACATTTGCGAAAAAAAAAACCGCATATCATTAGCTCGTATAATTCCAAAGTTATTGAAGAATACAGACATGGCGCCGCTGGGTCAAAAAATCTTACAAAAAATCTAAAACCTCAACGGATATTCCGATTTTGATAATTAAGGTGCTAATCGACAGATAATTACTTAAATTAGTTTAAAAAAATAAAATAAAAATTCAAATAGGCAAAAAGTAATAATATTTCCAAAAAAAAACATACATTTTGAAAAAATATATTTTTTTTTTGGGGCTTTTATGTAATTTCATATAAAAAAAAATATGAATATGGCTTTATTTTACTTATGTATATTATAAAACTATTAGGTAATTGATCGTTTAATAAAAAAACCGCATATCGAGAACTTGTACAGTTCCAACGGTATTGAAGATTTTACTATAGGGTGCCGGTGCGATGTTGCCGCCACACGTGCAACTGTACATGTATCTAGAAAAGTATTCTCCCGTTTCGAAGGTACTGATTACCCTGAAAATATAACCACAATTGAAAGTACAAATAATAATCATCCCAAGTAGCACACAACACACTTATATCCCTTGCACAGCTTAAATTAGAGTTTTCACGGGTGAATAGGCTCTTATACAACCAGTTTGCTAATATGACAAGTATATTCTGCCTATTTTCACTAAACTGTGCATTGTAACGTGCATGTTAGGCCGTTGCATCGGCTGCAAAAATGCATTATTCCATAGCTCGATTTGCACCCATACTAACTGTTCTATTGTGGATCGCACCTGCAACCTGCTTCCAACGCCATTCCATTCCCAAAAAGAAAGGACTTGGGACAGGATATATCCAAATTAAGACGTTTATTTCACATTTGGCTCGCTTGAAACGCTACACGCAGAACATGTTGTTCAATGGCAGCTGAAGTAGTCGGCGAAAGGCTTGTCGCCAGCTCTGTGAAAGCATCGAAGCATTCAAATTGCAGTCGTCAGTGCAACGGTCTACTAGTAGCAGTTTACAAAACAGTTATTACTTTAAGTAATGAAATGATGACTGCACTTCAAGGCTTTCACAGAGTATGACAAGACGTCTAATTTTAATACAATAAGAAAAGAGACCTGTTTTAAAACTTGCATGTTATACCCTGAAATAACTACTGCTTTTGCAAGTACATCGATATCTATAGAAATTCTCTCTCGATACGTAACGACTCATGTGAAACGATTACTTAGGGCCATTTTTGTTTCTTTTTTTAAGGGTGTGTTTACATAATTAATGTCATTCATTATTATAACAAAACGGGATTTAACCGAGTTCAAAAATGTTTATTTACCGCAATTAAGTCCCGTTTTATTATTTTAATATAATGTGTGAAAATCGTGTAATATTCAATCACTATATTAATGTCATTAATTGATTCTCAATTAATCGTAACGTTGGTGGTCCCAGATTCACATGCAGGCTATACGATGCTCCAACAGAGCATATATTATTACTGTTAATGCGATTTGAAAAGATCTGTTTAAACTAAAAAACACTAAACTAAACAAGCTTGTGAGATACCTTCCATCTATTTCAGCTGCCATTGAATACCGTTTCATGCAAACCAAATGTGGGTTCACGTTTTAATTTGGAAATATCGAGTCCCAAGTCCTTCTTTTTGGGAATGAAATGGCATCAAAGGTAGGTGGGGTCCACAATAGTTGAAGGTTAGTTCAATTTGGAAACTCCTTGAACATTATGGATACAAATTGGGCTGTGGCATAATGCGTTGTTGTTTTTTTTATGATGTGACGGCCTAACTTGCACGTTACAATACAAAGCCTGCAAAGACTAAAGTGAAAATAAAACGTAAAGTAAGTAAAATATTGATTCAGAAATGCTATTTAGCATCTAATATACTTGTGATATTAGCAAACTGGTTGTATAAGAGCCTATTCACCCGTTAAAACTCTAATTTAAGCTGTACAAGGGATATAAGTGTGTTGTGTGCTACTTGGGATGATTATTATTTGTACTTTCAATTGTGGTTATATTTTCAGGGTAATCAGTACCTTCGAAACGGGAGAATACTTTTCTAGATACATGTACATAAGTTGCACGTGTGGCGGCAACATCGCACCGGCACCCTATAGTAAAATCTTCAATACCGTTGGAACTGTAACAAGCTCTCGATATGCGGTTTTTTATTAAACGATCAATTACCTAATAGTGTTATAATATACATAAGTAAAATAAAGCCATATTCACATTTTTTTTATATGAAATTACATTAAAGCCCCAAAAAAAAATATATTTTTTCAAAATGTATGTTTTTTTTTTGGAAATATTATTACTTTTTGCCTATTTGAATTTTTATTTTATTTTTTTAAACTAACTTAAGTAATTATCTGTCGATTAGCACCTTAATTATCAAAATCGGAATATCCGTTGAGGTTTTAGATTTTTTGTAAGATTTTTTGACGCAGCGGCGCCATGTCTGTATTCTTCAATAACTTTGGAATTATACGAGCTAATGATATGCGGTTTTTTTTTCGCAAATGTAAAATTAGTTTTGTATTAATATAAATAAATAAAAAAAGTACCATGTACATACATTTTTACGAGTAAAATTCCAAAAATCACAAATTTAAAATATTTTTTTCAGAAAATATTATTTCTTAGGTATCCAAAATTATTTTCTACGTGATTTTAATTTTTTTCATGTTAAATTGGGTAATTATCTGCCGATTGGCACCTCTTACGTCAAAATCGGAGTATCCGTTCAGGATTTAGAATTTTTTAAACTTTTTTTAAATAAGTGGCGCCATCTCTGTTCCTAAGGGGTGAAACTAATTTCGCCTCGAGTGAAATCGTTTATTTTGGTCTATATTATCACTGTGCAAAACGGCTTGCTTCCATCACAGAGTGCAGCTTTTTTTCATAACAAATAGGACTATAATATTGTTTTCAATAATTGCTAAATAATCTTATGTACATAACAAGAATATAATTATAATTTATAATTACCATAAATAATATTAACATGATAGCAATAAATTATTATGATTATACTGAGTTAAGTGCTAAAGAGCTATAAATCATTCAATCAACTAAAGTTTGCCTGGTTAAGAGGCCTTATTCCTTTTAAAATGCTGATTGTTTTAGAAATTTTTCGCTATTATCAAACATGTTTGTTAACATATTATTGATGTTACTACGTTGAACAGGGCTATTGGGATTTTATGGTATATATTTAAAACCTACAGTTTTAATTTTTCATTGATAATTTTTGTTTCAAAAACTACTCGAAATTGACAAAAGTCACGCGAAAAATTAGTTTTTTCAAATTATTTTCGACTGCACGCAATGAAAGCATGAAATAGCTATGTTACTACCTAGAACTCGGGGAAAAGTATTATTTACTTCAAAAAGTTGGTTGAAATTATCAATATATTTGTCATAATATGAAAAAATTTTTTTTAAAAGGAATAAGGCCTCTTAAGGTTGTTAGTTATCTAACTAATAGCTAGTAAGGTAGTTAGCCTATATTGGAGCCCCCAGGGCTTCCTCCACTTGCTCCATTTAACATGAAAACTAGTGATGATGTGTTGTTTCCAAATATTTCCGGGAAATTTCCTCATTACCCATTCAAAATGTGGAAAATTTCTGGAAATTTTCGTAAACGGCACACCACTATAAAACAGTATATCAATTAATAATTAGATTAAAGCAAATTAGATATAACAAAATCTATTGTATCAAATGTTACATGATATTAAATGATGTAAAAAATTCAATGTATTGTATATCAAAGTAAATTTTCTAAAATTACATAAAACACTATGGACCCCATTTTAAATGTTAATGTACTTTGTCAAATAGACATATTGTTCATAGTTTTATTAATCACATTGTCCAATCATCTGCGACAAGAACTTACCAACACTCACCATGTGTGTCATAGTTTTTGCACAACCCCAAAACGTATGTTTATGTTGGAACACAATTACAGATAAATGTGATTATTTCTAATGGAAAAATACCAGATTCCCATAAGAATACCAACATGCAATTGAATCTTTAAAAAATTCCATTTGAAATAAAATTAAACTCCAATGAACCTTTACCACTTACTTTTCTTTTTCTTTCTCGATTTCTCTTCATACTTAATGTCCTGGTTCAGGACGTACTGACTGTACTTGTAAGTTACACCACCAATCTTACATGTACAGGTCTTCATATCAATAAGCATACGCTCCAAACTTACGGAGCAGGTACTTTCCAAGGCAGCCTGACCGTGAGCGTTCCCTGCATTTTTCACGGAGTCTGCAACAAATAGACATTGTGTTTATTGTAGGTTTATAATTTTGTTTAATTTTGAAAATTCCTTACGGCGATATTCTAATATTTTAACCTCATTTAACTTAATTATATGACAGGTAAATAATTATCTGTTTTTGCAATCAATTCTAATGTTTTTTTTATAACTAATTTTTATTTTATGTTCATAGTATGCATGTAAGTAGTCTTAGCTTAGTATAATTTATACTGACATATTCTGTATTTCGCTTATAAATTTCACACTATTTTACACTTTTAACAGCAGGGATCAGGGCTAAAATAATTAATATATGTGATATAAATCCATTTAAACTGTTTTATTTAAAAGCATTCAACCACTTTTGCAAAAGTCGACATGGGTTTTTTTCGCCAATAGGTAGTATACTGATTTTTTTAACCTATTGACCGCCAAGCGGTCTAGAAATTTACCGTGCCACTGACGCCAGAGTAAAAAAAAAAAGATGTGCCCCAAAATCAACAGGGATTGAAAAATACTTGTAGCGGTTAGAATTGCAAAGTTTTTGATCATTGAAATTTGGACGGCTGTGGCCGACGTGGCGTCAGGGGCACGATTTTTTGTTGACGGCCACAGCCGACTGTGGCAGTCAAAAGGTTAAAGAGTTTCAAACCTAATACAGAGAGTATTTATTAGCAAGCGAATTTCATAGGTACTTAACGTGTTCCATTTCATTTAGATAACCTTTTTTTTTATTGCTAACAGACCTTGAAGTTCAAAGACCGCATCAACCGGCTGAAACAACTCAGGTCCAAGCACCAGCTCTTCTTTAACGACGTGGCCTGCATACAGGATACGAAGAGCGTCAGACACGTCCGCATCGCCTTCCCAACCCGGCTCCACCTTTATATGTACCTCGAAGTCTTCCAGCGACATGGTTGGCTGTATCGACAACTTTTTCAACAACAACATAAAAAAAATATATCTCGATGTGCTGGTTTCAGTCTGTTGATGATTCGCTTAAAAACAATAAATGAGACTGGATAATTTCGGTGACCACTAGACGTAGCTTGAATAGTTAAAACCCTAATTCTAAAACGTAGTGATTATATTCTCTATGCCTAATCCTAAGGAAAATGAACAAAAATTAATTAACGTAACGCACAACGCGAATGTCGTGGATCGTAGACATATCATATCGTAGATGACCAAAGACTACAATGTAACATAGGGTCAAGAAGAAGATCTGTCATGTCATATGACAGTGACACTACTGACACTGACAGTTTGAGTTTATTCTTTGAAGTGGTATTCAGATGTGACAATTCAATTGGCCAATTAAATTAAAATATTCCTCAAAATACAATGAATGTATAAATTAACTATGTATGTGCATTCTATATTCTCGGTCCCGCTGCCGATCATAAACATTTCAATTAATCTATCGTTGTCGTACGCATCAATCGTTTAAAATGCTCACTTTTATTCAAACAGATTCACGTTTGCACGGCAGTCCATTTAAATTTTAAAATATTTTGGAATGTTATAACTAAGCATCGGAAAATCGGATGCTTTTATACCTCAACTTTAGCGGCGCGGCGGCTTTGTTGTTCAGTTGTAGATATAGGCGGATTTGTTTGAGGTATGAGTGAGATAGCAATAGGATTTTGTCAACTTTAGGTAAATATCCACCTGAATTTCCGATCCCTTAATCTATAGGTTGTTCAAGATTTCTGAAAAATTTATGCCTTTCCAGGAAAACCATTGTGAAAATTGTCTATGAAATGAATATCCTATGAAATATAGCATTTGGTGATGTGTTTTTCTATAAAAGAGGATCGTGCTTTAATATATATTTTTTTAAATAAAGTGCATGCATCACTACATCCTCATACCCATCCTCACTGCATAAGAAATGTGTTAATTATTTCAAGTATTCCGCTTCGATTACACAAATTCCGAGCATTTCTCCAGTGCTGTCCATAGTAAAAAAAATCCACAAATTGTAGAAATAAAGACTTTATTGTTAAGGGCTTACAAACATGGGCTTATTGCTAGGCTTAATCTACGGTTTGTTCTGATCCTTCAGTTTCTCCAGTTGTTGTCTGTAACAAATAAAATTGTGTATGTAAAGAAAGTGTTTATTCAATGGTGTTGAGGCCTAGGTTCCTTTGTAATGTAGTCGGGAAAAGCCTAGATGGATATTTGATGAAGAATATTTTATTTAACTTCAAATTGATATATATTATTATTATTAAGGGATGTAACCCACAGAGCCTCGACATATTGTGTCCTTGGCTGTCATCAGGGCCTACTGACATATTTTGATACAAGGCCCATCTAGGGACAGCCACACCACTGTGGCAGATCCATTGGTTTTTTCCGAAAGAATCATAGCTTAGGTTTGTAGAGATTACAATGTAGAATAAATATGTAATTCGATTGACGAAAAACAGCATTTTAAATGCCAATATTAATATTAAATTGAGAGGGTAAAAAATTTTGCTGTACCAAAATCTTGTTTGTATAATGGCTGGATAAACAAAATTCGCCACTGAGCCGTAAAATAACGGCAGTAGTCAACAGTTCCCTTTATTTGCAAAGGAAAATGAAAAAATGTAGTCTAGTATTGGACCCCGTGATACAGGCCCTAGTTCCTTTGGGGTCTGCAAGATATTCCAGTGTAATTTATTCATGTGTGCTTAGTGAACTAAATGTATCCTTATTCTAGTCAACAGTTCCCTTTATTTGGAAGGGAGATTGAAAAAAATGGAGTCTAGTATCGGACCAATACAATGTTACCAAAAGAAATCAAACTAACCTCAACTGCTGGTTGAAATCGTCTTGCACGATGTCATCTTCCCAGTTATCCTCCCAAACGGACACATCTTCATCGTCGGCGTCTTCTGTTCCCCAATCTGAGAATAAATAACCCAACAATCAGTGAAAAACTCTTACAAACCACTAACTTATAGAACGACATTTTGATATACAATTTCCTTACTTTCAGTGGGGAATTCTTCGAATTCATCGTCTTCTTCCAGCAGACCGAGATCAACCTTCTGTTTATCTGCCATTTTATTCGATTTGCTTTGGTTATAACGAGTTGAAACAATAAATTTGCCGTAATATGCGGCCAAACAACGCAAGCACAATTTTGACAATAGAATTGACAGTTCGCAAGTCACTGCGCCAATGTTGCCAGTTTTAAAATACAAATTCAATTTAAGTACTCTTTTCTTTCACCTAAAAAACCGTCAAGAAATAAACAGCTATTTCTTTGTTAGACAGGAAGTCAAAACTATTATCGTTAAATTATTTCATAAGAACGGAGACTTCGCATCAGGATTTTTAATGAAAATCAATGTTTTTCACAAACGGCAGACGCGCGGTTCACTCAGTGGTGGCGCTAGCATCTACGTGTACTGACACTGTTTGCACAGCGTATTGTTAGTTCTCTATTTGACCATTTCGAAAAGATAAGTTGGTGGCATTTAGCCGGAGTATCGCAACTGGCAGCACCCTCGCGTGTCGCGCCTCACTATTGCTGTGTAGTATGTACCAACCCCATGGATTATTTATTTTACGGTCTTAACAAAAAAAAAACTAGTTGACGAAATAGAAAATGCAAGGTGAAAGGTTCATATTGGCGGCAGCACCTCCGTTGTGCACGGTCCCCTAAACCCCGTGTTGTTGGTAAAGACCAAGGTTTTGAAGTTGACATTGCAAGAACTTGCTCATATTTACGGGACTGAGAAAGACTTCAGAGTCTTTCGAGTCGTAAGTTGAGTCTTATTAAGTCCTGTAGGCACTAAAGCTTTAGGAAAGTATCAAGTAATTCCTATAAGTCCAGTTAAATTTTAATAATAACTCAGATGTTCCAAAAGCGAATAATAACAATTGCGACGCTTATTTGATAGAAAACTCGCTCGCAAATTGCAAGTGTGACAAGGCCCCTTAGAGCCTTATCACACTTGCGATTTGCGAGCGTATTTTGTATGAAGGCGATCGCGCAGCGTGTTCGCCGCGTCGCTTATTTGTATAGAAAATACGCTCGCAAATCGCAAGTGTGATAAGGCCCTTAGTGTAAGCCCCCAAGTTTAAAAGAACTAGCTTCGATTCAACGATTCGAGTCTAAAAAAACTAAGTCCAGTTAGAAATGGAGACTAAGGACTTATCTTTACCAAAACTATAAACGTTTCCATTCTCAAAATTTGCGATACACTTTTATTAGTTCCTGCATATGTCATCGGTTGCAACGCAGTACATAAACAACCAAGAAAATGCATCACAGGGAAGGGAATAATTAAATAAAAAATCATATAGAAAAGTAAAACTTTAATAATAACATACTTAACAAATTAATTATCACATCTCAGTCTTACGCAGTTGCATGAACAGTCATTAGACTTGATGCTGCCATTTTTAACATCATTTGCTATCTTTGCCAAGAAGCTTACTAGATACACCTACTTCAATTCCTAGACTGTCTTTTCTTTAATTCTTTCTCATACAATAACCTTCTTAACTTTGACAAATAATGTTATATTATAGGGAGACATTAGTCTTAATGAACGTTTCTACAACTGGATTTAACCCTGACAGTTTACAATTAAAATATTCAAAATTGATTAAAACTAAAAATAAGCATTTTGGGTATAACCGCAGAGCGTTCAACCATATTTCTCGTATGAATCCAGAATAAAATACAATCATAATAATACCGATAAAAAAATGCAAGGTTTTAGAAATAAACATTAAATATTAGTGAATTTTGCTTTCATTTAAATATTTATCGGTTTTAAATCGGTTTTTTATGAAGAGTAATTATTTCAGGAAAAATCCAATGCGATCCTTTACCTCGACGTTTTGAACGTGATGTTACGTTCATGATCAAAGAGAGTCAAGGTAATGAATACGATTAAGTAGTGTTTTGTTCGTGTAAGTTTAAATCAATATAGTTTGACACCTACCCCTAACAGTCTTATCAATAATTGTTGTTAATAACTCTAATTGTTTGATCTTTCTATGTATTCCTTTCTATTCTGATGTTGCATAGTAGAATCTATTTATGATATCAGTGAATCCCTATAGTAATTGACACTATTAGACCGAATAGTAAAATTCAGTATCTGTACGCAAATTTCAGTTGTATGTATAAAACACAGACAAAATTAATAAAGCTACATTCAAAATAAACCACAGAACATATCATGACCTGTGGTATTTAATGACCAAGGAACCACAAAGTATTTGTATAATTGAAACCACTAAAGAAACATTCAAAAATACATGGAGTCAAAACTACCACCAGAGATAGGCATTCGATTACAGTAATACAAGGTGGTTTTATAGTGCAGTACTCTAAGATCTCCTAGACTTACAAAAAATATCTTAATTCTTCCTAATATTAATCGAGAGAAAATTAATCTAATAAATTAATCGATAAAAATTTAATCACCGGATATTAATCTACGATTAACTTAATCGGGATTAAATTAATCGGAACTCGTACGATTAAATTAACTAATCGTAATTTTTAATCGTTAATCACGATAAGTGGCGAAAACGGAGAAAGGAGATGGCGGGACGATCTGGACGCATTCTGCAAAGAATGGCAGAACCGCACTGGCAATAGGATCGAATGGAGAAAAGAAGGGGAGGCCTTTGCCCAGCAGTGGGACACCTAACCGGCTATAAAAAAAAAAAAAAAATCACGATAAGTAGGTTAATCTCAATCGTTAATCGATTAATCTTTGCCCATCTCTGACTACCACTAACTTTTGGCTATTATATTTTTAATTGAGCAAAAACTACAGAAGGGTTCGTGTTTTGACTACTGATTTATATGACGTCACAAGCCAGTATCTTCATATAAACTTCATACTAACAAATCGTTTTTGACATTTCATAAAGAGTAGCTTATTTGAGCTGTCATCAAATACCGTATTCTAGTTATCTTATATCAAAAATATATATATATGTTCGAGACTTACTTAGTTTTCTATGTAAAATAAAGAAGTATTGGGTAATCATGGGTATCTTATCTCAACTAGACACATTGCTTCCCATCTGTAACGATTCGCCAAATCTTCCTTTGTCCTAAAGTATTTTTCCCTGAAACCCGTGATATTTTCAGGATTATATAAACATCGTTTTAAAGAACCCATTAGGTTAGGTTATGATTGTTTTGTTATTATGAGAAATTAACAGTTTTGAAATGGCTTTAGGACAAATGAAAATTTGACGAAACCGATTTTTACGAAAATTATTTTTATTAAAGCAGTAACGTCTGCTAACGTAAACAAAAATGTTTACAATGAAGCGAAAAATGGAAATATTTAACGGTTCTCCAACATAGATTGAGATCATGGTGTTACACAGTAATATCATCTGTGATAGTTTTCTTCACTTATACAAAACTAATCTATTCCCTCCTATTCCGTGTTTAAAAACATCTTCCCTACTCAGTGAAGGCCTTGTCAAAATAAGGCAGAGAAATCTTAACTAATGCAAACAACTTCTTTTAGAGGCAGTCTTCCATACTTTGGTGGTAACAAAATTGAAATATATAAATGTACTAACGTTTTCAGTGGTCTCTGAGCTTTCTGGTATTCGTTCAGGAACGCTGAGCAGTGGCATCGGTGTTAGTTTTCTTACTGCTAGCGCCATCTAGTGGCGACGTGTATGGCTGCACTCTCAAATCGTTTAGCGTTGGCAACACTTGAACGATACTGTTTCATGTCTTCTCAATCATTTAAGATGAACATTCATAAAGGTTAAATAACAGAATGTTTTATTTATTCCTGTTTAAACGAAATATTAATTCCATAACATGAATCTCAACTAAATTAACGATTAGCTTCGTTTGTCGATGTGATCAATATTTCCGGCGGATATACTCGTGAGCGCCTCTGTTGGTTGGTAAGGGAAAACGCAGGGCGAGCGCGTCAGTTAGAGATGCGCAAAATGTATCACTAAAGTGAAAAGAGTGATGTGTCTTTAGCTCACCGAGATATATATCACTCATTTAGCTCAGTAGATCTTTAGACTATATCGTTCAAGAGTGAGCAGAGAACTAGAGATGTCGATGAATTAGGTTCACGGCAGCATGGCAACATTCATTTCATGAGCGAGAGGGAGCGAGTAATACTGAGATGATAGATGATATACTGAGCTACTTGTATCTTCAGTGAGCGAAAGAGCTAGTGAGCTAAACCAAATGATATAGCTCACCGCGCACGCATGCACTCACTTCTCTCAGGAGGCCACCATTTTGTAACATTCGAAATGTTAACTCATGTAAGCCGAAGGCATCCCGGATACTAGACATGGAGTGACACAATGTCTGCCGATTAAAAATGTCTGAATCTTTACGGTAGATGGCACTACGATGCCACCCTAAGGCATGTAGAAGCAACTGGTTGAAAAATTCAATGGCTCTAGCATCAGGTTCGGTGGTCCAATAGGTAGGACGCCCGTGTTGGCCCGGAAAGCCGTTGGAGACGCGGGTTCGAACCCTGCCTGAACCAATATTTATTGAAATTATTCGCTTCATTGTAAACATTTAAAAATTAGTGTTTCAGATGATAGGTGACCGTAATCGGTGGTATGGTGATGATCAGTCATCGGATATTTGGTTGCTTTTATACTTACACTTCGGCGTCGGCGTTGATGTAGAGTTGTGTGGAGGCGGACCCAATTTATTTAATTTCATTTGTAACTACCCGTTCACTTTAGTGTTACTGTATCTTTTTGAAGTGTCAGTTTAGCTAATTAGTTATAATTTTATTTTATATTCAGGATAAGAATGTTTCGTATTAGTTGAAATAATTGCACGTTAATTGAATAACATTAAATAGATATATACCTTTAAAGTGCCTTCAATTAGTTAATTTTGTATGTTTGAATGTTATGAAATGAATGTTAACCTAATTAATGTTCCTAATTAATTAACGTAGAAATTCCGTTATTCGTTAAAGGTCTTCGCACATTATAACAACTCAACGGCGACTCGATTCTATGCCAAATATTGAAATTTAAGCCCTATGTCATATTAACTAGGTTTAATTTAAAAAAATGATATTAGTAGTGGACGACGCGTCGGTGCATCGTCGAAATTAAACCTAGTAAATATGACATAGGGCTTAAATTTCAATATTTGGCATAGACGAGTCGCCGTTGAGTTGTTATAATTTGCGAAGACCTTAAATCAATTTGAGTCTGTCTCCATACAGCTCCAGCAAGTTCGGCGCCGACACCAAAGTTTAGGTATAAAAGCATCTAATGATGAACCTGAAGTCTAGAAGTTGATATCGGCCTCGCTGGTGCCAAACTGGTATTCCTCGTTCGTCTGTTCTGGTGCCGCGTTCTGGTCTTCGTTTTCGGCGAAGTACGAGTCCAGAATGTGCAGGGTTTTCTTGTATACCTGAAATAAATAGAGTTCAGTTCAGTTCAGTTTATTTATTGCTTTCATAGGTACATTTACAGGTGGTACATTATATATTGTTTCCGCTATGAAACCCTGTAGGGCACTGCAACATTTGACAGAATGACAGTTTACTAACACTAAATATTCTTAATACTAAATTATATACTAACAACAATTATGAGATTGACCTTTAATTTGGTCTGTACAGTGTTCAAAGTCTTATATAAAAAATAAAAATATGGTGTAACTTATTAAATTATATAACAAATAAAGACTATTATATATTATAGTACAACAATGACAATTATTAATCTTTTTTTATCTTATGGCAGCATGGACGGGTTGAACTATGAGATTAACATTAGACATAGGTCTTATAATTATAAACATTCTACATTATACTTGTATCATTAGTCGAGTTTGACAATGGGCTAAAATAAGTCATTACACAGACAACTTAACCCTATAGACCCCGCTTCATAAAACTTTCTCTAGTATCTCATGTTGCCAAATTGGCGGGGTGAGGAGGGCAACAAGTGCACTGTGATTGGCTAGTTCAAGGTCAGCGAGCAATGACGCATGCGGTGCAAGATGCGCGCCATTTTTGATAGTGATGGGACACACTCGAAAAAGAAACTGCAGAATATAAGTAGATATGTTTTTAATTGGATTCAATTATAATACGAGAATGGTTTAAAATGCGTTTCAATTTAAAATATTAAATGTAAATCTACTCATATTATTAGAAAAAACAATAAATATAAAACCAGACATTATTGCTTTAACGGAGATGTGGCTTAAACCGCTTGAGTTTCAATCTATAAATCGAAATGGATACTGTATCGCAGCTGAAAGTTACCGCCATATAACTAAGGGTGGTAGTACACTTTTCTTTATTAAAAGATTGAAATCTGATTCAACATTGCAGACTCGATGCAGATGTATGTTGATAATATCGAAAAAGAATGAGAAATGTGTGATTTAAGCGTAAATATAGGTCAATTAAAACTCCATGTAATTGTTCTTTACAGATGTCCTCAGTCAAGTGTAAAATCATTGCTCCATACTATCACAAAAAAATAATTTTAGATTTAAGCACCATTAAAAACACGAACGTCGTAATATTATGTGGCGACTTTAATATTCATTTTTCAGACCAAAAAGGTGTCGATACTAAGGAATTGTTACAAATATATCGCGAAGCATACAATGAAGCCAACAACGTACTACAACAAAAATAGCTTCAACAATAGATAACTTTGTTACTGATAGCCAGGACATTTCAAAGGCTTTGGTAGACCTAACTCACTTTCTTACCATGATGCCCAGATAATATACTTAAATAACAATACAGCTATAAATAACTTCACTGCCGTACAAAATGCTCACAAATGGAGAAGGTTCACAAAAAATTAAAATATATGCTTTACAAATGCACTCGAATTGCTATAGATTGCTGGGATATTCTTAATAGTTTGAACATCAAAGACATTATAATAGGTAAGTAATAACTCTACACTTAAGCCAGTGTAGGTATTTTGCATACCTATTATGTCGAAAGTATACCTATAATTGGCTACGGGATGGGATAGGAGGCCTGAGAAAGCAGTAATGATGAGAATAATGTTTTATATTTACAAAAGAAATGTAGAAGGCTGATAGAGGGATACTTTCCAGATACTCATAGGCTATTTCTAAAAAATCTATACTATTCATAAAAAATCGCATTTACACTGTAATCTCGCTGTACATTTGTCATTACAAATCCAACAAGCAAACAAAAAATTATCATCAAAATATTCAGTTTTCATTAAAATCCGTTTAGCCGTTTTCACGTGATGCACGGTCAAATAAACAGACCAACAGATAAACAAACAAACGGATAAAAAGATAAACAGATAAAAATTCTAAAAACTATTGGAACGTGTTCTGTTATCGATTCTAAGTATCCCCCGCCAACTTTCTTTCGAATATCTTCCATGTACAGACTTTCGAGCCACTTCAGATTTATTTTATGTATGTATAGATGTATCGTATTTATCCAGGATATTCTCCAAGATTACAACTATCTGTTTTCTAAAATTCATCGAAATTCAGCAGTTTAGACATTTATGGTTTCATAATAACATACATTTCGATTATTCAATAATAAAAAAAGTTTATCTTCTATAAAAAGTTCAATATTGTTTAACGGGTATCGGTTACGTACCTACGTAAAGTAATTAATCAGTCACATCACTACTAAAAACACTACAAAGGTTAGACAAAGACGGAATTACAAAATTAGCAAGCGAAAGTAAGAGACAGTTGACAGTTGACAGAAGACATCAACGCGTCGCTAGGTTACCAACCTACATTTATAACTTATTACATTCTTTGTAAAATAGTAAAATATAGCTTATTTGTGAAGTGAAATCCCATAGTTTTGAAGACTAGATGTTTTGCTGCATTTTCCATACAATAAGGCATATTTTGAACACTTTATAAGCCAAGTAAGCAGTGGAAATATTGCATGTTACTTCGTCAACAGTCGACCGCGAACTAAGAGAGCGTTTGGGGGCGTGGTGAGCGCTACATGTTTTTTGAGCATTAGCTTGGCTTACCCGGGCGCCCTTATAAGCGGGGTCTATAGGTTAAGTGGTCTGTGAGTCATTATGACACGAAGTGTTTGGACGAGCGAACGAAGTGAGCGACGAAAAATATATGCCATTAAAAAAAAAGATATTTTTTTTTCCGCCTTGTACGACTTCGTATGGTAACCTCTCCGACTCTGTATACCTTTTTCGACTTGGCAGAGGTATTGCCGTGCTGCTAGATAATATAAATTGCCATTACTAATCTAATTTTACTGTTCATATAATGTTCCTTAATTAGTATAATTACTAATAAACAAAAATTCACTATATAAAAAAAAAAACATCCATTCCCCATTCAAACAGCTACAAAGTATTTTTCGATCCCTTTTTATGATGGAACACTTATAATATTTTTTTGTAGTTTATGCAACTGCTACATAATGAGAGGACTTAAAATACGAGTGTGGTTTTATGAAACGAGTCGTACGCGAGTTTCATAATAGGATCACGAGTGTTTTAAGACCTAATTATGTACAGTTGCACACACTGCTTTATCTACACATATTCATAATCATTATCATAGATTCAGATTGATTTGTAATGTTTGTAGTAGTCCAGGGAAGGTATAAACGGTGAGGTATTAGCTTACTGACACAGACCGAATTAGCCGCGGGCACAGCTAGTCTTTAACCTATTGACCGCCAAGCGGTCTAGCAATTTACCGTGCCACTGACGCCAGAGTAAAAAAAAAGAGATGTACCCCAAAATCAACAGGGATTGAAAAATACTTGTAGCGGTTAGAATTACAAAGTTTTTGATCATTGAAATTTGGACGGCTGTGGCCGACGTGGCGTCAGGGGCACGATTTTTTGTTGACGGCCACAGCCGACTGTGGCGCTCAAAAGGTTAAATAATGATGTTTAACTGTACCTGTTCGTTCTCATGCGTCTGCAGCGCCTCGATCTTGTCCAGAGCTCCTATCTCCTCCAGTTTGATGCAGAGCGGCTCCACCTGACCGTATTTCTCCGCCGCCTGAAACAAATTGACAGTTTAGTAAGTCGAAGATATGCGTGAAGTTTACATTTATGGTATACCTGGGGAATTCCGTTTTGTAGAAACAAAATGTGGGCATATAGACGCATGTTGGCCATAAGCTGGACGGACCGAGTGACCAATGTTGAAGTTCTGCGTCAAGTTGGGAGGACAAGAGAATTAATGCAGACCATCAAAAGAAGAAAGGTTGCCTATCTTGGTCATGTGCTTAGGCACTCAAGATACGAACTTCTGCAATTGATAATCATGGGCAAAGTGGCTGGAAGACGAGCTGTCGGGCGCAGGAAGAAGTCATGGCTGCGAAACATCCGGGAATGGACCGGAGTTACCAGTGCAGCGGAGCTTTTTAACCTCGCCAAAGACCGAGAGAAATATGCGGAGCTGACTGCCAACCTTCACTAGTTGGAGAGGCACTATAAGAAGAAGAAGAAGAAACAAAATAATGAAATCTTTAGAAGATGATGATGAAGAAGAATATTTTTATTGAATAACTGTGTACATAAGATGGGAAAGTGAGATTTTCTGCCCGCAACTCAATTCTCGCTTCCGGGCCAAGGCATGACGTAAAACTTGAGACAAATCACAGGCGGTAGTTCATAAAGTCACACACATATTTATGGTATTCACAAGCACCTGCGATCTGGGACATTCACGAATTCGGTGTACTGCCTTTTGGCCGAATTACGTTTCGTCAAATTTCATTTGGCAACCAACGTTTCGCCGAAGTTTTATTACGCAAACTAATCCTTGGCATAATTTTACTTCGTAATTTTTTTATTTCGCTACATTCTTATATTCCAAAATTTTATTATGTCAAATTTTATGTGGTAAATAATTGTGTAGCAAATGATTTGCTTAGTCAAATAACGATTCATCAAAAGCCATTTGGGCAAGTGAGCAGATCCGACTCGGCCGGGTTAGGTTAGGTTAGTTTTTTTTTTATATCCCTAAAAAACGTTCCTTTTGTTGTACTTGTGATTGGGAAAAGATATCAGTGCAGTGCGAAACGTTGAGTTGGGAGATGAAAATTTGACCAAATAAAAATATGGGATACGTAGTTCGGCGAGTTAAGAATTTGCTAAATAATTTTCGGCGAAACATTAGTAAACCCACGAATTCACTAGTCGAGGTATGTAATGGGTCATTCCATTGTGACGGGTGGGACATTTATACTCTTTTTTGCCTACACTTTGCTTTATTTCTGCCAAACGGCAACGATTTACGTATTGAATAAAACATTATCACATACTTGAATAGCCATTGCATAGTGTACTATCGAAAAAAGTATGAAAATGTCATTATTATTATGAGAAATTGATGGTATAAGAAGTGTGACGGGTGGGACTTCAAAGTGCCTCTCCTCTCTGAGTTGACTTACACCATTCGCAATTGGTAAGAAACTATGAAACTTTTGTTAAACAACCTATTTTTATATAGTTCCTGATATTGTATAGATTATGTATTAGTATAATTTACGCAAATAACTCGTAAAACAAAAATAATAAATAAAATAAATAAAAATAAAAATCATTTATTTCGACCAACTGGGATCATAGTGCTTACAAAATATGTTAGTAACAGACTGAAATTCTTATCCTACGGTTAGTGTAACATTATTATTAGTTGTATTATAAATAATATAATATGCATTTAATAAATTCGCCCAGTACTTACAAGGGCTTGAAAGGCTTGATTGTCAGTACATGAACCATATGGCAGTGGTTCAAATACTGACAATCAAACCTTTCGGCAAATGCCCTCAGGATGCCGTTAGCGCTAGCCCGCACCCTGCGCGCCAGGGATGTGCACCGCTTTCTCATGGTTGCATAAAAGCAATCAACCCCTGCTTCTGCGAACATCCCAGACGCACTACAGAAACGAGGTAGCCCCATCAGCACCCTGAAAGCATTATTGTACTGCACGCGTAGAGCATTGTATTGTTTTTGCGTGTAAGAGACCCATAGACTGCTCGTGTAAAGGGATGTACAGAAGGCTCTGAATAGCGTTATTTTAACCTCAGCTGTACAACGAGCAAATCGGCGGGCCACCATGTTCGCTCTGACAGACAATGCTCTTCTTTCTCGCTCAATGTCTGCATCGTCCTTCAGATCACAGGTTACCACGTGCCCTAAATATTTAAAAGAATCCACCTTCTTTAGAGGCGTGCCGTACAGACGAATGGGAGGTACAGGCGGCAGATCCTTTCCTTTGACTCGAAAGACCATGCATTCACTCTTCTTAACATTATATTGCAAGCCGTGACTCAATGCAAACCTCTCACATACTGCCAGCAGCTTCGTTAGGCCACAGGGTGAGGCACTCAACAGCACCATGTCGTCTGCATAGCTAATATTATTAAGACATACATCATCAATGTGGCAGCCGACATGGGTATTGCTGAGCTCCTCTATCAACGCATTGACGTACAAGTTGAAGAGCTTAGGCGAGGTTATTCCCCCCTGCCTCACCCCACACTGCAACCTGTATGGCTCGGAATGTGCATTTGCCCATCTTACCACGTTTACCTGGTTACTATACCAAAATTTAAATATTTTGTAAAGCTCCGTTGGCATATTGGTGGCTTTTAGCTTTTCCCATAGAACATCGTAGTTAACCAGGTCGAACGCTTTAGAGAGGTCAAGAAAGCACGCATAGACGGCAGTTCGACGGTCGGTGTAGTACTTGACAGTCTGCTTAAGGCACAAAATGGCTGTTTCTGTGGACAGGCCCGGCCTGAAACCGAACTGGTTCTGATGGATGTTCAAGTGCTTGTCAAGTTGCGAACCAATCAGACTGTCAAGTACCTTGGCCCCCACAGTCGCCAACGAGATTGGCCTATAGTTACTTTTATCACTCATATCGCCACTTTTGTTCTTAACTATGGGCACTACAACAGTTTTCATTAAAGCATCCGGCAAATATGAGTGACTTATACATAAATTGAATAACAAAGCGAGTACTCGAGGGAGATGTGGGCCTGCGTATTTTAGATGTTCTATGCTTAGGCCGTCGTGACCAGGAGATTTGCCCTTTGACATAGATTTAATAACTTTATCAACATCTTTGGCAGTGAATCTGGCAGTAATCTCCTGCCCACCCGGCTCATCACCCGGTATCGAGCGTGCTGGCCCTAGAGGTGACTCTACAGTAAACTGCTTTTTAAAAGTACTGGCTATACCTTGATGATCGCTAATGCCATCGATACTTGCTGGAAGGTTTTGTTTGCCACTTAGCTTTTTTGTCCCTTTCCAAAAATTCCGAAAGTCAAGATTTCTATGATGAGACGCCAAGATGTCCATTTTAATCTGTTCACTGTGGCTCTGGCACCATTTTAAACGTGATTTGAAAATTGTACGACTTCTTTGCATATCATCATAGAAATGACCGCATTTAGGTTTCCCATACAGTACCCACACATGAAATTTTTCCCTAGCGATCTTATGAGCCTCACTAACGAACTTGTTCCAACCTATAACAGGTTTTTTCTTAAAAGGTCGTTTTAAGGAATAACAGTCACAGGCGGCATTACTTAACACAGATATTATATTTTTATACAAATGGTCAATAAGCAGTTTGTGGCTCACGTCATGACAACAATTATCACAACAGGAACGAAAATCGCGAGGGAAATCAATTTTACCAAGTTCATCATGACAAATTTTACCATATAAACTGATTTGCTCAGGTTTTCTGTCCCCCCAAATAACCTTGTTACTCATAGGTTTGATATCACATATAACTTCAGAACTAATTACATCTAAGTTACACTGAACACAAACCGGGTAGTGGTCAGACCACATGACGTCATACTTTATACTAACACTCACGACTGTTTTCGCGGCAGATTCCGTAGTTAAAATATGGTCCAACCAACGTTTAGAGCCATTAGCCTCACTAATAAAACTATAAGTGTCCGAATCCAGTCCTAATATGTCCACGTCGGAACATTTCCAATTTTGTTCACGACAGAAATCTACCATTTCGTTATAAAAGGGTTCACTAGGGTGTGCGTTAAAGTCCCCTAGTATGTAGGCCGCCGAGATAATGTTGCTTCTCAATGCTTGTGACGGGTGGGACAGTACTTTGTGACGGGTGGGACGAGTAACATTTGGGCATACAAATGTATGACAAATACAAACACAGTTCTTTTGTATTTACTTTAAATCAGCTCTTTAATGAATTGTTTAATGTTACAAGTAATCATTTCAGTAGCTTTCTTAGGGCAATAAGCAAAAAAAAAATTTTTTTTCTCTTCAATGTTAACAGGTTCAAAAAATTGATAATACAGTCTATTACCACATACTTTTATCAGCGGTTCTGGTAGAATGTCTAAAATCTGACTAGTTTTAATGAAAGAGACATCTTCCTCATTCATTGGAATTCGTGTTCTAAAAAGGAATACCACCACCGAATTAAGCAATATAACACATATAATTTGCTTTAGTATAATCCAGCTACCTTTAAATAAAGTTAAAACAACGATTTTATACTCACTAAGTCAGTTTTATCAGATAATCCATTTTGTTCACCCGTCACTGTGACGGGTGGGACATACTTTGAAACGCGTTAAAAGCAAAAGTTTTATTTACAAATGCAGCGCGTTTTTAGCTATAATAATAGCCCTCACCCTAATTGTTACTTTCACTAAGCAAGACAACAAGAGGTTAGATATTTTTAGTTTAAACAAGAAAAAACATTGTTTTACTGTGACGGGCGGGACATGAGTTAAGCATTTTGTAGATGCCCAATAAATCCTAACCATGAAACTTTATTTATAATTACTTACCACTAGTTTAAACTGCGTTAAATATATTTTCTTTTACACGTATCACTTTCTCCGTAATGTTCAGAAAAGGCGCGAAATAGTGCTGCTAACTTAGAGTAGAAATAGGCTAACATAGACAACTGGCGCTAGGGGTACCTTCAGAAACGAATAAAATGCAAGAAAATTATATAAAAAGGAAAAACTCATTGATTAATAAAACAAGGTATAATGTTCTATTCTCTGGATATGGATTTAAGTATAAATTAAGTTATTTATTTTTTATGCCTATGGTGTCGGTTTCGCTGGAATGACCCTAATGTGTTTATTACATGGGAGTAGGATGGAACCCTTTTTGTCCGTCCTGCTACCTTCTCTCTCCTCTATCTCCACCAAAGTCTAACAACCATAACCAGAGATAAAATCCAACAGCTCACTTGCATAAGGTTGGTGAGCCCGTCCAGCACGACGGTGACGGCCCTGTGGTCGGCAGCCCCCAGTAGACAGCAGTAGGGCTCCAGGAGCCGGAGACGAGCGTCCAGAGATACAACAGCTCACCTGCAAGAGGTTGGTGAGCCCGTCCAGCACGACGGTGACGGCCCTGTGGTCGGCAGCCCCCAGTAGACAGCAGTAGGGCTCCAGGAGCCGGAGACGAGCGTCCAGAGATACAACAGCTCACCTGCAAGAGGTTGGTGAGCCCATCCAGCACGACGGTGACGGCCCTGTGGTCGGCAGCCCCCAGTAGACAGCAGTAGGGCTCCAGGAGCCGGAGACGAGCGTCCAGAGATACAACAGCTCACCTGCAAGAGGTTGGTGAGCCCGTCCAGCACGACGGTGACGGCCCTGTGGTCGGCAGCCCCCAGTAGACAGCAGTAGGGCTCCAGGAGCCGGAGACGAGCGTCCAGAGATACAACAGCTCACCTGCAAGAGGTTGGTGAGCCCGTCCAGCACGACGGTGACGGCCCTGTGGTCGGCAGCCCCCAGTAGACAGCAGTAGGGCTCCAGGAGCCGGAGACGAGCGTCCAGAGATACAACAGCTCACCTGCAAGAGGTTGGTGAGCCCATCCAGCACGACGGTGACGGCCCTGTGGTCGGCAGCCCCCAGTAGACAGCAGTAGGGCTCCAGGAGCCGGAGACGAGCGTCCAGAGATACAACAGCTCACCTGCAAGAGGTTGGTGAGCCCGTCCAGCACGACGGTGACGGCCCTGTGGTCGGCAGCCCCCAGTAGACAGCAGTAGGGCTCCAGGAGCCGGAGACGAGCGTCCAGAGATACAACAGCTCACCTGCAAGAGGTTGGTGAGCCCGTCCAGCACGACGGTGACGGCCCTGTGGTCGGCAGCCCCCAGTAGACAGCAGTAGGGCTCCAGGAGCCGGAGACGAGCGTCCAGAGATACAACAGCTCACCTGCAAGAGGTTGGTGAGCCCGTCCAGCACGACGGTGACGGCCCTGTGGTCGGCAGCCCCCAGTAGACAGCAGTAGGGCTCCAGGAGCCGGAGACGAGCGTCCAGAGATACAACAGCTCACCTGCAAGAGGTTGGTGAGCCCGTCCAGCACGACGGTGACGGCCCTGTGGTCGGCAGCCCCCAGTAGACAGCAGTAGGGCTCCAGGAGCCGGAGACGAGCGTCCAGAGATACAACAGCTCACCTGCAAGAGGTTGGTGAGCCCGTCCAGCACGACGGTGACGGCCCTGTGGTCGGCAGCCCCCAGTAGACAGCAGTAGGGCTCCAGGAGCCGGAGACGAGCGTCCAGAGATACAACAGCTCACCTGCAAGAGGTTGGTGAGCCCGTCCAGCACGACGGTGACGGCCCTGTGGTCGGCAGCCCCCAGTAGACAGCAGTAGGGCTCCAGGAGCCGGAGACGAGCGTCCAGAGATACAACAGCTCACCTGCAAGAGGTTGGTGAGCCCGTCCAGCACGACGGTGACGGCCCTGTGGTCGGCAGCCCCCAGTAGACAGCAGTAGGGCTCCAGGAGCCGGAGACGAGCGTCCAGAGATACAACAGCTCACCTGCAAGAGGTTGGTGAGCCCGTCCAGCACGACGGTGACGGCCCTGTGGTCGGCAGCCCCCAGTAGACAGCAGTAGGGCTCCAGGAGCCGGAGACGAGCGTCCAGAGATACAACAGCTCACCTGCAAGAGGTTGGTGAGCCCGTCCAGCACGACGGTGACGGCCCTGTGGTCGGCAGCCCCCAGTAGACAGCAGTAGGGCTCCAGGAGCCGGAGACGAGCGTCCAGAGATACAACAGCTCACCTGCAAGAGGTTGGTGAGCCCGTCCAGCACGACGGTGACGGCCCTGTGGTCGGCAGCCCCCAGTAGACAGCAGTAGGGCTCCAGGAGCCGGAGACGAGCGTCCAGAGATACAACAGCTCACCTGCAAGAGGTTGGTGAGCCCGTCCAGCACGACGGTGACGGCCCTGTGGTCGGCAGCGCCCAGTAGACCGCAGTACGGCTCCAGGAAGCCGGCGGAGATGAGCGCGTCCAACTGCGCCGGGCTGCCGCCGAGGCAGAGGTTCGTTATCGCCCAGGCTGCTTCCTTTTGACATCTGTCAAAATGAAAATGAAAACGTTTATTCTGTTTTCTTTTTTTTTTTATAACGGCGCAACATAGTGGCTCCACTTCGCCTGATGGTAAGCAAAAAGGGGAGCCCAAGTCGCAATGGCAACTGACGAGGAACCAACGGTGCCAAGTCAGTTGACACTGCCATGCTGACTCGAGAGATAGGCCAATAGGGTACTTACACACGTCTGAATCTGAATCTACCGGCATTTCACAAGACGGTGCCCGCTGTCGAGAAGAAAGGCGAAAGAAACTCAACAGCATAGTACATTACTGCAGACGACGGGAAAGGTTTGCTGGGTGAGTAGGTATAGACGGCCGACCGTACGAAGGCCGGATAGTGATACAAAGCCGGCAAGCCCTTTTCACGACTAGGGTATAGTGATTTTCTCAAACATAATGCAATGACATCAAAAAATACACCACTTAAAAAAATATAATTCAGCTGTTTAGCCTGTTCCTGAACAGACGCCATGTTTAAGTAAAATATTTCCCGGCCTAGGCCTTCAATTTTGTATGAAATTCCTTTACAGTTCTCTCGAGTTGTTCCGCCCGAAACGTGATACTTCGAAGCCTGTTATGACGCACGTTATGACATTTCATTGCATGTCTGAGAAAAGGTATACAACGGTAGTGTAAAAATTACGTTTATTATTTTAAGAGTTCATCAACTTACTTAGCGTCTTCGTGTGCCAGCACATAGATAAGTTTAGGAAGCATGCCTTGGTCGATCGCTCGTTGTATTTGAATCTGAAACGTATAAAAAAAATACCCTTTTGAACGCCAATCAGGGAATCAATTGCAGGGTTTCCTATGCAAAACACTTTACGAAATAAACATTCGATTAATACAATTTAACATAAGTCAACTAGCCTATGAGGGTTTATTAGGGTTCTGTATCCAAAGGGTAAAAACGGGACCCTATTACTAAGCCTAGTCTGTCCGTCCGTCACCAGGCTGTATCTCATGAACCGTTATAGTTTGACAATTGAAATTTTCACAGATGATGTATTTCTGTTGCCGCTATAGCAACAAATACTATTCAAGATAAAATAATTATTATTGAAATAGGTTATTTTCGATGATATTTCGTTCAACGGGCATTTTCACATGAACCGTAATTTTTGTTACCGCTATAACAACAAATTTAATAATAAACAAAAAAATTAATAAAAATTAGAGTGCTCCATACAAACGTGAACGTGTTTTTTGCTCGACATTGGTACGGAACACTTCGTGCGCGAGTCCGACTCGCACTTGACCTGTGTATTACCTGAGTGCCGGCCAGGATGTTGCTGGCGGCCCAGGCGGCCTCCTTCACCAGCGAGGGCTTGCCGCAGCCCAGCAGCGTCAGTAGATAGTTGATGCAGCCCGCGTCCAGGCAGCGGTCAGTCTAGGCTCGACATTGGTACGGAACACTTCGTGCGCGAGTCCGACTCGCACTTGACCTGTGTATTACCTGAGTGCCGGCCAGGATGTTGCTGGCGGCCCAGGCGGCCTCCTTCACCAGCGAGGGCTTGCCGCAGCCCAGCAGCGTCAGTAGATAGTTGATGCAGCCCGCGTCCAGGCAGCGGTCAGTCTAGGCTCGACATTGGTACGGAACACTTCGTGCGCGAGTCCGACTCGCACTTGACCTGTGTATTACCTGAGTGCCGGCCAGGATGTTGCTGGCGGCCCAGGCGGCCTCCTTCACCAGCGAGGGCTTGCCGCAGCCCAGCAGCGTCAGTAGATAGTTGATGCAGCCCGCGTCCAGGCAGCGGTCAGTCTAGGCTCGACATTGGTACGGAACACTTCGTGCGCGAGTCCGACTCGCACTTGACCTGTGTATTACCTGAGTGCCGGCCAGGATGTTGCTGGCGGCCCAGGCGGCCTCCTTCACCAGCGAGGGCTTGCCGCAGCCCAGCAGCGTCAGTAGATAGTTGATGCAGCCCGCGTCCAGGCAGCGGTCAGTCTAGGCTCGACATTGGTACGGAACACTTCGTGCGCGAGTCCGACTCGCACTTGACCTGTGTATTACCTGAGTGCCGGCCAGGATGTTGCTGGCGGCCCAGGCGGCCTCCTTCACCAGCGAGGGCTTGCCGCAGCCCAGCAGCGTCAGTAGATAGTTGATGCAGCCCGCGTCCAGGCAGCGGTCAGTCTAGGCTCGACATTGGTACGGAACACTTCGTGCGCGAGTCCGACTCGCACTTGACCTGTGTATTACCTGAGTGCCGGCCAGGATGTTGCTGGCGGCCCAGGCGGCCTCCTTCACCAGCGAGGGCTTGCCGCAGCCCAGCAGCGTCAGTAGATAGTTGATGCAGCCCGCGTCCAGGCAGCGGTCAGTCTAGGCTCGACATTGGTACGGAACACTTCGTGCGCGAGTCCGACTCGCACTTGACCTGTGTATTACCTGAGTGCCGGCCAGGATGTTGCTGGCGGCCCAGGCGGCCTCCTTCACCAGCGAGGGCTTGCCGCAGCCCAGCAGCGTCAGTAGATAGTTGATGCAGCCCGCGTCCAGGCAGCGGTCAGTCTACGACAAAACGTAGGTTTAAAGATTCTCATAAGAATTTGTACAATTCGCTTACGTGATAACTTAAAATTATTACAAAAATTTACGTGGTCGGCGCAAAAAAATTGTTATTAAAGCCTGACCAGAAATATATGAGGATGCGCCATATTGCGGAATTTCGCTGGAACTAATTTCTTACACTAGCAATGATTTTATGATGGTCTGTCAACAATGTCATGGAAATTTCTTTAAAAGACAAATATTTAAAATTATCCGCAGAAAATGCCGAAAACCATTCAGTCGTGAATGTAAGATTATAAATAAAGTGTACATGTGTTTACTACACGAAAAACAGTCAGAATAAGAATGCATTCCATTAAATGATATTACGAGGTTAACATAGTGGAACTGACAGGTATTTAAAAGTAATGTCATTATAGTGGGTTGCGATTGGTTGCAAAATTGTTGCCATATAAATCTTATAAATAACGCCCTCTTGACAATCCTCACATATTTCTGGTCAGGCTTTACAAACAAAAAGTTTTACCTAGAACAATTTAGTTTTAGTTTGTGATAATGCATGTAAGTATACTAAACTTTACAGTTATGAAGTTAGCAGGTAGATCAACATACAAACATATTCATCTATACTATTATAGATAAAGGATGACGACTGACGTATAATTCAACAGTATACTGTAGTTAAATGAATAATTTTGTATAATCATGTGACTAAATAAAGAGTCCCTCGTAAATCTCGATAAGAAAAATGGAACTGAAAACTATTGGAAATGTTTCTCGCTTCGCTCGTCGTCGAACCTAAGTTATGTGAGATATGAGGTGGAATGGAATAGAGTACCTGTTCGTCAGGGCCAGTAAGCATGTTCCCAGCTGCTCTCAGTGCAGGAGTTTTGACGGCGGCGGACTTATGGTCCAAAAGCTTCACAACACGCGCTAGAAACATTACCAATAGTTTTCAGTCCCAATAGGAACCTATGGGTAATGTTTCTCGCTTCGCTCGTCGTCGAACCTAAGTTACGTGACTAGATATGAGTATTTAACGATCTTGGTGTCGCAAATGGCGAGAGACTGTTGAGAAGGAATAGTGTACCTGTTCGTCAGAGCCAGTGAGCATGTTCCCAGCCGCTCTGAGCGCTGGAGTTTTGACCGCAGCGGACTTATGGTCGAGAAGCTTCACAACACGAGCTAGAAGGTTGGGCGTCATCTGGACCTCTTCTATACGCTCGTTCGGCCCGTCGGTGAGGTAGGAGATCGCCCAGCAGGCGTCAGCTGTGGAAAATAGGTTTAATAGTACATTACTTTTTTAGAAGATTTATGGGGTGCTGGGCAGGTCACGTCATAAGAGGGAAGGACAGAGAAAGAGAGGGAGACCACAAAAGAGATGGGACGATGATATATGTCAGGTAGCAGGAAAAACATGGCACAGAGTCGCACGCGACAGGCGCGAATGGAAGAGGCTGGAGGAGGCCTTTGCCGAGGGGCAACCAGATTTGCAGTAAAAGAGCAAAAGTCAATTACTAGAAGCAAACTAAATAATATTAATATCTTATTTTGATAAGATAAATTAATAACCGAACTAACTAGTAGTAATGGTATACTCACAACTTGAGGGAGAGCGGTGTTCTCTTAGCACAAGTATCTCGAATACTTAAAAAGAGGCACCAGTGCAGAATTGTAACCTTACATATGATACCAATAAACATTTTTGATTTTTGTTTTTTTTTTTTTTTTGATTTTTGATCTGAATGTATAAGGCTAAAATAATAATAATAATAAGTACATTACTGCAGACGCCAGGGAAGAAGGGCTTGCTTGGGCTTTAAGCCCTTTTCACGGCTAAAGAATGAATAGTGCTTTTCTCAAACATATGCAATGATATAAAAAAAAATACAACACACAAAAAAAAAACAGCTGTTTAGCCTCTTCAAGAACACTGATACCAGATAAAAAAAAAATACTCCCCGACTTAGGCCTTCAATTTCGTATGTAACTCCTTTAAAGTCTCTCGAGTTGTTCCGCCCGAAACGTGATATGTTTTTTTAGTATAATAAATAAAAGAAAGTCGTCATTTTCTTTTATTTATTATGCTAAAAAAAAATTACAAACTGGTACACTTTACATGTTTTGCCAAACTGTGATGCAGTTTGTTGGCGAAGACCGCACTCTTTAAACATATTATAATTTATACTGCTATGATATTTCATTATTGTTATACCTACTCTTACTATTTTAAATGTTTAATAATTTCATTACATGTTTGAGAAAAATATCTTGTGGTTTCACTCTGACTCCCTGCCTCGGCGTGTATCAATATCACAGCGTTGGTGGGGTAGCTGCCTACATATTGGTCCTTCGAACCGGATATCAGGTATGAAATTGATATCTTGTGGTTTCACTCTGACCGCCTGCCTCGGCGTGTATCAATATCACAACGTTGGCGGGGTAGCTTCCTACACGTTGGTCCTTCGAACCGGATATCAGGTATGAAATTGATATCTTGTGGTTTCACTCTGACTGACTGCCTCGGCGTGTATCAATATCACAGCGTTGGTGGGGTAGCTGCCTACATATTGGTCCTTCGAACCGGATATCAGGTATGAAATTGATATCTTGTGGTTTCACTCTGACTGCCTGCCTCGGCGTGTATCAATATCACAGCGTTGGCGGGGTAGCTCCCTACACGTTGGTCCTTCGAACCGGATATCAGGTATGAAATTGATATCTTGTGGTTTCACTCTGACCGCCTGCCTCGGCGTGTATCAATATCACAACGTTGGCGGGGTAGCTTCCTACACGTTGGTCCTTCGAACCGGATATCAGGTATGAAATTGTTTTCTTACCGAGCACATCGGTGTCTTGAACCTCCAGCAGTTCGGAAACGAAGGGCAGCGCGGGCGCCACCAGGTCGAAGCTCACCAGCGGGTTCTTGTTCCTGTAACAATATTACGTTGGATAATAATACACACATACATTATGATAACTTTTCCTTTGTACGTATCAGGGTGGATCAACTATTTCCTTGTTATTTTGTCCCGTCGCCCAGAGAACATTCTTTTTTATTTAATGTTGACACAAAGGGTATGTATTGTATTGTATTTGTCTTGTTTCCTTTTGTAAACTTTTATTGGTGTGCAATAAAGTATTGTATTATTATTATTATGTGTTTCAACAATATAAAATAATGGAGAAAGAGGTGGTGAGCGAGAGAGAGAGAGAGAGAATAATAGATCTCTATTTAGACTTGTCTTTATTTCATTTTCTAACAAGCTGTCAGTTTATGCGGTGTTAAGGAATGTATGTATCTGTTTATTTTATATCTTGTATTTCAACCCATAACAAGTTAGTCCTCTTATGTTGTTGTGCCCTTGCAGGGTGGTGTTATGTATACCATTCGATTATTACATATAGATAAATAAATAAAATTGGGCAAGTGCGAGTCCGACTCGCGCATCAAGGGTTCCGTACCATAATCTATAACAAGTTTGTTGTATGGGAGCCCCCCTTAAATATTTATTTTATTTTATTTTTAGTATTTGTTGTTATAGCGGCAATAGAAATACATCATCTGTGAAAATTTCAACTGTCTAGCTATCACCGTTCTTGAGATACAGCCTGGTGACAGACGGACGGACGGACAGCGAAGTCTCAGTAATAGGGTCCCGTTTTTACCCTTTGGGTACGGAACCCTAAAAAAGTAGTAAGGCGCTCACCTGCAGAAGTTGCTGTAGGTCCACACGGCAGTGCGGAGCGTGCTGGCGGGCGCGCTGGGAGACATGCTGGGCAACAAGGCGGGCAGCGCGCGCGCACATCACACACAGCAGGCAGGGTCCGTCCGGATTGTTACTACCGTCTCGCCTGCTAACCCACCGCCAAACAGCAATGTTCGCATTGTTGTTCCGGTGTGGGGGTAAGATAGCCGGTGAAATTACTAGCATAGAGGCATTCTATCTTCGTCCTCCGGGTAGGCAAGCACTTGTGACTCCTCTGGTGTTGCAGGTGTTTATGGGCGACGGTAATCGCTTTCCATCAGGCGATACGTTTGCTCGTTTGCCCCCTATGACATTAAAAAAAAAAAAAACAAAAAAAAAAAAAAAACAAAAAAAAAAAAAAAAAAAAAAACAAAAAAAAAAAGTAGTAGTTGTAAGGCGCTCACCTGCAGAAGTTGCTGTAGGTCCACACGGCAGTGCGGAGCGTGCTGGCGGGCGCGCTGGGAGACATGCTGGGCAACAAGGCGGGCAGCGCGCGCGCACATCACACACAGCAGGCAGGGTCCGTCCGGATTGTTACTACCGTCTCGCCTGCTAACCCACCGCCAAACAGCAATGTTCGCATTGTTGTTCCGGTGTGGGGGTAAGATAGCCGGTGAAATTACTAGCATAGAGGCATTCTATCTTCGTCCTCCGGGTAGGCAAGCACTTGTGACTCCTCTGGTGTTGCAGGTGTTTATGGGCGACGGTAATCGCTTTCCATCAGGCGATACGTTTGCTCGTTTGCCCCCTATGACATTAAAAAAAAAAAAAACAAAAAAAAAAAAAAAACAAAAAAAAAAAAAAAAAAAAAACAAAAAAAAAAAGTAGTAGTTGTAAGGCGCTCACCTGCAGAAGTTGCTGTAGGTCCACACGGCAGTGCGGAGCGTGCTGGCGGGCGCGCTAGGAGACATGCTGGGCAACAAGGCGGGCAGCGCGCGCGCACATCACACACAGCAGGCAGGGTCCGTCCGGATTGTTACTACCGTCTCGCCTGCTAACCCACCGCCAAACAGCAATGTTCGCATTGTTGTTCCGGTGTGGGGGTAAGATAGCCGGTGAAATTACTAGCATAGAGGCATTCTATCTTCGTCCTCTGGGTAGGCAAGCACTTGTGACTCCTCTGGTGTTGCAGGTGTTTATGGGCGACGGTAATCGCGCACCATCAGGCGATACGTTTGCTCGTTTGCCCCCTATGACATTTAAAAAAAAAAAAAAAAAAAAAAAAAAAAAAAAAAAAAAAAAAAAAAAAAAAAAAAAAAAAAAAAGTAGTAGTTGTAAGGCGCTCACCTGCAGAAGTTGCTGTAGGTCCACACAGCAGTCCTGAGCGTGCTGGCGGGCGCGCTGGGAGACATGCTGGGCAACAAGGCGGGCAGCGCGCCGGCCCGCAAGACCGCGTCTCTGGGCGCGGGCCCGTCCCCTGCGATGTTCCCGAGCGCCCACGCGCTCTGCTCCCCCACGGAACCCCCACGCGCCAGCAGAGTCACCAGTTTCGGGATCGCGCCACCCTGGAAATGGGGACATTATTTCGATACAATATTATTTACCAAAAACTTATTACAATTGGACATTTTACAAATATTTCACTTACACACTGGAATTTACACATAAGCATAAGATATTTCCAACGGCCCAAACTAAGCACAGCCTGTATCTTGGGAACCGGGAGTACAGTATACCAATTAGAATAATAAAAAAAACAGTAATAGAAAAAGCCCGTTAACCAGAGTTCGAAATTATCAAGATAATAACGAGCCGTGATAATTATCTGATAATTATCGGATAATTATCACCAGTATTATAAAATCATTTGTTAAATTGTTTCATAAGAAATATCGATGGTTGATGGCATTGTTCAAATTCAACACAAATAACACAATAAACAATATTTAACTTAACAAACCAATGACATTCGAGTTCACTTGGCTTTGCATAACACCAACTGACGTTTTTTTTTCGAAACGTTCGGATAGACGCAACAAGTGCGGAAATACACGTTTGGATACTTAGAATATAGTTCTATTTCACGGGCGCAATTGTTTGTTATTATCAATTGATAATTATCCACCTGTTATTATCACGATAATTATCGCGATAATTATCATTGATAATTATCCTTTCGAACCCTGCCGTTAACGCAACAGAGTGAACAAATTAGAGGGAAAAATCTAAATCGGTTCTGCGGTTTAAGCGTGAAGAGGTAACAGACAGACAGACAGACAGACACACTTTCGCATTTATAATATTAGTATGGATTCATCGAAAATACTCCATTTATTTCCGCCATGAATAAAAGTAATTACCTAAATTACAAATTTTAACCACCCCTGACTCAAGTAACCGGATATCATGAAAAGAAAAAGCAGTCCCTGATGAAGAGCTCCATACGGACCATTGGTTGTTTTGGAGTAGTAGGGCCTCGTGCAGGGTCCGTCCGGATTGTTACTACCGTCTCGCCTGCTAACCCACCGCCAAACAGCAATGTTCGCATTGTTGTGTTCCGGTGTGGGGGTAAGATAGCCGGTGAAATTACTAGCATAGAGGCATTCTATCTTCGTCCTCCGGGTAGGCAAGCACTTGTGACTTCTCTGGTGTTGCAGGTGTTTATGGGCGACGATAATCGCTTTCCATCAGGCGATACGTTTGCTCGTTTGCCCCCTGACATAAAAAAAAAAAAAAAAACCATACGAGTTCGAAACATGTCGGGCCGTTCCTGACAATATCACAGAGGTTAAACCACTTAATACAATAATTAAATGTCTCACGAAAGTTTTAATAAGACGTACTCACCTCAATAACAGCCATGGTGTGGTCGTGCGTACCGGACGCTATGTTAGTGAGAGCCCAGGCCGCCTCGAATTGGAGATCTTGACTGGAAAAAAATATAACATTAAAATTAAATAAAAAAACCGGCCAAGTGCGAGTCTGACTCGCGCACCGAGGGTTTCGTACAAATACTTATCCAGTCTTAATTGGCCGCGTTAAGTTAAGTTTGCACCAGGTATGGGCGCCGGATATAAGAGGTGCAAAGAGCCCCACTTATCATCTATTCCCATTTCTGCAAATATTGTTAAAATAGATGATTGTCGGAAGTAGATTGGATAACACCAGTCTACACCATGATGCTGATGGGCGGGGCACAGCTCGTCACGGTGGCCAGATAGAACTATCGCCTTCTGAGACTCACCAATCGTCTCTCTGCAACGCAGCCACCAGCGGCTGGATGACACCGGCCTGCACCATGATGCTGATGGGCGGGTTCTGTTCCCGGGACAGGATGCGGCGCGCCGCCCGCGCGCAGGTCGTCATGGTGGCCAGGTCCGAGGATTTGAGGCCTGGAGACAAAAGAAAAGTATAATAATAATACTGTTTAATGCGCACCATAAAATAGAAAGAAAACACATAGAAATAAAATACATTGAAGTTCAGCTAAGGCGTAAAGCCTTTCAAATAATAAGTTTCTGTCAAAAAATTCATTTTAGTGACAAGCTTTTATAGCCGACTGTACTTTTCTTTGGATATCCATCAAATGCTCACTGAGACGATTCTAAAGAGCCCAAACTCGGTAGGATTGCTTTTTCTATTATAGAGTTCCTATGGCCACCTTCCGGCTCCATCATCAGATCAGCCCTATGGGACCATATTATTGTATTGTCATCAAAGTTAAGTAAGTATGCAAAATTTCAGCTCAATCGGTTGACGATATCTGCTTCAAAATTGAGTTGCAAGATTCCACCCAAACAAACATACTTACATACGTCATTGCAAGTTAAATAAAAGCTTTTAAAAAGAACACAAAGCACAAGGAAAAATTCGGAAGGTTGCTTGAGAGTTAGGGTGGCGGAAAGGTTAACGCGCTGGGCCGGCAATCCAGAGGTACCAGGTTCGAATCCCGGTCTCTTCCACCAGGTAACTCATTTCAATTTTTCTTTGATATTTGCATCAATGGTTTACATTTAAGTTGGTAACAACAGGCTGTTTTATCACTAAAAAGCAATCTCTTCCAGACAAACCATAAAACAATTACTTATTAAAATGGTAGTCCAAATTTGTTGAAAACAACTGATAGACACAATACACCTAGAGGTAGAAGTGCTACGTGGGGAATCTCCACTTACCTTTAACAATCTCCGGCGGGGTCGGAAGCTTCTCCAAAGGCTGGGCATCTTCATCCTTGGCCTCCGGGGACATCGCCCGGCGCTTGAGGAGCTGTTCATCGCGAGCCTGCTTGCGGAGCGCTACGCTCAACTCGGCGCGTTTACGGCGGAGATCCTGATGGCATTCACAAGTTAATTTGAGTTATACCACCCACGCAATACATAAATGCAGATTTAAATGAAGTAATTTCAGGTGAAGACTAAATAGATATGTAGTGCAGACATCTGCAGAAGCTGAAGTTACAGTTAAGTTAAGTCCTAGGTCAGTCATTCTCTTAGGTATTTTGATGACACAGTTTTTGGTGCAATTGCCTATTGAGCCTGCGGTCCTGGGTTTGAATCCCGGCCGGAGCAAATATTTGTAACATACATGGGACCATGAGCCAGGGACAAATGCTCCAGTTCAGCGCACAAATATTTGGCCGGCCGGGATTCAAACCCAGAAGCTAACGCAGTAAGCAGGTGCACAACAAACAGCGCCTATATTATTATTTATTATTATTATTTATAATGAGGCAGGCAGTTTAACAGTATATTGTTTTTTAAATCAGTTCATCTCTGCCACTAACTAATATTATGAATATCAAAGTTGGTGAAGAGGTTTCAATGTTTATCCATGTGAGACCCAGCGTACCTCTCAATGCCCGAAGTAACACTTATATCTGAGACCCAGACAGTTTGTGCTATATGCACACATAAACGCCCTGTGTACATTACAATGTACAAGATTCATTTGGTGCATTCTATTCCAGATCCTAGTGCATCCAGAAAGAAATATAAAAAGATCCTAGTTGAGATTTTCACAAAAAAATAAAAAAAACAAGTGTTAGGCCACAGGTACATGTAAAGAGATTGTACATTGGGCATGTAGGCCTTATGGTTTTATTTGAGCTTGGGCCTCACAAGGTAAAATTTTTGTTCCTACAGTTGATCATTCTTTTATTAGAAGCAGAAAAGAAATACACAGCTGAACCAGATTAAGTTGCGTGATCCAGATGAATAGTGGATTCGGATATATTTCTGAGCCAAAGACGGCTCTATCCGACAGTGGAATATTCCACCATCAGCCATCCAAATATCACTGGTCAAACCTTTTCCATTAAAAGCTCATCATTTGTTTTTCAGTATTTGTAAGATTAATTAACATAACGCAGGCTAAAGTGCTTATAGTTTAAAGTGTGATACAAGTCAGGATTCTGTAATAGTATCTAGTGCATGAGTAGAGAAACTTAGCTCTATGCATACGAGAATTTGTTTAAAATCTGGCTTTCTTAACATTTTTATTACTTTTTAAAACCGTGTTAATTTGCTACCCTCAACTTAGTTGTTAACACCAAATAAATAAGTCTTTTCGTTTTATAGTTCAACAGAAACATGCAAATACACAAACTACAAAACAATTATTTACTTAATCTTACAATAGGCTGTAAAATGATGGAACTTCTTCATTTCTCACCTTACAATTTCGAACAAAGATTTTAACAAAGAAACGTTTGTACTTACTGTAGTTCCGATTCCAGCATTTTTGTACGCAGATAGACGAGAAGTATGGTTCCTTTCAGACATGATTGAACGATTGTAATGCAAAAACAAAGAAAATAATTATTAAATAAAGTTATCACAAAATCCTTCGACACAACTCGTCCGCTACACACTTCGTAAAATTTTCGAACAGTAACGGGCGGAAATTGGTGTTGCCACGAAACAAGTCTCATATTTTCAGTCACGATGCCATGCATTGTTCCAATTTTTGCAAGAAGAGAAAAATTAAACTTACTCCTACAGCACTCGAGAAAGTTAAAGAATTAAAGTAACTCGTTTTATTATCATTAATATATATTTTTTAATCAAGATGTGATACTATATTTATTACAATGGAAAATAAATTAAAAATATACATACTATAAAACTTAAAATTAAAAAGAATCCCCCAGTACTGAAGCCGTCTGAGGCATCGTCCCCAGCACGCTCGCCGCGTTTCCCCTTTGGATGGCGAGGCTCAGTCTTTGCGCGAAAAAGGACCCCGCTCTGATATTACCCGATATTCCGATTAATTTTTGTGAAATTTCTTTTACAATTTTTTTTGCATCCGAAGACCACGGGCCAAATATTTCCACCGCCAGTGCCGCAAATTCGTAATTTTTATTTAAGAAGGCATATTTGCGGCGCTTGACGATTTGGGCATCTTCTGCGGCCATCCCCGGTTTTCTGGCGGAACGTTGGACATGGGACGGGGCTAGAGTGTCCACACATGTAACATCCCATGCCAAAGGCCGCCCGAGATGCCATGGCACCAGTGTGCAGCCATCCGGTCTCTTCCCGTCTGCAGCGGAAAGTCCCACAGGCTCCAGAGTTGTTGGAACGGATGCTGTGCCAAGGGCCCGGCGAACGAGGCCGTTAAGTGCCCCGTGTCTATAAAAACGACCAGCGCTTGACTGGCAATAGAGGCCGTGTCGTCCGAGGGTGTCAGCAGAGCCTCCGCAACGGCAGCAAGGGTGGGGCTCGCAAAGTTTTATACCGAGACGGAGGCAGATTGCGATTCTAAGGGTACTTGGATCTAAGACGGAACCGATGTTGCGTGAAGGCAGGGCATGCAGCCAATGTCCCGACTCCGGCTCGGATACTGCCAGTAGGCGGGCCCGCTCGGTCGCAGTAAGGCAACTGTCTGATAGAAATTTGTGAATGGATTTTACTGTTATGTGATCCCAGGCAGCTTGGCTGGCTTTTTCAGATGGCGCGCTCTCACCCGGGTTCCTAGCGCTCCATGCTGACTCTGCATCCACCAGGTCCGAAACCTCTACATCAGTGTGATTAGAAATGTTAAGAATACCACTGATGAGGGTGACAGTACTGTGAATGGATGAGAGAAAGGCAGGAAGAGCAAGGTCGCCTGTGGAGCGTATGCCTAGTCCGCCATATTTAATAGGAAGAGTTGCCTGGGACCAACTAGATAAATTTTGAGAAACGTTTAGAATTTTGCTCGTGGTTGTTTTTAATAGATCGTCGATAGTAGGTAGTGGTCAAAAAGGGAAATTTCCAGACAGGGCAGCAGCGTAAAATGAACATGAATTTGGGTGAAAAAAGACATAAACGTAAAATGTAGATAGCTACATGAGGGCTGATTTTAAATAACAAATCCGAAGAATTGCGAAAGTTGTTTAATTTTGAATTTATGGTTGGTGGAATGGCGTCTTCAAAAATTGGAGCACCGAGTAGGGTGAGGGATTCGCGATTAAGTAAAGTGATATTAGGCGTTACACGGTTAAAAAGACTTAAAATGTTACCTCGGCATTCATCTGGGAGTTTTTCTGAGATAAAAAGCTCACACTTGTCGAAGTTAAGAGATAGGCCAATCTTGGAGAACCTTTTTATAACATAATTTAGGTCATTGAAAGCTGAAGACGCCGATCCTCCTAGCCATCCAGACATCCGTCATCCAGATACCATATATTTAAATCGGAAGTGAGCTGTGATATGATGGAATGGATGGCCAGGCTAAAAATGACAGGGCCGAGCGGGTCACCTTGCTGGCAACCAACGGAATAGGAGATTTTCTTGTCACCGAACATTAATTTTGATGGGGTACCGTAGCATTGTAGTAAATAATTATAAATTTCGGGAAGTTCATTTTGAATTTCATCGAGAAGGGTGCCCCTGTCAATCGAATTAAATGCATTTTTGACATCTAGCTTTAATAGGACTTCAAAGTTAGATTTATTTATGAATGTGCGGGTGGCATGCACTGCAGCTTCACACCCCCCTCTAACTCCAAAACCGAGTTGTTTCGGTTGAAATTTGTTGGTGAGACGGGTATGATACTCCCGGCAGCATATTTTAGAGGCTAAGCGGCGTAGTGAACTTCCCACTGCAATAGGACGAATATAAATTAAGTTAGCACCGCACAAAATGGGAGCAATTTCGCTGCAAATTTTGCCCGATAACATTAAATTAATTAAAGCAGTCAGCTCCTTGAGGAGGGATTCCCCGGCGTCACCCATTAGAGGGTCCTTAAGGTCTTGGAGGTGCTGCGGGGTCAAACCATCCAACCCTCCGGCAGAACCGCTGGGGAAGGATCGAATAGCTTGTAAAGTGGCAGCCTCAGTAACCTGTAGAGGCTGAAGGACGTTAGATGGCGGAAGGGGTAACGGATTTGTTGCGGTGGGAGTTGGGTGTTTATCTTTAAGAGCGGTAAATACGTCAGCAGTGCGCGGGACCAAGGTGTCGCTAGAAAATAAAAGTTTTGTAGCACTTCTCACGTTGCCATCAGATATTTTACTCTCGATCGCCCTGATCTTCGAGTAAGTGTTCGAATTACAACTTTCTGTGATTAGCTGCTCCAGGTCAGTTGGAAAACCCGGATGAAGAACGTTCTCTTTTATTATGGCGCATAAAGTACGATTTGATTTATCCCGTGGGATGTGGCAATTTTTGTAAGTGAAGGTAAGTAAAGTTTCCCACGCGGCAAAACTGTTACTCGACGTTACCTTAGATATACAATCCGATAAGCTTCGCGCTACAGCCGCCCGAGCTCCCTTCGGTATCCGTTTGGCTAGTCTGGTGCTCGCTTTTAGGGTGGCTAGGCGAGCGGATAAATCTGTTGAAGTGGATATGCTGGGCCCCGTGACCCCAGACGGGCAGTTAAGCGAAGAGCTTGTGGGCAGACTGTCAATGCGTGGGACATGTATCTTGCCGAGATGTATATTAAGTCCTTTCTTCCCTTTGTACACTTTCTGATCTTCGCAAATAGGGCATTCGTAAAACTGCGTCGATGCACAAGACATTGTTATAAAAAACAGAAAATTATAAATTTGTAAACGTAAGAAAAAAATGATTATTTGCCGGTGTCATACAAACTGACGGTTGCCTTGGCAAATCGTAGGCTTAACAACGGCGGCGTCTCTGGCTTTTCCAGTAAACATAGATTTGCCGGGGCTGTCTTGAATGTGTACTCGTGTACGGAACGATATATTCTTTCGGAGAGTATATTTGCTGAAAGGATTTCTTTGTTGAAAGAGATTCGTTCTTTTTTAATACATTTTTATAATATTTTATTGTGATAATTATACTTGCAACACCAACATGACATTGCTACGTTTAGAAACTAGTTTTCATATAGAATTGTCGTACAAAATATGAACACGAAGTGGTAATTTTTGCGTATATAATTTAAATAAAAATAAATACAATTTGAAGAGATAAAAATAAAGGTCAGTTTTTCATGCATAACAAAAACAAACGTTATGCTATCATTATTCATTCAATAAATTCAATTCAATGCCGGTCGGTAACTAAATTTCCTACCAGTAGCGTTAACTTATTACGTAGACAACAGATGGAGCTGCAATTTAAAAGCAGATACAATACATCGAAATAATATACTTGCAGTTTTGATCTTTGAATAATAACCGATAGATTACTAAACGTACAAAAAAACATATTTCAAGATACCCACTGCCTAAGCTTACAACTAAGCAATTTTTCATAAATATTTTCTTCTTAATGTTGGTATATTTATTACATAATAAAATAGGCACCGAATAAGCGATTAAAAATTTATCGAATAATTTAACAATCCGATGACATTTATGAAAACAAACCATTTTGTTACCTACTCCTACGATTAAAGTTAAATCCAATATCTCTAACGGGTGTTTAAAGTTTTTATAACTAATCAAAACACGTTTATCGGATTATTTATCAATAGATTACGTAATCAACTGTTAAGATATGTAATTTGCTTCGAAGCGCTCGTTAATTGAAAACCCATAATGTTCGATAGATAATAATCACACGATTAACCAGATTAAATGGCTAAACGTGACGCCAAAGTATTAAACATCTAGAAAGTTTATATTGAGCTAAGAATAAAAATTCAATAAAAAGGTCATCAAACTATTTTATTTTCTAAAATGGCTATTACTGCATATTAGAGCTTAAGTGGCTTAAGCTCAAAGTAATAAAACATCCTTTTTATCTAAAGGATAGTTAACGAGTTGTCAAAGAGAGTTGCCTTAACCTGATTATTAATCAAACTGCAGTGCCACTGCACCAGATTAATGCAGTCGAGATGAACGTCTGAAAAAAATAGACACGAATAAAATAAGAAAAAGTAGGAGGCGCTCTCACGACAGATATTGAGTGGTGGGACGGGCTTAGCCTGCGCAGAGACGAATTACTACAACATAAAGACACATTACACTGCATTAACCTGTTGTATGACTGACACTTTCGACCAGCGACCTTATTTTGAGGAATAGTTGTAAATTAAAGCTATTAAAACGAGTTTAAGAGCCGTCATGAACGTTTAATTACGCAAACGTTACGCCGCTGGGCGTGACATCACAAATCAGCCCGGTCGGGTTGAAGACAACACGTCGATCGTCCGTCCTTTGCGAACGCGATGCTTGGATAGAGAGGGAAATAGCCGGCAGGCCGGTGCTGATCGTATTCTGTCGAGGGTGTCGCCATTTTCGTTTTGACGAATATTGACAGCACGGCAGACAGACAGTGGCTCGGCCGTCGACGGAGCGTCTGCCACTATTTTTATTTTGATAGTGAATCACATAACGTGCTCGTGTTGTATTTGTAATAAAAAACTGTTTATTTTACACTGTTTCACGTGACTTGTGATTGATAAATGACGGTTTAAGATTTTTGGTGCTAACCTCCTTTTTTAGCTTAGTGTTTTTAAGAACTGCAAGACTGTGATCGATATGTGCAAGATGTGCAGATGACTCCGCAGTACCAAGCGACACCGTGTTGTTTTCTTCTGGTAAGTTATCCTTATTTGGATCGTAATTTTGCATTGAATGCTTATTAAAAGCGTCAGTGCATATATCATAGTGGATATTTCTGGAAATACAATCGTTGGCCGCGCTCACATTTGGCTCGTGTTGTGTATTAAGGTTGCAAAATGGCAGAGATCCTTTGTTGCGGTAGCTCCAGTTTGTTTACGAACTGTCACGGGCAGTACACGGCCTAAGATATATTGCCTGGGCTGGCGACTATGCGTGGGCTTCGATTGCGAGGCAAAATCGACCGTACCTTTTGTGAATAAGGTGTTAATTCGCGTAGCCGTACCCGCGATAACGGCCCGTAGAATTAATTTATCACACGCCGCGCTTGACAAGTTGAAAACATAAATTCGACCTTGCCGCTCCACGTGGTTTGAAGGCATTTACGCTTTCTTTTCACTATTCGATTATTTTGATTTCGTAATAGTGACATTTGATTATCGATTTTTTATTTATTTCCGGTATGTTGGTACTTGACTGTCCTATCAAATTCTAGTTTATTTTTTTAATAGGGGTCCTGACCTACACAACTTGAACTTGTCAATTGTCATTTGTCATTTATGTTATGACAGTTAAAAATTGTTTTAAGTAATTTAGATTTTGTAAATAAACAAAATTTATTGCAGTTTGTTTAACGACCGTCTTTCATTCTTGTATTAAAGATAGTTTTATTTTAATACTGAAAAATACCACGCGATGTCTGTCTCCTTTAAAATGAAAAAATTGGGAAAATAAGTTCCGTAAGTAGGTAGGTATGCAAATTTAAATATATGGTATGTAGTAGATTGTAGTTTGCTATTTAGACAAATTCATTAATCTGGCTGTTTGATGAAAAGTTGAGTGATAAATAAATACACATTGATAGTGTGGAGCAAAACTACAAGGGGTTTGTTTAATAAAATTAAAAATAAAATGTTCTAGCCTTGAACAGAATGTAATTACATGGTTTTTAAGTCGTGTTTTCTAGACACAAACCTTGAAGGTTTTCTTGGGCCTCTAGGTTTGTCTGGGGCCCCAATGTGGACTATGAAGAAATAAAAAAATATTTTTTCTATTACTGACCACAAAAAGAAGTGTTAAATTAACAGCATTTTTAAATGTAATTATTTTATTCAAATAAGACTAATAATAAGTCATGGAATGGAACCCCATATTATCAAATTTTGTGGTCAGACTTATTAACAGAGCAAGTGAAACGTTTCAGCTTAGCCTAATGTTTTTGGTAATGAAAACAAAATATAACTTTTTTGTTCATTTACTATCAGTGGCGGATTATCCCTAAGGCAAAGTAGGCACGTGCCTAGGGGCGCAAGGCCGCAATGGAGCGCAAGGAGACGCCGATGGCGTTTTTGCCTAGGGCGCTCTCGACCCTTAATCTGCCTCTGTTTACTATATTTCTAATTTTTCAAAATTGTGGAGATATAAGGGTTGAACAAGTAGATATTACAAATTACAAGCATTTAACCACTATAAAGCCGCTAAAAAGAATAGAAAGTATACTGGATGAACAACAACCCATGGAACAAGCTGGCTTTAGAGCGGGATTCTCAACTGTCGATCATATGCATGTTATAAAGCAACTTATAGAAAAATGTCAAGAATACAGAAAGGCTTTGTACATTGCATTCGTAGACTATAGCAAAGCATTTGACTCGATCAACCATGGTTCGCTTTGGAAAGCTCTAATCCAGCAAGGAGTGCCAAAGAAATACATACGCTTAATTAAAAACATATATTCGAATAGCACAGCACAAATAAAATTAGAAACAGTTGGCGAAGAGTTCCCAATAGCTAGGGGGGTAAGACAAGGAGACCCATTGTCACCTAAACTATTCTCTGCCTTACTGGAGGACATATTTAGAGACCTTCAATGGGATACGCTTGGCATAAATATTAACGGCTGGATGCTAAACCACTTGAGGTTTGCGGACGATTTAGTCCTGGTAGCCGACAACGCTCAGACGCTACAACACATGCTACAACAGCTGACAGAGGCAAGCAGAGTAGTCGGTCTTACCATAAATAAATCAAAAACTAACATAATGACAAACAGAGAAGAAAAGACCATAGTAGTAGATAATGAAAATATAGAATATGTACAGAACTATACTTACCTAGGACAAATTATAGCATTCAAAGACCAGACGACTTTAGAAGTAGAGAGAAGAGTATCAAGTGCTTGGAAAAGATTCTGGTCGCTTAAGGAGATACTTAAGAGTAAGCACTTTCCAATGTCAGCCAAGAAAAAAGTTTTTAACTTGTGTATCCTCCCATGTATAACCTATGGTTGCCAAACTTGGGCACTGACTCAGAAACATCTCCAAAAGCTTAGAACCTGCCAGAGAGGTATAGAAAGAAGTATGATGAACATCACATTAAAAGATCGTAAAAGAGCCGAAGAAATAAGAACAAAAACAAAAGTAGAAGATGTAATTAAGAAAGTAAGAAAGTTAAAATGGCAATGGACAGGACATATGACACGAGATAGTAAGGAAAAGTGGACTAAAATAATTACAGATTGGCAACCACGAGACGGTCACAAAAAAAGAGGTAGACCAGTTAAAAGGTGGATGGACGACATCAAGCAGGTGGGGGGTGCCACCTGGACCAGGAAGGCCATTGATAGGGATAAATGGAAGCAGCTGGGAGAGGCCTATGTGTCGGAAGACACGCCGAATACTGATCCGATGTGTTAGTTTTAAGTTTTAAGTAGATATGTATTTTAGTTTCGGCAATAAAGGCTATAATAATAATAATAAAACCACTAGATAGTTTTAGATCTTATCTTTTAGTTTCTTTGTTCTTTACTATCAACAATTTACACATTTATAAGCTTACTAGCTGCGCCACGTGTTGTTACCCACTGATCCACGGGAACACTATATTTTCGGGATAAAAAGTAGCCTATGTGTTAATCCAGGGTGTCAGCTACCTTCATACCAAAATTGGTCCACCTGTTTGAGTGTGAAGAAGTAACAAACATACACTAAAACACAACCACAAACTTTCCCCTTCATAATATGGTGTGATTATATAAATCATGAAATATGAAGGACTAATACTTACAACAAGTGGGAATGTTTGTGTTATCTAAAACAATGCAATAAGCAGGGTTCAGAAATTCGGATAGATATTTACCTAAAATTTGGCGGCGGCTTTGTCGTTTAGTTATAGGTATAGGCGGCTTTGATTGAGGTCTGAGTGAGATAGCGATAGGATTTTGGCTACTTTAGGTAAATATCTATCCGAATTTCCGTTGCCTGGTAATAAGATAAATAACCTAAATTACCTTAATTAAGATACACAAATTCAATGAGTGATATAGAAAATACCGAAAATGTCGAATTCTTAGCTTCTATATCGGCTGAGATTTTGTCACTTGTTCCAATTAAAGATTCTCTTATCTTGCAAACTATTGTTCCTATTTCCATCATACATAGCTAAGAAACACCCCGATGGACAAGTATTTCGATTGAAAAAAGCACTTTCAAATTGGTTCAACCATTTGTGAGCTAAGATATGATGCCACAGACAGACACACAGATTCTACCCCTCTTTATCGTTAAGGGTTAATAATGCAAAGAAATAAGAAAAAAACAGTAGGTAAAGAAAAAAAGGCATTTAGCCTTTTTATAATTCATCTAATAATTAAGGTCAACCGGGGTAATGGCGTCACTGTTTTTTTTGATATTTTATACTCTCATTTAACCCCAAGTTATGAAATATTTAATTAGTGTATAGAAATATTCTTACGCGCTGTGCTTCCTGTGGCTTTTTTCCAAGAAAATTCGTGTAGTAACGTTTTTGGCTTGCGATGATTAAACGATATACAGATGTTTTTTAAAAAAAACGGAAATTTAGACGCATTTGTCCCAGTTGGGATAATTGCGTCTTTTTTAAGCCATTCACGATCAATTACGAAGAGGCTTTCAAAAATTCATGAAACATGTTTGCAATACAGTATTCTAGAAGATAAAGCTAAATACAAGGGATCAAAAACAGTTATAACGACCTCAGATAGAAAATAGTAATTTCCAGATGTTGTAAACCTTTTAGTCGGTCAAAAGTCTTAGATCTAGAAATGTTCCGAGAGCTTTAATTTTTATCTTTGTCACTGACCTATTTAATGAGTGAAATTTAATAGTGGAGATTTTATCCAGATGAGGAGTTTTGTTAAAGATATTTAAGGTCAATACTTTCTTCTATGTACTTACCCATATTTTACATTATTTAAACAAAATAAAATTTGTTTTGAAGTTTCGTCTAAGTACTTACATGTAAGTAAAACAATTTAAGAATATAAGCGTTTCTTAAATAACTATATACTATCTCGAAAACAAAAAGTTTTTGTAGAATAACCCCTTTATTCATAAAACTTTACGAACCTGAATTAGTTAAGTTATGTTTTATCCCTTTCTTATACAAGTTTATAAGTCCAGCCGACAGATAAAAAAACAAACGATGCATGGCTAATGCAGGGTTGTAATGCACTTATGTAGGCAGGTCTCTACAAACTGAGCTAACCGCGTCATCAAATATAGATATAACATGAACACTCTTATACAAATATGTAACCTTTGCCCGCAAGTTCGTCTGCATATTAATGATTTCCGTGATAAAAAACTATTCCACTTTCTTCTGTGGGACTTACTATCTCAATAACAAAGTTTTTAAGCGTGAATAAATAACAGGCAAGCTGAGATATTTATAAGCGTGAATAAATAACAGGATAGACGCTTCGTATTTATATACATTAGTGCAAAATTAAATGAATATTTGTGAATTTTGGAGTTTAAACTATTTTTAAATAAGTAATTTTGTTGTAATACAGAGTGCCTACCGCGGACCACGAAGGAACTCTTGCGTCTTTGTCGAATACGTAAGTACTAAATCACATTTGCGGCAGAGGCAAAACTTTGTTCACGATTTGCAGCAGGCCCTCTGGCGTTGATTTAAAAAAAAAAATTGGGAGTTTATCAGTAGATGAAATTCCGCCTAGGTTCTTACTGTTTTACACTAAAACTAAATAAAATGCATTAATTCTGGTAAAAAATAGCTCGAAAATGTTCTATATACTGTTAAAACCAAGTATCAAGAAAAAGGTTGTCGACACCTGACATTGGGGCAAATGCGACACACAGACGCAATTACCTCAAAGTATTAGACGCATTTTGCCAAATTTAAAAAATAACCTCCTAGAATTTGACATCGATTTTTTTCCAAACCCAAAGCATTATCAACAAAAATAGTGGTTCGAACATATCGTCGTACTAATAGTAGTCACATTTATTACAAATAATATCAAATATCTAAAGAAAAACAGGGATGTAAACATATTTTGTTGACTTACCTCATGCAACGTGTAAATCGAGCATGACACTAAATTTCAAAATGGTCGACCTCTTGACCACGATACGCCAAAATGCCCTCTATGTTACGTGTTGCCCTCCAAGTAGTTTATTCCTATATCACTAAATGGCAGAAGTTGTAGTAACTAACGTCGTTTAAAAAGTAACTGAAATAGACGCAATAACCCCAAAGTGGCAATTACCCCGGTTGACCTTATATCAATTCCAGATGATTCATAAAAAAAATTGTTTTATCAGATTTTCATAGCACAGATTTTCTTAAATGTGGAATCGAGCCTCTCAGTCTGAGGAGAGACTTTGCTTCCTTGTGTGTGTTCTACCGTCTGTATAATGGGATGTGTTCTGATGAATTGTTTCGTATGATGCCCTCGGCTACTTTCTACCATCGCACTGCTCGCCATCGGCAGGATGTTCCTCACACAATGGAGTGTAAGGCTGATTTAGACGATGCCAATTTTGAGACGCCTAAATTACGGCGCCTCGAAAAAGCACCGTGTAAACACTTTCCGCGCCATTTTTTCGCCGCATGCCAGCGCTGGCGCGGAATAGAACACGAGCCTATTTTTTGGCGCCAGTGACCCCCCCTCCGCGTCTCTCGCTGCCACTAACCACTCAATTGCTTCGAATTTTGAGTTGGACTCTATTTATATGATAAAATAAGAGCGGTGACAGGTAGCCGTAGTTACCAAAAGCAATTGAGTGGTGACTGGTACTGAAAAAAAGCACCGTGTAAACACGACTGGCGGCGAGATTTAGGCGGCTGAACATAGTCATCGTCTAAACGGTCGGAGGTGTGCTGTGCGGTAATCACTGGCGCCGTAATTTAGGCGTCTCAAAATTGGCATCGTCTAAATCAGCCTTCGCTGCCACTAATGACTGGTACTGAAAAAAAGCACCGTGTAAACACGACTGGCGGCGAGATTTAGGCGGCTGAACATAGTCATCGTCTAAACGGTCGGAGGTGTGCTGTGCGGTAATCACTGGCGCCGTAATTTAGGCGTCTCAAAATTGGCATCGTCTAAATCAGCCTTAATGGTCGAGAACTGTGCGGTTCCAGAGGAATTACCTACCGCGTGTGGCGTGAGCTCCTGCCGAGGTACCCGGGGGCTACAGTATGCGGTTCTTCAAGAGGGGAGTAAATAGGTTCCTAAAGGGTCGGCAACGCGCGTGTGATGCTCCTGGTGTCGCAAGCGTCCATAGGCGGCGGTAACTGCTTAACGTCAGGCGGGCCGCATGCTTGTTTGCCACCGTTGTGATAAAAAAATGAAATTTTTACAGATTTTTGAACGAGTGAGCTGTTTCAGTTTGTCCAAAAATTCTTACGTATATCCGAATTCCAGATGCACAGAGTCCGGCTATTCTCGCCTACAGGTCGCGATACTCAACCGATTCTTGTGAAATTTTGTGAGCAGGTTCGATCATTGTATAGATTTTTTGCTGATTCAGTAGGTATGAGGTTTTTTAGATAAAATGAGTAAGATATGAATTTTGAGGGTTGGAAGTAATATTCACACGAGGCCACAGAGGCACTAGTTTATAAATACAGATTATGTTGAGACTAAAGGCTCTATTAAACCGTTGATACAAAGATCAAAGCTCAAAGAAAAATCCCCGTGCAAAGCCTTTCAAATAAACAATGAAAAGATCGACATACAAAGCATAAGGAAAAATTCGAAAGGTTACCTGGGCGTTAGGGTGGTGGAAATGTTAACACGCTGGACCGGCAATCCAGAACATTCCGCATTTATTTTTTTCTTAGAGCTTTGATCTTTGTATCGAGGTTTAATATAAAAATTGGGGTATGTATCGCTTGATAAAAATGAGATTATACTGTTTCATAAATTTACTAGGCTCTTTTAATAAAGGTATAATTTAAAACAATTTACAATGAAGTGAAAAATTTAAAAACTTTAAAGGTTCGGGCGGGACTCGAACCAGCGTCATCAACTGCTTTCCGGGTCAACACGGGCGTCCTACCAATTGGACCACTGAACCGATGCAAAAGCCATTCAATTTTATTGAGACGTGGCGGCATGACCAACCGAGTGCGAGCCGCTACGACCGGCTACGCCACCACGCCGTTATGCCCGAACACATGCGTGGATAGTTGAGCACCATTAACGCACACCAGGGTTCGGAAATCCGGATCGATATTTAAACTTTGGCGGCGGCTTTGCTGTTTAGTTGTAGATATTATAGGCTTCGTTTCAGGTATGCGTGTGAAAGCAATAGAATTTTGACAATTTTAGGTAAATCGCTAACCAAATTTCCGATCCCTGATGCACACCTCTGGTGCTGGTGCGTAGGCTACTACCGCGGTTTGCGGCGCTTAGTTAAACCTTTTGAACGCCTAACGGTGATGCAATTCACTAACGCCAGAGCAACAAAAACCGACTGGTACTTACACTTACTCCATTTTAACTGGCCGGGTTAAGTTCGGACGATATGGACCTAGTATGTATGACGACGGGTACAAATGCGGTGCAAAGTTAATCGATCACGTTTGTTGTATGGGAGTCCCATTTAAATATTAATTTTATTCTGTTTCTTAGTATTTGTTGTTATAGCGGCAACAGAAATGCATCATCATCAGACTGTTTCAGTCCAATGCTGGACATAGACGTTTAAAAAGTCCGTGTGCAGCTTCTTTGCTGGCAGAAATGAAGTCTCGTAGTCTATCTGCTTAGTATGTTTCATCGCTGTATATATTTATGTATATATTTATTTATATTATATATGTTTATATTATATTAGATGTATGTATATATTTACATGTATAGCAAAATTATGTATAAGTATTATAATTATGTTTTGTTACTTATGTGTAAGTTAGTTGCACCGCCTACAATTTTTCCGCTTTGCCCTAAGGTTGACTGGTAGAGAATGCCTCATGGCATTAAGTCCGCCTTTTGTACGATAAGTTTTCTTTTGTGCAATAAAGATTAAATAAATAATAAATAGGTCTCTCCCATGGCACGCCACTGAGCTTGATTTTCAGCTTTCATCCTCCAGTTACTACCCGCTGTCCTACGAATGTCGTCGCTCCACCTTGTTACAGGGCGCCCTACACTACGTTTACCGATTCGTGGCCTCCACTCCAGAACTCGTTTGCCCCAGCGGTCATCGGCTCTACGGCAGATAGGTATATATGACCAGCCCACTGCCACTTCAGCTTGCTTATCCGCTGTGCTATGTCGGTAGCTTTGGTTCTCTGTCGAATTACTTCGTTTCGGATCTGAAATTTTCACAGAAATGCTACATCTGTGAAAATTTCAACGGTCCAGCTATCATGTTCATGAGATACAGCCAGCAGGGATATCATATTGTGCCACGACTTGTCGCGCGAGTCAGCATCTTCTGTCGCTCGTATGGTAAAGGAAAGTGATAGTATTGCGCAACAAAGAGTCTCGTCTCCAAGTTATGCTAGACGTACTGATGAGACAGACAGACAGACAGGCGGATAGTGGAGCCGTAGTAATAGGGTAGGAGTAAAAATAAAGAAGTGCTCCAAGTCAACAGGGATTGAAAACTTGAAGGAGTTTTATTTGCAAAGATTTTGATCTTCATCATTTATCATTGAAATTTGGATGCCATGAAGCTGGTCTGATGGTGGAGCCGAAAGGTGGTCATTGGAACGCTGTAATAAGACGATACAATCCTACCAAGTTTGGACTCTTTAGAGCAGTTGGCAGACGTTCTAAGAAAAATACAGCCAGCAATAAAACCTTGTCAATAAAATATATTAATGTCATAAATTAAGTAATGAATTCAAAATTTAGAACACTTGAGCTGCAGGGCAGTACGTGTCAACTGACAAACCGTTGTTTTCTTGTCAGTTGCCATTGTGACTTGGGCTCTCCTTTTTGCTTACCATCAGGCGAAGTGGAGCCACTATGTTGTGCCAATTATTGGCAATATATATTATATATAACAAAAACTTGAAAGTTATATTATATGCCTAGTCACTAGCAGTTGTGTAGGCTTCCCAAGGACTAAGCGGAGCAGTGCCTCGGAGCTCCAGGCCCCTTTCTGATCAAGCTCAGAGTCTAAGGGCCAATTGGCAAGCCTCGAGTAGCCATGGGTACCAATCTGATTGAGGTCTGTGCTCCAAATTGTGTGGAAACCCTTTACATACGACTTTGTTACAGAGAAAGCGCGTTTATGAAACACAGCTCGTTTAAAACTTTCAGGTTCTTTAGTGGTTCTATCTATATATTTGTATAGGTATAACGACGTAAAACTAAAATTCAATACACAATAGCTATCTTTATCACAAATTAAAACGCAAATAAATAACAAGGCTTACTTGAAATATACAACACCCATAACTTGTCCGAGGATGTTATTAAAATTCAGCCATATCTTTCTCCACCAATTATACAGCACGGCAACCAGCCACATCGCCTCCAAAAGGTCAGGACTCCTCAAAAACCCAATCAACATAAGCTCTTTTCGTTTTAAACTACGGTAGAGCGTCACTTGTCTGTAATGGCGTCCCTTCCCGCCTTTTTCGCTGTCAAAGTCTTTTTTCGCGGGCGAAATTTCGTTTCGTTTCTGCATTGGTGCCAGATTTTTGGATAATAATTTTAATATTTTTCGCCGGTTAGCTACGGTTCCTTTGTGATAGAACAAAGGAGAGTTAAAGTTTGAGTTTAGTCGCTGAACGAATGAAATATGTGTAATATCTGTGGTCAATTTCTTACTCGACGCAAAAGGAGGTCGCGATAAGTTTAAAATTTCCTTCAGGCTCGCTGTTTTTATTAGAATGAATTGATTTCTTTGTCTTTTTTTAATGATTGCTGATTGAGTCAGAATCACAGACCATAAGAATACTATAGACTGGGTATTGGGCGGGGCAGGCGTAACCGAGCTTAAGCCCAAATTGCCAAATACATGTCAACGTGATGTCAACAGTCACTTAGTTACCATCCGAACGTGCTTGAGTAATTATGTCCCAAAAAATTAGAAATATGCCGAATTGTGCCATTATAATCGTCACAGGCGAGATCTGCATACTCAAAAAGATACCTGATACAGTTTAATTTCACTGGGAAGTAATAAAATTCGTTATTTTGTAATATTTCGTAAAATATTGCCGTGCATTATGACAATTATACATTACTAGCTTGACATGGCAACTATTCACGCAACATCTTTAGGAGCACGCAATGTATACGTCCGTCTGACAATTTAGTGCGGGGGAACAAGTCTAAACCATAAATTGTCGATATTCTGTATGGAGGTTTTAATGTGAGCCGCTCGTGTTTCATACTAACTTGTCCATTTTAATAATATAATTTACACTTTATCACCTTGTTTTTTAGGGTTCCATACCTCAATCGGCAAAAACGGAAATCTTATAGGATCACTTTGTTGTCCGTCCGTCCGTCTGTCTGTCTGTCTGTCAAGACCCTTTATCTCGAGAACGCGTGGAGGTATCGAGTTGAAATTAACACTATATGTATATATGCTCCGTACTTCCCGTAAACTACTACTCTCTGTTCCTCCCCATCGCTCTGGCGCCATGGGCAATTCGTTCACAGTGCAGGCAATTCATCTCTGGAATGCCCTTCCCCTCTGTATACGTCAAGCTGAGAACAAGCTCTCTTTCAAGCGCTTGGTGCGCAAGCACCTTTTGGAGAATCTTCAACATTAAATCTCTTCGTAGTCATTTAAGAGCAGGTACCCTATATATATAGTCCATATTCATATATATTCATACTCATATATATATAGTTTAAATAAATATAATATATATATTTATATACATATATGTATTCCCATAAATATGTATTTATCAACGTAACTAGTGTTTTTTTATTTTTTTTGTTTCTACATTTGCATCGTGTGTATACACCTATTGTTGTACACCCTTCCCGCACCTATAATGTCTCTGTTTGACCTTGTGGTTGACTGGTAGAGAATGCCTCATGGCATTAAGTCCGCCATTTGTACTTTTACTTATGTATTTTGTGCAATAAAGTTTAAATAAATAAATAAAATAAATATACTCAGGTCTAGGGTCCCTTAAAGCTGTGAAAAAAAATAAAGCTTCTACGTTAACGTGAAAAAAAGATACGGCCGTTTATGTCGGCAAAAACGTACATTTCGACACTCTTAAGGGAATCAAAGTGATAGGGTACTTCCCGATGACCTAGAACTATGAAATTTGGCAAGCACTACAAATACTTATAAAAATCTGAAATCGCCACATATACTTACTACAAATACTAATAAAAATCTTAAAAAATATAGTCATTTTCAAACATCAAGTCCACCTTTTGTACGATACGTTTACTTTTGTGCAATAAAGATTAATTAAATAAATAAATAGGTAAATCATATTTGGAGAACTTGGTTGAGTTAAGTTTGATTCAAATTCAAATTCTGTTATTGCAAGAACATAGTAATAAATTAGGTGATACAGGTATATACAGTGTTGCTTATGTTCTACCAAAAAGGCATGCAAACAAAATAAAAAAGTATTTAAATACTTAATTGTTACATATTTCAATTTGTTACTTATGTCAAAAATAAGGGATCACCTCTAGTGGAATAAAAATTCTTGTCATAAATTTGACCGTCATAACTCATTTCGCATAATGGCTTTCCTCATACATGTTATTTGTCATAAATTATTATTTGCATAACATTTTATATGTCATGATTGTTGTTTGGCAGGCTTTTCATAAGCATAATTTAGTATGGCACAAAATTTCAAGTAATATTATTGAATGTCATAATAATTGATAGTACGAAGAAGAGCAACGCATAAATTATGGTTTTCATAATTAATGGCAATAGAAATTATATAGTATAAGTTATATCACATGTACCAATCATAATACTTTATAACATATGAAATAATGATACAAAAGTTACATGAGCACAAAAACAAAAAGGGGGGACGGGGGACTCGGGGGGCAAAGACCCCGCATTAAGAAATCCTTCTCCACACTGACCTCTTTGTTGTAGGTTAAGTTAGGTTAGAATTGTGAACCTACAAATACGAACATCGGCCAGAAAAGTAGGTTAGGTTAGGTTTGAAAGAACTGCGACCCCCTCAGAAATGAACTGCTGCCAGAAAACCAGGCTGATGTTGAAATAAAAAATTAGGAACTTGATATTTATGTTCTTCAGTATTATGCGCCAATGCACGATATGCATAAGAACATTATGACGATTAATGATTATGATTCAGGTTGATATGCTCCAAAATTATATGAAATTCCTTACTTATGCGTAAAAACATTATGGTCATAAAATTTATGCGGATCAATTAATGACTATACCTACACCTTATGCGCAAGGACTATTATGACAAAAGTGGTTATGCGCACCGACATTATGGCTTTAAAATTTATGCAACCCAATATGGAACCCAAAAATAATTACTAAAACTCAGAATTTGCAGATTAAATTACATTAATTATTACATTATTTTTATAAGTATTTGCACCTCGTTTGTATGCGGCGCCATACATTTCAGATGCAAACTTAACCCAACCAGGCCAATTAAGATGGGATAAGTGAAAGTTTGTACGGAACGAAGTTTGCGCGAGTCAGAATTGTACCAGGCTGGTTTTTTTTTAATTCAGACAAGTAATTTTATTACCTACAGCGAAATCAATAGCAGTGGGTGACAAAATCATTAGATTAAAACAGTATTATTGTTTTGCTAATCCACAATATAATAACGTGCTAGTCAGTTGACGACGAGGTTGGCGCAGTTTTTATGCACCTGCCTACTGAGCCGGCGGTCCTTCGTTCGAATCTCGGCAAGGGCAAATATTTGTGTGATGAACTCGAATATTTTGGTTATGGTTATGGATGTTATCTATATGTATGTATTTATATATATTGTTTATATCATCGTCTAGTACCCATATTAAAAGCATTGCTTAGTATAAGGTCAGGGCGAGTTGTGTACGATTGTCCCTTAATTATTTTGTTTACATTTTATATGATAAAATAAATAAATCCACTCCGTTTATAATTTACCTACTACCTGTTCCAAATTTTGTAAGGTGATGTTTTTATTTTTCATATATCACTATATATGTAAACATTTTGAACGATAGAAAGATTGAGATGACGCTTCCATTTGATTTCGTCGCCAAAAATTAAAAGGTCTCATAATTTAATTTACGACCATACAAAATAAATATTTTCAACATGCATTATATTATAAACCTATACATATTATTATTTTATTGATATCGACTATTTTGATTTGATCATGCCCTTAACCTTTAGAATCAGTAGATGCATACCGCTGACTGAGCTTACATTACATTTTCTGGGTCGTTAAAATTAAACCTCGTGTTACGAGGATAAGGTTCAATTTTAAATGTTTAAGAATTGTAACATAAAACCTTGTGATTTATTGCCAGCGTTAATATCAAAAGTGACACTACTGAATTGACGGAAGTAGAAATCAATTTCTTGTCAATTCGAGACTTTGTCGTACTGAATCATAAAGTTTCATTTGCCTTTTATTTTATTTCTATTTAAGTTATAATAAAAATAAATTAATTGTCTGATATGCATATAAGGGCTAAAATTCTCGATACTTTGCTCGTAGTAGTGTATGACCACGAAAATCGCACACATTAGCTCAGCCAATGTCAACTCACTTCTGTTTGTTGTAAAACCTTATTTTAATACGAATATAATTGTGTGCGTGTAAAAGTCGGCTACAGCGGTGCTAGAACAAACTGCGCTGAATGCCATCTCCATATACTCCGTGGTCAGAATAGACTGGTAGAAAAATCCAAATATCGGCTTCCTTTACCGTCCTAACGGCATTTTGTGAGCCATTTTGGCAACATGACTTTTCCGATGTAAAAAAGCCTGCTGAATTCGATTCTGGATGTTGCCAAGCCGAATTTTGCCCCCCTCCCCCCATTTCCCCCCTTTTTACCTCAAAATATGTCCCTAATCACGGTTTTTACGGTTTTATACAAAAAGTATTACAGCTAGAAAAAAAATGTCAAAGATAAGAATGATCTCTATAAAATTTCCTTTAACATGGTGTATAAACTTTTATAGTAGGCCTTATGGTTTGTGAGCAATATCTTCCCGAACTTCATAGACTGGTAGAAAATTCTAAATATCGGCTTCCTTTACCCTGCTAACGGCAGTTTGGGATCCATTTTGGCAACATGACTTTTCCGATGTAAAAAAGCCTGCTGAATTCGGTTCTGAATGTTGCCAAGCCGAATTTTGCCCTCCCCCCATTTTCCCCCTTTTTGACCTCAAAATATGTCCCTAATCACGATTTTTACGGTTTTATACAAAAAGTATTACAGCTAGAAAAAAAGTGTCAAAGACAAGAATGATCTCTATAAAATTTCCTATAACATGATGTATAATTTTTTTTAGTAGGCCTTATGGTTTGTGAGCAATATCTTCCCGAACTTCATTATTTTTTTTAAAATTGATAAACTTGGTCGAGGCAGTGAAATACACTTATTTTGGGATAATTGGTATCGCACAGGATCCAGCCGCTCTGCAGCGCTTGACGCTGACATCCAGTTGGCGTGATGCTTATTATCTGTCAAGACTCACGAGGCTTTCAGTCATAAGCAGTCGTCAGATTTACACGCAGAACCATACCCAAGTCGGGCTAAAAGGGGCGTAGAAAATAAAAATGCTTTGCTTCTGACCATGAAGTCCTTCGAAATGCTCAGTTCTACGCCAGATTCTCCAGAAATGTGCCTTAGAAATGCAGTTAGCCAGGATCTTGCAACAGAAAAAATAAAGTGTCTATTCTCACTGCTAAGCAGCTTGGCTCACTCTAAGTAACGAAGTTTGATTCCGAAAGGCTCACCAACAGCAGGTCTACAATACAACTAAAAGTTCAAAATGAACAAAGGCCCGACCTTCAAGACCTGTACAAGGCAGGTCGTTCAAAATCTACCATATTGGCGTCTGATGTGGGGGGCAAACGCTCAGGCGCTGGAATGGTGCCAAACAAAGCATAGCCTGCATCGTCACATACTCGACTTGTACAGCAGGGACAGGAACTTCTCAGCCTTTCGCTCATGGGGTGTATGTCGATCTCATTGAGTAGTTCACAGTGCTTTCGATAACGGAAAACGGAATACTAATCAAAGGAGTGTCCAGGTAAATGTTTTAGAAACGCAAATGATCAATTGAATAATTTTATTACCTGCAATAAAGCCGTTCGAATCGCCAGTGCCTGAGTAAAACGCCAGAATATTCTAACGTTCTAAAGCAGTCCCTTAATTTTCTCATGATGATGAATCATAAGCAACAACAACACTAATAACCAGTCTTCTGGGTGGGCTATGCACAGTGTGGAGCACATGTCGAGTGTCGGTTTCCTCATGAATAGCACGTAATTTTGAGGTATCGACCTCAGTTGGTGACGCTTGAACCTTAGTCTCGTCTGCAAATCCTCTCGCACTACGACCACATTAGTCCCGCTCGCGCGTTCGCGGGATTAAAACTGCGAGCCCAACCTTGTTTGAAGGTATTGAGTAATTTTTAAGGAGCTGCTTGGCAGTGAGAAGTGACACTTTATTTTTTTCTGCTGCAAGATCCTAGGTAACTGGATTTCTAAGGCCCGTTTCTGGAGAATCTGGCGTATAACTGAGCATTTTGAATGACTTCATGGTCAGAAGTAAAGCATTTTTATTTTCTACGTCGCTTTTAGCCCGACTTGGATACAGTTCTGCGTGTAAATTTCTTTTTCTGCGTGTAAAGCTGATTATGACTGAAAGCCTCGTAAGTCTTGACATATAATAAGCAGCACGCTGGATGTCAGCGTCAAGAGCTGCAGAGCGGCTGGATCCTGTGCGAAACCAATTATCCCAAAATAAGTGTACTTCACTGCCTCGACCAATTTTATCAACTTTTTTTAAAATAATGAAGTTCGGGAATATATTGCTCACAAACCATAAGGCCTACTAAAAAAAATTATACATCATGTTATAGGAAATTTTATAGAGATCATTCTTGTCTTTGACACTTTTTTTCTAGCTGTAATACTTTTTGTATAAAACCGTAAAAATCGTGATTAGGGACATATTTTGAGGTCAAAAAGGGGGGAAATGGGGGGAGGGGGGCAAAATTCGGCTTGGCAACATTCAGAACCGAAATCAGCAGGCTTTTTTACATCGGAAAAGTCATGTTGCCAAAATGGATCCCAAAATGCCGTTAGCACGGTAAAGGAAGCCGATATTTAGAATTTTCTACCAGTCTATGAAGTTCGGGAAGATATTGCTCACAAACCATAAGGCCTACTAAAAAAGTTTATACACCATGTTAAAGGAAATTTTATAGAGAACATTCTTGTCTTTGACATTTTTTTTCTAGCTGTAATACTTTTTGTATAAAACCGTAAAAACCGTGATCAGGGACATATTTTGAGGTAAAAAGGGGGGAAATGGGGGGAGGGGGGCCAAATTCGGCTTGGCAACATCCAGAATCGAATTTAGCAGGCATTTTTACATCGAAAAAGTCATGTTGCCAAAATGGCTCACAAAATGCCGTTAGACTTGAAAATTTTGATTTGAACTACCAGTCTTAGTGATGGGCCGTTTCCGAGAATATTCCCCAGGCGAGAATATTCTCGGAAATATTCTCGGAAACATTCCACATGAGGGGAATATAGGGGAATTTAGGATTTGTATATGAATAACATTTATTTTATGACATTCTCTATATAAGTAAATGCTTATCTATTTAATAGGTTAACAATTCAAAAGAAAAAAATATAAAAAGTCACCTGTAAATGTAAATTTCCTATGTTCTCGAGAATATTCTCATTGTTCTCCGGGAATATTCTCAATGTTCCCGGGAATATTCTCATTGTTTCCGAGGAATATTCCGCAAGTTTTTAAATTGCTCTCAGGAATAACATGGTAAAATAAATACCAGTGAGACAAGCAAGTTAATTTCTGATAGAGAAGGAATAGAGAAAACACGTGTGTTGTCAACGCAATTAGCAAAATAATTGTATTTTATTTAGTTTTTATCGTTTTTATGTATATATTTATTTCATTATTTCAATAGTATTTTAAATAGGTAGTGTATAGTAGTACCAAAGACAGGCATGCCATAATTCATTACTTAAATACACTGCCAGAAACATAAAATAAAAAAAATGAATATCAGCATTTAATCTTTTGCAATATTTGATAAAAAAAAAAAATCTTTAATCAGTTGGATCCAAGCCAAATTTGATGCTCCAGGCAGGGTTCCATTGCCGCTATCACAAATATATTACAAGATCAAGAAGAGAAGTCTTGTTTTGGTGCGGGGGCTCATCCCCCCCGAGCCCTCCGCTTCGTAAATCTACTCGTGACTTGAAAGTTCAAAGTTGTGTTTATTATCTAAATACGGGGGCTCTGCCTCCGAGAGTGTCTCTTGAGTCATCGTCTCATCACTTTGGATTTAAGCTATCATGTTTCTGTTCTTGGTAGTTGCTTTGATTTGAGTGCCGCCACCGCTTGTCCTAGCTCCACTTGTGACTTCAAAGTTATATCTTAGTCATCGTTTCCGAAGTTGACTTAAAATAATCAAAAGACCAACAATCTTGTTTCCCTTCCGTTCGGTTTTTCCCCTAGGCCCCTCCCCTATCTTATAGTCTTCGACTCCTCAGTAGATTTTACGGAATTAGAAGACATCTTCTCATTTTCATTTTCGGATTCAACCGTAATTTATTGCTGGAAACGTTATTCGCCCCATCAATGAGGCGCGTATTTGGCGCACTTTTAGTGGATTATTTCTGCCATGTCTCTGTAGCGGAAAATCATGCCGACTGTCTTTCGCGCGGCTTGACGTCTTTAAAGATTCCAGGCCAACTTCTGGTTTCAAAGATCTTCTTAAATGCAGCGAGATCCTACCGACTGGTCGGTAACCTCGTTTGATCCGTCAGTAGTTTCAAAACCAGCCAAGAGAAGACACGTGCATTGATTTCAAATCCGTTAATTGACTTACCGCTCTTCCTTGTAATAGCTGAACAGATATCATCTTGGTCGAAGTTGTTGCGCTGTGTTGTACACGTCTTCGATTTGGAAAACTGCTTCCACAACTTCAATATGTGTCTGCTTCAGATTTAAATTTGGCGCAGTCTATGTCTACAACAGTGTCATTACAAAATGAGTTTGCGGGAAGATAACCTGTGTTCAAGAAATTTTCAGCTCTTAGAATTATTTCTGCAGCATGTTGTTATTTGAGTAGGAGGTAGCTAGGCGAGAAGCTTCTGAATTAACCTACCAACAAAAACACTAGATCATACTACCGTAAAATGGACACAAACACGAAACCAATCTGATTGCAGATTCATAAAATATGTCATGCTGGGCCAGATGAATCGTTTTGTGGCAGCGCGTCAGTGTTAATGATTTTTTTCTGCTAACTGCTAACAAAGTCATACAAGTTTCAAGTTTTACTTCTCTAAGTACCCTTTATGAGTTGGTTGACTATTATTACTCGTAAACTTGTAAAGCCTACCCTAGCAGCGTTTATATAGCCAATACCCAAGTACTCCCAAAATTTGCAATTTAAAGTTTGATATTTCACAAACAGATCTATAAATCGGAAAATTGTTGCAACAAACCTGCTACATTTTGTAAGGCCTATCCAACGACATATCACACCATGGGGTAGACTAGAAAAAAAAGACATCCCCACTTTATTATAGGGGGAGGTAAAGTAAAAAAGTATTTTTCCAAGAATTTGTTTTACCAATTTGTCAAAATGACTTATATGTATAACCATGCCAAATTATAACTTTCTGGTACTAAAATTCTCTCTAGTACTAAGAAAAGTTCAATGTTCCCCATTTTGGAGAATATTCTCGGGAACAAAGGAAATTTCCGGAAATATTCCCCAGGAGAATATTCTCGGGAACGGGAATATTCTCGCGGCCCATCACTAGTCAGAATGATTTCTAAAATGATACTGGTGCTTTAGCTGGGTCGGAAATACGTTCGACACCATGCATGCTAGTTTTAGAGTCATTTCATTGCATTAGAACTTCCAATGGGAATTGGAAAGGTATAATACAAGTACTCTTCATTGCACACCTCAACACCAACAACTAGAAATCGTATCACTAAAGAGCGATTTTTTCCAGACACCCTTAGGGTGTAATTTGTGCATAATATAGGTTATAATTTGTGTTAATTATGTGTACAAACTGCGAGAGTATAAAGTATCATACCCTTGGGGTAGGGTAGGAAAATCGTTTACTTGTACCTGAATACAAATTTATGTATGGAATGGGATTGGATATTTCCCGCAATATTGTATCGTAACCATGTTTTACCTATCCCTATTCATTGGAGACTTTTTTCCGGGATAAGAAATAACTTACAAAGAAGCACTTTATCTAAACCTTAAGCTGTCCTGACCGAAGCAGAGCGGAAAAAATAAACCAATCAGACTACGTTTTTTTGGAAAGAAGAGCATTTTCGCAAACATACAATGAAATGTCGTCATAACGTGCGTTATATAACAAGCTTCGAAGTATCACGTTTCGGGCGGAATAACTCGAGAGTAAAAGAATTTCACACAAAATTTAAGGCCTAGGCCGGGAAGTATTTTTTTAAACATGGCATCTGTGTTCATGAACAGGCTAAACAGCTGTTTATTTTTGAGTGGTGTATTTTATTAGTATAGAAATTTCGCTCGAAAATCGCGAGTCTGATAAGACCTTAGAGTAAGCTAGGGATTATGGAGATGTGTAATTATTAAGAAAATACTTTTCCAAAGTAATACAATTATTATTCCAAAATAAGCCGTACTTCCATCATACTTAGCTAAAATATATATTTTTTAAACTATTTATACAAAGATTAAAGCTCATAGAAAAATTGAATTGCGTAACCTGGTGGAATCTCTTCCACCATGTAACAGTCTCCTATTACATTTTTTTACGCTATCTATAGAATATTATTTTTAAGTGACAAAGTTACAATATAAATCACCTACTACACATCAGAAACAAGAGTTACTATTCTATTACTAACTACACTAACATACCTTTGCAAAGCTTTGTGAAGAAATGAAAAACAGGATTAAAAGTAAATACAACCTCAAGCAACTATAAAATAAACAAAGATGCTGGCCGAAAAGAAAAGCGAGGGAAGGCTGCACTCGGAGTGGGTTCGGAATTCAAATTTGAAATTGGATCGGGGTGCTGACGCGGCTCCCTTGTAGGCGCCGGCTCGCTGCGACGGTTATCGCGTGCCGTCTGGTAGCGACGAATTTGAAATAAGAACACAATTTAAACTTGAGTTGCTTAGAGCTAGCAGGTACTAGATTAACGTTTGGTTTTTAACGTAACAAACTAACCAACTTACAAAAATTAAAAAAAACTAACCATTCCAGTTCTACAATACAAGTCAAGCAGGCGTAAATTAAAAAGAAAAACGAAAAGCAAGCGTTCCGAAATTAAAAGTTTCTCAGTTCAATTCAGGCTTTTAAATCAAGCTAGCCAACTTAACTGACACAAACCTAAAGAAAAAAAAAACAAAAAGCAATCCGTTCCAAACGGTTTCCCAGTTCTGGCAAAAGTCAAAATCTTCGCCAGACACGATCGCGGCAAGTCAATATTTGAGCAGATGTGCCGGGGAGGCGAAAATGTTATTTTTATGCGACCTACATGGAAATGTCGTAGGGGCGCGCCGGTGTCGATGGAGTTGTCGATAGGGGTGGGTTTTTCTTCGGATGTCATTAGGACAGCCGGTAAGTTTTTCTGGCCGTAAATAAATTCTTCTCGTACTCACTAAATTGCTCAAAGGCAACTGGCAGAGATTATTTATAATTGATGTATTTTTAACTGTTTTTGTGAAAAATAGTGTTTACTTAGTTACTTATATTCTCTGAACAAATTAATTCCGTTCTAGACGACACGGGAGTGAATAGTCACTGTCTAAGTAGGTACGCATGCTCCATCATCAGCGTCACTATCGTGAGATTGAACCTAAAACCTAAAGGCTTGTCTATCTTTCATTAAAAAAAAAGTCACGAAAAATAATATTTGGAGTAATTCCGAGTAGTTCCTAGTTTGACTAAATTAAATTCAGTCAGACCAACACTAATAACGCGGCGTTGCAAAATAATGCATCAGATAATGGAATGCATTTCGCTAAACAGCGCCCTGCTGTTCCTCCAGTAACTGTAACTGATAAGGCTCCCGCTCGGCGCGCGAGTACCCCGCGCACCGATGCCCCGCTCACCTCCGCGTCGTCAGCGACGCCGTCACCGAAATCGCTTACGTGTACCCCCGGCCGTAGCCGCACTGACTCTGTCTGCGAAGTGACTCACGCGCCGAGTTATCGAGAAATAGCCTGTAGGCAGCGCGAAAACGATAAGAACCCTACTACGGAAGCAATAAAGGTGAAATCTTCTCAGCCCGATGACGACAGTTTTACTGTAGTGAGATCCAAGAAACGCAGCTTGCGTAATAACAATATGAGTGGCTCGGCTCCGTTGTCAACTAAGTTGTTAGTAGCCGAATTACCTGCAACTATTTATGTATCGCGGCTTGACAAAAAAATGGATGTTCAGCAGATTAAAGAATATATTCAGGAACAAGGAGAGGAATGTATAGATGTACAACTGCTTAATCAAAAACACGTGACGGACTTCCGGTCATTCAAAGTGACTATACCTAAATGTAAATTAAATAGATTCCTATGTAGTGATTTTTGGGCCGAGGGAATTAAGTACCGTATTTTCCGCGATCGTTTTGCGAAGCCACAAAGGGCCACGGATCAATTAAAGAAATCTTCAAATAATAACTATGGCCAGTACACCCAATGAAAATGAGATTACGATAATATCTTACAATTGTAAGTCTATTAAAAGATCCGTGTCCTATGTAAGTGACTTATGTAAGGACGCCGATATTGTACTATTGCAGGAAACTTGGCTGTTGGACTTTGATCTTGACTTTATTAACGGTGTCGATCCCAAGTTTGCTTACTCGGCATCTTCGTCAGTGGACACGTCGACAGGCGTGTTAAAAGGTAGACCATATGGTGGCTTGGCGATTCTCTGGAGGAAGTCTAGATTTCCAGATGTCTCTGTGATCAAGTGTGCTAGTACCCGAGTAAATGCCATTCGTATCGCACTGGATGGCCGGTCGATACTTATATTGAATGTTTATATGCCGACTGACCATCCAGATAATCTTGCGGAATTCACTAGCTGTCTGGCGGCTGCCAGCGCAATTATAGAACAAAGCGATGCCCAGGCAGCTTACATTCTCGGAGACTTTAACGCACATCCAAGCGCGAGATTCGGTCAGGAATTATTCAATTTCTGTAAGGATGAAGAATGGATATGCGCTGATGTACAGATATTAGGTCTAGGTTCGGAAGCTTTTACTTTTATCAGTGAAGCAAACAATGCGCACCGATGGTTAGACCACTGTATCACAACTAAAGCTGCGTGGGACACTGTAGTGTCCGTAAATGTGATAAGCGATGTATCGTGGTCGGACCATCTTCCTCTGCGCGTTGTTTGCGATCTGGGCCAGACCGTCAGTCACTACACTTCCGAATGCAATGTCAAGAGTGAAGGAGTGCGCTGGGGAGTGCGAGATGATAGACAAATTAGCGAGTACATCTCTTTTTGCGATGACGCATTACCTAACGTAAGCGCTATTTTAAATTGTAATATATGTAATGACGCAAATGACTGTGATACACTAAGTACCTGTAATTTTTTAAATGACCATTTTAATTTTATTAATCATGTATATACAAACATTGTCACGATTTTAACATTAGGCGCTAAAAAAACGAAGCGTTCCCGTCCGGTAAATAACAAAATGGTGAGAACTGTTCCGGGGTGGAATTTCCATGTGAAGGAAAGCCATAGCATATTTAGAATGCACTTCAACTGCTGGCTAGTTGCTGGTAAACCGTCCACAGGTCCAGTAGTCGAAAACATGCGCGCAAGTAGAAGACAATTTAAGAACAAACTACGTTGGTGTCAAAAAAACGAAGAAAAAATTAAATTAGATATATTAGCGGCATCGAGGAAAAATAAAAATTTTGTAAAGTTTTGGAAGGATATAAAGAAGTTAAATTATAAGCAAACATTACCTGTGAGCGTGGACGGTGTCCAGCAACCGACGCAGATAGCCAGTATTTTTAGGGACAAGTTTCAGGTCTCCCCGCAATCTCTACCGCAGTGCGTGCTCAATGACTTAATATCAAAGCGGAATCTAGCGGCGCCACCTCAAAGAATTATTCGTTTCTCTCCTAAAGAAGTCGCGAAAGTGGTGAAAGGTATGAAACATGGTAAATCGCCAGGCCATGACGATCTTAGTATTGAGCACATACTTTGTGCGGGAGATATGATTTACGATAAACTGTGTAGTCTGTTCAATCTTTGTATACGGTTCGCTTATCTTCCTCCAGATATGATTAAAACGGTTGTCGTCCCGATTGTCAAAAATAAAACTGGAGACTTGTCATCGTCATCGAATTACCGACCAATTTCTTTAGGTACGATCATTGGGAAGATATTTGAGCGGCTGCTGCAGCCAGAACTGCTCAGTGCAATTTGCATTGATGATGCGCAGTTTGGTTTCCGTCCCGGTCTCTCGACTGATTCAGCTATCATTAGTTTAAAACATGCTGTTAATCATTACGTGAGTAACGGTACGTCGGTCTACGCATGCTTTCTTGACCTGAGCCGCGCATTTGACCTTGTGAATTATGACATTCTTTGGGACAAGATGCGTGGCTCAGGTGTACCGGAGGAGCTAGTACGAGTCTTTGAACACTGGTACGGAAACCAAACGAACTTTGTAAAATGGGGCGACACGACATCTAATAGTTATTTATTAGAATGCGGGGTGCGCCAAGGGGGTCTCACATCTCCGGACCTCTTCAACCTGTATATTAACGACTTGATGGGGAGGTTAAGGAGCACTGAAATAGGTTGTCACATAGGAGATATCTGTGTAAACAGTCTCAGTTATGCTGATGACATGGTGCTGCTTAGCCCCTCCATCAAGGGCTTGCGGAAGCTATTATTAGTTTGTGAAGAGTATGTTAACTCACATGGGCTGAAATATAATGTAGCCAAAACAGAACTGCTGGTGTTCAAGGCAGGAAGAGGTCCGGATAATGTGCCCGAAGTGCAACTTAATGGGGAGAGGGTTCGTGTTGTGCAGCAGTTTAAATATCTTGGCCATATACTTTCCGGGGACTTGAGGGACGACAAAGATATAGAGCGTGAAAGGAGGGCATTGGCCGTACGTGGAAACATGATAGCCCGGAAATTTGCCAGGTGTAGCAAGGGAGTCAAGTATACGTTATTTAACGCTTATTGCCTCTCTTTCTACACTTGTCAATTGTGGGTGAGGCACAGCAGGAAAGCGTATAGCGCCATCAGAGTGCAGTATAATAACATATTCAGGATTCTGATGGGGCTACCGAGGTACTGCAGTGCCTCAACTATGTTCGCCGAGGCCGGGGTCCCTGATTTCTTCGCCGTGATGCGCAATCGTATCGCCTCCTTCTGGGAGGGACTACGCCGCTCCAAGAACAACATCTTGAGGGCCGTGTACAATGACCTGAACAGTCCTATCTTTAGGTACTGGCTATCTGTGCAACAGGACGGGAACAAGAAGTAATAATTGTATTACTCGCATTATGTTTATATTTTATTATTATTTTTATTCTACTTTTTACATCTGCTTTTGCTTTTAATTTTTAATTTGTATATGGGTGTACTGACTTGCCTGAAATAAACATTTATTATTATTATTATTATTATAAATTAGATAAGTTAGTAGCATGACAATTTTTTCTTTGCTATTTTGTGTAAAGGGGGTTGGAAAATGAATGTAATCTAAAATTGAGTGTAGCCTATTAAACCATAGTTTTTTTTAACTTACCATTTTGAAAACAAGATATCGATACCATCCAACTATCGACCTTCCCCTCCCTACGAACCCTTTCCCTGCCTCGAATTTGTATCTTAATGCCGCGCTTCTCTATTATTTAACGAATATTATAATAAATTCGCCGGCCAGATGGTTGCGTTCTGTTTTTATTTTTCTACAAATGGAAAATAAGTTTTTTTTTCAGCCAGTGTTTTTAGGAGGGTTATATTAGGGCTGGCCACTTGGTCAGTATCTGGATAGTAGGGAAACCAGAAACAGCGTAAACACTTTTTTTTTCTTTTTTTTTTTAATAAAACAACTTCTTCGACGAATGCAAACCCTAACCTTTGGGGAAAGAAGGCCTAAAAAAAATTGAGATCCATCGATTCTTTGAGTTTCTGAGTTTTAGGATACAAACGATTCACAAAACCGGCTAATTACATAACGAAGCTCTGAGGCAACAACGTAAAAACATAGTTGACTAAAGAACGTCTTCCTTTTATGAAGTCTGTTTAAAATATACAAGCTCGTTGCAGCATATAAAACACACATAAAAATATGACAAATTCTATCCTACATTTTTCTTTTATTATGAGACCCGGGGTTTTGGATGCCCTAATAATTTCACGCGTACTGTCTTCTGTTAAATCATTTGTGCACCGAAAACCACGGGGTTATGACAGACAGCCTAAAACGCCTCTTTTTAGTTTGTAACTAGCCGCTCCGCGCGGTGTTACCCGCTCATCGCACGGGATAACTTATTGTTTTCGGGATGAAAAGTAGCCTATGTGTTAATCCAGGGTGTCAGCTACCTTCATACCAAAATTTATCAAAATTGGCCCAGCCGTTTGAGCGTGAAGAAGTAACAAACATACACATAAACACAATCAAAAACTTTCGCCATTCTAATATTAGTGTGATAAGTGTGTATCTGTGTGTCTGTTCGTAGCGTTATTTGAAAAAGTCAGAGACACAACTAGGGCTGCCATCCCCGGACAAAACCCGGACATTTGGCGTAAATCGCATTTTTTCCGGACGTGTCCGAAAATAATATCATTAAAAAAAACAATCGCTTTATTTTTCATTCACTTAAAGTGTGAGGTTTTCCCGGACACTTTTAGAAAACCCTTCCCGGACGGCCGCCAATCTAGGACAAATCCGTGGAAACCCGGACGGATGGCCCTAGCCACAACTAACATGTACATATACTCTAGAAAAAACATGATCTTCCTTCATACGGTTAAATGCAATCGGTTAAAGCCCCGATATGATTGGAGTCAATATGAATCCCATTAATTGTACAAAAATCTCGTTTCCAACGCCCAACTAGGTGTGAGATCGGTTGATTAGAGGAACAAACATACATAACTAGTTTACCGCACGCCTTGATAATTAGAGGCATTTCGAAACATTAACATTCAACGGTGGCGTAATTTACAAGCAAACAGTGTTATTCCACTGCTTTAAAAGTGTTTTTTTAGTCCTTGAAAGAAGATTGTCAATAACCATTTATGAGTCTTTTGCGTAAGGGCACGTGAAATTGTCAGGAACGGCCGCGCGGTGCTTCGTCACTAAAGAAATGTAACAAAATATTTTATCGACAAATAAATATATCGATGTTACTGTCAACATCCGCCTACAACTGACAACTGTCCGCCTACAATTTTTCCGCTTTGCCCTAAGGTTGACTGGTAGAGAATGCCTCATGGCATTAAGTCCGCCTTTTGTACGATAAGTTTTCTTTTGTGCAATAAAGATTAAATAAATAAATAAATAAATAAATAAACATCTAAATGCTAATACGTTATTTAAATATGTCTCACGAAAGTTTTGATTAGATTAGGGCCTGAAATATGTATTTTTGTACGTTTTCTACTATCATATAATATGCCATTTTGAAAACTTTCTTCTCCTTTGAAAAAATTATAAGCCCAAACTATCCACAGTGATGAATGTCAAGTTTATTTTAATAGGATTCAGTATTTATTTCGGAAGAAGAATGAAATATTGAGGAGCGTTCCGGTAAACAATGTTTCGAATTAGGTTAATGACTAATCCTTGACAAATGGCTATAATGACGTTTTATAATGCAAATATATGACGTATGCACAATGCACATTATTGTGCGCCACTATCCCTGGGTAAGACCTACACTTGTTAGGCTATACTCAACGGATTGATTGCGAGTTTGTTATTTAGTGAGTTTTGATTCTTAACAGACTATACACAAACGGCTTTCGTTTTTCACTTGGACCACCCCCCGACCACACGTGTTACGTACTTAGCGGCCACATTCAGTACTGACTGGTGTTAATTGTTGAACAATGTGAACAGGCTTGAGTTCGTTTAAATATTATATTATAATCGTCTCATCTGAAAAACGGACTCCTCGCCACTGTTTTAGGTACTATTACATTCGTTATTGGAACCAGCCCTTCAAAATGAATCCATGCAGGTTAATTTGAGGGCTAAAATCGCCTTTAGCTTCCACTTGGACAACCCCCCGACCACACGTGTTACGTACTTAGCGGCCACATTCAGTACTGACTGGTGTTAATTGTTGAACAATGTGAGGGCTGGAGTTATTTGACAGTTCATCTGTGCTGTTACGGCGGCACTTAAAGTTGGAGACTGCGCTCGAAACTGTAGACGACTATATCTACCTTGGACAAACGATCCAGTTGGGTAGGTCGAATTTCGAAAAAGAGGTCACTCGTCGAAGCCAACTCGGATGGGCAGCGTTCGGGAAGCTGCGGAATCTCTTCTCGTCCCAAATACCGCAGTGTCTTAAGACGAAGGTTACATACGGCACTGAAACGTGGTCGCTTTACAATGGGCCTCATAAGAAGGCTCACAGTTACTCAAAAGGCAATGGAGCGAGCTATGCTCGGAATTGCCTTGCGGGATCGAATTCGAAATGATGAGATACGCAAGAGAACCAAGGTTGTAGATACAGCTCAGACAGTCGCCAAACTTAAATGGCAGTGGGCGGACATTGCTTGTAGAATCGATGGCCGTGGGGCAGAAAGGTTCTTGAGTGGCGACCGCGGACCGGAAGACGCAGCGTTGGAAGGCCTCCAACAAGGTGACAGTGACCGTACTGCCTAGCGACTGCGTAAACGATTTGTATGGAGAATTGTAGATCTACAAAGCGCTGTACTATTCTCCATACAAGAAAGGCCTTTTTTAGAGTAGTAGGGCCTCGTGCAGGGTCCGTCCGGATTGTTACTACCGTCTTGCCTGCTAACCCACCGCCAAACAGCAATGTTCGCATTGTTGTGTTCCGGTGTGGGGGGTAAGATAGCCGGTGAAATTACTAGCATAGAGGCATTCCATCTTCGTCCTCCGGGTAGGCAAGCACTTGTGACTCCTCTGGTGTTGCAGGTGTTTATGGGTGACGGTAATCACTTTCCATCAGGCGATACGTTTGCTCGTTTGCCCCATATGACAAAAAAAAAAAAACAAATCGTTTACGCTGTCGCTAGAGAGTGCGGTCACGTTAACTCATAGTAAAGGGTAATTGACGCAACCTCGTTCGTATGTCCTTTTTATGTTAATATCTTCATTTGGCACATGCAAGGCGACATTTATGGTGTTACACAGGTTTTATTGCAAGTTTAAGTGTGTTAATAGATTATTTATTTTATAGCAGAGGTTTGCTAACTTTATTCTATCACGTGGTACCTTTACACCATCGGTTCTTTAACTTTTTTTTAATTTTTTAGGGTTCCGTACCCAAAGGTTAAAACAGAGGGTATTACTGAGACTTCGCTGTCCGTCCGTCCGACCGTCCGTCCGTCCGTCCGTCTGTCACCAGGCTGTATCTCAAGAACGGCGATAGCTAGACAGTTGAAATTTTCACAGATGATGTATTTCTATTGCCGCTATAACAAAAAATACTAAAAATTAAATAAATATTTAAGGGGGGCTCCCATACAACAAACTTACAGATAATGCTACGGAACCCTTCGTGCGCGAGTCCCACTCGCACTTGGCCGATTTATTAATTTAATGTCATAGGGGGCAAACGAGTAAACGGATCGCCTGGTGGAAAGCGATTACCGTCACCCATAGACACCTGCAACACCAGAGGAGTCACAAGTGCGTTGTCGGCCTTTCAGGGAGTACGCTCTTTTCTGGAAGGTTCGAAGGTCGTATTGTTCGGAAATACCGCAAGCGACAATTCATTCCACCAATGCAGTCGTGCGAGGCAGGAAATTTCTAGAAAAACGCATAGTTGGGGACTGCCAACTATCTAAGTGGTGAGTGGTGGTCTTTTTGGGAGGAAAGCCACACGGCGTCCTTTGCAAGGTAAAGTTCCAGGATTTTACATGCCCGCGTTTAGCACAGATTATAATAAGTAATAACGTAAATAAAAAATTGAAAACACCGCCGAGACAAGTAACTTGTCATTATGAAACCCTCATTCAATGAGTGAAGTAGAAAATTCAACTAAAACTGAACAAAACTACAAAATTCGGAATTCTTAGCTTCAATATTGGCTGAGATCTTGTCACTTGTTCCAATTAAAGCTGAATATCTTGGAAACTACTGGTCCTGTTTCTACCAAACATAAGTAAGAACCATCTCGACGAACAAGTCTTTCGACTAAAAGAAACCGCACTCAAATTGGTCTATCCGTTTGTGAGCTACGATGCCACAGACAGACACACAGATACACATGTAGAACTTATAACACTCCTCTTTTCATCGAGGGTTAATAATATAATTACCAATGTTGTAGATCGGAGCCGCGAGCGCACCGCTACGACAGGTTGTAAAAAAAAACCGGAAAACTGAATCAGCAAAAATCTATGTCATAAACGAACTCACAAAATTTCATGAGAATCGTTTCGTCTCTGAAAACAGACAGAATTAAAAAACCTTACTCCCAGATATTAGAAAAAATTACAGGCCAAGCTGAAAAAGAAACACTTCGCTCGATCGGTCAATAAAACAGTCGGAAGCTTCAAACTTGATCAAATTGAGTCAATTAGTTCCGTCTACTGAAGAGACAATTACTGAATCTTTTTGATTGTCCGTGCTCAGTATTCGTTTGAAATTGAAGTTTGAATCGTACCGTCCCACTTGCACTCGTGTTCAATTGTGCTTGAGTGAGCAGGACGTTGAGATGCGAACTTTGGAACGCAGCTTCCAGTCAACCATCGTAAGTGGTGATTACGTCAAGTGGCTGACAAATTGGGAGAATACTTTATTTATACTTCATAACCAGTGAACGCATTTTCCGGTCACTGTTCATAACACTAAACAAAATATAAATGGCGGACTTAATGATACTAATATAATTTGGAAATAATCTAAAACGACACTATATCATTCGTTACATTATACAAAGCAATGGCAAATGAAACCAAAATAGATGAAGTGAAATTGTATATTGTATATAACGTCATACCTATATGAGACGAACCACATATTTCCAAGTCTGTTAAAACTGCCGGAAGCTTTAATCTCGATCAAATAGTTCCGTCTGCTGAAGAGCAGAGACAATTACTGAATCTTTTTGATTGTTCATGCCCGCGTTGCTTATCCGTTAAAATGGTGTTTGTTTTAAACATATTTCCTATGTTCAAACATGTTTCTTAACATATTATCAATGTTATTACTTATAACAGGGTCATTGCGATTTATTCGCATATATTTGAAACTTTCAGTTTGAATTTTTCATCGATAATTTATGTTTCAAAAACTTCACACAGAAAACTCGTTTGTTTAACTTATTTTCGACTCGACTGCACGCAATAAAAGCATGGAATAGCTATGGTACTATCAGACTATCTAGAACTCAGCTAACTATTAACCGCTTCTAAAAGTTGGTTAAAACTAAATATATTTTTCATAAAATAATTTTATAAGCTGCTTATGCAACTCCAGAGCAAAAATCGATATATGTCTGTTAAAGTACTGCGATGAAGCCAAAATATTGCTAAATTAGAGATATCTCAATGCCCCCTTCGAATACTGGAACACTGGAAGCACAATTCTGCTTACAAATGTCTCCCTGTCTGCCAAAAACCTTGCCACACAACATACATCTAAAGAAAGTCTTTATATTTATCAGATAAAGCCACAGATTATACATAACAGCATCAAACACCACCACGTACTTCATAAGCCAGGCCACAGACAACGTATCTTTCAATAAATTCCGCGTTTTCAGCGGTCTATGGTATACGTGTATTGTAAATATTCAAAATTCGAACGCGGATCGAGCGCGCACGTTCGGAATTCAAATGGCTAACTTATCTGTTTTGCCGTCGCTAGTGTTGCCAGCGTGTCGATAATCTACTTTATATTTGCTAAGTTTACTTTGAGTTCGTTAGAATAGCTTTTGCGATGGAACTGTTTATCCATTCACACGAGTCCCTCCCTATTGCTGACGAAAGTTTCGCAGAGTAGGTACTTCCTATCAAAGATTTTCATTTCATCGTTGATTTTTTCTTCTGAAGCTTTATTTAATTTTCCATGACTTTTAAAGTTCTTTTGTATCAATCCAATAAGTTTCGGGTTTAAGTTAAAAACAATATTTAATAATTTAAATAAAACAATTTAAACGTATACCTATTCATTATTTGAGCCCGATGTTTCGGCAACTTTAGAGCTACTCTTGTGAAAGATTGACTAAGAAAAATACAATTTTTAACGGCCAGCCGCTCAGCAAACAATAAATACAAATACAAATACAAAATACAAATACTCTTTATTGCACACCTCCAACATCAAGGAATATACAACACAACATGAGATACATTCAAATAACAGGCAGAGGTAAACAACAGGCGGTCTTATCGCTAAATAGCGATCTCTTCCAGACAACCTTTAGGTAGCGGAGTAGTTGAAAATTAATGTTTGAAATTAGTAGGTGGTGCATATTGCATAATAATAAAAGGACTAAATGAACGACTACCATAAAAGACAAAGGTAATAAACATACATAAATAAAAATATACAAATATAGTTACATAAATACTTAGACATAATAAATAAATATATTGTAAAGTAATAAATAAAACAAAAAAATTGGGCAAGTGCGAGCCCGACTCGCGCATGAAGGGTTCCGTATCTATACAAGATGTACTCACTCTCGTATATCACGCGCTGGGGCAGTCCATCCTGCAATACGGTGTAGCGGTCTGGGGCAGCGCCTGCAAGACTTTTATGTTGCGTGTCGAACGGTCACAGAGAGCTGTCCTAAAGGTTATGTGCAAAAAACCCCGTCGATTCTCTACCGATTTATTATACCAGCTTGCAAAAGTTCTGAGGGTGCGTCAGCTTTTCATTCTTAAAGCAGTGTCTCGGACTCACAGTAGTATTCTAAACTCCGCGCTGCACGAGGTTATGCTGACAAAACGGATCTACAGAGCCCCATTACCCCCAATTGGGTCTGCTATGGCTAGGAAATCTCCAGCTTACTCCCACCCGTGTACCTACAACAGTGTTTGTAAAATGTGTGACATAAAGTGTCTTCCGGTTTCTAAAGCCAGAAACGCTGTACAGAAATGGTTGCTCACTCTATCTTATGACGAAACAGAAAATTTGGTAGCTTTTAAATAACACCAGGATAGTGCTTTATAAGCGTGGCACACACACACACACACACACGCACACACACACACACACACACACACACACACACACACACACACACACACACACACACACACACACACACACACACACACACACACACACACACACACACACACACACACACACACACACACACAAACACACACACACACACACACACACACACACACACACACACACACACACACACACCCACACACTCTTGTACATATCTGTTTCTGAATATTTTCCTTTCTGTATGTTACCGTCTAGTTAGTTGAATTATAATGTGTTAATTCGCACCCGCAGACGTCCAAGATACAGGCTTAGCCTAGTTTGGAGTCTGATGGATATTATCATGTTTGTATCAATTTTGGTTCTTGGTAATAAAAATATTTTTATTTTTTTATTTTTTATTTTTACATATATATAATCTATAACAAGTTTGTTGTATGGGAGCCCCCCTTAAATATTTATTTTATTTTATTTTTAGTATTTGTTGTTATAGCGGCAATAGAAATACATCATCTGTGAAAATTTCAACTGTCTAGCTATCACCGTTGTTGAGATACAGCCCGGTGCTGCCCAAATTTTGCAAGAGATTGGGCACGCCTTATATCCAGAGGAAGCGAATTCCACAGTAAAGTAGCCCGGAAAGTGAAAGAACCATTATAAAATTTAGAAGATGAAGGGGGAACAGTAAGAACTAAGTTTTGTGCAGAGCGAACAAAACGCAAATAACTGAAGCGCTCCTTGAGGTAGCGGGGAGTTGTGGGGTTAAATAGTACATTATAAAGAAGAGACAGAATATGGGAGTGACGACGAGAACGGATTGAGAGCCACTTGAGCTGAGACCGGAAGTCGGATACATGGTCATACTTGCGTAACCCAAATATGAACCGAATGCAGATGTTTTGGATACGCTCAAACTTATTAAGCTGCTCCTCCGTGAGGTCAAGGTAAGCTATGTCAGCATAGTCCAATATAGGAAGAAGTGGAGTTTGAGAGAGCGCAATTTTGGTGGCAATAGGCAGAAAATTACTGAGCCTTCTAAGAGAACCGACTGCCGCAAACATCTTTCTGCTTACTTCATTAAGGGCCTTATCACACTAGCGATTTGCGAGCGTATTTTCTATACAAATAAGCGACGCGGCGAACACGCTGCGCGATCGCCTTCATACAAAATACGCTCGCAAATCGCAAGTGTGATAAGGCTCTAACCTGTGGCACCCAAGATAAAGTGCGATCAAGAATGACACCGAGGTTTTTTACGCAGTGCGAAAAGGGTATATGAACTCGGTCAAAGAATACAGGTTGGACATTATCAAAGTCAACCCTGGAGATCAGCTTCGAACTGCCAATTACGATAGCTTGAGTTTTAGCAGGATTGACTTTGAGACCAAACCTATGACTCCAATTTAAAATGCGCTCCAAATCACCATTTACGTCGTATAAATGTTAATATTCTGAGCAAAATGTACAGGAAAAGAAAACTTTTTGACGTGATATCACATGCATGTCTTTGTCTAGGGCAGTTATTCGACGGAGCATTGTGACATTTTCGACATATTCAATGTAGTAATATCTTGGAAATTTATTGCTATTCAAGTTCATTAGCTACTTCACGTTTTAATCCTGAATACGGCATCAGTAAATTCATTTTTGCATAGATATTTCTACCTAAATACAAATAGACCAAGTTCAAAATCTACCGGCTGCCCTATTAGAGGGATATGGTCAAATTAGAGATATTGATTTTGGTACAATTAGAGACAAAATAAAATGCTACCTCATACATTTGCGCTTTACTGATATGTTTTATTTTTTATTCACATACTGACCGGCGATTTACCTCAGTATCACCTGTCACGTCATTTTTAATTTTACGAATAAATTATACTCTTCCTAATTATAAAAACGGTTTAAACTCACGTTAAAATTGTCAATTTTAACGTGAGTTTAAACGGCTTTAGAGTTTTAACCGTACCTTCTTAAAATTGGGGAAATTCGTGATATCGATAAACCTAGCGCATCCCTATTGCATTCTTTAGAAGAATGCTAAGTTGTTTTCTAGTGTTGTTGGTATACGTTTCCCAGTGTTGGCTGCGTGCTATCGGAACGAATGGTTAGTAAGAGGTTCACTTCCTTGCAAGATTTGTCTCACACGAACGAGCTATCGCCGCAAGTTACATACATGTGTCTAATAGGTAGTCACTTTTCACAAAAAATAACCAAACCATTCATAAAACCATTAGGTATATGGCTTCATCTTTCGCAGTAGCATGAAGATTCTCGTTTGAGGCGTATTTATTCTGAGGTTTTGATCGAATGAATGAATGCATGAATGAACGAATGAATGAATGAAAGAATGAATGCTTTATTTGAGGAAACAAAAAAGAACCAAATAGAACATCTCCTTTTTAAACTCGATGCAAGGCGATGAGAAAGCCGAGATATTGCTAACTTAGAGATACGATGCCAGCTCGAATTTCCTGGTTAATTCTCGACTTGTATCTTCACCTGCTCGCCCGGAACTATTCGAGCGTTAATTAGCTAACAAAGGCGCCCCCAGCAATTCGAGGGAAAGAGGGCTTGAATAGCTCCCGAACGATTCTTCGCAAACACAGCATTATTGCAGTTTATGTTTATAATTATGCCTTAGATTAGTATTTACTTTTGCTGTGTAAGTTTATTAGTTTATTTATTGCTTTCATAGGTATTACTTACATTACATTAGATTAGCCTCTGATTAAACCATTGATACATAGATCAAAGCTTAAAGAAAAAATGAGTTACCTAGTGGAAGAGACCGCGAATCGAACCCGGTACCTCTGGATTGCCGGTCCAGCGCGTTAACCACTTCGCTACCCTAACTCCTAAGCAACCTATCGAATTTTTCCTTATGCTTTGTGAGCCGATCTTTGTTTATTTTATTAGAAAGGTTTTACACCTTTTAACTCATTTTTCTTTAAGCTTTGATCTTTGTATCAATGGTTTAAATAAAAATTGTGGTGTACCCACATTAAAAAAATGAGACATTACATGTTCATAAATTTATAGCCCATGATTGTTTGTCTTTTTAACCCCCGTCGAGAGAGGTATTATAAGTTTTACACCACCTAGGTCGTAAGTGGGATTTTCTGCCCGCAAATCTCACTTCCCAATCTTCCCATGGCAAGACGTAATACTTTAGAAAAATTGGGCAAGTGCGAGTCCGACTCGCGCATGAAGGGTTTCGTACCATAATCTATAACAAGTTTGTTGTATAGGAGCCCCCCTTAAATATTTATTTTATTTTATTTTTAGTATTTGTTGTTATATCCCACAGTCAAACCAGCTACTGGTTTTGTGGGACAATGTATCTAGATTTAAGGAAATTGTAAAGTTCCTAATCTATACTATTATAAAATCTTAAATTTGTATTGAAAATAAATTTTCTATGGAGGGAGGTCATGATTTCAGGAAAAATCTCGATAGCGTGATGCAGCCGGATAGTTGTTTTGTATGGACACGCGTCGCCGTGCCAACCTGGCGCCATCTGTTTTCAAAAAAACCGTTGTCCTCGCATCACGCCGAAACGGCTGGATAAAAAGCTACCAATTTTGGTACAGGAATAGCTGAACATCCAAAGATGGTTATAGGATACTTTTTATTATGATTAATATTTATCTCTGAAAACATAAATTCCATGAAATATTTTCCTTACAATGTGTAAACCTTATAATGACAGCGTTTGTGATTTTGAATTTAGAACGACGCGACCCCCGCGTGGCTCTTACGTGTACAAATACTAAAAAGTATGAATTCGACATAAGAGGCCTTATTCCTTTTAAAATTTATTTTTTTCATATTATGACAAATATATTGATAATTTCAACCAACTTTTTGAAGTGAATAATACTTTTCCCCGAGTTCTAGGTAGTAACATAGTTATTTCACGCTTTCAATGCGTACAGTCGAAAATAAGTTAAAAAAACTAATTTTCCGCGTGAATTTTGTCAATTTCGAGTAGTTTTTGAAACAAAAATTATCAATGAAAAATTCAAACTGTAGGTTTCAAATATATACCAATAAATCCCAATAGCCCTGTTCTAGAAAGTAACACCAATAGTATGTTAAGAAACATGTTTGATCGTAGAGAAAAATGTCTAAACAATCAGCATTTTAAAAGGAATAAGGCCTCATAATACCTCCGCGCGGCCCACCGGTATTAACAATAAGGTTAAGGTTGTTTGAGGCGTTGAGTTACGGAAACCGTGTTAGTTAGATAGGAAAGATAGCGCCAATTATCGACCAACACAGACGAAAATATGAGTGCAATGTTCGTTGTAATTTGTCTCATGCTCAAAAAAAAACATACATTTCTTTAAAAACACAATTTGCGACAATAGGAACTAATTAATGCTCTTTTATTGAATATGCAATTATATTATTCTGTAGTTTGTAAGTATTGACCATAAAAAAGCCCGGAGACGCAAGAATGTTAATGAATAAAACAGATTTTTTTTATGCTATTTTATAGAGTGTAATTGAAATAAAAGTATTTCAAATCAATTTAAGTAAATTAAATACATTTCTAAATATGTTTTACCAACCAACATTTAGAACATTAGGCGCAAATTTTGGTATCGTTTGTGTTAGGCCTAACGTACTAATAAGGTAGCGAAATGTATAATAAACGATAAATATACGATGTATTTAGCCACAATTTTGCATCTATGTAGTTTTTTTATATATAAAATCTATTCAAAGTAATAAATATCAGTCATTCTTTATTTTTAACGGTGTGTTGAGATTTTGTTCTTTTCCGCTAGATGGCGTTGTTACTTTGGCAAAGTCTCCATACTAACGGCTGCATCGCGCTGTTAAGATTTTTCCTGAGTTAATAACACCAGCTCCATACATGTTGGATTGGAGCTCTTGATGGGTCTCTTCGACAACGACGCCAAGGATTCACGCACGTCGTTGCTTGCCTGTGGCCACGATTCGGCACAAGCTAGGGTGTAGCTGTGATGGGTTAACCTGGACTTCCAGTATTACTATCGAAGTTGTTGAATATTGATCGCATACCTAATATAAGCAGCAGTGTATCAGTTATTGAGAGCTGCTGCCCGACAAAGTATGTATTTTGTATGAAAAACAACCATGATTCGAGACAAGACAAAATTATTAAATTTACGATGTAGAAAGGATTTCACCTAGCCGGGATTTGAACCCAGAACCTACTGAAATAATAACCGTGTCATCTCATGCATTTTCCTTTGCTTCCTTATTCATTATACCACGGATAACAAAACAGTGAGGCCATCACGTATCCGTTCAGTGGTGCTGTCGCCATTATTGACGTACGCTCGATTGAGTTAAGTTGGCACCTGAATCTTATGGCGTTACTTAGGAAATTATTATGACAGGTTATATTATTATATTAGTATTAGTACCATTGTAGACGAAAATAATTTATTGTCATCTTAATAGATGTCATTAATATATGTTCAGGTAGGACTATGAGCTAATTATTCTTCAAGGTGCTTTGAATAGTTATCTACAATAAACAATAAATATTCAAAACTATATATAAACATAAGTCTAGCCTCAAATTAAACTAAACCAAGATGATGTTCACAAGCGTAGCACCGAAGGTGCGGAGCGTTCTAGGGAAGTCGCCCACCCACTAATTTAAGTAGTAACTTAATGCGAGGCCGCAGGCCGAGCTCTACGTAGCACTGAAGGTGCAGAGCGTCCCAGGGATGCCGCTCACACATTTAAGCTTATATTAAGTGTGTGGGCGGCCTCGCATTAAGTTTTTTTAAATCTACAATAGACAATAAATATTAAAAACGATCTTTTAAACATACCTAAGTCTTGACTCAATCTTAATTAAACCAAGATGATGTTCACAAGCGAAGCACCGAAGGTGCGGAGCGTTCTAGGGAAGTCGCCCACCCACTAATATAAGTAGTAACTTAATGCGAGGCCATAGGCCGAGCTCTACGTAGCACCGAAGGTGCAGAGCGTCCCAGGGATGCCGCTCACACATTTAAGCTTATATTAAGTGTGTGGGCGGCCTCGCATTAAGTTTTTTAAATCTACAATAGACAATAAATATTAAAAACGATCTTTTAAACATACCTAAGTCTTGACTCAATCTTAATTAAACCAAGATGATGTTCACAAGCGAAGCACCGAAGGTGCGGAGCGTTCTAGGGAAGTCGCCCACCCACTAATATAAGTAGTAACTTAATTTTATTTTATGGAAATAAAATAAGAAATCAAATCAGCGTAATTGACTAATGTGTTTTATTGATGAGAATATTTTTCAGTAGCTGACAGTTAGTCTAAAAAAGTAAAAAAGACCAACCAATCACAGTTATGTTGGCAGTACTGTATTAATCTAGAGAATAATAATCTTGCCAACATCATAAAATAATCTAACACTCCTCCTCGATTGTAGATGTGATGCTCAAACTTTGCAAAAACATTTACAATCGCATTCCAAACAAATTATACAAAAGAACATAGAATTAAATTAGTGACATTCGCTAAAGCAATAAATAACATTAAATTAAATAAGTATCATTCGCTAATGCAATCAATCAAGTAACATTATGTCTAATAAAATTCGCTCATGCACATTATTTGTACTGACTCCTCCTTAATTATCAAACTAATATTCATTTAAAAATACTCAAGATTAATATTACTAGTATACACATAACAGATCTCTATTATGAGAAAACTTATCTAATGACAATATTTTAGTAAAAATGTCAGCTGCATTGTTATAAGAGTCGACATGGTATAGAGTGATTATCTTTTTTCTGATCAAATCTTTAACAAAGTGATATTTAATATCGATGTGTTTTGCACGTTTGCTATTTTCATAGCTGTTGGACATTGATATAGCTCCCATATTGTCTACATAAATTTCAGGTGTTAAACACTCACCAAAATCCTTGGCTAACCCTTTGATATTAATGACTTCGCTGCACGCTGTAGCTAGTGCGACATATTCAGCCTCCGCTGTAGAAAGTGCCACGCAGCTTTGTTTTCTAGAGAACCATCCGATAACATTACCATAATACATGATGACACATCCACTCATGCTTTTTCTATCAGTCTTTTGCCCTGCCCAATCGGCATCTGAATAGGCATTAATAGTGCAGTTATCATTCTGCCTTTTGTAGTTTAGTCCATACTCCTTCGTTTGCTTTATGTATCTGATTATTCTTTTCGCTTGTTTCCAACATTGGATATCAGGCTTGTCCAAAAATTGACTTAGATATGAGACCGCATAACTTATGTCTGGTCTTGTGACGGTTGCCAAAAACATTAAACTTCCAATTATTTCTCTATACGGTACGTCTATTTTATCATTAGTTGCTTTTATTTGTAAATCCTTTTCCATTGGCGTTTTTACTCCATTGCAGTCAGTCATATTAAACTTCTGTAACATTTTTTCAATTTGTTTGCTTTGATTTATTTTCATTCCTTCTTCATTTCTGGTAATTTCCATACCTAGAAATTTATTGATTTTTCCCAAATCTTTTGCATTAAATTCCTTATGTAGCATCTCTGTTACTTTATTTATCGCTTCGACTTCCCCTGCTAGTAGAATGTCGTCTACAAACACTAAAAACCATACTTTACTATTGTAGTATAAGCAAAAATCATGTTGAGACCGCTTTAATCCGACGGTCTTTGTTAAGAAATCATTAAGCCTTTCATTCCAGCACTTGGGGCTTTCTTTCAATCCATATAGACTTCTTTTTAGTTTTAATACTTTGTTCTTCTCAACCTTCACTCCTTTCGGTACTTTAATATAAACTTCATTTTCTAAAAATCCATTTAAAAAGGCTGTGGGAATATCAAATTGACTTATTTCATAATCATTTCTTACTGCATGTGCTAAAAACATTCTAATTGTATTCATCCTCGCTACCGGTGAATAATTATTCCCAAAATAACTTTCTTTCTGCTGAAAACCTTTTGCTACTAATCTAGCCTTCTTTAAACCATTGTCTTTAGTTTTAAATACCCATTTCGTATCAATTGCCTTTTTGCCTTTAGCGTCAACTACTTCCCAAGTTTCCAACTTTTCTAATGAATTTATTTCTTTCGCAATTGCTTCTTCCCATTCTTTGTCTTTAATCGCTTCTTCATAATGTATTGGGTCTTCCGAGGATATTAAACAGTATGCCATATATATTTCATAATCATTTAAGTGTTTTGGCTTATTTATTTGTCTTCCTGCTCTGGTATTCATGGTTACATCATTTGGACAATTTTGATACGCTTCCATTTCTTCTTCTGCTTCATCATAGCTGGTATCATTTTCTTCAATTTCTTCTTCATTTTGTCTACTTTCTTTATTTTCAGTGTCTTTTTCAGTTTCAATCTTGTCATTTTCTTTCTCATGTACTATTTTATTTTCTTCGTATATTTCAATTTCTTCTTCTTCATCATTATGAACATAAGGTCTAAATATTTTTGCATTTTCGCCTTTCTCTTCATTTTTAAATACGATTTCATTTTCATTAAACTTTACGTCTGTTGATATTACGATTTTATTTTCTTTGGGATCAAAAAGTCTGTATCCCGAACCGCAATATCCGACCATTATCAATTTCTTAGCTCTTGGCTCTAATTTTCTTGGTTTAGGCAATGTTACAGCCCATGCTTGGCTGCCGAAGACTCTTAGCTTCGTCAAATTGTTGTTGCCATACCATAACATTGATGGTGTTTTTCCATTTAATGCTGTAGTTGGACTTCTATTTATCTCATACGCAGATGTCATCACTGCTTCGCTCCACAGTTCTTTTGGTAATTTTGTTTCAATCAATTTTGTCCGTACTTTATTTATTAATGTGCGATTCATTCGTTCTGAAGTTCCGTTTTGCTGTGGCGTATATGGTGCTGTGTATTCAATTCGTATTCCCTTGTCCGTACAGTATCTTTTAAATTTGTTGGAACTGAATTCGCCACCATTATCGAGTCTTAAGCTCTTTGTTTTAAATCCGAATTGGGTTTTAATATATCTTATAAAATTTATTATATTACCCTCTGCTTCATCTTTCGTTTTCAGTAAACGGACTACCAGGTAGTGTGAGTAATCATCAATAAGTACTTGAAAGTATCGGAATCCATATATACTTATAGGCTCTATGGGTCCACAAATGTCTGAATGTATTAAATCTCCAATTTGTTTACTATTGCTTTTCTGGTAGTAGAAGCTTCTTCGTGTGCTCTTTCCCTCAATACATGTGTCGCAGATCTTGTCAGGTATAGGTAAATTTAATAGTTTTAAATCATTATAATTTATATGGCCAAGTCTTTTGTGCCATAAGTCGCTGTTCTCGCTTGCCACATAAGCATTTTCAATGTTGACATCAAGTTTTAATATGTACAAATTGTTCGATTTGTTTCCTTTAATAAAAACGTTGTCTTTTCTTATCAATACAGCATCGTTGGTGAATGTGATGTTGAAACCTTTTTCTGTCAACTTGTTAATTGATAATAAGTTATGTCGTAATCCTTCTACCAATAATACTTCCATATCGATTTGTATTGGACGTGAGCTTTGATAATCGGCTGTCAAAATGCCTTTTCTTCTCGCTGTCAGAACCTGTCCATTGGCAATTTGTATCTTAATTGGTGTTGACAGTTCTGTTATATTTGTAATAAACTTCTCGCATTCCTCTTTTACCATGTGGTTCGTTGCGCCAGAATCGAGGATAAAATGGTCTGTATTTTCGATTGCAGCCATTGCAATGAATGATAGCTTATCTTTTGAATGATGTGGGCTTTGACTTTGTCCTCTAAATGTACCTCTGTTACTTCTACCTCTAAATGAACTTCTGCCTCTGTAAGAGTTTTGGCCTCGGTACATAGTTCGGCCTCTTTGTTGGTTAAAATTATTGGTGTAGTTACTAAAACAATCTGTGGCCTTGTGGCCTCTTTTACCACACTTAAAGCAGGCCATAAATGTTAATTCGGGCATTGTTTCTTTGCCACTATTCTTCAGTTCGGCATCTAATAGTCGGGATTTTACAAAATCTTCGCATAATTCTTTTTCTACACTCATAGTTTCAAGAGTTGTAATAACAGTTTCGTATGAATCAGGTAAAGTAAGTAATAAATGTGCTACCTTGTCACTTTCGTCCAGCTTGCAGCCCGCGGCTTCCATCTCACTTATGATCGAGTCAAATTTCAAGAAATGGTCTTGTAAATTACCCGTACATTTTAAAGATAACAGTTTCTTCTTTAGGTGTAATTTATTGAACACGCTTTTTCTTTCAAATATTTCTTCTAGCTTTTTAATCATTTGTTTACTCGTCTCTGCCTTTTTAATAATATCTAAGTATTTATCTGATACGTATTGTACGATCGTCGATTTCGCTTTCGCGTCTTTAAGCATAAAACTTGCATACTTATCTTTTTCCACAGGCGGATCTTCTATTAAAACATTTGAGACGTCTTTTTCGTTCAATAAAATCTGTATCCTAAATTTCCAATTCGAAAAATTTTGTTTCTCATCAAGTTGCGGCATTACCATGGAAGCCATTTTGTTCTAAATTTGCCGTTACAATTTGAAATTATTTTTATTACCTGAAAAAATCTTAAAATAACCGGACTAATTTACTATGCCATCTGGCTGACTAATTTTCCTTTTTATTTTCCATTTCCAAGTCGCCCATAACCTTTTATTTTATGGAAATAAAATAAGAAATCAAATCAGCGTAATTGACTAATGTGTTTTATTGATGAGAATATTTTTCAGTAGCTGACAGTTAGTCTAAAAAAGTAAAAAAGACCAACCAATCACAGTTATGTTGGCAGTACTGTATTAATCTAGAGAATAATAATCTTGCCAACATCATAAAATAATCTAACACTTAATGCGAGGCCGTAGGCCGAGCTCTACGTAGCACCGAAGGTGCAGAGCGTCCCAGGGATGCCGCTCACACATTTAAGCTTATATTAAGTGTGTGGGCGGCCTCGCATTAAGTTTTTTAAATCTACAATAGACAATAAATATTCAAAACAATTTTTTAAACATAAGTATTGCCTCAATTTTAATTAAACCAAGATCATGTTCACAAGCTTGGGCGCCTTCCCTAGGACGCTCCGCACCTGCGGTGCTAGGTCCGGAGGCCGAGCTCCACGTAGCACCGAAGGTGCAGAGCGTCCCAGGGAAGCCACTCACACACTTCAACTTATATTAAGTAGGTGGACGGCTTCGCATTAAGTTATTTAAATCTACAATAGACAATAAATATTCAAAACAATTTCTTAAACATAAGTCTTGCCTTAATTTTAATTAAACCAAGATCATGTTCACAAGCGTAGCACCGCAGGTGCGGAGCGTCCTAGGGAAGGCGCCCACCCACTTATATAAGTAGTAACTTAATGCGAGGCCGTAGGCCGAGCTTCACATAGCACCGAAGCTGCAGAGCGTCCCAGGAAAGCCGCTCATACATTTTCTTCGGCCTCGCATGACGTTACTTCAACTTATATTAAGTGGGTGGGCGGCTTCTTTGCGACGCTCCGCACCTTCGGTGCTACGCGGAGCTCGGCCTGCGGCCTCGCATTAAGTTACTTCAACTTATATTAAGTGGGTGGGCGGATTTCTTGGGACGCTCCGCACCTTCGGTGCTACGCGGAGCTCGGCCTTCGGCCTCGCATTAAGTTACTTCAACTTATATTAAGTGGGTGGGCGGCTTCCTTGGGACGCTCCGCACCTACGGTGCTACGCGGTGCTCGGCCTTCGGCCTCGCATTAAGTTACTTCAACTTATATTAAGTGGGTGGCGGCTTCTTTGCGATGCTCCGCACCTTCAGTGCTACGCGGAGCTCGGCCTGCGGCCTCGCATTAAGTTACTTCAACTTATATTAAGTGGGTGGGCGGCTTTCTTGGGACGCTCCGCACCTGCGGTGCTACGCGGAGCTCGGCCTGCGGCCTCGCATTAAGTTACTTCAACTCATATTAAGTGGGTGGGCGGCTTCCATGGGACGCTCCGCACCTACGGTGCTACGCGGAGCTCGGCCTTCGGCCTCGCATTAAGTTACTTCAACTTATATTAAGTGGGTGGCGGCTTCTTTGCGACGCTCCGCACCTTCGGTGCTACGCGGAGCTCGGCCTGCGGCCTCGCATTAAGTTACTTAAACTTATATTAAGTGGGTGGGCGGCTTTCTTGGGACGCTCTGCACCTACGGTGCTACGCGGAGCTCGGCCTTCGGCCTCGCATTAAGTTACTTCAACTTATATTAAGTGGGTGGCGGCTTCTTTGCGACGCTCCGCACCTTCGGTGCTACGCGGAGCTCGGCCTGCGGCCTCGCATTAAGTTACTTAAACTTATATTAAGTGGGTGGGCGGCTTTCTTGGGACGCTCCGCACCTACGGTGCTACGCGGAGCTCGGCCTTCGGCCTCGCATTAAGTTACTTCGATTTATATTAAGTGGGTGGGCGGCTTTCTTGGGACGCTCCGCACCTACGGTGCTACGCGGAGCTCGGCCTTCGGCCTCGCATTAACTTACTTCAACTTATATTAAGTGGGTGGGCGGCTTTTTTGAGACGCTCTGCACCTTCGGTGCTACGCGGAGCTCGGCCTTCGGCCTCGCATTAAGTTACTTCAACTTATATTAAGTGGGTGGGCGGCTTCCTTGCGACGCTCCGCACCTACGGTGCTACGCGGAGCTCGGCCTCCGGCCTCGCATTAAGTTACTTTAACTTATATTAAGTGGGTGGGCGGCTTCTTTGCGACGCTCCGCACCTTCGGTGCTACGCGGAGCTCGGTCTGCGGCCTCGCATTAAGTTACTTCAACTTATATTAAGTGGGTAGGCGGCTTCTTTGCGACGCTCCGCACCTTCGGTGCTACGCGGAGCTCGGCCTGCGGCCTCGCATTAAGTTACTTCGATTTATATTAAGTGGGTGGGCGGCTTTCTTGGGACGCTCCGCATATACGGTGCTACGCGAAGCTCGGCCTTCGGCCTCGCATTAACTTACTTCAACTTATATTAAGTGGGTGGGCGGCTTTTTTGAGACGCTCTGCACCTTCGGTGCTACGCGGAGCTCGGCCTTCGGCCTCGCATTAAGTTACTTCAACTTATATTAAGTGGGTGGGCGGCTTCTTTGCGACGCTCCGCACCTACGGTGCTACGCGGAGCTCGGCCTCCGGCCTCGCATTAAGTTACTTCAACTTACATTAAGTGGGTGGGCGGCTTTCTTGAGACGCTCCGCACCTGCGGTGCTACGCGGAGCTCGGCCTTCGGCCTCGCATTAAGTTACTTCGACTTAAATTAAGTGGGTGGGCGGCTTCCTTAGGACGCTCCGCACCTTCGGTGCTACGCGGAGCTCGGCCTTTGGCCTCGCAATAAGTGTAGTAAACGTATGATATTGTGTTTACGCGTGCGAAGCCGCGGGCAATAGCTAGTAAATAAATAATAATAAATAATAATAGCGGCAATAGAAATACATCATCTGTGAAAATTTCAACTGTCTAGCTATCACCGTTTTTAAGATACAGCCTGGTGACAGACGGACGGACGGACGGACGGACGGACGGACGGACAGCGAAGTCTCAGTAATTAGGGTCCCATTTTTACCCTTTGGATACGGAACCCTAAAAACTACGAGCTGTAAGAAAAAAAGTGTCCCAATATTTTTACGTTCCATTCCGTTACCATTTCCATATGACCTACTAACGTAACGGTAACGGAACTAACGGAATGGAAAAAAAAAATTATTACATTTTAGGGCACTTTTTCTCTCCTAATTAGATCGGCAGAACTCGTGATTTTCAGTAGAAAATGCCTAAAATATCCAAAATTAAAAAAAAGTTGGGTGTAGAACAAAAAAAAAACCGGCCAAGTGCAAGCCTGACCTGACTCGTGCACCGAGGGTTTCGTACAAATGCTTATCCCAACTTAACTGGCCGGGTTGTGACGTTTGCACCTGGCATGCATGGTGCCGGATACAAATGAGGTGCAAAGTTAACGCAACCGATCAGGTTTGTCGTATGGGAGCCCCCTTAAATATTTATTTATTCTGTTTTTTAGTATTTGTTGTTATAGCGGCAACAGAAATACATCATCATCTCCCTGCCCTTATCCCACTTATGTAGGGTCGGCAACAGAAATACATCTGTCAAAATTTCAACTGTCTAACTATCATGGTTTATGAGATACAGCCTGGCGAAAGACGGACAGACAGACAGACGGACACTGGAGTCCATAGTAATAGGGTCCCGTTTTTACCCTTTGGGCGTGGAGCCCTAAAATGGCCCAGGTATCTGTTTTATCACTACATAGTATAAAACAAAGTCGCTTCCAGCTGTCTGCTTAGATCTTTAAAACTACGCAACGGATTTTGATGCAGCTTCTTTAATAGATAGAGTGCAAAGAAGGTTTATATGTATAATACATGCATAATTTATCTGCATTGCACCCGTGCGAAGCCGGGGCGGGTCGCTAGTGTCCAATAAAGTGTTTACTGTTTACATCACATGACTGTAATCATTGCAATAAGGCCGGAAAAACTCGCAAACACGAAAACTAGAAACCATTACCCACCCTAGAACAATAGCAAACACACGCTGGCAACTCGGAGGCAATAAAAAGAGATATTAAACGGCGGTGGCCATTCATCACAAGTGTTGCCAGATTGATATAAGATACCCTCCGGGGTAATGGTTTTTGTACCGCTTGTGAAGGATTTTTAATTTACCTTGCAAATATAAGACGTTTTCTTGGTTGTATGTACCGACCAAGCGTCGTTTCAACTTGTCCAAAAATTCTTTCGCACAGTCTGACAAAAAAGAGTGTAATTAAAAAGTAGCAATACTTTAGGTGGTAGTCCCTGTTTTCTTAGATTGATTAGAAAGAAGAATACTCTTTAATTTGTACTCTTTTCTTGTCAGACTGTAGGTATGTCCGTGTTTTCAGCTGTTCTCGCCTCCAGGCAGCTATCTCAACTGTTTCTCGTAACATTTTGTGAGTAGGTTTGTTATATTGATTTAAACTTATATGATTTTGGCACATTATTAACAAAACGGGAGTTAATCGCTCAAAAAGTGTTAATTTGATTACCTCGACGTTTCAAACGTGATGTTATGTTCATGGTCTTGAAAAAAATACGCGGACGAAATTCGGCACAAACTAAGCTTGGTTTTTGGTAAATTCCTTTAAAAAATTGGCTCTCACACTTCCTCACTGAATTTATTTAGGCTTGTTTAATTCTTTCAGACGAGCAATTTTCGAGCAAATCGACTATTTTCACAAACGTGCGCAAAAAAGTACTATTGGCAGTTAAAGCTTGTCTTGAAAATTAAATATAAAACCTTTTATAGGCTGTAATTTTTAACCCTCGACGAAAAAAGGGGGTGTCATGTGTATCTGTTTATTTGTGTATCTGTGTGTATGTCTGTGGCATCGTAGCTTCCAAACGGATGGGGCAATTTGAGTTTTTAATCGAAAAACTTGCCCGTCGAGATGGTTTTTAGCTATGTTTGGTGGAAATAGGCCCAGTTACCAAGATATTCAGCTTTAATTGAAACTGATCAAGATCTCAGCCAAAATTGAAGCTAAGAATTCCAAATTTTGTATTTATGTTCGGTTTTAGTAGCATTTTCTATATCCCTCATTGAATGAGGGTCTCATGATGACCAGATAATTGTGTGGGGGTGTTTTAAAGTTTTAATTTAGGTTATTGTAAGTATAGATTCTCCACGGGGGCTAAAGCATGCGGTTCTTCAAGAGGGGAGTCAATAGGTTGTTAAAGAGTCGGCAGCGCGTGTGTGATGCTCCTGGCGTCGCAAGCGTCTATAGGTGGCGGTAACTGCTTAGCATCAGGCGGGCCGAATGCTTGCTTGCCACCGTGGTAGTATAAAAAATATACTATATCCATACTAATATTATAAATGCGAAAGTGTGTCTGTCTGTCTGTCTGTCTGTCTGTTACCTCTTCACGCTTAAACCGCTGAACCGATTTAGATGAAATTTGGTATATAGATAGTTTCAGTCCCGGGGAAGGACATAGGATACTTTTCATCCCGAATAAATTTAGTGTTCCCGTGGGATGAGCGGGTAACACCGCGGGGCACAGCTAGTATACTATACTATATGTTATAAATGCGAAAGTGTGTCTGTTTGTCTGTTACCTCTTCACGCTTAAATCGCTGAACCGTCTTAGATGAAATTTGGTATGGAGATAGTTTGAGACCCGGGAAAGGACATAGGATACTTTTCATCTCGAATAAATTTAGTGTTCCCGTGGGATGAGCGGGTAACACCGCGGGGCACAGCTAGTATACTATATACCTAACGATTATTTGTTTGTTTGCCCACAGATGGTGGCGGGGCGGGGGCGGTGCTAGGCATGCAGGGCGCCGCGCCCGCCGCCGACGGCGACCAGGCGCAATTCGAGGCGGATAAGCGGGCCGTCTATAAGTACGTCCAAGTCTATTTCCTTCTCTATCTTTTGGTGAGATTAAGAGGCCCTGACTTTGGAATCGGAAATCTTTTTTTTTTTTTTTTTTTTATTCAAAATAGCCATGCATTTAACCTCGATTGCACCTGATGTTAAGTGACAATAAGGCCTAAGATGGAGCATGCTTGGCTAGAAGATGCCTATTCACTCTCAACTTAAAGAGATCCAAGTTTTCCAGGCCAGCCCAACTGGACCACCGAACCTGATGCCAGAGCCATTGAATTTTTCAACCAGTTCTACGTGCCTTAGCCGGCATCGCAGCACATTTCATTGTAATTGGTTTACGTTAGTAGACGGTAGTGCTTTAATAAAAATAATCACTATCCGTGTCTATACCTACTAACCCAGCTGTTATTTTCCGGCGTCTGCAGTAATGTACTGTCTGTCATTCCAGACACCCGCTCTTCCCACTACTAGCTCTGCTCCTGGAGCGTTGTGAGCAGGCGACGGCGGGGGCGGAGCCTCCAGCAGCTGACGCGTTCGGTGCCGACCTGCAGGCGTTTGTGCAGCACCAGCGACGGGACCGCCGGCCGTTCCTCGTCGACGACCCTGAGATTGATGGGCTCATGATTAAAAGCATACAGGTAAGTTCTGGAAGGATAGAAGGTGTTTGAGCCTCGACCAGGAAATGCGACCCCTGAATCCAGTGAAATGAAACACTCTTTTGGTTGCTCCAAGATATAATGTATAGAATTCTCGAACCTTTAGTATATTTTACGTTGGCCAAACGATACCGCGATGCAGAAGTTGGCTTGTATTACAAAGCGTGATCTAGCGGCAAATTGAGTAACAAAAAGTACAAATTGACATAAACAGAAGGTTCTAAAAGAAGGAGGCAAGGGGCAACACCATGTAAGATTACAGTTTTCTCGTCGAAGAACGAAGAAGAGCTTATTCCTATCTTAAAGGCCTGCAAAAAATGTATATCGCCTCTGTCCGTCTACCACAACTATGCTTTGTGACTCTTGTAGCGTGGCATAGCGTCACCTGTCACTCTCTTACAGTATTGTACTGTACAGAAAGAGATAGGTACATCTGGCGCGAGAAAGAGTCGCGTGTTACAGGTGTTGCAGTTGTCCGTGGGCGTCAGTCATCGCTTACCACCAAGCAATCAGTGTACTCGTTTGCTTCCTATGTCACAAAAACAAAGACTTGGACACGAGCTGTTTGAGAGCTTCAGAAAAAATATCTATTCAGTTATCCAATATTTCAGTTTCTAGATAGTTCAAGTCTAGAAGAGTCAAGGCTGCCGTCAGTTCCTAGGTCAAAAACAGGTCTAGAAAACCGCAGCTCTAAAATCCATACTAATATTATAAATGCGAAAGTGTGTCTGTCTGTCTGTCTGTTACCTCTTCACGCTTAAACCGCTGAACCGACTTAGATGAAATTTGGTATGGAGATAGTTTGAGACCCGGGAAAGGACATAGGATACTTTTCATCCTGAATAAATTTAGTGTTCCCGTGGGATGAGCGGGTAACACCGCGGGGCACAGCTAGTATTCTATAACCATGCCCTCCCATCACGAAGGAAATATAATTAGTAACAAAAAAATCCCATAGAGGGCATCATAGGTCTCAAATCGACATTATGAAACAATTTTATTATCCCGCAATTTGGCCCATAATTATGCAATAACTAATCAAGTACATGTTAATCTAAATGCAGATTATCATCATGAACACCAATTCAACGCTTTATTTTAGAATCTAAGTCTTTTATTTTAAACCTATCTATTCAATCGATCGTGACATGAAAATTAGCTATCACACTACGCTATAACTAAAGATTATTCTATTTCCAGGTGCTGAGGATTCATCTGCTAGAACTAGAGAAGGTGCAGGAGCTATGTCGCGACTTCTGCGGGAGGTACATCGCGTGTCTCAAGACGAAGATGCAGAGCGAGAACCTACTCCGGACAGACTATACGGGAGGTTAGTGTTGGTCACCAAATGCCCTAGTGCAATGAATGGATGGATGGATGGATGGTTGCCGGATCTATACGGGAGGTTAGTGTTGGTCACCAAATGCCCAGGTGCAATGAATGGATGGATGGATGGATGGTTGCCGGATCTATACGGGAGGTTAGTTTTGGTCACCAAATGCCCAGGCGCAATGAATGGATGGGTGGATGGATGGTTGCCGGATGCTCAGGACTGAGTATCTCGAACATCTAACATTGCTGTGACACATGGCTCTTTGTCACGCGATGTAGCCTGCCACATTCCTTCCAATACCGTGCGAGAGAGATGATGCTGATTTGCGGCAAGATATGCCAACCCCGCAGGGTGATGCTGTTTATGCTGATGCAGGTGATGTAGCAATGGTACCACTTACTCCAGACGGACACGGGAGGTTAGTGTCTTGGTTACCATTTATAGGGACATCAGACGACAAGAACGACGTAGAAAGGGACAACATGAACAATCTACGTGCAAACCGTCGCCTCCGCCAGCGGGGACGGCCACCGAGATGATTACACTTTCCTTACCCCACGATCCAAATTCCAGCTAGATGATATACACTAACAGACTGACCTCAAAACGACGTTGTCAAGCTAGGTACACGTCCACTGGTTCGAGTGCCCGTGCACGCCAGCACACACACTATAGGCGCTGGGACAGTGCGCTGCCTACAGCCTAGCAACAAGATGTCGATTACAGCCGTAAGGCTACCGAGCAAGCCATAAATTACGATTACGGATGGTTAGGATTCTGAGCATCTGGAACATCTAGCATAACTATGACGCGTTACTCTCTGTCGCGATATATATCTGCCACATTCCTACCAATACCGTGCGAGCAAGACAGATGCTGAGTCACAGCAAGGTATGCCAGCCCCTTAGGGTAATGCTGTTGTTGCTGGAGCAGGTCTGCCGTGCTTCGGTGAAAGGTCGTATCCCTATATCGATTCCATAGTAAGATACGACTTTTAAACGTAGTGGCAGAGGTGATGTAGTAATGTCCCAACTTACTCCGGACTGACTATACGGGAGGTTAGTGTCTTTGCTACCGGTAGGCAAGAAGAAAAAAGGAATTTGTTGAACAACATAGAGAAGGCTTTAATAAAAACAATTAATTTGGGTTTAGCACATCGTCACTATCGATTCTCAACATAGTTTGAGATGATGGTGCCGATTATAAAGTCTGAATCTTTACGATAAATGGCGCTACGATGCCACCCAAAGGCATGTAGGAGCAACTGATTGAAAAATTCAATGGCTCTAGCATCAGGATCGGTGGTCCAGTTGGTAGGACGCCCGTGTTGGCCCGGAAAGCCGTTGGAGAGGCAGGTTTGAATCCTGCGTGAACCGCTAAATTTTTCAACTTCATTGTAAAAATAAAGATGGAGAGGGAAGATGTTTCACCTCATAGGACATGACGCTTTTATAAGCAACATCGTCCAAGGAAAGAGAGGCAGGGGTAGACCCAGAGATGGGCAAAAGTTAATCGATTAACGATTCAAATTAACTTTTTTAATCTAGATTAACGATTAAAATACACGATTAGTTAATCTAATCGTACGAGTTCCGCTTAATTTAATCTGGATTGAGTTAATCGTCGATTAATTTTTAGCGATTAAGTTTTTAATCGATTAGTTAATTCGATTAATTTTCTCTCGATTAGATTAACTAATATAAGATAAAATAAGATTTTTTTTTTAAGTCTAAGAGGGGCCTAGAACTTCTTAGAGTACTGCACTATAAAAACCATCTTGTATTACTGTAACAAGAGAGAAGAGGGAAGACGGAAGAGGGAAGAGGGAAGAGGGAAGAGGGAACAGTCGGATACAAAGGTATCCGCACCAAAAAAGTTTCTAAAGGTACATTTTCAGTCCTGGACAAGACATACCTATTGTATTTTCGTAAAAAGCACAAATGCACGTGTTCCAACTTTTAATCGAGAAATTAATCGTGAAATTTATTCGATTAAAATGACGATTAGTTAATCGTTAATGGAAGTCTCTCTCGATTAAGTTAAGCTAGATTAAATTAATCGCGATCAATTTTGACGATTAACTTTTCTAATCGATTAATTAATCGATTAAAAAATTAATCGATTAATGCCCATCTCTGGGTAGACCAAGAATAAGCTACATAAAACAGATAAAAGAGAAGGTAAACGTCATATCGTACAGGGAAATCAAGGAGTTGGCTATGGATACTATGGATAGGGATAGATGGAGACAGCTACACCAGCAAGAGTTTGACTCTTAAATTTATCGTGATGGGCCATAATATGCTTTAAATTAGATCAATTATGGTAAGAAATATGGTTACAATATATCATTGTATGAAAGTTCGCAGCTTGGTGTAGTACTTTCAATATTTTTGACAGGGGACTGACGACAGTTGCAACGCGTGTAGAATCACCCTAAACGTACACTTAAATTGTGTTTAAGTTTTTTCCTATGAGAATCTGTGTCCTTGAAAAGTCCGATTACAACTACGTATTAAGGGTTTTTTTATTTGTTTTCAGGAGGAGTGGAGAGCAATAACAATCTGTCGGGCACGTTAGACGACCATTCTAGTACTTCCAACTCCCCTCAGTATCAGGTATGAAATGTATGTTAATTTCTATTGTATGTTGTACATTTAAATTACAGATGTAGTGAATAATAGTATTATTTCTTTTTTTTGTCGGGTTAGTTCGTTTTAATATTTCCATCTCAACTTTTTAACCGAAGTTGATAGGAAAACGCGCTTAAATGAACTTTTCCGACGAAATACGATAGAAATCATACGTACGTATCAATTATGTATTAATAGTTTAGCCACAGTTAGTTTAATTTAAAAGTGAAATTCGGAAATTATTTATTATAGGTCCAAGACGACTACTCTATACAGGCATAGTTGTCGTAGATTTCGGTTATTTTATGTCAGAAAAATTAATATTTAGCGTGTACACTGTACACGATGCAAAGCTCTCTCGATCTCTATACTAATTTACATTTGTTAGAAATATGAAATGTGGTCAATCTTGATGAAAATGAAAATGAAAAATGTTTATTTAGGTTTCATAGAAGTTAACACTATAAAAGGTTGGAGCCACCCACTAAAAAAATGTGTTAACCCCAACTTATGTGATGATCAGTATGTTTGTCCCCAGTCGCCGCCCGCGCCGCTGCCGGCGCCCCCGTCGTATCCGGTGTTCCACACGGAGCTCCCCTTCGCACCGCCAAGACCCGATCCACGTGAGTATTGCAATTCATTTATAATAATAATAATGAATAGCGGATAACCTCACACAAATCGATCTAGTCCTAAATTAAGCTCATATGATGCATGTTATACGTATAAACCTTTCCTCTTGAAACACTATTAAACAAAACCGCATCAAATCCGTTGCTTAGTTTTAAAAATCTACGCATACATTGTGATAGACAGCAGGAAGCGACTTTGTTTTATACTATGTAGTGATCATTTATTTAGAAACATTATTATGAGTAACATTACATATACCTCAATTGCGTATAGGGTTACCATATGAAAAAAATTAATGTCCTGATAAAAATCTCGACATCACCCTAAAAGTTCTGACATTTCTGTTTATATGTCAGACAAAAAACCTGAATTAATAATTGTTTAAATATCATATTAATAAAATATATATATATATTGCTTGGTTTTGTGAATAGATACAGCAAAAAATGCTGGTAGACTGGTAGAAAAATCCGAATATCGGCTTCCTTTACCGTCCTAACGGCATTTTGTGAGCCATTTTGGCAACATGACTTTTCTGATGTAAAAAAGCCTGCTGAATTCGATTCTGGATGTTGCCAAGCCGAATTTTGCCCCCCTCCCCCCATTTCCCCCCTTTTTACCTCAAAATATGCCCCTAATCACGGTTTTTACGGTTTTATACAAAAAGTATTACAGCTAGAAAAAAAATGTCAAAGACAAGAATGATCTCTATAAAATTTCCTATAACATGGTGTATAAACTTTTTTAGTAGGCCTTATGGTTTGTGAGCAATATCTTCCCGAACTTCATAGACTGGTAGAAAATTCTAAATATCGGCTTCCTTTACCGTGCTAACGGCATTTTGGGATCCATTTTGGCAACATGACTTTTCAGATGTAAAAAAGCCTGCTGAATTCGGTTCTGAATGTTGCCAAGCCGAATTTTGCCCCCCTCCCCCCTTTTCCCCCCTTTTCAACCTCAAAATATGTCCCTAATCACGATTTTTACGGTTTTATACAAAAAGTTTTACAGCTAGAAAAAAAGTGTCAAAGACAAGAATGATCTCTATAAAATTTCCTATAACATGGTGTATAATTTTTTTTAGTAGGCCTTATGGTTTGTGAGCAATATCTTCCCGAACTTCATTATTTTTTTAAAAATTGATAAACTTGGTCGAGGCAGTGAAATGCACTTATTTTAGGATAATTGGTATCGCACAGGATCCAGCTGCTCTGCAGCGCTTGACGCTGACATCCAGTTTGCATGCTGCTTATTATCTGTCAAGACTCACGAGACTTTCAGTCATAAGCAGTCGTCAGATTTACACGCAGAACCGTACCCAAGTCGGGCTAAAAGGGCCGTAGAAAATAAAAATGCTTTGCTTCTGAACATGAAACCCTTCGAAATGCTCAGTTCTACGCCAGATTCTCCAGAAATGTGCCTTAGAAATGCAGTTACCCAGGATCTTGCAACAGAAAAAAATAAAGTGCCAATTCACACTGCTAAGCAGCTTGGCTCACTCTAAGTAACGAAGTTTGTTTCCGAAAGGCTCACCAACAGCAGCCCGTCTAGCTAGCACAACTATGCTTTGCGACTCTTGTCGCGCGACATAGCGCTACCCGTGACCCTCTTACATTACTGCACAGAAAGAGACAGGCAATTATCTCGCGCCAGAAATGGCCGTTTGCGACAGTTGTGCTAGGGGTGCAGGTCTACAAGCTACAACGCAAAGTTCAAAATGAACTAAGGTCCGACCTTCAAGACCTGTACAAGGCAGGTCGTTCAAAATCTACCATATTTGCGTCTGATGTGGGGGGCAAACGCTCAGGCGCTGGAGTGGTGCCAAACAAAGCATAGCCTGCATCGTCACATACTCGACTTGTACAGCAGGGACAGAAACTTCTCAGCCTTTCGCTCATGGGGTGTATGTCTATCTCATTGAGTAGTTCACAGTGCTTTCGATATCGGAAAACGGAATACTTTTAATCAAAGGAGTGTCTAGGTAAATGTTTTAGAAACGCAAATGATCAATTTAATTATTTTGTTACATGCAATAAAGCCGTTCGAATCGCCAGTGCCTGAGTAAAACGCCAGAATATTTTAACGTCCTAAAGCAGTCCCTTAATTTTGTCATGATGATGAATGATAAGCAACAACAACACTAATAACCTGTCTTCTGGGTGGGCTATGCACAGGGTGGAGCACATATCGAGTGTCGGATTCCTCATGAATAGCACGTATGTTGAGGTATCGACCTCAGTTGGTGACGCTTGAACCTTAGTCTCGTCTGCAAATCCTCGCACTACGACGACATTAGTCCCGCTCGCGCGTTCGCGGGATAAAAACTGCGAGCCCAACCTAGTTTGAAGGTATTGAGTCATTTTTAAGGAGCTGCTTGGCAGTGAGAAGTGACACTTTATTGTTTTCTGCTGCAAGATCCTGGGTAACTGCATTTCTAAGGCCCGTTTCTGGAGAATCTGGCGTATAACTGAGCATTTCAAAGGATTTCATGTTCAGAAGCAAAGCATTTTTATTTTCTACGGCCCTTTTAGCCCGACTTGGGTACGGTTCTGCGTGTAAATCTGACGACTGCTTATGACTGAAAGTCTCGTGAGTCTTGACAGATAAGAAGCAGCATGCAAACTGGATGTCAGCGTCAAGCGCTGCAGAGCAGCTGGATCCTGTGCGATACCAATTATCCTAAAATAAGTGCATTTCACTGCCTCGACCAAGTTTATCAATTTTAAAAAAAATAATGAAGTTCGGGAAGATATTGCTCACAAACCATAAGGCCTACTAAAAAAAATTATATACCATGTTATAGGAAATTTTATAGAGATCATTCTTGTCTTTGACTTTTTTTTTCTAGCTGTATTTTTTTTTGGATAAAACCGTAAAAATCGTGATTAGGGACATATTTTGAGGTCGAAAAGGGGGGGAAAAGGGGGGAGGGGGGCAAAATTCGGCTTGGCAACATTCAGAACCGAATTCAGCAGGCTTTTTTACATCGGAAAAGTCATGTTGCCAAAATGGATCCCAAAATGCCGTTAGCACGGTAAAGGAAGCCGATATTTAGAATTTTCTACCAGTCTATGAAGTTCGGGAAGATATTGCTCACAAACCATAAGGCCTACTAAAAAAGTTTATACACCATGTTATAGGAAATTTTATAGAGATTATTCTTGTCTTTGACATTTTTTTTCTAGCTGTAATACTTTTTGTATAAAACCGTAAAAACCGTGATTAGGGGCATATTTTGAGGTAAAAAGGGGGGAAATGGGGGGAGGGGGGCAAAATTCGGCTTGGCAACATCCAGAATCGAATTCAGCAGGCTTTTTTACATCAGAAAAGTCATGTTGCCAAAATGGCTCACAAAATGCCGTTAGACTTGAAAATTTTGATTTGAACTACCAGTCTATGGGTCTTTAACCTATCCTGTCCCCTTATCTGGCTTAAATAATTATGTAATAATATGTTAAATTGAAAATCCTTCCTTCAATTGTTCCCACTATTACTGTATCAGATCGTCGTTTCGTATAAAATGACATCGGTCGAAATTTATCAGTTTTCTCTTGTGCTAGAAAATTTATCAGTTTTCTCTTATATTCTAGAAAATTTATCAGTTTTCTGTTATGTTCCACTAAATTTATCAGTTTTCTGTTATGTTCCAGAAAATTTATCAGTTATCTGTTAAGTTCTAGAAAATTTATCAGTTTTCTGTTATGTTCCACTAAATTTATCAGTTTTCTGTTATGTTCCAGAAAATTTATCAGTTTTCTGTTATGTTCTAGTAAATTTATCAGTTTTCTGTTATGTTCCAGAATCCCTGGTCGTGCAAGGGTCAACCCCAATCAGTCAAATAGGCGCCGGGTTGATATCGACGGATTCTTTCACAGGTAATAAAATAGTTGTATCTTTAATCTGTATAAAACTTTCGTGAAACATATTTAAGTATTAAGTTATAATTCATTAATAATTTATGTATTAAGCGGTTTACGATACAAGTTCGAAATATGTCGGACCGTTCCTGACAATTTCACGCGACTGCATACCGTTTAATACATTAATTACATAAATGCCTATTGCTGAACACAGATCGGGATATTATTGCTGTGAAATAAAGCCGTACCTCCAAATAGACCTGACGCTTTATAATCATCCCTTGGGGTTTACGGTGCACCAATGATTTGACACCTTCTGTCAACCTAGTGTCAAATTATTTGTGCACTGAAAACTGTTTATAACTCACACGATATATTCCAACTTGAACTATAATTCCAGGCACAAACTCCAACAACTCCTGCTCATCAGTCTCCGGGTCTCCGCCGCCCGAGGACGAGTGTGACGACACGAGCGGCAAGCGCGGCGTGCTGCCGCGACACGCCACGCAGGTGATGCGGGCCTGGCTGTTCCAGCACTTAGTGGTGAGCTGTCTAGATACTGTGTCGGGGTCCGCCCGAGGACGAGTGTGACACGAGCGGCAAGCGCGGCGTGCTGCCGCGACACGCCACGCAGGTGATGCGGGCCTGGCTGTTCCAGCACTTAGTGGTGAGCTGTCTAGATACTGTGTCGGGGTCCGCCCGAGGACGAGTGTGACACGAGCGGCAAGCGCGGCGTGCTGCCGCGACACGCCACGCAGGTGATGCGGGCCTGGCTGTTCCAGCACTTAGTGGTGAGCTGTCTAGATACTGTGTCGGGGTCCGCCCGAGGACGAGTGTGACACGAGCGGCAAGCGCGGCGTGCTGCCGCGACACGCCACGCAGGTGATGCGGGCCTGGCTGTTCCAGCACTTAGTGGTGAGCTGTCTAGATACTGTGTCGGGGTCCGCCCGAGGACGAGTGTGACACGAGCGGCAAGCGCGGCGTGCTGCCGCGACACGCCACGCAGGTGATGCGGGCCTGGCTGTTCCAGCACTTAGTGGTGAGCTGTCTAGATACTGTGTCGGGGTCCGCCCGAGGACGAGTGTGACACGAGCGGCAAGCGCGGCGTGCTGCCGCGACACGCCACGCAGGTGATGCGGGCCTGGCTGTTCCAGCACTTAGTGGTGAGCTGTCTAGATACTGTGTCGGGGTCCGCCCGAGGACGAGTGTGACACGAGCGGCAAGCGCGGCGTGCTGCCGCGACACGCCACGCAGGTGATGCGGGCCTGGCTGTTCCAGCACTTAGTGGTGAGCTGTCTAGATACTGTGTCGGGGTCCGCCCGAGGACGAGTGTGACACGAGCGGCAAGCGCGGCGTGCTGCCGCGACACGCCACGCAGGTGATGCGGGCCTGGCTGTTCCAGCACTTAGTGGTGAGCTGTCTAGATACTGTGTCGGGGTCCGCCCGAGGACGAGTGTGACACGAGCGGCAAGCGCGGCGTGCTGCCGCGACACGCCACGCAGGTGATGCGGGCCTGGCTGTTCCAGCACTTAGTGGTGAGCTGTCTAGATACTGTGTCGGGGTCCGCCCGAGGACGAGTGTGACACGAGCGGCAAGCGCGGCGTGCTGCCGCGACACGCCACGCAGGTGATGCGGGCCTGGCTGTTCCAGCACTTAGTGGTGAGCTGTCTAGATACTGTGTCGGGGTCCGCCCGAGGACGAGTGTGACACGAGCGGCAAGCGCGGCGTGCTGCCGCGACACGCCACGCAGGTGATGCGGGCCTGGCTGTTCCAGCACTTAGTGGTGAGCTGTCTAGATACTGTGTCGGGGTCCGCCCGAGGACGAGTGTGACACGAGCGGCAAGCGCGGCGTGCTGCCGCGACACGCCACGCAGGTGATGCGGGCCTGGCTGTTCCAGCACTTAGTGGTGAGCTGTCTAGATACTGTGTCGGGGTCCGCCCGAGGACGAGTGTGACACGAGCGGCAAGCGCGGCGTGCTGCCGCGACACGCCACGCAGGTGATGCGGGCCTGGCTGTTCCAGCACTTAGTGGTGAGCTGTCTAGATACTGTGTCGGGGTCCGCCCGAGGACGAGTGTGACACGAGCGGCAAGCGCGGCGTGCTGCCGCGACACGCCACGCAGGTGATGCGGGCCTGGCTGTTCCAGCACTTAGTGGTGAGCTGTCTAGATACTGTGTCGGGGTCCGCCCGAGGACGAGTGTGACACGAGCGGCAAGCGCGGCGTGCTGCCGCGACACGCCACGCAGGTGATGCGGGCCTGGCTGTTCCAGCACTTAGTGGTGAGCTGTCTAGATACTGTGTCGGGGTCCGCCCGAGGACGAGTGTGACACGAGCGGCAAGCGCGGCGTGCTGCCGCGACACGCCACGCAGGTGATGCGGGCCTGGCTGTTCCAGCACTTAGTGGTGAGCTGTCTAGATACTGTGTCGGGGTCCGCCCGAGGACGAGTGTGACACGAGCGGCAAGCGCGGCGTGCTGCCGCGACACGCCACGCAGGTGATGCGGGCCTGGCTGTTCCAGCACTTAGTGGTGAGCTGTCTAGATACTGTGTCGGGGTCCGCCCGAGGACGAGTGTGACACGAGCGGCAAGCGCGGCGTGCTGCCGCGACACGCCACGCAGGTGATGCGGGCCTGGCTGTTCCAGCACTTAGTGGTGAGCTGTCTAGACAGATACCGAGGGGGTGGAGGCGCTGGAAAGACGAGTTGCAGAAGGATCTGCGCGCTCTAAAGGGCGGTTCACACGTATTAAGTTGTCAAGTAGTTAACTAAATTTTAACTTAATTTTAAGCGACTTAAAGCGTGTAAACAATTAATTTAGTTATGAGTTACCAGTTAAAATTTAGCGTGCAACTAAACAAGTAGATTAAAAAATTGTCTATTTTTCGGTTAAGTGGGTGGGCGTGAATTATAACTTGACACGTTTGGACAGGCACAATTTAGTTAAATATTACTTAAGTGTATAAGTTTGGCGGAGCAGTCACATGTGAAGTTCGTATTTCGTAAGCGTATGAAGAACTTTTTTTGAAATAAAAAGGTCGAAGTAGTCGGATGACACTACAGTAAAGTTTATTGAAGAATACATAAAGCGCGATTGTCTGTGGAATATAAGAAGCCTTAATTATAGGAATAAGCAAGCAAAACAACAAGGCATTGCCGATATAGCGTCGACCATGGCGATACCTAATTTTGGTATTAAGGAAGCTGAATCAAAGATCAAAAGTGTCCGATCAACATCTCAGCCTAACTAAAGAGCTTAACTAATTCGAACGTGTAAACGCTTGCTTAAAATTAAGTCGCTTAAAATTGACTTAAAATTTAGTTAACTACTTGACAACTTAATACGTGTGAACCGCCCTTAAGAGCCAGCGCACACTGCGGCTTCTTGTGGCCGCGACAGTACATCTCTCTTTTTCTCACTACGAGCGTGCAAAAGAGTAGTGTGTGGAGCCAGTAAATACCACAATTGGGGGAAAGGAAAGGGTGCAAAATAGAGAAGGATGGCGTTCCCTGGTGTCAGAGGCCAAGATCCTCTTTGGGCCACTGAGCGAGCACTATTCATGCCTTTGCAGTGAAAAGGGCTTGCCGGCTTCGTATCACTATCCGTCTATACCTACTCACCCGGCAAGCCTTTCTTTCACGGCGTCTGCAGTAATGTACTGTGTCATTGTTAGAACTATTAGATAAACTGTGTCTCTTATTTTTATTAAAGCAGTAACATCTGCTAACGTAAACTAAATGTCGAAGCAACTGGTTGAAAAATTCAATGGCTCTGACATCTGATTCGGTGGTCCAATTGGGAGGACGCCCGTGTTGGCCCGGGAAGCCGTTGGAAACGCAGGTTCGAATCCTGTCCGAATCATTAAATTTTTCAATTTTCGCTTCATTTGTAAACATTTAGTTTACGTTAGCAGATGTTACTGCTTTAATAAAAATAAGTAATTCGGGTGTAGCACATCGTTACTATCGATTCTCAACAAATTTGAGACGATGGTGGCGACGATAAAGTCTAAATCTTTACGGTAGATGGCGCTACGATGCCACCCTAAGGCATGTCGAAGCAACTGCTTGAAAAATTCAATGGCTCTGACATCTGATTCGGTGGTCCAATTGGGAGGACGCCCGTGTTGGCCCGGAAAGCCGTTGGAAACGCAGGTTCGAATCCTGTCTGAATCATTAAATTTTTCAATTTTCGCTTCATTTGTAAACATTTAGTTTACGTTAGCAGATGTTACTGCTTTAATAAAAATAAGTAATTCGGGTTTAGCACATCGTTACTATCGATTCTCAACAAATTTGAGACGATGGTGCCGACGATAAAGTCTAAATCTTTACGGTAGATGGCGCTACGATGCCACCCTAAGGCATGTCGAAGCAACTGCTTGAAAAATTCAATGGCTCTGACAGCTGATTCGGTGGTCCAATTGGGAGGACGTCCGTGTTGGCCCGGAAAGCCGTTGGAAACGCAGGTTCGAATCCTGTCCGAATCATTAAATTTTTCAATTATCGCTTCATTTGTAAACTGTGTCTCAATGTTTTCCAGCATCCATACCCCACTGAAGAGGAGAAACGCACTCTCGCGGCGCAGACCAGGTTGACATTACTGCAGGTCAACAACTGGTTCATCAACGCGCGGCGCCGCATACTGCAGCCCATGTTGGACTGCTCTGACAAGCCTGGTGAGTCCGTCATAGGCTAGTTGACTCACGTCAAATTGTATAGTTCGAAGCCCATTTCTTAACCCTTTACCACATATAGAAAAAAAATAGTTGTTTGAATTTGAACCTTGACCTGTGCCAATAAGGTCCAATTTTATATCTGCCATATATGGCTTCGTATGCGGTAAAGGTTTAAGAGGTCGCCGAGCGTTAGCGACTGAACCATAGAGGGCGGGGAATGCGTATTTAGATCGGCGCGCGGCCGCCATGGTAAAAGTGTATGGAGAATTAAAAGCACTTTTTGATAAATCTGGACCTTTCAATACCAAACAATAATTGAAATGTTTGATGCGGACAAATTGTAATGTAAACATTCATCTTTTTATTGAACTGAAAATCAGAATACATTTGCATTGTTAAAGTATAAAAAAACACTTAACGCCTGCTTACGATTTTACAATTTTCGTCCAGCTTTACTTAGTTCTCTAGGGTAAAATATTAATAATCTTATAATTTTTCCACGGAGAAGTTGTTAACACATTCTTCGAAGTGCTAAATATATAGTTTAGAAATGGATTAAACAACTAGTGTTGACGTTATCTTCTTCACAGCAAATGCCTATTTTTTCACATTTCGCTCGGTGCAGTCTTAAGCGAATCCCATTAGCTTTGTACCCGATGAACAATACCATTATCTGTATTGTTAGCTGCGGCCACAACTGCCACTTCAAAATGTAAGGCGTTATAAGTGCAAATTAATTTTACACTAAATTAGTCTTTAAGTCAAACGAAATAAGGTTTACTCTTAAACAAAGAGAACACAGATGTTGGTCACTTCGTAAGTGAAAGAGCAGTGAAGCTCGTTTTGATGCTTATAATGACAATGAAGTGACCAACATCTCTGTTCTCTTTGTTTAAGAGTAAACCTTATTTCGTTTGACTTAAAGACTAATTTAGTGTAAAATTAATTTGCACTTATAACGCCTTACATTTTGAAGTGGCAGTTGTGGCCGCAGCTAACAATACAGATAATGGTATTGTTCATCGGGTACAAAGCTAATGGGATTCGCTCAACCAAAATAATTATTTCTATAATAAACGAATGTTTATTCCGTATAGTATTTAGCAAAGGAAACCTAAATATATATTTTTCAATTCATAAATGTGAAAGATGGCTGAAAAAAATCAATTTGAAAATATGGTTTTTAATCTGTATTTTGAAATGCTTAAAACGCTGTCCGCCATTTTCGCTTATGATAGTGACGTCATCGGTCATGTAAACAAAACTGAAAGTCTACTTTGACGACTTCGAATAGTGCCGTCCCTCTCGATCTCCTGTCAAAGTATATTGGAGTGAGCGGAATGGCACTATATGATGGTCGAATTTCGAATATTTACAGGTAATTCTACGTCACGCCACAGATTAGCAAAAGGGGAAAATGGCGGACGGCGTTTTTGACTGTTCATGAAATTTCTGATTTTCAATTGATAAAATTTAGCTTTCTAGCTTTCACAAAAATACAAGACATTTTTTTTTGAGCTAGTAAGATCATTATTAACCATTTCAAATAAATTTTAAAACTGGGTCTACTAGCCTATTATCAGGGTTAATAAGGGATTAACCTTATGAGTGCCAATGACGGCAACTCACGTCGTCGGAAAGCTTTGCCCCAGACGCCACGACGTCATTTGCCGCTATACAATGCCACACTATCTGCTGTCAGCTTGGCGTGTGGGACACAGTTTTCCGCCGACGAGCTGAGCGGGGAAGTTAAGAAATCAAGATATTTACCTAAAGTTGACAAAAACCTATACCTATAACTGAGCAAAAAAGTCACCGCCAAAGTTTAGGTAAATATAAATCTGAATTTCCGAACCCTTATTTCATTATACTACACTGCAGATGACTTTTTGATTTATTTATGTACCCAACTGACTGATTGTTAAGTTTCATTCGGCGTTTCATTTTAAAATAACTGTCTGTTAAGTTTTTTTCGGCGTTTCTTTCAATAATGACTGACTGTTGAGGTTCTTTCGGCGTTCTTTCTCAACAGTGGTCTCCTCTTGTGAAATACCCGTAGACTCTTATCTAAAATGGCCCTTGTAGCCGCTTGTTACTTGCAGAATAAAGTTCATTACATGATGTGATGTCGCTACTTGCCCAATTTCATGTTTCTAGGTCAATGGGAAGTATAGCCCGTAGGTTTTGATTACCTTGGGCACAGCCTTGGGTCTTAACGACAGGGGACAACAAAGTGATCTTATAATGGTTCCGTTTTTGCCGACTGAGGCACGGAACCCTAAACTTTGCGACCAGCTCCGATCTTCGTAAAGGAATCAGTTAGAGTAGTGCCAATTCAGCACAGCCTTTTAGATAAGTTCGCATTAAAGTTATTCTTAATGGGTTCCAGGTGCCAAGAAGAGCAAAAACGGTTCGTCCATCAGCAAACGATACTGGCCCGATGCGCTCTCCAACCCACAGTTCACTGCAGGTAATATAATACAAAGAAAAAAATACATTTAGAGCACAATAACTCAAATAAACAATGCAATGACACACAAAGCATAAGGAAAAAATCGAAAGGTTATTTGGCATTAGGGTGGCGGAGAAGTTAATGTTGGACCGGTAATCCAAAGGTACTGGGTTCGATTCCCGGTCGTTTCCACCAGGTTACGCATTTAAATTTTTCTTTATGCTTTGATCTTTGTATCAATAGTTCGATATAAAAAAACTGTGGTGTCTCACATTAAAAATAATGAGACATTACTTCTATCCTATTATAAAATTCAAGATTTGTATATAAAATCATTTTTCTATTTCTATGGAGAGGGGTCATGATTTCAGGAAAAATCTTGATAGCGTGATGCAGGATCGTCATTTGTTTTGTATCGGCGCGCGGTGCCATGCCAACCTGGCCCCATCTGTTTTCATAATTTCCGAAGCGGCTAGACGAATTTTAACCAATTTTGGTATAGTCTATCCGGAATTCTAAGATCAAATTATGTCAGAGTGGTACAAGTGACAAACGACCTTAAATTTACATATCGACGGCAAAAACCGAAAACGCTGTAAACTCCAATAAATTCCCTTGGCGTTTACAGCGTTTTGCCGTCGATATATACGGTTGTTTGTACCTTGTGCCAAAGTGACTTCATTTAATCTTAGAGATCGGACAGACTATACACGGATAGCTCGATCTAAGGATGGTTATAGTATACTTTTTATCCGTTTACGGTAAAGAAAAAATTACGCAGATGACGTTGACGACGCGGTTGGCTCGGTTTGTAGTGCAGCTGCCTACTGACCGGGAGGTCCTGGGTTCGAATCCCGGTCAGGGCAAATATTAGTGTGATGAACTTGAATATTTGTTCCTGGGTCATGGATGATATCTATATATGTATTTACTAGCTCTGCCCCGCGGTGATACCCGCTCATCCCACGGGAACACTAAATTTATGCGGGATGAAAAGTATCCTATGTTCTTCCCCGGGACTGAAACTATCTATATACCAAATTTCATCCAAATCGGTTCAGCGGTTTAAGTGTGAAGAGGTAACAGACAGACAGACAGACAGACACACACACTTTCGCATTTATAATATTAGTATGGATATATTACCTAGTACAAGATTTGCTTAGTTTGGGACTAGGTCGATTTGTGTAAGATTGTCCCTTAATATTTATTTATTTATTTATTGTTCCAGGCCTGCTGTCCTCTTCAGAGGATGAGGAGCAGGAGGGCGAGCCCTCCGGCGACGAGCAGGAGCCAAACGACGACCCAGAGGCCTTCCCTCCCATACAACAGCCCATGCATTAAGTCATACAAGTAACAGCTCGTTATTTTGATATAATGTCGGGTTGCTTATCTGAAACACGAATTTCTGTTTCGTTTCTGTAACGTTTTGCCAAATTTTGATTTGTCCGTTAAAACTGTTTTTTCAGACTTATTATAAAACAAACCTAGGTTAGGTTTGTGCTTGATGGGTTCTTTAAAACGATGTACCGTAAAACTACCCAACTATAGTCCAATCATCCAACTATGGTCCAAAACAAAACTAGTTTATTTTTATCAAAATCCATATTCTATCAGTGATTTTATACGTTTTTATTTAAGTTTGTTTATTTATGTTCTTCACTTTAGAGTTTATTCGTAATAATTGACATTATATTAACGAGTAATTTTCGGATTAAATTGGACCATAGTGGTGTGGACTGAACTATAGTTGGGTAGTTTAACGGTATATGAAATCCTGAAAATATTACAGGTTTCTGGAAAAAATACTTTCGGACAAAGGAAAATTTGGCGAAAAGTTACAGATTGGAGCAATATTTCTGAGCTGAGATAGGGTATCAAAACGTCGGCCTAATACCTTGGACTTGAATACTTCCATAGAACGCCTGTCCCAGGTCATATAAGATGAGAAAATGTTGGCCTAAAAGTAAGAAGTTGGTACTTACTCCCATACAAGCCATACACTGATTGATGAGGCAAGCGAAACTTTCTTATTTTGACATAGTGTTCCAACTAAGTCCTTCCATACAAGAGTTTCTTCCGTAAAAGAAGTAAGATTTGTCCTAAATCCGAAGCCTTCAATACAAGAGGCATTTCCATACATGTAAACAAGTAACAGTCAGTTATTTTGAAATAGCAATGGCCTAACAGAGCCCTTTTCTCCAATACAATACATAAGAAATACTTTTTTTACAGATTTTATTTAACTTTCAATTTATGTAACTATGCTTGTTCGGGTGGAATCGTGCAACTCAATTTTGAAGCAGATATCTTCCGATCGAGCTGAAATTTTGCATACGTACTAAACTTTGATGACAATACAATAATATGGCACCATGGAGCCGGTCTGATGATGGAGGCGAAAGGTGGCTCTAGGGGCTGTAATAGTACAATCGAGTTTGGGCTCTTTAGAAACGTATCAATAAATCAGGCTGTTGTACTTGATACTGAGTACGTATCTTGATACTGCTGTTTTATATCACGAACGCTGGTCACCTGACTAAGCGAAAATACACATACTATTTTCACCATGACAAACAGCGTTTAAGTTCATGGTTGTCGTACAATTATTATTTTGTTAAATTCAGGATTCTGAAAACAATTTCAAAATTTCTTTTGGATATAAGAAAACCAAATTTGCATACCTTCGAAGTCACATATTTCAAGTTTTTTTTCTTTGTTTTATGACATATTAAGCTAATTTTATTCACATGTATAAATTGTATATAGTTCAACATCAGTGTACACCCCCATTGTATGTATATCTTGCCACGCAAGTTTCACCAACCAGAATTCGTGGTATAAAATAACTGTACATATGGACAGACTATTGCCTAACAAACACGAAATACGTAATATGAAATTAAAATTCCAAGAGGAAAATAATGAGAAATATGAATATGTTGTTTCAGGACTTGTATATGTACCTAAAGCTTCCAATGTAAGTAAGATATAGAAAAGAAAAGAACAGTATCGCGGGCGAAAATTTTGGTGTACTAATACTGACATAAGTACCAGTTTATATTCCTTAACTGTTTAATTGTTATTTTTTACCTGAAATTTTCAATTTCATGAAACGAATACAACTTATAATAATTATTATGACTACAAGAATAAAGAAAGATTGAAAAGTAGTAGAGAAAATGAAATTCTGAAAGTAATTCGAAAAAAGGACACTTGAACTAAATAAAAACGAAGTAAGGACAAATACACCTCCCATATAGAAAGGTACAGATTTTATACTACTAACGCCATCTCATAGCCACACAGGGGGTTTTACATCCCACGCCATATTGCGAATTTTTAGCGGTACTGATTAATTTTACTAGCAAAGACAAATTTTTGATAACTTACTTTGAAAATTGGTGAATGTAAACAAAAAGGAAACATGACTAAATATTCCGAAAGTCAAGTTTTTTTTAATAGGATTCAGTATTTATTTCGCAAGAAGAACGAAGGATTGAATTCAATTCAATTCAATTTTTATATAAAAAAAAATGGCTACTGCCCATTGGGTCAATTCTGCCAGTGTCAAAGTTGACGAACGTTGTACGGTGAGATGAGCTTTTTGTAAAGTGATAGCGATTTACAAAAAACCACACGGACTATCGGGCCTTGACCCAGGAAGGGCTATGAACGCTTCAAGTTGAATCCTTCATTAGCTATTCACTCATACGTTCGATCACTGCACAATACGCTATCAATACTACACATTGAACAACAAAAATGAATAAATAATGAACAACGAAACTTAAACGCATGCGGCCATCTTGAGACACGAACCGAAAACCTCGAAGGATTGAGCAGTATTGCAGTAAATAATGTTTTGAATTTGGTTAATGACATATCCTTGACAAATCTCTATTGACGTTTAATAATGCAAATATATGACGTATGCACATTATTGCCATATGAAAGCTGTTTGTAGCGCCACTATCCCTGGGCCGGACCGACACTAGTTAAGCTATACAACCACGCAACTATAGTTGGCAGAAGTAAGATGGCGTCAGTAGTATAACATCTGTACCTACTTTTCGATATTTCTATACAATGATCACAGACAACCCCCACTAGACGGAGCATGTAAGGCGACCCGCGCTCACCAACGATATGGTACGGCAGAACATTAAAGTATCAACACGGCGGTCACCGTTTAGTTGCGTCCTGGTTTATGATCCATGCGTACGTCAACGAAAAAAGAAATTAAATATATAACATGGTAAATTGTAGTGTTAAGTGGTGTAGAGAGACCTCATAAACATGGACGCAACTAAACGGTGGCCGCCGTGTTGATACTTTAATGTTCTGCCGTACCATATCGTTGGTGCGCGCGGGTCGCCTTACATGCTCCGTCTAGTGGGGGTGGTCTGTGACAATGATACATACCCTTGCCTCGCTAGCATACTTCGCGTGACTGACCTCATTTTTGCTGTAGTTATATCTATGGATAATGTTTTCCTATGCTACTGCAAGTTTCCATTTCCAGTCTTCACAAACAACAACGAAATGAAAATTGAGTTCTGAATATCTGAAGGGAATGTTTCTCTTTATAGTAAATTTTAATAAAAAAATTCGTCGATTGTACAGCAGTATACGTCTCAATTCGATATTAAGTATATTATACGTGGATATGTTGAAGCAAATACTAAAATTTAATGTGCCATAATTGTAATGTTTGCAATAATACACATTTATCTTAATTCACAATTTATTCTGAATTCAAAGTAGACATATCAGTTAATTTTCGAGATCATAGCATGGTACTTAATGTTAGTAACACTAACGATTTTACAATTAAATTTTACAGTTTCAAGGAGTATACTTATTTAGGACAATTATAATTATGGCAAATAAATTATGACATAATAAAATTGTGAGGGCCCGTTGAACATTTTTGAAACATAATGAGAAAGCGTTTGATTTCCTGAGGTTTAAATATACCAACGATTATAAAAGACGTCACAATTAATACTGAAATGGTATACCATAATTATAAGCATCACATAGTGACAGTTTATATTAGAAGCTAAATAGAAAAATATCGCTAAACTCAAATAAGTGATACAATAAATGCGACTCATAAAATTATAAATTAAAAGAACCGTTCAGTAATAGTTTTCATATACAGTGAATGGCATTGAGTGCCAATTTCTATTCAAAATTGTCTACAGTTTTGCAATTTGAATTAGTATTATCATATTTTCTATAAGTATTATTTCCAGTATTATTAACTGAACTGTCAAATCCATATTATTATTATAAGTTATGTTCAGTAAATTGACATTATGATTGAACAGGAATTAAAGTAACACTGTTCTTTAAAGATTTACAAATGTTTGTTGGATAATTTAATTGTTCTATACGATACAAGTGTCATAAACAGTAGGGCGTACCTCTCGCTTTCACTTTAGAAAAAAACAGTAAGTTTGAACGAGCGGTCCGTTTCAATGATTTTTGACCCCATGGGCATTAGAAGCCCAACAACAATTACAGTAAGCTGCTAATATTAACTGTCACTATGATCTAGCATAGAAACATGTATACGTAAATCATACCTCACTATTTTAAATTCAAATTATTCGTAATTAATGTGACAAAAATACGCTTCCATTTTGATTTTTGTTACAGCAAAAAGTGCCGTTGTTAAACTTATTAATTTATAGTTCTGTGTTTTAATAGGTATATCAACTAAATATATTTTTCTATACAATGTCGCTGTTTATTACGCAAAAATATTAAAAAAATAACTTAACAATACTGACAAAAAAATATATTCAATATACATCCTTGAAAACAGAAATAATCAACCATTACATATTATTTTTCCCCTCGTCGCTAATAAAAAAAGTTTTGCGTCGTAATTTTAACAACGGCATTTAAAAAAGTTATTTAACTAGAAAACAAGTTGCCAATTCGTCGTAGTTCCTTCGCCATTATTGTAAATATATTAACATTACGTTGCTTGTTTGCTATTTAAATAGCTTCAGCATTTGTCAATTTAACCGCCGGTTGTGATGTTTCGGTTTCTTCCCCCAAATGACTGAGATGAAATAGAAAAAAAGTATTTTGTACCACAAATACCGTCCATAGTCGAGACATATTTATTTAATGTAAAAATGTAAGTTTTGTAATTCTGTAACTGAGAGCAAAACTCCAAGTCGCAAAAAAATTGCTTGTTTTTTTTTATTATGGTTAAAAGTGTAAAAAATAAAATCAGTATTTTATAATTTAATAAATGTTGTAATCCTCTAAAAGGGTCCATAATATTTATTATAATTATTTTTCATAGTTGACATATGTAACGTTTGATATAACACGGTCTCGTAAACTATTGAATTTCTAACCTAACCCATTCTAAGCTAACCTAACTCTTCTAACATTGATTGATTTGAAAGCGAATAAAGGAAAATAAATAAAATGCGTTATATCAAATATAACATTATATGAAACGTTACATTAGGTCAAAAAAAATTATATCAAACGTCAGGCACCCGTATTTGTTCATTTCAGTAAACGTAGTACCTATTGTTCTAAAACAAATTTTGAATCAATACCGGTTTCAAATGAGTTTGTCTCAGATACAGAAATGTGGATTAAAAAAAAACTTCAAATGTCGCTGTTAATGCTATTTAATGTGTATGTTGATACTTAATCACTTATTTGTTATGAACATATGAATATTAGTTTAAATGAGTTGAAAATTTGACTTCTTTTCACATTTAGTTTTAATTTGAATAGTGCCTTTGAATTATTTGTTTTTGTTTTTATGTGTTTTGTAGCATATTCGAAAGTTGATTGTACGTTATATATTCTTCGGCTTCCGCGACTGTCACACATTTAACCTTTTGAGCGCCACAGTCGGCTGTGGCCGTCAACAAAAAATCGTGTCCCTGACGCCACGTCGGCCACAGCCGTCCAAATTTTCCAATCATTGATCAAAAACTTTGTAATTCTAACCGCTACAAGTATTTTTCAATCCCTGTTGATTTTGGGGCACATCTTTTTTTTTTTACTCTGGCGTCAGTGGCACGGTAAATTGCTAGACCGCTTGGCGGTCAATAGGTTAAATAAAACATTGTTTTATGTGTACATTCCCAATTTTTAATTATGTCAAAAGCAATTGATGATTATCCATTTTTCTTTTAGCATCTGAACAGGGACGTGTGAAGATTTTTTTTTATCTGCCATTACATATACTCATTGTAAGTTTTTTTTAAGGCAGCCATACTAGAGTTAGTGATAATAATTTAAGAATTCAAGATTATACGATTTCTTATACAGTTACACAAATGTATACTCAGCAAATTCGATTCAAAATTGTATACGCTATAATGGAAAATCTTTTTAAATGTAAGTGTAAATTTATTCAAAACGAACTGTTTATTTTGAATGGCTTTGAAGATATTATAAAAAGTTCTCTCTTCTGAATTAAAATCATTTTTGCATAGATGAAAAAATATATAAAATTGGTATAAAATCAGTATTGGCATTTTCTAAACAGTATTGTAATTTTTAAAACAGAATTGGGAACTTTATTAATGATTGGATTATAAATTATGACAATTTTATGTCAAAATAGTCATAAAAAATTATATTTCACATAAAATGACATAATTTTGCGATCAAGTCATAGATTGTAGGTAAAAAGCATAAAAGTGCTTAATAAAAAAATAAGTGATGTCGTTTATACGAAGAAACGGATATACGTAACGGAATGGTGAAAAAAAAGAGATTTTTTTATCATTATTAACTGTATACATGTAGTAATAAAAAATGTAATTTTACTAAAGTATTTTAACGAAGTTTTTTTTATTCTTTTTTTATAAATATAGTGAAAATGTCCACTCTCTAGTATACTATAGATATACGCTTGCTAGGTCTAAGTTTCCAAGTTAAATACGAGTATACATATTATTGCATAATAAGGCGCTAGTCAATAAATACATTTTAGGCTCAAATGTAGTTTTTTTCTATCCCATATTATAAAATACGTAAATATTTGCAACTTTATCCTTGTTTTCTGGAGTCAATTGGATTCTATATTGATCGAATATCCATTTATAACAAGAAAGTTCATGATATTGACAATAAATTGAGTTAATTTGGAATTTGGAAATATCGTAAAAAAAAAAACCATAATTTTAGTCATTTAATGCTTGGGAATGTTAACCATAATAACCACAATGGTAATGTTAATAACGGCTCCATAGTTCTCCATTAGTCCTACCGCGCGAAAGAAAGTCCGACCTCTGGCTATGAGGCATTTCAAAGTACTAGTTTGTGGCCACAGTTAGTATAGTATTATATAATCTGTGCCACAGTTCATAATGCACAGAAAACCCATTGGGTCGCTTTGTCTTTTAGAACAATTCGGCTTCAAAATGGGTTACATATAATAATTTCTTTAGAAGCTCACTTCTAAAAGAGAGAAACGTAGGAGGACCATTTTATTTTTTGTTGTACACGCCACCTTTTTAGGTTTTGGATATTTTAGGTATTTTCTACTCAGAATCACGAGCTCGTTTCATCTAATTACGAGAAAAAAAGTTTCCCAAAATGATCATATATTTTTTCATTCCGATAGCTAATGCTGGTAGGTTGTATAGAAATGGTAACGGAAGAGCTCGTGATCTTGAGTAGAAAAGTACTTAAAATATCAAAAAAAAAAGTGGTGGGTACAAAAAAATGGCCTAGGATGAAGAATTCAATTAATCGCAAAAAATCTACACTGTTTTAAGTGACGGGACCGGATGTAGTTAATTTTCTACGCGACATAAAATTGAATATTTTTAGTAAAAAATACTTTTAGTTGCTAATTACTTGACATTGACAATGACCGTTGCCAACGACCTTGCTATTGTCAACTAAACATTATTTGTTTCTGTTACAGGAGAAAGTGAACCAAATTCTAATTTTCTGATGTAGAAATTAAGTCCCTATTACAAAAACAGTAAAGTTAATTATCCCTGACAATTGCTGTGGACTTGTGACTTTACAATAATGATTAAATACAGTATTATGAATTAATGACATGATTAGATAAGTTATAGTCACGTCGTTCATAGAAATAGTTTTAGAGTTCCTTAAAACGAGTTACAGTTAATTGCAATAAGTCACTTAATAAAACCGTTTCCAACAAAAAAACCTATTGTGAGTGCGAATTCATAGATTCTACGCTTTTAACTTTAAATTTAAACTAACTTTAAATTTAAACTGAATGACATTTTTTAAGCGTCCTGGTGATAGTCGATAAATAATTATATTTTCCCCCGTTCCCCAGATTTATTTATTTATAAAACTACAATTGTAAACTAACAGTATATAACCAAAGCGTTTACAATGCAAAACTTAAAACTACTAATACTTAAAATACAACTCAAACAACTCTAATCGAACTTAAAGCACCAAGCACTTATTTTAGTAAATAACGTGTGCCAGCTCTCGGCGAACGCGTCAGCAGATAAGGGTTTTTTTTTTTTATACAAAATATTTTATTTCATAAAATACAGTTCATTATGATCTATGGGATGGAGCCACCCAGTAAGCATATAATTGCCTGTGTTGGGAGGAATTAAACCTGAGGTTTACTAACATCGTGAAATTGAATCGGTTAGCTATTCATCATCAGGAGCGCTAATCCTTCGCGGCGGCGGCCAATCGAACACTGAATATTATTTAATAGTGTATTTTGATATGTCAAAGACTGACGGGACTTTTCTATGTAAATTATCATATTTCTTACTCCTTACTGTGTTTTTTTAATCCCCGAAGAAATAAAGGGGTATATTTAACATGTATCTGTGTATTTGTATATCTGTGTGTCTGTATGTGGTTTCTTAGCTCTCAAACCGTTAGACCAATTGGAGAGCGTTTTTTTAAAATCGAAATACATGTCCGTCAATAAGGTTCTTAGCTATGTTAGGTGGAAACAGGACCAGTACTTTTCAAGATATTCAGCTTTAATTGGAACCAGTGATAAGATCTCAGCTAATACTGAAGCTAAGAATTCCTAATTTTGTAGTTATGTCATTGATCAAATATTATACTTCCTTACTATATGGTTATGTTCAGTTTTAGTACCATTTTTAGGTTATTTATGATCCCAATAGAATTGGACAGCACGGAAAGTCCTGTCTGCGGGGTATCAAGAAACTGTGATAAAGCAAAACTGACACAGATCGATTTCCACGCGTGCGGAGCCGCGGGCACAGCTAGTGATAATATAAACTCGCACTTTACTATTTTTTTGTTTACTGATAAGATAGCAATGTTTTGTTACAGTTGGGAACAGTATTTAGTTGACAAATATACAAGAAGATAAACAGTCGTGCGATACTCGTATGTAAATACAATAATTTTAGTATTTTGAGTTAGAAATTTAAATAAAACAATTGGATTATGGTTATGGGCCCCGTTTTCCGCACTTAGTCCGTGTATCGGGCCGTTGTGCGTACAGATTTGTCGGCTAAGGGTCTAGCCAGACTCCGTCCAGAAGCGCAGGATTCTCCTGGTATCTCCGCAGGCTTCGCGAAGTGAGATCGGTGCTTGAGGATTTCAGCCCGCTGGTTTGCTACGGCAACGCATTCCACTATCACGTATACCAGTACCAGTAATCACTATTTCTTCGGCCGACAGGCATCCCCTACACAGGGGGACATCGCGGTCATTCCTAGAACATATAAGTGTTTAAGTGTGCAATGTCCAGTGATAGTGCCTACTTTTTTTTTCTTTTTTTTTTTTACTTACTCGCAGGGCGGGCCTGCTTAGCGATAATGGGCGCTTTGTCAGCACACTTTGAAAACCCCCGCGGACGGCCTCCGAACTAGGATAAATCCAGGGAAACCCAGACGGATGGCAGGCTTATTTGTCAGGCGTGTGTCCTGTGGGACTGTTTCCCGGGACTGCCTGAATGTACTGGTTTCTACCCGCGTGTTGTGCTCGTGTACTGTGACGAAGCCATGTACGCAGCTGATTAAACACCAAGGGGAGCAGATCTGGGCCAATTACCGAGTGATCGGACGAAGGAGAGGACTCCTTGCCAGCTACAGACCTACATACCTAGACACCCACTGTGCCCTTTAATCCATTGCAGCGTGATCTGATTGCTCAACCCGATCGTCTGCAATGCTCAGTGACACTAGTATGAGCCCTGATTTGATTGTTTTATTTTCCAGAGCTCGTAAAATTGGAGCGCTATCGAAAATAATACGTATCTTTTGGTCTTAAATACCTCGCGTAGCTGGGTCTCCCTCGAAATTCCTAACAACGTTTGTCCTAAAATTATTTGCCCTAACATGATTGTCCTAAATACTTTTGACCTAATTTTAAATTTCCATAATGCTCTTGTGCTCTAGACGCTCGCTCTTTTGTCCTAAGAGTCAAAATCCATAGCGTGAAATATTGGGGCAATGGTGTTAGGACATTTGATATGTCATATAAAATTAGGACATGTAATTGTTAGGAGAAATGAGTATTAGTACATTAAATATTAGGGCAAACAAGTATTAGGACATGAACAATTAGGACCAAAAATATTTGGGGCATATGCATTTGGGCAAATAACTGTAAAGCTAAGGATTTTTGTGCGCGGTTATTATTTAAAATTTGTGGTCATTTTATTTTACAGATAAATACAAATTACCTACAAAATGGTGTGGCAAACGTCAAATGAAGGTTACCCGAGGATTTGGGCAGAGTTTACCTGTGAGAATACGAAACAGAGATTCATAATAAAGGATCTATCTCAGGATTATTATGACATAGCGCTAGGATATATGACCAACATATTTCTAACTGAATCCGCTATATGCAAGCCGTTGAGTAAGTTTCTTTGCTGTGATTTGTATGGTTCTATGCCTTTTCGCCGAATTATTATTATAGGGTTCCGTACCCAGAGGGTAAAAAACGGGACTCCGCTGTTCATCTGTCTGTTTGTCTGTCCGTCCGTCTGTCACCTGTCCGTCGGCTGTATTTCATGAACCGCGACAGCTAATAGACAGTTGATATTTTCACAGATGATGTATTTCTGTTGCCGCTATAACAACAAATACCAAAAACAGAATAAAATAAATATTTAAGTGGGGTTCCCATACAACAAACGTGATCGTTTGCGTTAGCTTTGCTCCTCATTTGTATGTGGCGCCATACATACCAGGTGCAAACTTAACATAACCCGGCCAGTGAAGATGGGAAGCGTTTGTACCGAACCCTCGGTGCGCGGCTCCGACTCGCACTTAGCCGGTTTTATAAATATTGATTTCGCCGAAGTTTTATTTCTTAGAAAGTTTTTTTCTCTGAAACCTAAATTTATAGTTTACACTAGCGACCCGCCCCGGCTCCGCACGGGTGCAATGCTGATAAATTATGCAAGTATTATACATATAAACCTTCCTCTTGAATCACTCTATCTATTAAAAAAAAACTGCATCAAAATCCGTTGCGTAGTTTTAAAGATTTAAGCATACAAAGGGACATAGGGACAGAGAAAGCGACTTTGTTTTATACTATGTAGTGAGTAGTGATACCGTAAAATAAACCATTAGATGATATTTTCAAGAATTATGAAAAATGTAAGACTTCAGCTTTTAAAAAATCGGTGTCATTTATTTTGTAGGTAGGTATTAATTATTTAATTTTCTACTCTGCACCCACTTGAAGCATCTCCGTTTGGCACTATGGTTGACTGGTGCATGACGGACATGCCATTTGGCATTAAGTTCGCCATTTGTACTTTTTGTTGCAATAAAGTTGAAATAAATAAATATATTTCCAGGAATTTTAGAAGACCCGGTCTCCCGCGTTCAGATGCAGCAGAAATGGCTGAAGATCATGAGATCCAACATGGCAATCATTTGCTGCACCGCTGATGATGAGGTGCCCAGGGTAGCTGCCATACACTTCACAGCGGTTCGGGAGAAGGGGCACCAGCAGGTGGGCATAGTCGATTTATTCATAAGCGGCCTCATACCTTTTTTTTTCATATCATGACAAATGATACTTTCAAGCAACCTTTTGAAGTAAATAATACTTTTCTCCGAGTTCCAGGTAGTAACATAGCTATTTCATGCTTTCATTGCGTGCAGTCGAAAATAGGTTGAAAAAACTAATTTTCCACGTGAATTTTGTTAATTTCGAGTAGTTTTTTAATCAAAAATTATAAATGAAAAATTCAAGCTGTAGGTTTCAAAAATATACCAATAAATCCCAATAGCCCTGTTCTAGGTAGTAACATCAATAATATGTTAAAAAACATGATAGATCATAGAGAAAAATGTCTAAAACAATCAGTAATAGATGGTTATTTAAATTAGATATAACATAGTGGCTGTAAGATATAGAATAAGTAAACCTATTCATCATCTATTTTAACATTACAGCCATCCAAAGACCCGTCAACCCTGAACAAATACGACGAATTCACCCAAGTGGTAGAAGACTTAATGCTGGAAGGAGACTTCTTTAATCGATACGGGGAAGACCAATATCTGTCCTCGTTGGGGCTCTTCGTGTTGCCCGAGTTCAGAGGGCAAGGGATCGCTACGCAGTTACTCAAGTCCAGGTACCTAATTTCTTGTCCCTTCATCATAATTTTAAGAGTCAAAATCCTGTCGGTGTAGTTGATGAAGTATATAGTTTTCTACATTTAACTCTATCCTACCTTGGACAAACAATCCAGAGGGTAGGTCGAATTTCGAAAAAGAGGTCACTCGACGAATCCAACTCGGATGGGCAGCGTTCGGGAAGCTGCGGAATGTCTTCTCGTCCCAAATACCGCAGTGTCTTAAGACGAAGGTTTTTAACCAATGTGTGTTGCCAGTGATGACATACGGTACTGAAACGTGGTCGCTTACAATGGGCCTCATAAGAAGACTCAAAGTTACTCAAATGGCAATGGAGCGAGCTATACTCGGACTTTCCTTGCGGGATCGAATCCGAAATGATGAGATACGCAAGAGAACCAAGGTTGTAGATATAGCTCAGACAGTCGCCAAACATTGCTCGTAGAATCGATGGCCGTTGGGGCAGAAATGTTCGTGAGTGGCGACCGCGGACCGGAAGACGCAGCGTTGGAAGGCCTCCAACAAGGTGGACCGACCACCTGGTTAAGATCGCGGGTAGAAATTGGATGAGGGCGGCGCAAGATCGATCGTTGTGGAGAACTTTGGGAGAGGCCTTTGTCCAGCAGTGGACGTCTATCGGCTGATATGAACTCTATCCATAGCCACTTCCTTGACTTCCATATACGACATGACGTACCTTTTATTTGTGTAATGTAACTTATTCTTGGCCTTCCTCTTCCTCGCTCCCCCTCAGCCTTTCCTTCTATGATGTTATTTATAAAAGCATCGTCATCATCATCATCAACAATACGGTATTTCTAATCGTCTGCCACTAACTTTTGGGCATTATTCTATTTTTAATTGGACAAAAACTAAATAAACATTAAACTATTCCCTTTATTCTATTTACTAGCGAAAATAATAAACGCGAACATTATAAAACGCTTCATGAAAAGTCGCTACATGAAGAAAGACGAATAATAAAATTGGCGATCATGAAAAAACGCGATGTGAAAATTCGCTGCTATGAAAAAATGATTTTGTGAAAATTAGCAAACAAACCCCTTATTGTTAAATAACCATATTTCTATTCCAGGATAACAATGTGCGAAGCCCTAGGCCTCCCCGGAACGGCCAACGTGTTTTCCACCCCCCCGGCGCAGGCGGCGGCGCGGTCTGCTGGCTATGAGGAACTCGCGTACCAAGCTTATGGTGGACAGCGGCTAGCCCTCATGGGGACACCAAAGCTTAGCACTCATGGGAACACCAAAAATTAGCCCTCATGGGGACACCAAAGCTCAGCACTCATGGAAACACCAAAAATTAGCCCTCATGGGGACACCAAAGCTTAGCCCTGATGGGACACCAAAGATTAGCCCTCATGGGGACACCAAATATTGACTAAGCACCATCTAGAACGAGGAATAAATGTAATTTTTCAAAAGATTGGGTTTTTATAGTTAGGAATAATCCGCTTAATTCCAAGAGAAAGGCCACATAATGGCACCGTTGATTTCTTGTTAGTTGCCATTGCGACTGGCTTCCCTTTTTGCATACCATCACCATCAGACGAAGAGGAGCCACGGTGTTGTGCAAAAAACAATATATTATGTCTATAGCTTTAAAAAATGACATGTTTGTTCATCTTGTATGTACGGGCAGCTAACCGTACTACTTGGCCGGAGCGAAAACTAAACTAAAATAATCAAATGAAGAATAAAAAAATTAATATAACCACATTAGGCCTGTTTCGAAACCCGTATAGAGTTCGAATATAGGTACTCCCTGATGGAATAAATGAAAATAACAATAAAATTTACCATAACTTTTATTATAAACAATTTTTTTATACAAAATTACATTCTTATAAAATATTATTTACAATTCTTAGAATATCGCACGAAAGTACATTTACGCATCTTCATAGCATATTGAGGTTTCTTGTTTACAATAAAATTTCAATAGATGACGTTGTATGGTCAGTGGGATAAGTGCGACAGCGAGGCAAGTGCATCTACCATATCGAAATACCGAAAAGTACACATATTTATTTATTTAAACTTTATATATTGTGCAAAATACAAAACCAATGGTGAACTTAATGCCATAAGGCATTCTCTACCAGTCAACCATAGGGCCAAACAGAAACTAGCAGTTGGTGCAGGATCATAAAAAGCCGTGGCTAAAAACATAAAACGAGACAAAAGTCAATAAGTTATTAAATTATTGTTTCCCATCCGTAACGTTTCGCCAAATTTTAATTTGTCCGAAAGCCATTTTTTCCAAAACTGTTATTTTTTCAGAATCATTATAAAAGAAACATAACTTAACCTAATGGGTTCTTTAAGACGATGTTTATAAAATCCTGAAAATATTACCGGTTTAAATTATGGGAAACAATATTTAGGAGTCGAGATAGGATACCGTGCGGACACCGACCTGGTGCCATTTTCGTGGGTTCTGTACAGGTTATGCTCTTCATGTAATAGTTGTTAATAGCCAGCAGGTCTAGCATAACTTTGACACCTGACTCTTTGTCGCGCGACAAATACTACCTGTCACTTTCGTTTCGATACCGTACGAGGAAGACAGGAGATAATGACTCGCGCGACAAGCGAAGTCGCGGCAAGATATGCTAGCCTGACTGGAGGTATTTATATTTTAAAGTGACGGGAAGTATTTTACAACTTAGTAGTATACCATCTTTACTTTTCGATATTTCGATTTCGACATAGTAAGTGCGTTTGTACCGTTGACGCACTTATCCCTACTTATCTTACCTATTTATTATTTAGAGAAAGAGCAAAATCATTGGTGTTTTTTCTTACATGGAAACAAACAGGAAATTACATAGCTAGGGCAGTGAATTCATGAATGTCCCACATGGCAGGTGTTTGTGGCCCGAACTGAAGGCGAGGGCCATCAATATGCGATCTGGGGCTTTAGGGATTACCGCCCGTGGTTTGTTTTAAGTTTTACGTATTGAATTGGTGAGGAAATGAGGTTTTCTCCCCGCGTAGCGGGCAGCAAATCACACTTACGAATGGTGCGTAGCATTCATATAAGTCACCTAAATAAAACGTTTTGTCACCAATATGTCAATACTAAGCTTTAATTTTTTTTACCAGTGACTTGAATTCTATTGTTATTTAATATTTGAAATAATTAGTTATCAAAAAATGGATAGACGATCTATAAAAACAGTAAAACGTCATCATTGAAACATTCACAAAAAACCCTCTAAAAATAAACGAAAATAGAAAAGTCTTGGTGAATTAAAGCTTTTCACGAACATAGTTTTATTTCCATAGCTGTCGCCCGCGGCTTTGCTCTCTTTTTCGGAATTATTTAAAATTAATTGCTAGAAACAATAAAAACTACTGTATTTTAATTTATAGCATAGCCGCGGGAGAAAGTATTATTTATTATTTAAAATAACGCTACACGTACTTTACGTATACATACATTTTGTTCCCGTTTACATTTACGCATCGCCAATATAGACCAATAATGCAGGAAGACCAATGCTTACACAATCCATCAATAACTCGATCTAAACTCGCGTGTAATTTGTCCTGAACTAAGAACAAATTCTGTCAAACTAACAGAAATGTCAAAAGACCGGACTATTATAAGCATAAAGTGTTTTTTGAATTGTGTTATTTTGACATAGTTTGCTTTAAGAGTTTCGGACGAACTTTACAAGCCCCACCTGAATAGGCTTTTCAGACGGGGCTATCGCGTTATGTGTAGACGAATTAGGTTTTGCACAGGCATTACTGTTTCAAATACTTGGTCCATGGTAGTTTCAAAGCGTTGCGTTTCTATATCGTGGAAACGCACTTAGCCCGGTCACGACATCGCGGAGCGAGCGGCGGCGGCAGCCATGGGAGTGAGCGGGACACTGCGCTTCGGACCTTCGCTTCGCTAGAGATGGGCACATTTCCCAATTTGTATGGGAAATGTGTTCGAGAACGTTCTTACCCCATACAAATCGAGAACGGTACATTTCTAGCCGTGGCCGAGCCGTTAGGTAGTCGTAAATAAGAATGACTTAAACAGTCACCCAATATAATTCGAAACCTTAAAAAATATATCAATATAAAAAATATAGATTATAAAATTGAGCAAATTTCTTTATAAATAAGTTTAAGGCTTCAGATAGCTGATAACCATTTAATCCAACTTCAAGAAGTGCTGATGCATGTATTACAACCATGACAAAAAATTATTTATAAGAAAGGCAGCTGTTATCTGGCATTAAATGTCAACATACTAGATCTTTCTCGGTAACGAAATGACAGTTACACTTCGATAAATATTCATTATATATATCACATGCAAATTACATAAGGTAAAGTGGGGTAAGGCTATCACCGAGGGTAGACTGCCACAGTCCAATAACTAACTAACTGTTGGTCTTACCCCTTAGACAATAAACTATGTCAGTCTTACCCCAGCTTATCTTAAATATAACATGCCGCTTTCAACTGGTAACTTAAAAATATATTTGCGTTCCATACAAAAATAATTGTAGGTTACATGCAAATAAAATCTTAAAAATAAGAACAGTTTTATTTAATTTAGTTTCAGTTGAAGTCCCAAGTCCTACACCATTGTTGAGTTTAATAGCAAGGTAAAATAGTAAGGTCGCTGGTCTAAAAAAATAAAACGTTACTAAGGCACCTAATTAATAAATATATTTAAGTAATTGAGCAATATCATTGTCTTTGAGCGTTAAGGCACATATCCTTTTTATCTAAGAGTAACAATAAAATAAGCTGTCGTGTCGTTAAGTACAGCCAAACAGGGTGTACTTCAGCTCACGCCATATTGCGGATTTCGAGTCGCACCGACAAATTGGTAAGTGACGTTGAAAGTCAGTGAATGTCACTGATGTAAACAAAGAAGAAACACTACTAAATATTCCGCAAATATCAAGTATTTTTTGCATTATAAAGGCAAAACTAGCCACAGTAATGAAATTCAAGTTCTTTCAATGGGTTTCAGTACTTACTACATGATGCTAACTGTACAAGACATTTTCAGTATTTTTTTTATATGACCCTACCTTGTAGTTCCGTGCTGAGAATTTGAGCAATTTTTTTATTATAAATTCTTTATTTAACACAAAACATACAAATTATCTTAAATTTTTACTAAACTACAAATATTTACGTTTTTCCCGCAATTTGATCCTTGACCGGCACGTCAAGTCACAAAAACAAAAGTAAAAAAATCTGTCCTTCACAACTCGTATTCATAAATACAGTGTCAAATGTCCATATTGCCAAAACATTATTTTCAGCAAAAACTATTGCTTCGACGTTGCTTGTTCTAGAGACAGGTTTTACAGTTTTTTGTTTTTATACTACGGAAGGCATTTTACCTAATTTGTATCCATCTAAGGGCCAAAACGCAATTACAAGATACGTCATCGTACTAAATATTCCGCAAATTTCAAGTATTTTTCGTATAATAAAGCCAAAACCATCCACAGTGATGAAAGTCAAGTTTATTTCAATAGGATTCAGTATTTATTTCGCAAGAAGAACGAAGCATTGAGTAGCATTCCGGTAAACAATGTTTTGAATTTTGTTGATGACAAATCCTTGATAAATCGCTACTGACGTTAAATAATGCAAATATATGACGTATGCACATTATTGCCATATGCAAGCTGTTTGTAACGCCACTATTCCCGGGCAGGAAAAGCACTTGATAGGCTATACATGAAGATAATATTGATTTTGGATTTAAGTATCCATTACACGATATTGCATCGTGGCACGATTTCGCGTCGTACTAATGCGATGTCGTGTTACAATTATGTTCAAGCCCTAAATAAGCTTTTTTTATATTTTACTTTATTAATTCAAATAACGCAATTAGGAAATCGGTTTTTGAAATTATATGTCTGTTTAAAAGTTACCATCAAATTAGAAAACTGTATATTATGTATCAGTCTCAAAACCGAAAAAACGTACTTTGGTCGTACCGATAAAATAAAAATCTAAAGTAACTTAAATATTTTCATGTTTTAGGCACGAAACGGTTCTAAAAAAAACATTATTTTGAAAAGTAACGGCACTCACTGGCTCTTAAAACAATAATTTCTCACACACATACACATAACAATAACACAGCAATTAATTATAAACAAGAAACGTTAAAATACAAATGAAACGGGTTTACTCGCGTATAGAAGTCTAATATCGATGGACATGTTTCGATCTTGATGGGATCGTAGCTCCTGATGATGAATCGCGTACCGATTTGAACTTCTACTACGTGAGTAAACCCGTTTTATCTGTATTTTCATATTTCTGACACTCACGCGAGTTTTCTATGTAAAAGAAACGCTAAAATGAATAACACATCTTGATTATTTATGCACTACCATCAGATCTACACAACGGAGTGAAAAGTGGCTCTATAATAAGAAAAAAAAATTGTCTGTCTCACTCTCGATTATTAAGTTCGAGAAGGACGTATAACGCTATACGTAAACTCACACAACACATTCACAATATAACCTAAAAGTTTGGTAACCTAAATCCTAAACTACACCTCCTTTCTGAAACAATGAAAGAATTATCTGACCTAATTAAGCTCTCGCATTCTAAACCTAATTCAGACTTCCCGACATCCCCTAGACTTTGACTATATTCACACCTGACCCCACTGTCCACGCTATATTGGGGCGTCAAGATGTGATACGCTGGCTCCCTGCAGGGTATCAACTTTTGAGAGCTATGTAGAATTATGGAGCCCCTCCGTAGAGTCTCTCTACCAATCTCAACGATTTCTATAGAGTTCTGCCCGATGACGAAACTCTTGTACGCCTTGATGAAGACGATGAAGATGGCGACGATGCCGAAGACGATCATGGAGTACGTGAGGAGAGGCCCGGCGACCGGGGCGATGGTGGTAGCCAAGAAGATCCAGCGCCAGATTGGGGTGGTTACTTCATGGATGCCCTGGAAATACACATTGTTATTCGTGAGCGTAAAATTAACATACACGTGGAGAGAATTCCAAGTAAAATGCTAGCAGTAGATTTGTCAATTCATGCAGATTGAATGGGATAGAATGGAATATAATGGAATAGAATAGAATATTCTTTACTGCACACCGCAACGGGAACTAAATACTGAAATTTTACTGCAAAATAGCGTTACATGCGCTGTTGAAATGTCAGCAAATGCTAGTGAAATGAAATGTGAAATGATTGCTTAGTAATTAGGTTAATTTTACAAATCACATCGTGAATCAAACGGCATTTCCCAAAAGAGATCACTGTTGAGAAGAATGCCGAAGAAACTCAAAAGCAATAGCATAGTTATAATAATAATGATGGAGACTATTTTAATCTAGATCTTAGAAAATAATTATGTTACTTTAGTAAGTATGGTAATGTTATAACTTGATTTTAAGTAAAAATAAATACTTTTTGGTAAATTATTAATTATCATGCTGAAAGTACTTCAATCGACAACGATATAACATACCTTTGTAACCTTCAGTCCGCAGAAAAGGAAAATAATATCAATTTATTTAAAACATTACATGCTACAAACAAAGAGAAAATGATCTTAAATGAAAAAGATAACGATATACCTACAATACCATAATTAAAAATTTTAAACACCCCCTATACAAGTAGCTGGTAGCGGACACCCTAATTCATTGACTGATATAAAAAATGCTACTAATACTGAACATAAATACATGATTTGGAATTCTTAGCTTCAATATTGGCTATTTTGTGACTTGTTCCAATTAAATCTAAATATTTTGCAAACTATTGGTCATATTTCCACCAAACGTAGCTAAAAACCATCTCGACAAGTTTTTTGATTTAAAAAAAAACACTCAATCGATACGATGCCACAGGCAAACACACAGATACACAGATACACATAGATACACGGATACACAGATACACAGGTTAAACTTATAACACCCCTATTTCTTCGTCGTGGGTTAAAAATACGATATTACAAAGCAAAATCTGACACTGAGATGAAATACGAACTCTTAAAGTAATGGAGATGACATAAATGATGATATTGATGACGGAGCTGACCTCTTTAAGCCACACGACAGGGAAGATGATATCAGGAAACTTGTTGATGTTGTCACAGATGTTAGGGGCATACATACATTCAGCCAAAAGATAATAGGACCAGTAGAAAAAGAAACGTATTGTGAGGGGGATAGATAATGCTCTTTCAGGTGAGCTTTGAAAGAAACAATATTTATTAAGCAAAGGAAAACCTTGCATCTCTAGCATAACTGACATATGCGACTCATTCTCGCACGAGATAATAACTTCTCTTTCTGTGCAGAAATGTGAGAGAGTGACGGGTAGCTATGAAAAGAGTCTGATATTGATATGAGATACGAACTCTTAATGGAGATGAACATGAAATAAATGATGATGTTATAAATGATCACGTTGATGATATTGACGACGAAGCTTACCTCTTCAAGCCACATGACAGGGAAGATGATGTCAGGGAACTTGTTGATGTTGTTGACATGGATGTGGGGGGCGCGGTCCACCTTGATGTTCAGCTGAACCCTGACGAAACCCTCAAGAGGCACTCCCAGTTTCTGAAAATAGTTCTAAAGCTATACACATCTTGACACAAGAAGCTCATCATGAGACCCTCATTCAACGAGTGATGTAGAAATAGCTACTCAAACTAAACATAAATACAAAATTTGGAATTGTAAGCTTCAATATTGGCTGAGATCTTTGCGTGTTGGAAACTACAGGTCCTAATTCCACCGCACATGGCTAAGAACCATCTCGACGGACATGTTTTTCGTTTCAAAAAATCAAATTGGTCCATCCGTTTGGGTGCTACGATGCCACAGACAGATACACATGTTAAAATTATAACACCCCTCTATTTTCGTCGCCGGTTAAAAAGGTTTAACGTGAAATGGAAGATGTACTGCAAACAAGATCATTTCAAATGTTCTGAAGTAGTTAAGAATACGGATGGTGACAGGTTTTGAAGCCAATATTACCGAAAAGTAGAGACACTGGTTGACTGGGGGATATAGTGGAAACACACGTCCCAGAAGTAAGGTGAGCGCGCTTAGCATAAAAGTGGTACAGAAGACGCTTTGGCGGAACATGAAGCTTAATTTTATGCGTTATGGGTAAAGTTGCGGTAGCACAGGAGTCAGAGCACTACTCCCGATAAGTAGAAGTCGTGGGTACGATTCCCACTTTGTAGTAGATCGCGTGAATCTTGTATTTATGTTTTTCATCTGTGTATGTAATATTCATAAAGAGATACTGGATACTGGTGTAGTCCTAGCTGATCTAAGTTCTTTATCTTAATTATATGCTTCACATGTCGGATGGTGTCAGGTTTCTTTACTTTCCTTCTCCACTGATTACTATCTGATCACTATCTTACTCCACTGATCACCATCGGCCACCAAATCTTATGCAACCCTTAACTTGGCAATGTGCATTATAACGGATATACTCTCTTTGACAATTTTCTTTCTTTTTTTCTCAACCCGGAATAGATTGCTTTACCCAACCTTAATAAGGTTTGAACCTTCGACCTTACTTTTTCTCTTGTCAATTTAAGGGTTAACATTATCTTTCACTAATTTATAATTAATTATAAGGGGTCTATCGCGATATATATTATTTGCCTCCATTGTCTGACGTTTCGACGCAGTTACACGTACCGAGGTTTCAGTCGTACGGTCGGGGTCTCAGTAATTCTCTATCTTGTAAATTTTGCTAATTTATATAAATAGTTAGCCTGAACTCAAATGTAAATTAGTAAAGATTTGGTACTTACCGGTTGGATCAAGAAGTAAGTCTCGTGTTTCTGCTGATCAGGTTTCAGGCCCTCGAAATTGTCGATTAGACTCGGCTCCGCTTCGTAGAAGTGAGGGAAAGAGAGATACACCGGTGCGTCTGGAAATTTTAGGGGTGTCACAAGGGAGCATCATGGGGCCCAAATGTTACAAGGTAAAGTAACCCAATTGAGAATATTTCATATTTCTAACAGGTGGAAATTAATATAGAGATTGAGAGAGATTTGCGTCGTCTACATCCTAAAAAGATATTTGATTTATTTTTTGTGTGAAAAGAAATATAAGAAAACACATAAAATAACCGAAATCTACGACAACTATGCCTACAAGTTGTTGTCTTCGACTGCCAATAATGTTAAGCTAAACGTCATGCGTTTTTTTAATTAAACACTGGACCAAAGTAACCTTTCCATTGTGCCATAGTTTAGGAGTTACGACATTTTAGAATGAGTAATTCTTAATAAATGAATATGAAATCAACTAGTAATCTTAGGAAAAATATAGAATGGGTAGCTCTCCCGATTGAGCCAAAGGCGGATGTTAAAAGGTTGACCAATTTTAGCACTGTGGCGTTACAGCGATCCTTGTATCCATTTCGTTTCGTCAACCTCTTAACATCTGCCTTAGGCTCAATTGGGAGAGCACTCACCCCGGTATGGCAACAGACATCGGCTAAAGCCCGGAAACGTGGCTTTTCAAATCTTTGTATCGTATCTAGAGCATTAATGGATAAATCGACGGAACAACTCAAGAGAACTGTAAAGGAATTTCATACAAAATTGAAGGCCTAGGCCGGCAAGTAATTTTTTTTACACATGTGGGATTGATGCTGGTAGAATATAAGGAGCTGGCTGATAGACGATTAATGCTAGTTCGAATAGTATGAAATAAGGAATGTATTTGATTTGACGTATGTCAGAGAGTGTCAGACGATAGGATGATTTAGCTGCGGACGGAAGTTTTATAAGAAAGTTGTAAATATGTAAATAAAGACGTTTTAGAACATCTTGTGCGTTTTCCCTGCCCCGTTCCTACATATATGGCGTCTAGGGTAAGCGTACCAGTGAATGAACCCTTAAGGGGATTTCGAACTTTAAAAAAAGATTTTGGCCGAATTTAAATTCTAATCGTCAGTTATTGCGGGCGTTATATATTGAATAACTATCGGGGGGCACGGCAGTGCCCCCGCCAAGTCGAGCGCGAAGCAAACACTGCCGTACCATCCTTTACTGGAACCATTTCGCCGCATTTTCAGGCCCCTATTTGAGCACCTCTGGATAAGACCAGAACGCAGAAATTTTCGTCATCTAGTAAGCTATAATCACATACTTAAAATCCAAAATTTCAAGTCTGTAGGTCATTTAGTTCCAAAGTTAAGCGAAAGCAAAGTTTCGCATTTACGACACTCACTCACTCACTCACTCACTCATGATCATCAGTAAAGAACTAGTACTTCCCATAAATTCAGAGAGCTGAAATTTGGTACAGAGTTAGGGTTTAATGGCCACGTAAAGCGAAAACTATAAAAATTGGCCAAGTGCGAGTCCGACTCGCGCATGAAGGGTTCCGTACCATAAAACAAGTTTGTTGTATGGGAGCCCTTAAATATTTATTTTATTTTATTTTTAGTATTTGTTGTTATAGCTGCAATAGAAATAGATCATCTGTGAAAATTTCAACTGTCTAGCTATCACCGTTCTTGATATACAGCCTGGTGACAGACGGACGGACGGACGGACACGGACAGCGAAGTCTCAGTAATAGGGTCTCGTTTTTACCCTTTGGGTACGGAAACCTAAAAACTAGGATAAACGAAGATCTGGAGTACTCTGATTAGAAAACACAAGAGCCTATTAGAGATCGACATACCGCCTTTACAAAAAATATTCAACTTGTTGTGTTCGGTTGGCCGCCGTCGCGACTGATCGTCTCTCCTGATGATGGATCGCGTACCGATTCGAAACATGTCGAGTGTTATTCGATTTCTACGACGTGAGTAAACCCGTTTAAGTATTTTAATATTCAACTTGGTGGGCCGCTTCATTTGATGTCAAAAATCCAAGGTCTGAAGTATTTTGACGACGCGTTTGGCTCGGTTTGTAAACACCTGCCTACTGAGCCGGCGGTCCCGGATTCGAGTCCCGGCCAGGGCAAATATTTGTGTGATGAACTCGAATATTTGTGCTTGGGTCATGGTTGTTCTATGTATTTAAGTATATATATTTATCTATATAAGTATGTATATCGTCGTCTAGTACCCATAACACAAGCCTTCTAGAGCTTAATTTGGGACTAGATCGATTTGTGTGAGGTTGTCCGATATTTATTTATTTATTATTTATTTGATGAAGAACCCTCAGCTGATCTCAGCTGTATTAGAGATTGGTATTGCCCCCTTCTACTATTGGTACATAAAAAAATCGACTGTCATTGCAAAAATCCAGCGTAGTGGGACACATCTTCTAATCAGTCCAGTCTCTCAGTCAGTCCGACAGCTGGGCGGGTTACGTATTACAATTCCGAAAGTTCATAATACCTACAGTTGAAATACCGATGGTCAAAATACCGAAAATCAAAATACCGGAAGTTCAAAAAGCCGATATTCGATAAACCGAAGCTCAAATTACCTATTTTCAGAAAATCGAAAGTTCAAAATCTGGAAATTTCATAATCCCGGATTTTTTAAAATCTCGAAATTTTATAATACCGAAAGTCAATGAGCACTTTAAAAGTGTCAGGACACTAAACTAATCTGACTTTTCCGTGGAACCGATCTGCTCCGGTGCTGCGGGATGTTCAGCCCCTCCGCCCTAGCGTAAGAAAGTGCGGCACCTACGGCGGCCGGGGGCTGCCCTCCCCCCGCGCCTCCGGGCTTTTATATACACTCTAGGGGTAGGGCAGACAAGACCACGTGGAATCGGGGTTGACAGCTTCGGTTCTGTGGCAAGTCGATTAAGAAAAGGAAAGAGTCCGGGAAAGTGGGAAATTAAGTATGACACTAAACATTCGATATTATGATAAAATATTCTGTCATGGACTGCCAACCGAACCGAACTTGTCTGGAACCGAAGCTGTCAACGCTCGCCTCCGCAGCTTCGGCTATTTAGTCACCTTCGGCGACCAGCCTCAGCCGCTGCGACTCGCTTGATGCCCTCACTTTCTTACGCTAGGGCCACAGTATAATAAAGAGTACTAACGTACTAGGGCGGAGGGGCTGCACATCCCGCAGCGCCGGAGCAGATCGGTTCCACAGAAGAGTTCACTTATAAATAGTAAGTATAGTAGTAGGCAAGTAGGTTACGTAATTTAGGTTAATATTCTTTGTATAAAATAAACATTAGAATCTGTAAGACTACAGAAATACGAGATAATTCTCGAGAGTTTAAATAATATTCCGGATTACAACCTTCAGGCAGGATCATAGTCTTCGGGATTATAATATTCGGTATTTCATCCTTTCGATCAAACGTTCTTTCGGGATTTTAAACTTTCGGTCAAATAAACATTCGACATCTTAATTTTCGGCCTTCCTTCGATAGGTCTTATGATATTCGGTATTTTGAACTTCGGCATTGTAATACGTACCCGCTGGGCGAATGCCTCCCCTTCTGCTTTTAATACGCATATAAATAAAATTAAAGGAAAACTCTGGACAAGACTAGACTGGCTTTTATACTTATACTTACAAGTTTACAAGAAGAAATAGTCGAACGATTAACTTTATTCTACTCGAACATTACACAAATTAAATAAACAAATTACACCAAAATATTAATTTCGCTCAAAATTTGGTCAAAATATAATGCATTGGACTAAGAGTGGCGGTGACACGTCGCTAGATGCCGCTGACTGTATTTTAAAACGCGCCGTCGTTTGTTTTTCCGATAATCTTATATGGCGAAGTGGCAACCGGCCGCGTTACAGTCGTTTACGACATTCTTCTACTGCGCTTGGAAACGTTTGCTAGGGATTAGGAGGGATTATTTGCATTTCGTTGATTTCGCTTATTATTTCGTGAGGTTTGCTAAAGTGAATTAGCAGGTTGTTATAAAACAATATGCCCACGTTTCTACAAAAAGAAGTGAAATCCCACCAAAAACATTCTGTAAAAAACTAGCCAAGTCTCGATGGAGCTTCTTGTTTATCTCTAAAAAGTAATGAAATCTAGACAAAGTCGTACCAAGTCTAAGGTTCCTTACTGCGATTTCTTTATTATTATAGTTAATGTTGTGTGACTTGGCCGTTGAAGGGTACACAAGGGTACAAAACCAGGTGCTCCATGACACCATTGCACCAATCTGTCGCCAGAACCGCTACAAGTCAATTTTGTTTTCACGTAATGTTATATCTGTTGTAACTACCTATGTTTGTTAAGCGAGATAAATAATAGCCTATACTGGTGTACCCTTCAAGGGCCAAGTCACACAACATTAACTATAATAATAAAGAAATCGCAGTAAGGAACCTTAGACTTGGTACGACTTTGTCTAGATTTCATTACTTTTTAGAGATAAACAAGAAGCTCCATCGAGACTTGGCTAGTTTTTTACAGAATGTTTTTGGTGGGATTCTAGTTTACTGAGATAACATTTGTTTGATCATTAGACTATACAATTTAAACTTACATCGTTTTTTACTTAAAAATACCCGAAATCACCAGTGAATGAACAGAATTTCCTAGTAAATGAACAAATACAACCAGTGAATGAACATTGTCTTAACTATTTATTAAAAACGAAAAAAAAACAACATTTTGATCACTTTTTTCTTTTATTGACTTAATCATAACTAACTAAAGTAATTCAGTACACCTCTGAGATCAGTTTGATAATAGGTAGTTTCAATTATTCTTATGAATATAGGTATAAAGTAGGTAACAAAATAGTCAGTCTTGGACTCATATCTTATTATAAAATAAATATATCTTTAACAGCCAAGTATCTAGTATAAGTATAAGTATCTACAATATCCGCCTTATCATTTGATTTTCTTTTCCTATGTGCCATTACAATAATGTATCCTAAACAAATAAGTTATAATGAGTTATGATCAGTGATCGGGGATTTCTCTGCCACAACGCGGTATTTCGTGTATATTATTTTATATGGACATGGTAATTATATTGTAATCCGGCTATCTTGGCCGAAAAAAAAATATTGTATTGAGATTTGATGAGATAATCATGACTATATTGATATTAAAAAATATATTTCTTTGAAATACCGCGTTGTGGCAGAGAAATCCCCGATCACTGGTTATGATTATGATAAAATTAAGTAACTAAATGGTCAGTCTCAACTCTTCTTAAACATTATTTTACGTTTTATATTCTTATTAAATTATCAATCACAAAAATGTACATACACAGTAAGCGTTTTTTGGCATGATTTATGACACATCCATGTGTCGTAATGCAATTTCTGTAAAAGTCAACCTCTAAAAAGTAATTCGTTTGCGTTAGTTGAGTGTCATTTAACAAAATAGTACACCTAGGACATTTTTATTCGTAAACATAATTTCAAGAACAATATTCTTTTAGTTATCAATCACTATAATTAAGTAATAGGTAGCTCTTAATTAGCAACACAAAAAATAAATATTTACCTTAATTATTGTCAATTATCATTTCTATTATTTTTTTGTAGTACGTATGTAATATTCAAATGAAAAGAAACTCAAAAACGATTAACCGATAAGTTTATCAATAACTTATGGGAATAAAAGATCTCATCAAGGAGGTAGTTCATTTACTGGAAATTTTGTACCAGTGAACGAACCCTCCATTTAAGCTTGTGTTCGAATACTGGCCAAATGATGAGCAATGGATTAATAGTTAAAACTCTGAAAATGAAACCTTAATACAATGACTGAAAAACAAAATATTGCCTAATCTGTAATTCACGCGGTTCTAGTGAATGAACACCGTAGTTCATTCATTGGTTTTAGTGGTTTTTATGTTCTAGTTATAGAACATTTGCTAAAAAAAATATAATGAATGGAAAAAACACTAAAAAAGATATGTAAAGAACAAGTATATATCGTTAAGATTTTAAATAAATACTCACTATGAATCATAGTTGCATGAAATAAGTACAGTATCACATGAAACACAACGTTACTTACCAGTCTCCTTAATACTGCTCCATACAAAAGAAACACTTCCGCGACACGTTCACTTTAGATGACCGCCATTTTGCTACTGATGCACCTAGGTTGGAACCAATGCTACCATAATATCGCAGGTAATGTTGTCAGTATAAAAAAAAATACTTTGCATGAAGAAGACACACCAAATTCTTATTTTACGAAAAAATGCTCAATTTGTTCATTCACTAGCACTGTTCATTCACTGGTACGCTTACCCTATACGTGCCCGGTAAGCCCTTCTTTCCTGGCGTCTACAGTAATGTACTATTAAAATATATGACGACCATGGAAAGTAAAAAACCATGTTCTTCATAATAAAAAAATCTCAGTATATACTTACTATATTGGCACGGACTGATATTCTGCAGGCCCCGCGGCGGACACTTCTCCCCCTGGCAGTAGCACTTGTTGTCCTTGTTGACGTCTGCGCACTCGAACGTGGAGCTGGGCGGTGTGTAGAGACCCGTCTGGATGCCTGGAACAATTGGGGGATTAAAAACGGGAGTATATGCTCTTATGCGGCGTCATAACTACGTAATAAAATAAGAACTACAAAATATTCGTCCGAAAATAATGAGATCATATTTGACCTCATTTTGAGCCTGTACGCCATTTAACGCTACCCTTACCCCCTTTAACGCTACCTCCTAGCCCCTTTAACGCTACCTCCTACCCCGTTTAACGTTACCGCCTACCCTGTTTAACGCTACCCTCTAACCCGTTTAACGCTACCCCCTAACCCGTTTAACGCTACCCCACCCTGTTTAACGCTACCCCCTACCCCGTTTACAGCTATCCCCTACCCCGTTTAACGCTAACCCGCTCCCCTATTCAAGCCTCGTGTATTTTTGGGACTAAGTACGACGAGGGTACTATTAGACGCTGAGTAAGTCGTGTGTTGTTTGTTTGGGTAATTACACTTATGGAGCGGATTATTTTGATGTACCTAACATAATTTTTGAGTAATTTTGTTGTTTACATTTCCACAGGTGAAATTGACAGGAACGGCCCGACATGTTTCGAACTCGTATTGAGCTCTTCATCAGGGACAACTACCCATACATCGGAGCGGTAACTTCGTCACAGATTCTGCATCAATATTCATAAAAAGATTAAAGATATGAAAGGCCTACCATCTTTGTACACATCCTTCCGGTACTGTAGCGGTAGAATGCGGCAGATATCTTTGTCGTAAACGTGCACTAAGTCCGACTTGGTCACGGATCTAGGGGGGAAGAAGGATCCTTCGGAAGCCCTGGAACAAAAAAGGATGACACTAATATTATAAAGGCGAAAGTTTGTGAGTGTGTTTATGTATGTTTGTTACTTCTTCACACTCAGACGGCGGGACGATTTTGATAAATTTGGTATGAAGGTAGCTGACACCCTGGATTAACATATAAGCTGACGTAATGACGAAAATTTTCAAAATTATTTTGGAAACACTATGGTAAGGATAAATTTAAGACTAGTTTGTAGGCCCTTAAGTAATAAATAATAATAATAAATAAATAAATAAATATAAATATCAGACAACCTCACACAAATCGATCTAGTCCCAAATTAAGCTCAAGAAGGCTTGTGTTATGGGGACTAGACGACGATATATATTTTTTTTTTATGGCAAACGAGCAAACGTATCGCCTGATGGAAAGCGATTACCGTCGCCCATAAACACCTGCAACACCAGAGGAGTCACAAGTGCTTGCCTACCTGGAGGACGAAGATGGAACACATACTATATAGATAAATATATACTTAAATACATAGAACAACCATGACCCAAGCACAAATATTCGAGTTCATCACACCAATATTTGCCCTGGCCGGGATTCGAACCCGGGACCGCCGGGTCAGTAGGCAAGTAATTACAAACTGAGCCAACCGCGTCGTCAAAAATAGTATATAGTAGTTATAGTAAATCAATACCTATTAATAAAGATAAATAGGTAAATAAATTGTCTTCAATAAAAACTTTGCTTAGGTACCCTATTCTAACAAGAAAATAAGGAATGGATCTAGACATTTGGAGAATATTTAAAATGGGTTTTTGACTGAATCCTGAGGAAAACACGCCGACTTGAGGTCATCCCTTTTTTAAGTCAGCTAAAGGCACATGCAATGAAAAATATTACATGAATGTAAAGTAAACATTTTTAACCAACAAACAATATTTAAGTTGCCACCGGATATTTTTTTTACATTAATGAAAACCATACTTACACATTATTTTTTTTTAGATATGACGTCATAAGGTTGAATTGACACACGAACATACAAGGGGTCATTATTGTTTATGAGGATGAGTAAATAACATACCTATTGAGTTTTATCCAAATAAACAAACGTAAAGTACTTATGACTTGTAAGTACCTACGCAGTTATCATAAAAAATACAATAGTACATTATTGCAGACGCTGCATGCTGGGAAAGAAAGGCTTGCCGAGTGAGTAGGTATAGATGAATAGTGATACGAAGCTGGCAAGCCATTTTCACGGCTAAGGAAATGTACTATAGTGCTTTTCTCAATTATAGCTATGAAATAAAAAACTACACTACACAAAAAAAAAAATATAGCTCGCTGTTCAAGGAAACAGACACCATGTTTAAAAAATTACAAACGTGGTTTTCAGGGTTCCGTACCCAAAGGGTAAAAACGGGACCCTATTACTGAGACTTCGCTGTCCGTCCGTCCGTCCGTCCGTCCGTCCGTCCGTCCGTCCGTCTGTCACCAGGCTGTATCTCAAGAACGGTGATAGCTAGACAGTTGAAATTTTCACAGATGATGTATTTCTATTGCCGCTATAACAACAAATACTAAAAATAAAATGAAATAAATATCCCACCAAAAACATTCTGTAAAAAACTAGCCAAGTCTCGATGGAGCTGCTTGTTTATCTCTAAAAAGTAATGAAATCTAGACAAAGTCGTACCAAGTCTAAGGTTCCTTACTGCGATTTCTTTATTATTATAGTTAATGTTGTGTGACTTGGCCGTTGAAGGGTACACCAGTATGGGTTATTATCTCGCTTAACAAACATAGGTAGTTACAACAGATATAACATTACGTGTAAACAAAATTGACTTGTAGCGGTTCTGTCGACAGATTGGTGCAATGGTGTCATGGAGCACCTGGTTTTGTACCCTTGTGTACCCTTCAACGGCCAAGTCACACAACATTAACTATAATAATAAAGAAATCGCAGTAAGGAACCTTAGACTTGGTACGACTTTGTCTAGATTTCATTACTTTTTAGAGATAAACAAGCAGCTCCATCGAGACTTGGCTAGTTTTTTACAGAATGTTTTTGGTGGGATTTCACTTCTTTTTGTAGAAACGTGGGCATATTGTTTTATAACAACCTGCTAATTCACTTTAGCAAACCTCACGAAATAATAAGCGAAATCAACGAAATGCAAATAATCCCTCCTAATCCCTAGCAAACGTTTCCAAGCGCAGTAGAAGAATGTTGTAAACGACTGTAATGCGGCCGGTTGCCACTTCGCCATATAAGATTATCGGAAAAACAAACGACGGCGCATTTTAAAATACAGTCAGCGCCATCCAGCGACGTGTGCGGGTATCACCGCCACTCTTAGTCCAATGCATTATATTTTGACCAAATTTTGAGCGAAATTAATATTTTGGAGTAATTTGTTTATTTAATTTGTGTAATGTTCGAGTAGAATAAAGTTAATCGTTTGACTATTTCTTCTTGTAAACTTGTAAGTATAAGTATAAAAGCCAGTCTAATTTTATTTATATGCGGTTCGGTTGGCAGTCCATGACAGAATATTTTATCATAATATCGAATATTTAGTGTCATACTTAATTTCCCACTTTCCCGGACTCTTTCCTTTTCTTAATCGACTTGCCACAGAACCGAAGCTGTCAACCCCGATTCCACGTGGTCTTGTCTGCCCTACCCCTAGATTGATATAAAAGCCCGGAGGCGCGGGGGGAGGGCAGCCCCCGGCCGCCGTAAGAAAGTGCGGGCATCAAGCGAGCCGCAGCGGCTGAGGCTGGTCGCCGAAGGTGACCAAAAAGCCGAAGCTGCGGAGGCGAGCGTAGGTGCCGCACTTTCTTACGCTAGGGCGGAAGGGCTGAACATCCCGCAGCACCGGAGCAGATCGGTTCCACGGAAAAGTCAGATTAGTTTAGTGTCCTGACACTTTTAAAGTGCTCATTGACTTTCGGGATTATAAAATTTCGGGATTATGAAATTTCGAGATTTTGAACTTTCGATTTTCTGAAAATAGGTATTTAATTTGAGCTTCGGTTTATCGAATATCGGCTTTTTGAACTTTCGGTATTTTGATTTTCGGTAATTTGACCATTGGTATTTAAACTGTAGGTCTTATGAACTTTCGGGATTTTAAATACGTAACCCGCCCAGCTGTGGGACGCTATAGGCTAGATTAAATTAGATGTATCCCACTACGCTGGATTTTTGCAATGACAGTCGATTTTTTTATGTACCAATAGTAGAAGGGGGCATTACCATATCTCTAATACAGCTGAGACCAGCTGAGGGTTCTTCATCAAATAAATAATAAATAAATAAATATCGGACAACCTCACACAAATCGATCTAGTCCCAAATTAAGCTCTAGAAGGCTTGTGTTATGGGTACTAGACGACGATATACATACTTATATAGATAAATATATACTTCAATACATAGAACAACCATTCCAACCCAAGCACAAATATTCGAGTTCATCACACAAATATTTGCCCTGGCCGGGACTCGAACCCGGGACCGCCGGCTCAGTAGGCAGGTGTTTACAAACCGAGCCAAACGCGTCGTCAAAATACTTCAGAACTTGGATTTTTGACACCAAATGAAGCGGCCCACCAAGTTGAATATCAAAATACTTAAACGGGTTTACTCACGTCGTAGAAATCGAATAACGCTCGACATGTTTCGAATCGGTACGCGATCCATCATCAGGAGAGACGATCAGTCGCGACGGCGGCCAACCGAACACAACAAGTTGAATATTTTTTGTAGGTAAAGGCGGTATGTCGATCTCTAATAGTTTGGTTGGGCTCTTGTGTTTTCTAATCAGAGTACTCCAGATCTTCGATTATCCTAGTTTTTAGGGTTCCGTACCCAAAGGGTAAAAACGAGACCCTATTACTGAGACTTCGCTGTCCGTCCGTCCGTCCGTCCGTCCGTCTGTCACCAGGCTGTATATCAAGAACGGTGATAGCTAGACAGTTTAAATTTTCACATATGATCTATTTCTATTGCCGCTATAACAACAAATACTCAAAAACAAATAAAATAAATATTTAAGGGCTCCCATACAACAAACTAGTTTTATGGTACGGAACCCTTCATGCGCGAGTCGGACTCGCACTTGGCCAATTTTTATAGTTTTCGCTTTATGTGGCCATTAAACCCTAACTCTGTACCAAATTTCAGCTCTCTGAATGTATGGGAAGTACTAGTTCTTTACTGATGATCATGAGTGAGTGAGTGAGTGAGTGTCGTAAATGCGAAACTTTGCTTTCGCTTAACTTCGGAACTAAATGACCTACAGACTTGAAATTTTGGATTCTAAGTATGTGATTATAGCTTACTGGATGACGAAAATTTCTGCGTTCTGGTCTTATCCAGAGGTGCTCAAATAGGGGCCTGAAAATGCGGCGAAATGGTTCCAGTAAAGGATGGTACGGCAGTGTTTGCTTCGCGCTCGACTTGGCGGGGGCACTGCCGTGCCCCCCGATTTAAGGGGGGCTCCCATACAACAAACTTGTTATAGATTATGGTACGGAACCCTTCATGCGCGAGCCGGACTCGCACTTGGGCAATTTTTTTACTTATTTTGGACTGCACGCAATGAAGGCATGAAATAGCTATGTTACTACATATCTAAAACTTAGGAAATTATTATTCATTTCAATAAGTTGGTTGAAATTATTAAATATATTTATCATTAGGTATATAAAGAAAAATTAAAATGTTAATTAAAAAATTAAAAGGAATAAAGCCTCTTAATTCTATAAAGATGGTAACAAGAATAAGTAGTCGGAGATATTCTAGAAAAGGCTATTTAAAGAAACTAAATTGAACTATAATGTTGTTAAAAATATGGAAATAATATTATCAGTTATTTACGTAGTTAGTACGTATATTTAAAAACACAAAAACAATATTTTTGACAAGTAAATTTACTTATATTCGTAACATAATTGACGTGTGATGGGTCTGCACGTCAGTTCATCCAAATAAATAAGGAAAAGAAAAGCTGTTTTTCTCTATTACAACTCGGTTTTTAAATGTATTTATCCATTTTCGAAATGTTTAGAAACGACGTCACTGAAATAACCGAATGATTATAAATCATTGAAAATAAGAGGATGTTTGCATAACTTGATCCTTAGAGAGCAAAGAAGGGTATAAACAAACTAAGAATAAAAACGCCTAGAACGAGAGTGTTCATACAAGAGATTTGCGAAAGCAGAACCCACTTTTGGTTTTATTTGTGCGTGTCTAAGAACCAATCACAGACGTGTTGCTTGTGACAGATGCGCACACGTCTTTAATAAACATTTCGTATCGAAAACATGTCTGGACTATGAAAATTAAACCCAATGTCAATTCAAACACAAAATAAAATTCAAATCATCGCAGGACAAAATCAAAGTAGTTATAATCGAATAAAGTCATCTAAAGGTGTGCTAAGATTTATTTATTTAACTTTGTACTTAAATGGTTATGATAAACAACAGGTATAAAGTCAGAACTATGGAAAGACAGACTCAATGTTAATTAGAGCCGGATATAATTTCGTCACCGAATAACTAAATCTAGAACGCGATAATAGCATAAAGGTGATACTAATTGGCCAGACAGTAAACATTAGGTTTTGTTTTATTGCATCCGTCTGCGATGCATATTAGTCCATAAAAGGTGATAGGTAACCTAACATTAACACCCATCTTTTTTGTCCGGCTCCGTTCAAAAATATTGATTGTTTTAGACATTTTTCTTTATGATCAAGCATGGTAACATGTTTCGTAAAATAAATTATTAAAGTTACTGCTTAAAACAGAGCCATTGCGATTTATTGGTATGTATATATTTGAAACCTACAGTTTGAATATTTCATTGATAATTTTTGTTTTAAAAACTATTCAAAATTGACAAAATTCACGCAGATAACTGGTTTTTCAACTTATTTTCGACTGCACGCAATAAAAGCATGAAATAGCTATGTTACTATCCAGAACTCAGGGAAAAGTATTATTCACTTCAAAAACTTGGTTCAAATTATCAATACATTTGTCATAAATTCATAATATGTAAAAAAACATTTTTAAAAGGAATAAGTCTCTTAATTGATAAATAAGGAGAACATAGGTATGGTGCAAATGGCCTAGGGGTAAATACTGCACTCTAGGGTGGAGTACTTGTATGTGAGGATGTACATACCTGATATCATTACAGGGTCGTTCTTTCCAATGCGGCAGATGATCCAGGCCGTTAATTTTGTCCAGGTACCCGAATCGCTCCATGGACTTCTGACCGGTGTAAATAGTCGATACTTCGTCTAAGGTTCCGTTCCGCTGTGATGAGAAAACAAACATATAGTTTTTTTTATAATCACACTAATATTATAAGGGCGAAAGTTTGTCTTGTTTGTGTGTTTGTTACTTCTTCACGCTCAAACTGCTAGACCTATTTTGATAAATTTTGGTATAACGGTAAGTGCCTTATCACACTTGCGATTTGCGAGCGAATTTTGTATGGCGGCGATCACGCAGCGAGTTCGCCGCGACGGTTATTTGTATAGAAAACTCGCTCGCAAATCGCAAGTGTGATAAGGCCCTAACTGATAAGGCAACTTCTTATCCCGAAAAATTTAGTGTTCCCGTGGGATGAGTGCGTAACACCATGCGGTGCAGTTAGTAAGTATATAAAGCAAATTTACCAGACACTACATAAAAATCGGCTTAACAGAAAACATTAGTATTCTGATATGCCTAAAAAATAAAGACTTGATAATTTTATTAAAACTTTCGTGAGACATATTTAATTATTGTATTAAGCGGTTTACACTCACGTGAAATTGTCATGTCGGGCCGTTCCTGACAATTTCACGTGAGTGTAAACCGCTTAATTACAATACTTACATTCGAAATTAATTCAAGACACTAACTAACCAGTCAATGGTAGTAATAAATAAAGCTGCTTTTCCGAAAGCTCCGTTTATGTAAATGAAGCGTTAACGTATTCCATAACCAGTGTTTTATTTAAAGACATGGCTTGAACTGTATCAGGGCTGGTTAGCCCTCACTACCAGTAGTCGGACTTTGTGTGGGAGTATAACCCGCTAATGGGATTAAGTGGATATCAGTCTGACGGCTGATATGATGATGATGATGAAAAAAGAAAATACTTACTGCAAGCAAAAGTCCCATTTGGCTATTTGGTCTCTTTCCTTTCGGGTAAACGTGGTGCGCAAGAGTCACCAACGGGTCGTCGTATCTGTACAAAACAGTGTTATTTAAACTTTAATTAATAACTGCCATGCATCCTAATATCACTCATAAATATTTACCAGCAACAAGCTTCGTCCAAGTTATACAATGTAATAATCCGCAACACGATTTGTCAATGACACACCAAAAATCAAACTCCGTTCTGACGGTGATGACTTGGCGGAAATGTTCCGAAAATAAGAGCTAGACCAGTGTTTTTTAAACTGGGGGTCGCGACCCCCGGGGGCTCGCACCTTATATATCCAGGGGGGTCGCGAGGATCAGCATCGAGAAATTTTCAAGCATGTACAAAACAGCAATCTTTCTTAGATATCTTCATCTATTTATTTTACGATTATTTGTAATTTACTGATTGAATGATAGACGGGTGCGTTCCAAATCTGTTTAAATAAGAGTCGGATTCTAAGTTTAATCGTACAAACTTTTAGGGGGTTTCGAAGGAATTTTGATGGTCAGAAAGGGCCGTGACACCAAAAAGTTTTGAAAAACACTGAGTTAGACCATGGAGGGTGTTATTTATACACAAGAAACGAATGGAAAAACATTATATACACTATATCTGTACAGTCTGCATGCTCTCAGATTGGGTTTGGGTGAAAAGTGAGAGGTTCTCATCCCTATCTCTCAATACCCTTTCCATGAATTAACGTGACTGTTCTCGCTAGCGAATACTATGTGGTTGTAAATAATAAATTATATTTGAATAAATGTGCATTCAAAACAGTCTTTACAAATACAAAATACAAGTATTCTTTATTGCACACCTCATAAAATATACAGGAGAAATACAATGCAAGAAATTACAATTAGAGGTAAACAAACAGGCGGTCTTATCGATAAAGAGCGATCTCTTCCAGACAACCTTTGGGTAGTGGGTCTTTCGACTATGAACAATCAAAATGTAAAATGAAAACGAAAATAAACTTAAAAAGCCCCGTGGTAATATATCGGCAGTATTTTCTCACTGTATTGCGATTCTTATCCGCAGGTCGAGCAAGCTGCCAGCCCTTTTAGGTATATTTCATTTAGGTAGGTCATCTGGAGGCAGTAGGTAGGTGAGGTATGAGTATCTAGTTACATACCCAAACACGAGCTGTTCTGCCGTGACCTTGACAAAGGGCTCAGCAGTCTTCTTGTAGGTAAATGACAACACAGAAGCCAGCCCGCTTACCACCCATCCTGCCAGGTTGGGAGAGAAGGATGTCACTGTCTGAAACAAGATGTCAAGCTTAAAGGTTATCCCACACCTAACCACCCGGCACCGGGCCAATTCATTAGCTCGCCGTCCACCCGGTGTCAACAACGTTTCTATTTTTTTTTATGTCCGACTTAGTTGTATTTCCTGGTCCGTCCGATTGTCTAATGGTGGAACGGGGATGGCGGAATTAAATCGTGCATTTAGTTGCAATTAGGCAGTGATGACATACGGCACTGAAACATGGTCGCTCACAATGGGCCTCATAAGAAGGCGAGACACCCAAGGTTGTAGGCATAGCTCAGACAGTCGCCAAACTTAAGTGGCAGTGGGTGGGGCACATTGCTCGTAGGCAGTTGAGGCAGGAAGGTTCGTGAGCGACGACCAAATTTTGTGCAGAGATTGGACGAGGGCGGCGCAAGAGCTGGGGCCGGCTTTTTTCCAGCAGTGGACGTCTATCGGCTAATATAATGAAGTGGAAAGGAAATGAGCTCACCAATAAAGGGATATTTCGCATTGTCTTCTGGTCCGTGCTGACCGAGAGATCGAGGACGAAGCGAGGGTCTTGTTGGGCTGGTTGGTCGATCTAAATGGTCCACCCAGGTGTAAGTAAGAGCTCACCAATAAAGGGATATAGGGCACTGTCAGTTTCTGGTCCTTGTTGACCGACAGTTGTGGAACGAAGAGGTTTTGTTGTGCTTGTAGGTCGATCTAAATGGTCCACCCAGGTGTAAGTAAGAGCTCACCATTAAAGGGATATTTGGCATTGTCAGCTTCTGGTCTTTGCTGATCGACAGCTCTGCAACGAAGCGGAGGTCTTGTTGCGCTGGTAGGTCAATCTAAATGGTTCACCCAGGTGTAAGGAAGAGCTTACCAGTAATGGGATATTTGGCACTGGTCCTTGCTGACCGAGAGCTCGACGACGAAGCGGATGTCTTATTGTGCTGGTAGGTCGATCTAAATGGTCCACCCAGGTGTAAGAAAGGGCTCACCAATAAAGGGATATTTGGCACTGTCTTCTGGTCCTTGCTGACCTGCTCTGGAATGATGAGGTCTTGTTGGCCTGGTAGGTCAGGTGTAAGGGGAAAGAGCTCACCAATAAAGGGATGTTTGGCACTGTCAGTTTCTGGTCCTTGTTGACGGAGAGCTCGGGGACGAAGCGGAGGATCTTGTTGTGCTGGTAAGTGATTGTGTCGTTGTCGTGGAACTTGATGTTCACCTTCTCCATGTCTTCCCTGAAAAATAAGAGACACATGAGTGTCAATTTTTTTTTTATACTACGTTAGTGACAAACAAGTATGCGGGCCGCCTGATGTTAATCAGTTACCGCCGCCTATGGACGCTCGCGATGCCAGGAGCATCACGCGCGTTGCCAACCCTTTAAGTACCTATTTATTCCCCTCTTGGAGAACTACATACTGTAGCCCCAGGAAGTCCTCTGGAACCGCACAGTTCATCTATGTATATCAGGCATCAAAGGGCCATAGATATGCTTTACAATCTAACATCTATACTATTATAAAATCCTAGATTTGTATTGATAATTAATTATCTATGGAGTCATGATTTCAGGAGAAATCTTGATAGCGTGATGAAGGATCGTCATTTGTTTTGTATGGGCGCGCGGCGCCGTGCCAACCTGGCGCCATCTCTTTATATCTAATTTCCTTTGTCCTCGCATCATGCCGAAACGGCTGGCAATTTTTTAACCAATTTTGTTACAGGGATAGCTGGACATCCAATGATTATAGGATATAGGATTACGTTTTTCGAAATGTATTTTTTTTTCTGTGGGTGAATTTACACCATGAATGTAAGAAGGAAATAAAGACAGCATTTCTATGAAACAAACTAGTTAAACATATTGTTTGCTGAGCTACCACGGAAAATCGTAAACTGAACACTGCCTTTTCACACGTTAACTTCGGCTTTGTGTCTTTGTTACCGATTTCCACGGTGCGCCATTCAATGTTTCGCTATGTTCTCAATAGGTGCTTAATATTAGTCGCGGTGGAACTACTGGCGTCAATAACCTAAGACATAACATCGAAAATGGCAAGCAAATATGTTGGTTTTTTTCGTTTAAATAAAACAATCGCGTATAATTTATAGTGAACCGCTGGTAGACATTTTTAAATAGAATAATTAAAGCCCTTCTGGCATATTTATTTATAGAATCACATAAAATGTAACATGACATTTTATACACCAAAGCGTTACACGGATTCTTAAGCTTAATACTTAACTAAAACCTAACTAACTTTCAACTACAAGATAATTGTCTTGCTCTTTGCTGTGTAAATTTCTTTACTTTCGGCCCATCTGGCATGTATGTACACCTTTATATTTAATTGATATTTATACCAGGTGGGTCCCGTAACAGGAGCTAAAAATTAAAAACATAGATTTTACTCGTCAAACTGAACAACATCTGTTCAGAAACTTAAAAAAAAAATTATGTTTTCATATGTTCATTATTTCAAACAAAATAAATAACATTTTCAATGTGCGCCGTCCAACATTGACATCGCCTTAGCATTGACATAGCTGTCACTTTACTAAATATCAAATGTTTCGCAATACATTGCTTCTTTGAATAAACTTTATGTTACAGGTTTACATTATAAACGAGTTATTTTTAAAAGTTGCTTAATAAATGTTGTTCAGTTTGGAATCTATGTTTTAACTTATTGCTCTTGTTACAGGGCCCACCTGGTAAAATGGGTAATTTACACAAATGTGACTTTGACAGAGAAAAATCGTGTTTTTCTCAGTCAACCTTTGACAAAGCTATCGAAACGTCAGGGAGGCTCAAATAATTAATATACGCGATATAATCCGTTTAAATTGTGTCAAATGTTTGACAGTCGCGCAAACCGAAGAAAATATTATGGTTTCTTCGGTTATGGTTCTGGTTATTATTGCCGACAAACTTCTTAAATAAAAATGGCGGATCTACGCATGTAGGTACATTTCTGCGTAAATCGGCCACTGCGCCAGTCAAGGTTATGCTCAAGAATTTTACCAACTGTACTTAATTCACTTGTGACTGAGAGCTTCAGACATTGGGAACGTTTATTTTTATACTACGACTGTCGCAAACAAGTATGCGGCCCGCCTGATGTTAAGCAGTTACCACCGCCTATAGTCTCCTGAAATGCCTGTAAGATATATTTTTATACGGGTTCAGCACCCATATCTCCTCTTTTAGAAAAAAAAAACAAAAAATTTATCGACAAAAAGACTGTTTAAGTAGCGAACCAGCGGGCCTATGTTGCTTTTATCATGCGATAAATAAGTGACAAAGCATCCGTCACGTTTTGACAAAATGCGAGTGTGAGTGACATGCTTTGTCACTTATTTATTACGTGATAAACGCAACCATCATACGCTCCCCCTCCACCTCCCCTCACCCCTCCCTGCTCACAAAATTTTACGAGTATCGGTTGAAAAATCACCCGTATTCGAAAACAGCTGGACATCCGAAATTCGGGGATTTTTAATCATGACTTGACTGGTCATGATTTATAATGTATCCATTTAAAACTTGATTTTCAATACAAAACTAATGTTTTTTTTTATACACTGTGATTTTTAATCGGTGATCAGGAATAGAAAAATATTAATATTAACTAAAATTAAACTTAATACGCGAGGCCCCGCGCAATTACCTCAATGTTAAATTAATTAAAACTTAAAACATAATTAAAACGAATAACCACTAGATACATGGTCATCCTACGTAGATTCTTGAAGTACGATACCTACGTCAAGTGTCATCGCTTTGGCGGGAAATTTTACGAAATTTTCTACGACTTTGTTTATGTAATGAAAATGACAATGACAATGACAAGTTATTACTCATACATTGTCATTCCCATTAAATTATTAAAGAGGTTGTAAGCACACCGATACAGATTAGTTCAGTGACAATGAATTTAAGATAAAATTGGTTTCAAAATAAAAATTATCATAGAAAAATAAAAGTTTGTTTTCATGTAATTACGACTTCAACTTGACCGCCATCAATTACTGAGTTAGAAAAGTTGGTACCTGATCATCGATTAAAAATCATCGTGTATTATTACTTAGTTATTTATAATATTTTGTGAATTGTCTTTAACAATCGGAAGTCAAAATACTGTTCACATCAGTTACATTGTGATAATCACAGTGATGTGACATTAGATATGTTAACCGATTAAGAAGTGCATAAAGTACAGTCTTTATATATCCATTTAATTCTGCAATTTATTACACATACACGTCATTGTCGTGGGACCTTGACCTAGCCTAACCTCTTTAAGTATTATGTTGTGAATGTTGTGATACAACGCAATACAACGAGGATGGAGTATACACTTCGAGGAATTTAAAGAACTTTATCTACGAACATATCATTAATGCAAATGCGTTCAGAAACCGTAGGAAATAACCAGAATTATTACAACTAATTTTACTATGAGAAGACCGTTTTAATAGACACCATATAATGATATTAAAAAAAACCTTGTTAGTGGCCAGTTACATTTTTTTTATACTACGACGGTGGCAAACAAGCATGCGGCCCGCCTGATGTTAAGCAGTTACCACAATGCTTGCAACGCCAGGAGCATCACACGCGCGCTGCCGACCCTTTAAGAACCTATTTACTCCCCTCATGAAGAACCGCATACTGTAGCCCCCGGGGAAAACCTCGGCAGGGAGCTCATTCCACATGCGAAGCGTTCGCGGTAGGAAGTTCCTCTGGAACCGGACAGTTCTCGACCATTTAGGCTCTAGCATGTGAGGATGTACACCCTGCCGATGGCGAGCAGTGCGGTGGTAGAAGGTAGCCGTGGGCATCATATCAAACAATTCCTCAGAACACATCCCATTATAAAGACGGTAGAATACACACAAGGAGGCAAAGTCTCTCCTCAGACTTCTTACATAAACTATAGGTAGAAACGGATATTTAAAATCAGAACATCCTGATCAGATCGGCAAATTTTTGATCGTCTGGCAGCTCATTGGGCTCAATTAGACGTCTGTTTACAATCGAACGTACTTAGGCGATTTTCTGATCTTACGTATTTTTCCGCAGTCGAAGTGAAAAGCAAAATGTTTAACCCTTAAATGCATGATTTTATTCTTTTTAAATAAATACGAGATATTTAGTGTGAACTAATTATGAAAAAAAAAAACAAAAATATATTTTTTTTCTTAATAAATTGGTAAAAAAGTAAAATTGAGAATTTTTCATACATAAATTAAACGTACCAATATTGCTTCTTTACTAAACTTAGTATCCGTATAATGTTTAATTTAGTTAGAAACACGTCTTAGTAAAATAATATATATTTACTGAACATAAGGGCTAACAAAACACCCACCAAAATCCGCAGTTTGCGAGACCATAAAAAAAGATGACGGAAAGCTTTTCAAATTTCCAATAACATTAAAACGATTCCTACTTTCAAATAAATCTCGAATTCTTTGTTATGTAAGCTGCATCTTACGGTATGCATTTAAGGGTTAACACTAACACGTGGCTATAAATTATTCATGTAGCGTTAACTGCCATAGCGTAATTAATTTTTTAAAATTTTCTGAGCAGCAATGTATTTATAAGTGACAGTTGTGACATCACGATGTTAAGTGTCAACAAACAAATACATTGCGTGCTGAATTATTTTATATGGGAATAAAAACTTCGATTTTTTAATAATTTACTGATTAATATATTAATAAGTGCCTATAATAAGACCCTGTAAAGTTTGCGGTTATATCAAATATACACGCTGTAGAAAAATCGATTGCCATCGCTATTTATAAATCTAGAGTTTAGACTAATCAGTGTTATACTAGAAAAGCTAAAAATCAGATATACTTCAATAACCCATGGTGTTTTAATGTTTTCCATTACGTATCTGCATTAAGAGGCCTTATTCCTTTTAAAATGCTGATTGTTTAGACATTTTTTTCTATGATCAAACATGTTTCTTAATATACTATTGATGTTACTTTCTAGAACAGGGCTATTGGGATTTATTGGTATATATTTGAAACCTACAATTTGAATTTTTCATTGATAATTTTTGTTTCAAAAACTACTCGAAATTGACAAAATTCACGCGGAAAATTAGTTTTTATAACTTATTTTCGACTGTACGCAATGAAAGCGTGAAATAACTATGTTACTACCTAGAACTCGGGGAAAAGTATTATTCACTTCAAAAAGTTGGTTGAAATTATCAATATATTTGTCATAATATGAAAAAAATAAATTTTAAAAGGAATAAGGCCTCTTAAGTACTATTATGTCACAGGCGTTTTGACCAACTGAACAAGCGTCAGTGAGAGTTATTGACACAACAATATTGACATTTGTCATTCGAATGCTCTGTCAAAAACCGATCATGTGTTATTTACAATGGTGTAACATTGACTGACAATAAAATGACCTAACTGTACATTTTAAAGAGTCATAACTTGAGCCTTAAAACTGGTGACATAGAGTGGGTATTTCTAACGATTTAGTGTAGTTATGAGTTTTCGGTTCAGAGGCGTACTGTTAACAGGTTTCTAGGATTACGAAAAATGGCAGTGTGTGTTTATGTACAGACGTATACGAAAATGTTTGGAATAAAGCCTAACCGGTAGATAATAGGTTGATTGATTGATTGATTTGGTGTAGGCACGCCCGGCCGGAGACAGGCGGGCTGACGATCGCGTGGTTGCGTTCATTCAGCCCAATTCCCAATTGGAGCCAACGGTTACTGTCCCGGCGGCGCTCCCATACAGCCTTCTACAGTACTTTTATCTCACGAGCGCGGGTGAGCCATGTTTGTATGAGTAATGTACATGCACATTGGCTCTGTGTGGGTGAGCTCGGGAGCGCTCAGTGCCGGCTCACCCACACAGAGCCAATGTGCATGTACCTACATCACAGACAACCCCCACTAGACGGAGCATGTAAAGCGACCCGCGCGCACCAACGATATGGTACGGCAGAACATTAAAGTATGAACACGGCGGCCACCGTTTAGTTGCGTCCTTGTTTATGATCCATGCCTACGTCAACGAAAAAAGAAATTAAATAAATAACACGGTAAATTGTAGTGTTAAGTGGTGTAGAGAGACCTCATAAACATGGACGCAACTAAACGGTGGCCGCCGTGTTCATACTTTAATGTTCTGCCGTGCCATATCGTTGGTGCGCGCGGGTCGCCTACGGGTCGCCTTACATGCTCCGTCTAGTGGGGGTGGTCTGTGACCTACATCTACTCACACAAACATGTCTCACCCGTGCTCGTGAGATAAAAGTACTGTACACACGAACACGTAGGTACACGAAGGTCCTATTAAATAATTGTATCATTCCATAAAGAAATTTACATTTAACTTGACTTTAACAAAATGATCACATAAAATGATAACAAAATGATAAATGGGAAAGTTTGTGAGTGTGTTTGTGTGTATGTTTGTGAATTCTTCACGCTCAAACGGCTGGACCAATTTTGATAAATTTTGGTATACAGGTACCTGACACCCTGGATTAACACATAGGCTACTTTTTATCCCGAAAAAATGTAGTGTTCCCGTGAGATGAGCGAGTAACACCGCGCGGTGCAGCTAGTATTTCATACACGCATCTCTCAATTGAATTTTCTTTTCACAAAGAGTGACTTTTTAACTAAACCCCAACAATGGGAAAGACCGAGAAAAAAAATACATCCCCACTTATTTACGTGTAGGGGAAGGTACACTAAATAAAGATTTTCAAGACTTTATTCTACCACTTTGTTAGCGTGACTAATATGTATATCCATGCCAAATTGCAGCTTTCTAGTACGAACAGTTTTGGCGCTAAGGTGCGGACAGACGGATGGACATGGTGAAACTATACGGGTTCCTTATTGACTACGAGTCCCTAAAAACGCAAACCAAAAAGTCATACTTTGAGGGTAGAATCTACTACTACATTGGACAAGAAACGGCACATAGACTGCAAGTTCAAGATATAAAATAAGTTCTGGGTCTTAAATAAATAAAATACCGGCGGTAAGCACTTGTGCGCGCGAGTGTGGGTTTTTCATGTGAAGAAATCACGCGTCCGCGCAGATCTGTACAACGCATGCGCAAAACCATAGCGCGCCGAGTCCACATATCACATAGTACAAATTAAGGACAATACATAAAGCATAGGGAAAACAAATCGAGAGGTCTCCTGGCGTTGGGGTGGTTGAGTGGTTGACACGGTTTGATTCCCAGTCTATATTTTTTCGAGTAGTGTATTTTTTTATTTCATTGGATATGTTTGAGAAAAGCACTTATAACTCGAGCAAATGAAACCGAATACGGGAAAATAATTCGTGTACTACTTTTTTTTTATATTATTGTCAACTTAAACACCCTGTAGCTCCCAAAGTATTGATCATAGAGTAAAAATAAAAAAGACCAATTTTATGGAAATTTTATGTAGAAACTTTTGTTCTAAGTAATTAAAATGCTATTTGTACAGATATTCGAGAAACGAGCCAAAATCTGAAAAAAGGTACCTTCATACATCCGGCGTCGTATACATACCATTTTGTTATTAGGAATGTTAAGTTTTAGTTGAGTAGTAGATTTGGATTAAATATTAATGAATATTCAGAATATTAAGGCATTTATTCAAGAATCTTTATGTGAAAGTAAAAGACGCACTCTCATCAGTCATGTCCACTTCAGCAATCACGATTGCCAAACACGCCGTCTAGTTTGAAAAGGACCTAAGTGCTTCACCGGTTGAGGCGCTTAAGGCTGTTTTCTTTCAAATACTATACTTGTGACATGAACGAAAGAATTTCACCTGCTCATACCAGAATTACGAGTAATCACAAAATAAATTGCATTAAATTACTAACTGTGAGAGTATCTGTGAGGCGATTATTTTTCGAAATGACGAATGTATGACTTTTTTACGTTCTCCTATTTTTTTTATAGTATGTTAGGTGGCAAACAAGCATGCGGCCCGCCTGATGTTAAGCAGTGACCGCCGGTATGGACACTTGCGACGCCAGGAGCATCACACGCGCGACCGACCCTTTAAGGACCTATTTACTCCCGAGATAAGGGCTTGAGAGACGGACGGACGAACGGACAGGCATCAAAGTTATCTTATATGGGTTTTGTTTTTATTTTTGAGGTACGGAACACTAAAATAAGAAGACATAATTTACCGCTAACCTTGGTTAGATTTCTTAAGCATTTCTAAATAAGACCACAATTTTCAAGTCATTAGCTGTGTGCCAAGATGCTATGATTTCAATGATTGCGCCAAGTTCAATGTAACGCCATTTCTACATACATAACACGCAATATGTACCTACTGCCTACTGAGCCGACGGTCCTGGGTTCGAATCCTGGCAAGGGCAAATATTTGTGTACACGAACATTAAAAATTGTTTATTTACAAGAAAACATAAAAAAAAACAAATAAACTTATACTAAAAGGTGGCTAAAACTATTATAATGTATTATAAAAAACAAGGTCCTTTTGGCAGCGTGCCCATCACACAGGCAGCATTCCCGCGCTGTATTGCGATGGCAATTCTTTGCGCGAGAAAGCTGCCTGCGCGAGGTTCACCCGTTGCCTCTCTTAGGCGTTTGCTAAGCGCCTTGTGGAGCCCACGCGCAGCCCTACCCCACGGACCTAGTGTCTCGACGCCAAATGGGATAAACTCGTACTGGGCGCCGAGACACTTATATTTATTGCATTTAAAATTCTCCCGGGCGTCAGCCGCCGCCCCGGCCGCTTTGATAGTTGCTGAGAGGTAGGACGCCGCCAGCGTATCTGCGCAGGTGGCGTCCCACACCAGCGCGCGGCCCATTCGCCAAGGGATCAACGACATCCCGTCAGGGCGCTTGCCATCGTCCCGCACGATCTGGGGCTCCAGTGCTGCGGGAACGTTGGCGCTGACGAGCGCTCTTCTGAGGATGTCGTTGAGCGCAGCATGACGGGAGAGACGGCCGGCGCCCGAGGAGCAGGAGAGTCCGTGGTGGCCAAATCGATCTACTGGGGCCCCACAAGAGGCGCAGCTGTGATCTACACACACATCAGCCCCAACCCGGAGACCGACAGCAATGCGAAGCGTGCAGGGGTCAATGAATGTGCCAGTGGTGGGTGAAGGGTAGGCATGGAGCCATTGTCCGGCCTCAGGTCTTGACACTGCGAGTAGTCGTGCCCGGTCTTTTCCTGAAGATGCGGCAATTAATGAATTGGTTGTGGTGACGGAGGCTATGGTGTCCCAGGCCCTTTGACTCTTCGGTTTAGAAGGTAAATTTGGGTTCGGTCCAGCCTCCCAGGCATTCAAGGCTTCATCCAAGCATGCAATCTCGCAGTTTGTAGCCGTTGTGGCTTTTAGAATTTTACCTGCGAGATCAGCAGTGCTGTGGAGTGAAGCCAAGAAAGCCGGCAAAGCAACACTAGAAATTTTGCGGGTTCCCAAACCACCGTGCCTTATCGGTAAAGCGGCTTGGGTCCATGCCTGCTCGCTGAAACGAATGTTTAGCACAGATTCAATTTGGGATTTCAAAAGAATGTCGATAGGTTGGATCAAATGTGGGAATTTCCAAATCGGGCAGCAGCGGAGCAGGTAAGTGAATTTAGGGATGAGTAAACAAATTTTTTGAATAAAAAGAGCTGAATGACTACTGATTTTGAGGAGTCGGTCTGAATAAAAATTAAATTTAGAAATTGATTTTCCCAAGAGGGGAGGGATGGCATCATCAAAAATGGGTGATCCGAGCAGATGCAGACTGTCTTTGGAGATGATTTTAATGTTTGGGGCGATGTCGTTGAATTTTTCGTGGATTTGAGAAGCCAAAGAAGGATTTATGTTTGGAGAAATGTACAATTCACATTTTCCAAAGTTTAGTTCCAGACCGATGTCGCTAAATTTGTTTTTTACTTTTAATAAGTCTGCCAAGACACTCTGTGAGTCTCCTCCAAGTGTGCCATCGTCAAGGTACCACACGTTTAATTTTGAATTTAGGCTGTTGATTATCGGATTAATGGCCAAACTAAATGTGGCTGGACCGAGGGGATCACCCTGCTGACAACCTGTGGCCGAAAGGATCTCATTATTTTTGTGAGTTAAAATGGAAGGACAGTGGTAACACTGGAGAAGAAAGTTATAGATTTCCGGGACATGTATTTTAATTTCGTTTAGCAGGGTGTCCCTGTTGACCGAATTGAATGCGTTTTTCACGTCTAATTTTATGAGAACTTCGCACAAATCGCTTTCGCAGAAGGTGCGTACTGCATGTACTGCCGCTTCACAACCTCCACGTGTGCCGAAACCGACTTGCACTGGTTCAAAGAGTTTTTGCAATTTATTTCGAGTGAGCCGGACGCAGATCTTAGCTGCTAAACGCCGAAAAGTTGACCCAACAGCGATGGGGCGTACACCACCGTCCTTTTTGGTAAGGGCAATGAGATTAGCCCCATATATAACAGGTGTCACTTCCTGGCAGACATCTCCCAACATCATAAGATTCACCAACTTCGTGAGGCTTGCAGTCAGCTGCTCACCGACCACCCCTGTGCCGTGGCCGGTGAGGTCTACGAGGTGCTGTGGGGAGATGCCGTCCAGACCGGATGCTGATCCCTTTGGGAAGGACGCAAGGGCGGCCAGTATATCTTGCTGTGTAGCGCATAGGCAGGCTGAAGGGTCAGAGGGGGGATCAACGAAAATGGGGGTGGATGGGCCTGGGGGGTGTTTAGACTTTAAAGCGGCTGTGGTCTCCGGTGTATCTGGTGCAAGAGTGTCGTTGGAGAAAAGGAGACGCGTCGCTCCCTTAAGGTCTCCGTCTTGCACTTTCTCCTCGACCTTCTCAAACAGGTCATACTTCTTTCGACGCATTGGTGAAGAAGGCGTGGGATATTTGTGCCTGGGTCATGGATGTTATTTGTATTTAAGTAAGTATGTATTTATCTATTTAAGGATGTATATCATCGTCTAATGTCCATAACACAAGCCTACTAGAGCTTGTTGTCGGACTAGATTGATTTGTGTGAGGTTGTCCGATATTTACTTATTATTTATTTATATCCGAGTTTCCAGATGTTCTCGCCTATTGGACGCATTCCTCAACTTTGGATTCAAATTATAGAGTACGTTTCCGTAACAACAATTCACCAATAAACAGATATTTTACATTAAACCATTACACAAAGATAGGTACAGCACATAGAAAAATTGAAATGTGTTAACCTGGCGAAAGAGACCGGGGATCGAACCCGGTACCTCTGGATTGCTGGTCCCGGGTCCAGCGTGCTAACTTCTTAAGAGGCCTTATTCCTTTTAAAATTTATTTTTCTCATATTATGACAAATATGTATATTGATAATTTCAACCAACTTTTTGAAGTGAATAATACTTTTCCCCGAGTTCTAGGTAGTAACATAGTTATTTCACGCTTTCATTGCGTACAGTCGAAATAAAGTTAAAAAAATTGGGCAAGTGCGAGCCCGACTCGCGCATGTAGGGTTCCGTACCTATACATATATATACTCTATAACAAGTTTGTTGTATGGGAGCCCCCCTTAAATATTTATTTTATTTTATTTTTAGTATTTGTTGTTATAGCGGCAATAGAAATACATCATCTGTGAAAATTTCAACTGTCTAGCTATCACCGTTGTTGAGATACAGCCTGGTGACAGACGGACGGACGGACGGACGGACAGCGAAGTCTCAGTAATAGGGTCCCGTTTTTACCCTTTGGGTACGGAACCCTAAAAAACTAATTTTCCGCGTGAATTTTGTCTATTTCGAGTAGTTTTTGAAACAAAAATTATCAATGAAAAATTCAAACTGTAGGTTTCAAATATATACCAATAAATCCCAATAGCCCTGTTCTAGAAAGTAACATCAATAGTATGTTAACACGTTGAACGCCATGACGGACACCATGTAGCCGACAGTATACTTTCCCCAGCGGCCAGACCATAAATCGAGAATCGTCCCAAAATCGTTGGTGTGTTTTTTTGCAATTATTGTCAAGAAATATCTCAAAAATAATGGGCGACTTACAGAAACAGCGATATATTCATTATTTTCTGAAAAGTTAAAATGGCAGACACCAGTGTCCGTCGCGGCCTGTGCCAGCGTCCAACCGTATTTCCTTCCGTAGGCGCCGCGCGGGTCACGCTGTCGGTCTAAACATTTAGGTATATACATAGTAAGTATTTATTAAAATTCAAATTTAACGGGTTTTATGATTTCCTTAAGGCATCGACATATAATCAAGCCGAAAATTTTATTCAGAAAAAGTAACTTCTTACGTAAAGTATCAAATAGGTACGGAAACCGTTTCTGATTTGATACCGACTAGATTGAAAGCAATTTTAAATCTAAAGAATTTCTAATGTCTTCTTAAACTAAAAAACTACGTGATAACTATAATAACTTTTTATTTAATGATATAAAATACTCAGTTTTTATACCTACTTACTACACTTTTGGAGACATCATGTAAAAATATCCAGAAATCTTAAGAACTTTGGTTTTTTTTTTGTGCCAAGCGGCCAGGTTGTTCAGTGGGGCCGCGCGGGTCACTCGCCTTAGTAAAAACCATTCAAATGCCGTCCGTCGGCCGCGTAAAGGGCTTCTGAAGCGATCGTGAGCATGCGGACACTTGGTGTCCGACGCGGCCCCATGGACTCGACATGTTCAGGTCACATGGTGTCCGCCGCGGCCCCCTGGGCTAAACGTGATTTTTTGTATGGCGTTCAACGTGTTAAGAAACATGTTTGATCATAGAGAAAAATGTCTAAACAATCAGCATTTTAAAAGGAATAAGGCCTCTTAACGGTTTTAAATATTTTACATGTTTAAACGAGCGAGCTAAGTGAGCGAGGCGTCTCCATTTTAGCTGGGCCGAAAATTCTTTTGTATGTCCCGATGTTTGGATGTTCGGCTGTTCTCGGATAGAGGTCGCATCGTTTCTTACTAAATTTTGTGAGTAAGCTCGATATTTTTATTGTCAATTTATTAGGGTTCCGTACCCAAAGGGTAAAAACGGGACCCTATTACTGAGACTTCGCTGTCCGTCCGTCTGTCACCAGGCTGTATCTCAACAACGGTGATAGCTAGACAGTTGAAATTTTCACAGATGATGTATTTCTATTGCCGCTATAACAACAAATACTAAAAATAAAATAAAATAAATATTTAAGGGGGCTCCCATACAACAAACTTGTTATAGATTATATATATGTATAGGTACGGAACCCTTCATGCGCGAATCGGGCTCGCACTTGCCCAATTTTTTATTGATATTTTTCAAATGGTGAATATATGGGGTTGAAAGCATAAAAAATTATATATTTCAGCGGTTGAAACAAATTCGCGTTTATAGCTCTCAGAGCCACTATATCTACAAATATATAATATACCGACTATACAGTTCAAATTCCCCAAAATGGGCTACTTGACCTACTTAAAAATTTTACGTATCGACAAATATACTCTCATCTCGTTTTTTCTTGCGGAAACTTGACGTGCTTTATAGAGATAGCGATACAGTCGTAGGTTTCTACTAAATAACACGAGCTCTATTGACATTTCCTTACTCCAAGCGTCAAACATTATGGGTTTGATAAAATAAATATCGCCTGTGAAATCTGAGTGAATAATAATCTATAGATTTGGCATAGTTACCATATCTCTTAGCTACATCACTACAAACATCAACAGACACACTAGTGTGAAATATCTTATTTTAAACAAGAGCATGTCGGGCCACGCTCAGTGTAGGGTTCCGTAGTTGCATGGTCATCCTTCACAAGAGACGGTCAAAGACGGAAAGACGAAAAAAGGTCGTAAACGCCAAAGTAACTGTAATTACTTATTACCTTCTGGAAGTCAACTTACGTCCTTATAAAGAAAATTATAAAATTTTGCGATAACTCAAAACGGATGGACCGATTTTGTTCAATATAGTTTTCATTGAAAGTTCTTATAAGACCTCATTTTCATGAATTTTTCCATATTTTTTTGACCCGTGGTTGAAAAGTTAGAGGAAGGAAACTATTTTTTTTATTTTCAAAGCGAATATTTCCAAAACTACTGACTTTATCAAAAAGTAATGTTGAGAGACCCCTATTATTTTTAACAGACCTATTTAACGACACCCCACACACTAGGGTTGGAACGAAAAAAAAAATTCACCCACACTTTAGGTGTACGAGAGGTACCCGAAAAAAAAATTTTTTTTTAGTTTTTATTTTACCGTTTTGTCGGCGTGATACATACACATACTCATACCAAATTTCAGCTTTCTAGTACAAATGATCACGGAGCTAAGCCGCGGACGGACGGACAGACGGACGGACGGACAGACGGACGGACGGACAGACGGACATGGCGAAACTATAAGGGTTCCTAGTTGACTACGGAACCCTAAAAAAAACCAACTGCAGCCTATTAGGACGGAGATACGACTACTGGATGTTGGGGCTACATATGCAATTTGTGAAATAGACAAGAATTAACTTTTTTGTTTCTATCTGTGGAGTTCACCGTTTTAAGCTGACCAGTGACATAGACAATAAACCAGAGAGTTTATTAAAAAGAACATACAGTCGAATTGAGAACCCTCCTCCTTTATTCGAAGTCGATTAAAAAGGAGGCTGTATTCGACTAAACATTTATTCCAAGCATATCGCTTACTCTCGAATAGTAATGTCAAACTAATATGGAGTTTTGACATTACTAAAGGGTCCATATTGGCTCACATAAAATTCTTATTCATTATTGTCGTTTGTCATAATTTTCGTAGTCATAATTTCTACTTTTCTCAGAAATATTCTCTTTCTCTATTTATAATACAAACCTAATCAAACCTATTCAAAGCTAATGGATTGTACTCTCAAATCTCTTGTAAAGTTATTAATTTCAGAATTATGGCTTACGTTTTTTATGACAAAAAATATGCTAATTACTAAAGCATTGTTTTTAGTATAAAAGTTTGGTTAAATACAGTCTAAGTTTTTGGCACATTAAAGATTCAAAATTTTGATAATGTTAACCAACAGAAACATTATATGGCCGTTTTTGACATTTCAAAATCAGTAGCTGATTTGAACTTTCATTAAATACTGTAGTGTTTTTATATTTTACTATAGCTGCGCCGCACGGTGTTACCCGCTCATCCTAAAGGAACACTACATTTTTTCGGGATAAAAAGTAGCCTATGTGTTAATCCAGGGTGTCAGCTACCTTCATACAAAAATTTATCAAAATTGGTCCAACCGTTTGAGCGTGAAGAAGTAACAAACATACACATAAACACACATTCACACAAACTTTCGCCTTTCTAATATTAATGTGATTTTCGACGATATAATTATTTTTATGAAAGCAGTAACGTCTGCTAACGTAAACCAAATGTTTACAATGAAGCTTTTTTTTTATGGCTCGCATCAGGTTCGGTGGTCCAATAGGTAGGACACCCGTGTTGGTCCGGAAAGCCGTTGGAGACGCAGCTTCAAACCCTGACTGCACCATACATTTTTTGCTTCATTGTAATATACCGTATGTCGCGCGCTGTTACGGAGTGGACGTGTTTGCCGTGGAGTCGATACATTTAAATACTGTTAATTAGTGTAGAACTGTTAAAATAGTGCTGTTCGGTGTCAATGCAATGACAACGCGATGTGGTGCCTGTGAGACCGATATATATGATTTATCGTATATAGAATGCTCAAGAGAATCATGCAAGAGATTGTTTCATTTGAAATGCCTCGGCATGTCCGCGGAAAAACTTGAAGCTCTCACGGAGGAGTACAAGAAGCAATGGTGTTGTCCAGAATGCGTGAGCTCTATACCAAAGTGCGGCAACGTCGAAACCCCGGTACGAGGAAACCTCTTGAATCAGACATTCACGCCTATTAGTCATGTAAACACAGTGCGGGGAAATCGTCATCAAATGGATGTGTCAGTGAATGAATGTGAATCTAAGGTATTAGATATGCTCGTCGGCTTGCAGGCTGAAATGCGAATTCGAATGGATAACCAGATGGAGGCGTTCAAAGGGTTAAAAACTCAATTTCTTAAAAATCAGTCTGAGTTGCAACAATTGCGAGAAGAAATGAGGGTAGCGCGAGAAAAATTAAAAGAGGTGAGCGTATTAGAAGGTCAAATAAAAGAATTACGGAACAAGAATGATCAACTGGAATGTTACATTAATAACATGAAAATTAATACAGATAAATCTGTATTACCGACTTACATACAAACAGGATCCAATGGAAAAGAGACGTCAAAACCGCTAATGCCATCCCAAGAAAAGATAGTAGATTCATATGCAAAGGTCAGTGCTAAAAATCTGCCAGTTTTATCGCCTGAAGAACAAGCACAATCTAATGCATACGGTACTGCCAGAAATCTACCCGCCGCAGCGGTAGCAACTACGAGTATGCAACAGTGTGGGGCTACGAAACAAGCGATATCGGCAGCGAGTACAGAGCGGTTCGAAGTCGAAGTCCACCCAGAAAACGCATTGAATTCAAATAGTAAAGGTAGCAATGAATGGCACGAAGTGAAAAGGAGGAAAAGCAGATTTCCTAATAATGAAATTAAAAAAGGCGGAAAGGAGAATTCAGGTGGCATCCAGGGCACAGAACGGAAAAAATATCTGCATGTGTGGCGATTAAAAAAAGAAACCACCGTAGAAAATTTAGAGGCCTATGTGAAAGATATATGTGGTGCGGAATGCATAATGAAAGTAGAACAGATTAAGCATAAATCTGAGAGGGACTATGCTTCGTTCCGAATAGGAGTTCCGGAAAGTGCTTATGAAAAACTATGTGAGCCTAACGTTTGGCCGATTAATGTGGAGTTCTGTGAATGGGTGTGGTTTCGTAACCCCAGAGAAACTAAATACACTCCACAATAGACCGTTGGAAGTGTATTACCAAAATGTTAGAGGTTTGCGAACAAAGTTGGAAGAATTTTGCGCGGGCATTGCATCATCAAGTGCAGAGTTATTTGCGATAACTGAAACCGGCTGTAATGAATCAATCAAAAATGCTGAAATAATACCGCCAGGTTATAACATTATGCGCTGCGATCGAACGGACGGACGCAAGCAGGGCGGCACTTGTCTCGTGGCCACACCGGGCACCGAGATGCGACCCGTGCGCTTGCCGGATGACGTCAGCGTCAGTGATAAGGTGTTCGAACTGGTTTGTGCGAATATCTACGCGCGCGCTCGAGTACTGTTTTTATGTTGCGTTGTTTACATTCCGCCTAATAGTAAGGATAGTGATTATATGTTACTATTTAGAATTATAGAACAATTATGTATAAAATATAGTAAAGTAATAGTAATAGGAGATTTTAACTTGTTTTCGTGTACTACATATGTTAGTGATTACTTTAATTATTTTTGTACTTATTGTGGATTCACTCAGAGGAATGAAATAAAAAATTGTAATAATCGTCAGTTGGACTTAGTTTTAACTTCGCTGGGGGAAAAAGTAAGGGTGCGTGCAGCGTCGGAGGCGTTGGTTCCAGTTGATGCGTACCATCCGCCGCTAGAGGTACTGGTGACGGTGGCGGGGGGCTCGCCGGCGGCGCAGGCGCAGGACGCGGCGCGCGAGGACGACGCCAACTTCGGGGACCAACATCACCACCAGAGATGGAACTTTAGGAAGGCCGATTATCCGGGGTTGTACATGTCTTTAGCCTCCATTGATTGGACTCGGTTGTATAGTATCGATAATGCGGAGGATAGTGTATTATTTTTCTATGCTAATATTAACCAAGTTATTAATGATTGGGTTCCTAATAAAGTAAAAAAAAACATAACATCAAAATACAGCTATCCCGAATGGTATTCTGCTGACATAATTAAGGAAATTAAAAATAAAGCTGCTCTTCATAGAAAATACAAAGCGAGTAACGGGTCAAGAGAAAATTATATAGCTTTTGCTAGGAGCAGGGCGAGGGTGAAAAGTTTAATCAAATTAGCTCACGCACAATACCAAGATAGGGTCCAAAAACATTTAAAAGAGGATCCAAAAGCTTTTTGGAATTATGTTAAGTCGAAAAGTAAACAGAGGAATTCTCAAAAAATAACCAAAGACGGAGTAGTACTAAGTGACGCAAAAGGTGCTAATGAGTTCGCAGATTTTTTTCAGTCTGTCTATAGTAGCGTGCCAGCAAAACTTGACTTAGACGCGGCGGTGTTGCAGGCGCCGGCGCAACAATGCCCGTCGGACTCGACGCGAATAAGCATTGAGAGGTTGCAGTTGGCCGAAGTCGAGCGAGCACTAACAAGTCTCAAACCGAAACGGTCAGCCGGTCCAGACGGCATCCCTGCTTATGTAATTAGAGACTGTCGATTTGTTTTGGCCGAACCATTATTACATATTTATGTGTTTGAAGCACGAGGTATTTCCAGAGGCATGGAAAATAACTCGGGTAGTTCCTGTTCCAAAGGGGGGAGGAGGTGAAAGTGTCGACCAGTACAGGCCGGTAGCAGTGTTGTCTACTCCTGCGAAAGCTTTTGAGTCGGCATTACATAGTAGTCTTTTTAACCAACTGAAGTCTCAGCTATCGGACGAGCAACATGGTTTTCGGCCGGGTTGCAGTACCACCAGTAACTTACTTAGCTATGTGACGGATATAATACCAGAAGTAGATGGAGGGGGTCAGGTGGACGCCGCTTATTTTGATTTTCGCAAGGCGTTTGATGTCGTGGACAACGATATTCTGCTCAAAAAATTAGCCGGCGTTGGCCTTACCCCACACCTGCTAAAGTTTTTTATAAGTTACATGCGTGACAGACAACAATTTGTAGAATACAATGGTTTTCGATCGCAGCCGTACTTAGTACGGTCTGGTGTAAGTCAAGGAAGCAACCTGGGTCCTTTGGAGTTTGTTATTATGGTGAATGATTTACCCAAGGTCATCAAGAATTCAGGTTGCTTACTGTTTGCGGATGACTTGAAATTATATTTACCTATCAGAAATTCGTCCGACTGTAACAGGCTTCAAAGCGACATAAACCGGGTTGTTGAATGGGCTGAAGGTAATAAGCTCTACTTCAATGTTACAAAATGTTTAACTATTACTTTCACTCGTAAATACAATCCCATACATCATGACTATAAGATCGACGATACGAAGTTGAAAAGAGTAACGGAGGTCAAAGATCTAGGCGTACAATTTACATCCGATCTGAGGTTTCGAGGGCACATCATAAACATTTGTAAAAAGGCCTATAGAATGCTAGGATTTGTACTTCGCCGTGCCCACGAGTTTACTAACACTGGAGCTGTTGTCGCTTTGTACAATGCGCTGGTGCGAAGTAAACTGGAAACGAATGCAGTCATCTGGGATCCCCATGAAACGAAATATCATCTGATGGTAGAGCGAATTCAAAATAAATTTGTCAGATATATTTATTGGAAAAAGTATGGAGTGTATCCTTTTTACCCATTGCTGTATCCTAACTTATTTGTTTTGGGAATGGTGGGGTACAATGAACTGCGAGTGCGTAGAGAACTGAGTCTGGCGACCTACGTATTTAAATTAATCAGGGGGAAAATATACAACAGCCAGGTGTTAAGTCATGTGAGCCTTTGTGTGCCGGATAGATTTGTGTGGCGCCGCCGCCGGCCCGGCCTGCTCCGGGAGCCGCGCGGGCGCACCAACTTGCTCCGCGAGGCGCCGATGGCGCACGCTATACGTACCCTTAATGTGATCTCGGAAAATATAGACTTATTCTCATGTTCTATGAGTGAATTTGCAAAGTGTGCGCTATATACAATCTGTTATAATCGAGAGCCTGTATAATAGTTAACATCGTTAAATGGTATAATGTAGTGTAAATACAATGTTTAAATAAAATAGTTACGCTATTGCATTAGGCTAAGTTACCTGTAATAATAGCTGTAAGTGTGGAAATACATAAATAAAAAAAAATAAAAAAAAAAATATTAATGACGTACCTACTTAGTTTTACGACAAATAAAAAAGAAACACGAATGCATGTCATGTCAGTAGCCACATTAAGGTTAACTGTTAACTTTATCTCTGAAAGCTATCTCTTCCAGTCGACCTTCACGTAACTATTTTTGGTAAAGTACCTACAATTAAGTTGCATTTTGAAATAATTGCATAAAACAACTTTTATTTAATGTGCTAATAAAGTACATTCAGGTAATGTGTCCGCAATTTCCAACGTGTGTATTTTTTTCTTTACTGTATTCGGGTCAAAAGTATAAGTAAATAACAATATTTTTTTTGCACTGTTAGGTATTTATCGAATAAATAATTCGTTCAAATCATTCATTCATTTCTTCTTTTGACAATACCTACTTAAATCAAAACTCGTATCTCATTATCAATTTACCAACTAGATACGAGGTTTTAAAGAGCAGTGACAGAAATGTTAGTGACTTGGTTGTCATCAAGCGTTTTGTTTCCAAACTGGTGTGGCTGTACGTTTTAAGCTGTGGTTCTTCATTCGTAGTTCAATGCGCTAGAGCTAGAGGTGTGCAGCCAATTTGGATAAATGGGAGGAAGTTGGGTACAGAGGAATCACTTTTGTAAGTTTTTCCAAAAAACATGTATAGTTAAAGGCTTAGTAAAAAAAAATAAGACCACGTGAATCACGTCTTTGTGCAACGAAAGTTAGTCATAACAAAAATTATAACTTTCGTTACACAAATGAATCGATAAGTTTTACTTTTAATTAAAAAAAAATATAAAAAAATGGTACGAAAAAGTTTAGTAAAGTTTTTCAAAACGATCATGTCCCTATATGTGTATGTATACCGTAGTTAGATTATTGTACCTATACTAAGATAATTTATTGTAAATAGAAAATGTTTTGTTTTTTTTGCAGGTCCCGTTTGCCCGCGTCTCCCCTTCAGCGATTAAGGCCAAAATGACCAAACAAAAAAAACGCATGAACGGTCAGCGGTCAGTCAACTGGTCTTGACTGTGGTTCCGCAATTGGTTAAATTTGAACCAGGGTTTGGAAACCAGGTTAATTCGGGCACGCACGCCATATTGTAATAAATGTAAGTCAATGTTAATGGTACGCGCGGACTGTCTAGATGTTAATATTACTTGGTTTAACACAAATTACTTATGGACTTTTTTTTTTATTCATCAACTGGCCAGCGATTGACCTCAGCAACACCTGATGGTAAGTGGCTACGGGGGAAGATGTAGGTAATTGGACTGAGTACTTAAAAACAATCCCGAATTCCTGTTTTTTCCGGAATTTGACGTTTTTGGGTTCATCCTACTCACAATCGATAGCATTTTCAATGTTAAGTATAAAAAAAACATGGGAATTTTAGATCTGGCTAGAGATGTGCCGTTCTCGAAAACGTTTCTCGATTTGTATAGAGAGGAAACGTTCTCGACACCATTTTATATTTAAAACGGGATATATTTAAATGCACATCTGTATAATTTTTCAGTACACTAGGTAACTTCACTAATTAACTGAATGCATACCAGAAAAACTAATGCTGTGCAAAAAACAATTGATTAACTGAACATGTCCTACAAAAAAAACTTAAACATCTTACAAAACGAGATGACCTTTTTAACCGAATTCACACCAAAAATATGGTTCGTACATCGGATATATTTGAAAGTTTCACCAAAAATACTGACTTGCACACTAATTATCCTCGCACTGCACACTAAGATCCGACTTGGCCGGGTTAGGTTAGGTTGGTTTTTTTTTTATATCCAGTAAAACAGTTTTGCAAATACCTTTAAATAGTATATTGAATTCGCATTATTTAGTGTGCATAATTAGTGTGCAAGTCAGTATTTTTGGTGAAACTTTCAAATATTTTGATCGAAAAAAGGGAATATACAGATATCGATTTAAATACATGCCATTTAAAACTAACGAAAGTATCCGGAATTTTTATTTTCGCTTAACCGTAGCCGGCAAGAAAAATGGATATCCAGTGATTGGTATGCCAAAAATAGTTTAAAATCCTGTTAAAATCCTTCCAGGCGTTTTGGGATGAGGTCGGCGTATTTTTTTGCGTCAATTTTCGTAATATAGAGGTACGTATTTGACCCATTGAGATAGGTTATGGCGGGTCTTTGTACGGAATTGTGCGCGCGTTGCGTGCTTACTTTAAAGAATGACTTACGTATAAACAAATGGGCCGTAATCGACCAGTCATGGCTTCGCTCCTCGCTCCAGGAAGCCATTGGGGTTGGTGATGAACTGGCTTCTACTAGTAGCAAGTAGTTTAGCGAGTTCCATAGCTTAAAGTAAGGACGCTAAACACGAATAATATCGTACATTGACCCGTTGATTTATTGAGATAGGTTATGGCGGGTCAATGTACGGAATTCTTCGCACGTTGCGTGCTTACTTTAATAACGGGACTTACCTATATACAAATGGACCGACTTCGACCAATCTTGGCTTCTCCCCTCGCTCCAGGAAGCCGTTGGGGTTGGTGACGTTGAAGATGTAGACCTTCGTCAGCCGGACAACTCCTGGCTTCTGCCAGTAGCTGTAGCTCAGCGAGCCATTCCATAGCTTCAGCTCCTGTGAGAGACAGACAAAAATAGAAAGTGTAATTTCTCCGCGACCTTAGTTGGATGTATTTATGCATAAGGGAACCAACCGATACAGAAAGATTTTATTATATTGAATCCTCTTACTCTATCATAAAGTACAAACACCTATTGTGGGTTGGTTCCAGTTTGCATAAATACGTCCAGTTGGAAAAAAAAACTCAATAATAAGTAAAATATCGCTTTTATAACTGAAAATATAAGAATATATATTTTTAATTTCACTCATTTCTTTGAACTTCAATCTAAGTAAGCCCTCTTAGAATAAATACGCCTAGAACACGTCTTCATACAACTGATTTGCGAAGGATGAAACCGGTTTTGGTTTCATGTGTGCGTGTCTAGTGTCTACAGTCTGACCAAAAAGAGTAGAAATCAAAAAGTGGCGATACTGTAGTGTCGTCCCCCTTTTTCTTAGATTGATTAGAAAAGGACGACACTACAGTATTGCCACTTTTTTATTTCTACTCTTTGTGGTCACTGTACGAACTAATCATAGAGCCGTTGCTTGTGACATTGACGTTGTGACAGATGTGCACACGGACGAAATTGAGCCCGTGACGGGCCGTGGCTTGCTAAAACTGGCTTCACTTTCAACCGCTGACTAGGTTTCTGGTTGTACCTTGTTTTGCCTAACAACTTTTTGCCTAATTTCGGTTTGCCTAATTTCATTTAAACTAATTTTATTTAGCATAACTATTCACTTTGCCTAATTTTCATTTGAGTGAAAGTCGTTTCGTATAATACTCATTTCACATAATCTTATTTCGTCTAATTTTATTTGGCCTAATTTTTAATTCGTATAAACATATTTTGCCTAACAATTTTTCGGCCTAATTTCGTTTTGCCGATTTTTTGTTTAGACTAATATTCGATTCGTATAATACTTATTTTACATAATCTTTTTCTCCGCTCGCTCCGCTATCCATGGTCATAAAACAAACCTAACCTAACCTACAGTTTTCGGTGTTTAGTCTAACCTACTAACTGCTAAATTTTAATATACTTCCATGCAAGCAAGCATTCTGACGCTCCGCTCGCTTCGCTCGCTCCGCTATCCATGGTCATAAAACAAACCTAACCTAACCTACAGTTTTCGGTGTTTAGTCTAACCTACTAACTGCTAAATTTTAATATACTTCCATGCAAGCAAGCATTCTGACGCTCCGCTCGCTTCGCTCGCTCCGCTATCCATGGTCATAAAACAAACCTAACCTAACCTACAGTTTTCGGTGTTTAGTTTAACCTACTAACTGCTAAATTTTAATATACTTCCATGCAAGCAAGCATTCTGACGCTCCGCTATCCATGGTCATAAAACAAACCTAACCTAACCTACAGTTTTCGGTGTTTAGTCAAACCTACTAACTGCTAAATTTTAAATGAAAATTAATGCATTAATATTTGTATAGAATCTTTTTATCGATTCATATTTTTTATGTGGTAATACCTCATTTTTATTTTTATAAATAATGGCACAAAGGTAAATTAAGAAAGAAAAATTGAATATATTGATATCGCAGCATATAAGGCGTTCATAAATATCTGAACACGACTCTTATTGCCTGGGCGTTATAGTACATGTTCAGATATTTATGAACGCCTTATATGCTGCGATATATCTGATGGCGACTGTACCTTGTTTTGCCTAACAACATTTTGCCTAATTTCGTTTTGCCTAATTTTCAGCTAATGTATTGATTAGACAAAATAAAAATCGACAAGGTACCTAAATATTATGATAATTCAGAATTAGACAAAAACTTTTTAGTTAAAACGTTATTCGGCTTTGTAATGATTAGTTAAAATAAGAATCGACAAAGTGAGTTTTAGATAAAATAATATTCGACAAAACAAGAGTTATGGAAATGATCATTTAGGCAAAACGAGTTTCGACAAAATAATAATTATGAAAAATGATATTATACATAATGACTTTAGATAAAATGTTCATTATGGTAAAAGTTGTTAGACAAACTGAAATTAGACAAAAAAAAATTAGACAAATCAAGGGAATACCTAGGTTTCTAGCTGATTTATTCTAATTAAGCCTGAAGTTGAAGGTTTCTAATCCGTTCAAAAACGATGATTGTTTTAGAAATTTTTCTCTATGATCAAACATATTTTTTTACATATTATCAATGTTACTACTTAGAATAGGGCCATTGTGATTTATTTGTATATATATTTGAAACACGTGCCCCGCCCGCCCAATACCCAGTCTATAGTATTCTTATGGTCTGTGATTTGAAACATACTTTTCATTGATAATTTTTGTTTCAAAAACTACTCGAAATTGGCAAAATTCACGCAGAAAACTGTTTTTTTTTTCAACTTAGTTCGATTTATTTGAAATTATTAATATAATTAATTAATTATGAGTCATAATATGCCAGTATTGTGGAGCTAAAATCAACGTACCGATACTGTCATATATCATTGTCAGCCCTCTCGCTCGTACTCCCTGCTTCTTCTATAGAGCGAGTGAGACGTCTGGCCTAATGTGAATGACCCCATCGGCACGTTCGTTTTCATCCGACTTTACGGAGATACCACGAGTTTGCGCGACAGCGACAGCAGCAGCGGTTTGGGTACGTGTGTCTCACTCACTCGTTATGCCACGCTCGGATCTCTCGCTCAGCCGCTTGCCGTGCCGCTGGTGCTCAAAGCCGTGGCAGTATGGTGCAACGACTTTAATGGCAGTTTAATGACAGCCTATCGAATGATAGCGGAAAGTGGCTATAATATCCGATTTCCGTCGACTTGCTTCATACTGGAAATTAGGGCACAGACTACGATTGCAATCTTCTGTAAAACTAAAACTGGAATCCCAACTGGGTCATTGTCAGATTTAGGTGCGCGTCTTTCCGGTGGACATTTGCGAAATTAAGGATTCCAGGGCCAAATTTTCTGGTTAAAAGTGAGAATAAAGAACGTTCCCTCTTCTATAATCCGATGTAATAGCAACATTACCTAGATTCATACAAGCTCTTAACTTTTGACCACCGAAGGGACAAATTTTGTTTTTTGAACTGACAATGACCCAACTCAATACGATGTTTGACTATAGCTAAACTTTTGTATAGTCCCATTCTGCTACCTAAAATCCCAAGATGTGGCGTAGGCACTAGTTTTTACGCAAGCGACTGCCATCTGACCTTCCAACCCAGAGGGGAAACTAGGCCTTATTGGGCTTAGGTGGTTTCCTCACGATCACGATGTTTTCCTTCACCGAAAAGCGAGTGGTAAATATCAAATGACATTCCGTACATAAGTTCCGAAAAACTCATTGGTACGGGCTGGGTTCGAACCCGCGACCTCCGGATTGAAAGTCGCATGCCCTAACCACTAGGCTACCACCGCTTCACTTTAAACTTTTGTATAGCACAACACCTGTTATTCTACCTACGCCATATTGCGGATTTTTAGTGGCACTATTTTATTTAACTAGCAACAACAAACTTTAGATAACTGACGTTGAAAGTCAGTGAATGTCACTGATGTAAACAAAGAGGAAACAAACTACATATTCCGCAAATTACAAGTATTTTTTGCATAATAAAGTCAAAACGATTCATAGTGATGAAAGTCAAGTTTTTTTCAATAGGATTCAGTTTTTATTTCGCAAGAAGATTGAAGGATTGAGCAGCATTCCGGTAAACAATGTTTTGAATTTGATTCATGATAAATCCTTGATAAATCGCTTGACGTTTAATAATTCAAGTATATGACGTATGCATATTATTGCCATATGAAAGCTGTTTGTAGCACCACTATCCCTGGCCCGGACCGACTAAACATACATCCATCATTACACACCTGCCACTGCGATACCATGCTGCGATGTCATCCATACTAATCCATACTAATATTATAAATGCGAAAGTGTGTCTGTCTGTCTGTCTGTCTGTCTGTCTGTCTGTCTGTCTGTCTGTCTGTCTGTTTGTTACCTCTTCACGCTTAAACCGCTGATTAGATGAAATTTGGTATGGAGATAGTTTGAGACCCGGGAAAGGACATAGGATACTTTTCATCCCGAATAAATTTAGTGTTCCCGTGGGATGAGCGGGTAACACCGCGGGGCACAGCTACTATTATAAATGCGAAAGTGTGTCTGTCTGTCTGTTACCTCTTCACGCTTAAACCGCTGAATCGATTTTGATGAAATTTGGTATGGAGATAGTTTGAGACCCGGGAAAGGACATAGGATACTTTTCATCCCGAATAAATTTAGTGTTCCCGTGGGATGAGCGGGTAACACCGCGGGGCACAGCTAGTATTATAAATGCGAAAGTGTGTCTGTCTGTCTGTTACCTCTTCACGCTTAAACCGCTGAATCGATTTTGATGAAATTTGGTATGGAGATAGTTTGAGACCCGGGAAAGGACATAGGATACTTTTCATCCCGAATAAATTTAGTGTTTCCGTGGGATGAGCGGGTAACACCGCGGGGCACAGCTAGTATTATAAATGCGAAAGTGTGTCTGTCTGTCTGTTACCTCTTCACGCTTAAACCGCTGAATCGATTTTGATGAAATTTGCCATGGAGATAGTTTAAGATCCGAGGAAGGACATAGGATAGTTTTCATCCTGGAAATTATCCCTAAAAAGATTTAAAAGTGAGTAAGTAATTCATGATGACATTGATGACCTTGTAGGAAATGTAATTATTAGACCAAAAGCACAATTGTTCTTACATTTGCTTAGGCGTTTTTAATAATCCCTTTTATTAATTAAGGTGATTAGGTGGATATCTATCGTGTTGTACGAGGTTGCTTCCATACTTTCAAGTTTCACGCGGACGTAGTCGCGGGCAAAAGCTAGTAGGAAATATTTTGTGGTACACTCACCCTGAATATAATGTAGTCCAACCACGGTACGAACGAGAGGATGATGCCGAGCACGACTGTACAAATACTGAACAATATTACTGCGAGGCGACCTGAAACAAGACAAAAAACATTTTTAAAAAAGCGTTAGTTGAAAATTGCTTTTTGAACTTTTATTAGGGTTCCATATACAGAAGGTAAAAAGGCGACCCTATTACTAAGACTCCACTGTCCGTCTGTCTGTTTGTCTGTTACCAGGCTGTATCTCATGAACTTAGTACCTACAGATTTATTTGTCATTTTTATCTTAAATTGTATAAAATTTTGACATGCAATTATTTTATCTGTTTTATAATTAATTTCGCTGTTTTTATTATCATTATTTTATTTCTTAGTACTTATGACGATCATAGTATAAGTGCATGTAAATTGACTTAGCGTAATTTATATTGACATTTTATATTATGAAATAAATAAATCTAAATCTAAATCTTTACACACATTCACACGTAAAACTTATAAAATCGTACCGCCGGATTACTTACAATAAACAATTACCTAGTGGCAGCGAAAATACAGATTATTTAATAGGGTTCCATACTCAAAGGATAGAAAACGGGACCCTATTACTAAGGCTGTCCGTCCGTCTGTCACCAGGAATCTCATGAACTGTGATCGCTAGACAGTAGAAATTTTCACAGATGATGTATTTCTGTTGCCGCTATGACAACAAAAATAACTAAAATGAACCATCATAGGATGTAGTACATTCACCCCTGTACAGCCAGCCAAAAAACTTATCTACCTCTTTTCGACTCCATTTCATAAGCATTAAGGTCCAAACGCGGTAATTCACTTTCTTAGCTGACTGTACCAAGATTTGTAAAATCCGCGCAGCCGTTTTGGTGTGATTTGGTCCATACGAAGCAATAGGCAGAGTGAATGAGTGAACTTAATCACTAGACGGCACAACGAAATAAGAGACCTTTTTTGCGAACTGGGTCATTTGTCAGTAAAAAAAAAAAATCGTCACTTCGGTGGCCAAAAGTTAAGAGCTTGTATCAATCTAGGTTATGTTGCTATTACATCGGATTATAGAAGAGGGAACGTTCTTTATTCTCACAGGCATTTAATCAGAAAATTAGGCCCTGGAATCCTTAATGTCCCAAATGTCCACCGGATAGACACGCACCTAAATCTGACATGGTGAAAATGGTGAAATGGCTGGGATTCGACGACGGTGCTGCCCCACATCGACGGAATGTTATTTTTACGACAATTTATTTTATTTGTATTCTATCCACTTCATTGAATGAAATTGTTGTTGTTCTATACATAGGCAGAATGAATCGCCTCGTTAACTTTTTTTCTCCCATAGACAACTGAATTTTAATAATATTAGAGTTTATTGACCGTTCCTGCTTAGCTTAAAGTTCGTTGTTCTCGCATACGGGCCGCATTTATCAACCGATTCTCATAAAGTGAGTAGGTTCGATACGTTTGTAAAGTAGATTTTTATGTAGATAAATAAAAAAATAAAATAAATAAATGGATATCAGACAATCTCACACAAATCGATCTAGTCACAAATTAAGCTCAAGAAGGCTTGTGTTATGGGTACTAGACGACGATATACATACTTACATAGATAAATATATTCTTAAATACATAGAACAACAATGACGCAAGCACAAATATTCGAGTTCATCACAAAAATATTTGCCCTGGCCGGGATTCGAACGCGGACCGCCGGCTCAGTAGGCGCCAACCGCGTTGTCTTGTCGATTATTTATTTCGATGGTGGGGATATGCGAACAGAACAGGACCTAATTACATTCAAACGTGTATATTTAATTACCTCGACGTTTCGAACGAGATCTTCATAATAGTGATGATGGAACTCACTCACAGACCGAAACCTCAACATCAGTCATGTTTAATTCTAATAAATCTTGTATAAAATAAAGAATGCTTAGGAACAAGAGGAAAACCCATGTAATTGTTCTCTGTTTATCATATAATGGTTGCAATTAAGTATGTACCTGGTTGACCACAATTAACCTAGACTATAGACTTTAGATCTAGAATCGCGGGAATTCACCTTGTACGCTGAACCGTTTATGTCTAGATTATGTGATTATATTATGTGGTATAAATAATGTGTTAGGCTTATAGGTAACTAGCGACCCGCCCCGGCTTCGCACGGGTGCAATGCTGATAAATTATACATTAATTTTACATATAAACACACAATTTATCTGCTTTGCCCAAAGGTTGACTGGTACAGAATGCCTCATGGCAATCATGGCATTAAGTCCACCTTTTGTACGATAGGTTTTCTTTTGTGATAATATATAGACAATAAATAAATAAAGATTCCTCTTGAAAGTCTTGAATCACTCTATCTATTAAAAAAATCGCATCAAAATCCGTTGCGTAGTTTTACAGATCTAAGCATACATAGGGACAGACAGACAGCAGGATGCGACTTTGTTTTATAAGTATGTTGTGATGATAAATAATGTGTTATAGGTGACTATGCTACTTATAAGGTTGTTATAAAAACAAACAAGTTGTGAACATAATTGAGCGAGAGAGCGAAGTGTTTTTTTGTACTTCATGTTTTGGTGATAAATAAAAACAGTCAGAGATTCCGTAGGTTCACCTATAGTTTCCGAGGGTCTGGGCACAAGGCCTAAATTCCGTAGATCTACAAATTTTCCGTAGCTCTGGCAACGCTGAACGTATGCAGTTATTCGCCGAAGTGCAATGATTCGTCGGAAACACGGCATTACTGCACTTTAACCAGTTGTTAAGATTTTATCGACCTTGTCTCTAGCCGCGGCTCAATTCTTGAGAGTTGGCGGATCCATTTTTAGGGTTCCGTACCCAAAGGGTAAAAACGGGACCCTATTACTGAGACTTCGCTGTCCGTCCGCCCGTCTGTCACCAGGCTGTATCTCAAGAACAGTGATAGCTAGACAGTTTAAATTTTCACAGATGATGTCCTTCTATTGCCGCTATAACAACAAATACTAAAAATAAAATAAAATAAATATTTAAGGGGGGCTCCCATACAACAAACTTACAGATAATGATACGAAACCCTTCGTGCGCGAATTTCACTCGCACTTGGCCGGTAATTTTTTTTTTATAATCTGGCGGATTATTTAGTTCTAGGTATTTAGGGACTAGCCTTTCAGATATAGTTTTATCTAACAACAGTCCGTTATATTAAGTATTAGAAGAACCAAATTAATATTCATAGATAGTAATCAAATGCAAAACTGCGGTTTTATTTAAGAATAAATTATAGAACATTTACTCATTATGTTGCAAAAATTAATGGTATTATGAAGTCATTGGGTTTCCAAACGGATGTATGGGCACTAGGACTTAGAATATAATAATTTGTGTCAGGGCTAATGACACAGGGCTCGATATAAAAAATTAAAAAAAAACTTCAATTTGTTCTAGGTAGATAAGGCGACGGGTGATGCGAAACTAGCGCCACTTACGATTTTTTATTATATCTTCCAAACCAGATCAATTTTCAGTAATTGCAAGACTTGAGGAGCTGGAAAAACCCCTTAAGTGTTTATTAAATCATTATACACAATTTCTTGTTCTTTAGTTGTCTCTAAAAACTTGCCCAAAACTATTGTGGCCGCTTTTGACGTGAACAAGTTTTGTAAGGTACAGTGAACAAATTGTATATAGTGATTTAATAAATATTAAAGGTGTTTTTCTAGCTCCTAGACTTCAGCTATTTCTAAAAAAATATCAGATTATGAAGATGTAAGAAAAAAATCGAAAGTGGCGCTAGTTTCGCATTACCCGTCGCCATAACAACGTGTATTGGAAATTTAAAACACCCCCAACACAAGTCAGGTCTCATCTGGTCATCATGAGACCATCATTCCATGAGTGATATAGAAAGTGCTACTAAAACTGAACATAACTACAAAATTTGGAATTCTTAGCTTCAATATTGGCCGAGATCTGATCACTTGTTCCAATTAAAGCTGAATATCTTGGGAACTACTGGTCCTATTTCCACCAAACATAGCTAAGAACCATCTGGACGGACAATTGGTGCATCCGTTTGAGAGCTATGATGCCACAGACAGACACACAGATACACATATACACAGATGCATATGTTAAATGTTATGTCCGAATGTTCGGATATCCAGCTGTTCTCGCCTACAGGCCGCATTTCTCTACCGATTCTCGTGAAGCTTTGTAAGCAGGTTCAATAAATATAGAATTTTTCAGTCGAATATGATTTTCGAAATTTTTCAAAATGACGGGGATACAGAATGTCAAATTATTTATTATTACTGTAGTGCCGTTCCCGTTTTTTTAGATTGATTAGAAAGGGACGACACTATAGTATTGCCATGCCACCTTTTAATTTCTACTCTTTTTGGTGCGCGTGCCGCGGCCGCTGCAGGGCACCATCGCAAGTGCAGACTTCTGGCCGAAAGGTGTTGTGTTTCGGCAGTTCCGGGGCAATCTGCCGAATCCTGCGCCAGATCAGACGACGCAACGGAGCCACGCTGTTACGTCGCCTAAATCAAATTAGATTTAAGTTCTTTTTTTGTAATGTAATTTTGTAGTGTGCCTTGGTTTATTTTATTTACTGTTATGCTGTGTAACTAATTTAAATAAATAAATCTTACGCTGACGATCGGCAGTTTGAGCCACGCACCACACGGGGCTATAATTTGTCGTTTCCTTCTGATGATTGTTCCGTTTTCCCGGCACCCACTCACGCTACTACTAATTGATCGTTTCGGAAACCGAAGATCATATTTATCGTAAATTCATACGAGCAATCTATTCGAAAAACTGAATCGACAAAAAATAGTAATTTGCACACATCACCCTAATAGAAACCTCTGTACTAAGTCCCATGCTTCTAAAATAATCAAAAGTATCTTATTTTTAGGGTTCCATACCCAAAGGGTAAAAACGGGACCCTATTACTGAGACTTCGCTGTCCGTCCGTCCGTCCGTCACCAGGCTGTATCTCAAGAACGGTGATAGCTAGACAGTTGAAATTTTCACAGATGATGTATTTCTATTGCCGCTATAGCAAAAAATACTAAAAATAAAATAAAATAGTACATTTTACAAGTAGTGTGAAAAGAATGTCTTTTTACCACTAGTACCGAGGTATCTTGCCACGAGCTGAAAGCGAGTGGCAAGACTCGGTACGAGTAGTAAAAAGACATTTCACACGTGTTGTAAACGACGTTTTTTAATGCAATTGCGAAAAAATAACAAATTAATATATCATTGCGATAAAATATGCTTGCTTCGAAGTTATTTTTGAACGAACCCATACTTTACAAATGACATGGTACATTAAGACCATCATCATCGTCATCGTCATCGTCATCGTCATCGCCATCGTCATCGTCATCGTCATAGTCATCGTCATCGTCATCGTCATCGTCATCGTCATCGTCATCGTCATCGCCATCGCCATCGCCATCGCCATCGCCATCGCCATCGCCATCGCCATCGCCATCGCCATCGCCATCGCCATCGCCATCGCCATCGCCATCGCCATCGCCATCGCCATCGCCATCGTCATCGTCATCGTCATCGTCATCATCATCACTGACATTCGAAACTCAGTTACTGCGTTTCGAAAGTATAGTTTGGAACTAAAAAGTAAAAAGCACTAGTTCGAGAAAACGAGCTTCTCGCACGCTACGCAGCCACAAAAAGTACCACTTTTTGAGCAACTGTATTAAAATAAATATTTAAGGGGGGCTCCCATACAACAAACGGGATTGGTTGCGTCAACTTTGCACCTCATTTGCATGGAGCGCTATACATACCAGGTGCAAACTTAACTTAACCACTTAAGGATGGAAAGTGTTTGTACGGAACCCTCGGTGCGTGAGTCCGACTCGCACTTGACCGGTTTTTAAGTAATAATTATCCGTTTTTTTTTAGGCTTGATGCAGTTATATCCTAGCAAGCCCAGTCCGGCCCAGGAATAGTGGCGCTACAAACAGCTTTCATATGGCAATAATGTGCATACGTCATATTTGCATTATTAAACGTCAGTCAAGGATTTGTCATTATCAAAATTCAAAACATTGTTTACCGGATTGCTGCTCAATCCTTCGTTCTTCTTGCGAAATAAATACTGAATCCTATTGAAAAAACTTGACTTTCATCAATGTGGATAGTTTTGGCTTTATTATGCAAAAATTACTTGAAATTTGCGGAATAATTAGTCCTGTTTCCTCTTTGTTTACATCAGTGACATTCACTGACTTTCAACGTCAGTTACTAAAAATGTGTCGTTGCCAGTAAAATAATTTAGTACCACTGAAAATCCGCAATGGCGAGGGTTGTAAAACCCCTTGCAGGGCTATACCTTACCACTATGATTTAAAACAAAGAGGTTTAAAGTACTTCAAATCAACAGTTTCCTCTTTGGTTATCATCTGACATGGGATTTATGAAGTAAACATGTTTTATAACTGTCCCTTGTTAAAGAAAATATTATTTTTTGTAAGATTTTAGTTTGTAAATGCGTTGTCTTTACCACTAACACTCAAAGAATGGATAATGCTATTTTTTTATTTTACATCGCTAGTACCTACAGTGCTTAGTCGAGAATAATTTCAGGTAATATCTTGTAATTTTCGATTGACGTTAAACTATGTACATAGTAGTACTATTAAGTATTCTCTGGTAAATCTATCGTAAACATAAAAATAACGAAGAGTGACAGATATGACAGTTATAGCTATTGAATTTGCGGTAAACATCAGGTAATCACACATTGGGACTTTAATTACAAATACAAATACAAATACAAATTCTTTATTGGTAGCACCAAGTTACATGTCAACAATTTTAAGCATAGGTAGTTACTTATTTTACAAATTAATTTAATTAATTAATTGTTTTATTAGAAAATTAACGGTAGCTAAAGATAGCTTTAAGAATTGACTTTTAATGTTACATATTATTTATCATTAATAGAGCCACAATCAAGTGTGTGTTCATTACTAATTTGAAGTCCTGTATAATCCAATAATCGATTAATCTGCTCACAAAATTCGAACCCAGGACCGTAGGCTCAGTAGGCATCTGCACTACTACTGCGACCATCCATGAAGAATATCGTATTGTAAAATAAGGAAGAACTCATTAATGTGTTTGTGGACGTCATATTTACATTATTAATGTAGTAAATGGCTTTACTAATGTAAATATAACATCCGCAAACATAAATAAATAATGACTTCGACTAATGATTGACACTTTTTTCCAATCGTTAATTATCAAAGTATACATAGTTTTACATTGACATTAACATTAGCACAGGATTTTTATACGCAGAAAGCTACATAACATAGGTTATTTACCCGCGACAAAAAAAAGGGATGTTATAAGTTAAACATGTGTATACCTATGTGTGTCTGTCTGTCTATTGCATCATAGCTCCCGCACGGATGGACCAATTTGATTGCTTAAATCGAAATAATTGTCCGTCGAGATGTTTCTTAGCTATGTTTGTGGAAATAGGATCAGTAGTTTCCAAGATATTCAGCTTTAATTGGAACAAGTGACAAGATCTCAGCCAATATTGAAGCTAAGAATTCCAAATTTTGTAGCTATGTTCAGTTTTAGTAGCATTTTCTACATCACTAATAGAATGAGGGTCTCATGATAACCAGTTACTGGTGCCGGGGTGTGCTTTATTTTATTTTATTTTATTTTATTTTAGGTCGTCTAGTGATAGTCTAGTTCATGTAAGTTTTGTGCGTGTGACATCTCTCGGGCATGGCAGTGTCAACTGACAAGACACCGTCGGTTTCTTATCAGTTGCTATTGAGATTTGGGCTCCCCTTTTTGCTTACCATCAGGCGAAGTAGAGCCACTATGTTGTGCCGATAAAAAAAAACTCGCGCAAGAAAGAATGGCGTGTCATAGATGTGCCAGACTATATAATTATCGAATACGCACACGCACAAAAAAATCAAGCGTAACTTTTGAAAAAAAAAGGATTTGGAAAACGAGAACATCTCCAAACATCCGGAATCCATACTAATATTATAAATGCGAAAGTGTGTCTATCTGTCTGTTACCTCTTCACGCCTAAACCGCTGAACCGACTTAGATGAAATTTGGTATTGAGATAGTTTGAGACCCGGGAAAGGACATAGGATACTTTTCATCCCGAATAAATTTAGTGTTCCCGTCGGAAGAGCGGGTAACACCGCGGGCACAGCTAGTACGAAATATTTTCGCCCAAGCTGAAGCTTAAATGCTTCGGTCGGTCGGCTAATAAACACGTGTAGAAAAACAACAACATCAATATATGTATGTATATATAATAATCGCGAAATAATTGCATTGATGTGTCTCCGTACTTGGCAATGGTTTTGATGACTTCTACGTGACGTGATGATTCCTCTGCACCACCGTAAGTACAGGTCACCGGTTCAAAGTCGCAGTCATTACTGAACCGTGCGGAAAAACGCCACATGTGGCACTAGGGAGGAAAGCGAGTTATTACTTTATCGAACGACGGTGGCTTTAATGATGTGGTGTATAATGAAATCATGCTACCGGGATTTACCTGTAGTTTCTAATGACGGTAAACAAATCAAAGATGGCGATTTCCATAATAATATCTAGACGATAATTGACAACATTTAAAATTTTCAAATATTTTAATTTTAACCTGATTTCATTACTTTATTATCACACAATCCAAAATTATTATTTTTAATCGGTTATACCGACTAGTTTTGAAAATAATAAGAAAAATGTAAAAGCAGCGTCTACGAATCAGCATTCAGCAAAACACGTCACCTTGTGGAAAAATGCGCAACCTATGAAAAGAACATATCATTGGTCCCCAAGGCCCATCGTCTTCGTTGGCTCAGCCACCTCGAGCGAATGGGAGAGGATCGGCAGGTGAAGAGAGCATACCTTGGGCGACCGACGGGGCGTCGTCCGGTCGGTCGGCCAAAGTACCGCTGGATACATCTGGTAGAGGAGGATCTGCGTGAGCTCGGAGCCACAAACTGGCGAGAGATTGCGCAGGATCGGGTAACGTGGCGAGCTCTTGTGTCGGAGGCCAAGACTCATTTTGAGTCGCTGAGCCAGCGCAGTTAGTTTAGTTATGAAAAGAACAGTGATAGATACAATTTCCATTCTAAATCCGTCTTAGTAATAGTCCGACTGTATGATTTACTGCGCTGTGACCAATCACTTTTCGCCTACGCTCTTTTAGAATGAAGAGCTTTGGATGACTTTTTAAATCATAAATTGGGATATTTTCGAAAATGTAAAAATATGGTAATATTTATTTTTTATCCTTTGTTTGATTACATTGAAAAAGCCTGGTTAAAATAATAAAAATAAAATAAGTTGACAATTCGGCGAGGTATCCCGATGTCCCTAATTTGGCAATTTCTTGATGACCAAAATACGTTTTCAGCGGCATTAAGAAAACTGTCAATAACTTTACAATACAATGAGACACGGCACGAGATATAAAACAATCTTAGATATATAATGTTATTAAAAAGACAATTGTTGAAATGTTTATACATTTTGCTTACTAACAATAGGTATAAGAAATTGAACAAATATATGGATTCAAGTCCGAAATAAAGAGTTTGAATTTGAATATACCAGGGCCCTAATTGCATACTCCCCCTGATAACTCGGAGAGATCTCTGATGTGGCGATATCACTTCACCAACTTGGTTAAGTTTGCGCCTAATTTATATATCATCACATAGATAGAACTTGGCCGGTTGGTAACGTGAAATGTCACTTGAGGCAGCTTGAAATGTCAATTTTTTTTTTCAATTACAATAACGTCAATGGGACATGCAGCTCTAGTATATAATGACAATGAAACTAAACTTAAACCTAAAAAGATAAAACTAAGGAACTAAAATGTAAAATAAGTTAAATAAGCTAATATTTTTTAATAGCCTAATGGTGTGTCCCACTGCTGGGCAAAGGCAAAGATTTCCACAGGTCCCTGTTTAATGTCTCGTCCGACCAGTTGCTAAGGAATGCGTCCAAGTCATCCCGCCATCTCCGTCTCGGCCTGCCCCGTCTGCGTCGCCGATCTTGAGGCACCCACTTAGTTGTAATGCTGGCCCATTTATCCGGGTGCATACGGCACACGTGGCCTGCCCAATCCCACTTGAGCCTAGCTAAAATAAATCTAGAAAACTGTGCCCCCGCGTCATGGTCCCCAAGACGCTGGCAGCATTTCCTCGCTGAATCGCAATGCTGATGCGTTGTGCGAGGAAGCCAGCTCTTCGGTCACCAGTAGACTCAATGAGCCTTTTACTGAGGTCTTGAAACTAATATTAATATTGAGCTTCCCAGGCGAATATTATTACATATCAATTGGGCCTTATGTGTGCCGCATCGACCATAATTGATCTATTGTGGCAGCCTTGTCTTAAAGCTCACTGCTGAGGCCCGTTGAGTCCAGGAATTCCCAGATTCTTTGGGCAGTGAGTTGTTGTATCTCCTCTGGGGGCACAAAGTGTTGCCCTAAGTGGATACTTCTTTTGTGCATAAGTGGTTTACAGGAGCAGAGGATATGCATAGCTGTCTCCTCTGACTCTTGGCAGAACCTGCACGTTGCGTCCTGTTCCATACCCATTAGGAACCCAGGAGAATAAGCATGAGATTCAAATAATTACCAAGTAGGTATTTTATGACGGATGTAAAAAACAACTAATTACAAATGTAGAGTTATCTCGGAGCAAGGAAAGGAAAATAGCATTATTAAAACCATCATTAAGATGGATCTAGGTATGAAACTAATTGACAATTACACCTAATGACTCGCGTTTTTATGTTAGTGTTATCAGATTTCCGCATGGTTAAAGGGCCTTGAAATATTTTTTCAAATGGAACTACAGAATGAAAACTAGAGATTCTTCTGGACGACGCGGTTAACGCAGTTTGTAGTGCTGCCTACTGAGCCGGCGGTCCCGGGTTCGAATCCCGGCCAGGGCAAATATCATCATCCTCCTAGCCTTTGTCCCATTTTTTGAGAATGAATTCTCAATCGGGGTCGGCTCCCTAAATCCCAAGATGTGGCGTAGGCACTAGTTTTTACACAAGCGACTGCCATCTGACCTTCCAACCCAGAGGGGAAACTAGGCCTTATTGGGCTTAGGTGGTTTCCTCACGATGTTTTCCTTCACCGAAAAGCGAGTGGTAAATATCAAATGACATTCAGTACATTAGTTCCGAAAAACTCATTGGTACGGGCCGGGTGCGAACCCGCGACCTCCGGATTGAAAGCCGCATGCTCTAACCACTAGGCTACCACTGCTTCCCGGCCAGGGCAAATATAAACTCGAATATTTGTTTCTGGGTGATAGATGTTATCTATACATGTATTTATACAAGGTGCCCGTGAGCATTGCGAAAGATTTTAACCACGCATTTCTGAGGTCCTAAGGAGTAATAAATCTTATATGAACCTAGGCAAATTTATGTATTTTTTTTTAATTTTTCCATACAATAAATACTTGATAAAAAATAATGTGTTAAAATCTTTCGCAATGCTCATGGGCACCGTGTATATTATGTATATCGTTGTCTAGTAGCCATAGTACAAGCTTTGCTTAGTTTAGGACTAGGTCGTTTTGTGTAAGATTGTCCCTTAATAAAAAAATTTCACGCGTAATTGGAAGAAAACGCTGGACGCAATGGACGCCATATTGCGGTCATGACGTCAGTTGGCTGTGTAAATAAATGCGCTGATACGCTGATCAGTTGACACTGACATTTTTTAGTTTACACAGCCGTATGACGTAACAACATGGCGGCTACTATTTCATGGTAAAAAAACTGAAACCATAGAATTGAATTTTTTTTTTTTGTTATTTCATGAAGTAAAACTATCATTTTCCTACTCCTCTTTGCGTAAGTTATTTCAATTATCACTAATATTATAAAGGCGAAAGTTTGTGTGTGTTTATGTGTATGTTTGTTACTTCTTCACGCTCAAACGGCTGGACCAATTTTGATAAATTTATGTATGAAGGTAGCTGACACCCTGGATTAACACACAAGCTACTTTTTATCCCGAAAAATTTGGTGTTCCCGTGGGATGAGCGGGCAACACCGCGCGGCGCAACTAGTAATATATTATTTATCTTTTCTCATATAGGTAGAGTATTTGTAACTGACAGCCAAGTCATAACATAGTTATGTTGGTGCACGTACATTGAATTGCTCTTTTAGTCACTGATTAAAGTAACCTTTAAAATTAAATATAGCAAGACGCTATATGTCGCCGCCTCAATCTTTTTACTTTAATACTTCCTCATTCCAAGACTTGGTCGTGGTATCTAGAGCAAAAAGGTAAAAGGGCCTGCCCCTTTTTTCTCAATTCGTAGGCATACGAGTATTTGTTGTTTTTAGGGTTCCGTACCTCAATCGGAAAAACAGAACCCTTATAGGATCACTGTTGTCCGTCCGTCTGTCTGTCAAGACCCTTTATCTTGAGAACGCGTGGAGGCATCGGTATTGTTGAAATTTAAACCATATACTTAATTATACGGTCCCTTGAAGCTGTGAAAAAATCTAACTTTACGTTAACGTGAAAAAAGGATACGGCCGTTTATGTCGCAAAAAATGTACATTTTGACACTCTCAAGGGAATCAAAAATGATAGGGTACTCTCCGATGACCTAGAACTATGAAATTGGGCAAGTAATATCGTCATATACTACAAATACTTATAAAAATCTGAAAACTATACATTTGTAGTAAAATTATAAAAAATAATAGTCTTGCAAACTTAACTCAACCAGGCGATTTAAGATGGGATAAGTGAAAGTTTGTACGGAACCCTCGGTGCACGAGTCAGACTCGTACTGGGCGGTTTTTTCTCAATTCATAGACATACGAATATTTGTTGTTTTTATCTTACAGACATGTATTTCTAGGCAATGTCATCTCAGATGGTTATTTTTTTTTTTATAGCGGCACAACATAGTGGCTCCACTTCGCCTGATGGTAAGCAAAAAGGGGAGCCCAAGTCGCAATGGCAACTGACGAGAATGTTTAATTTAATTTTTAATGTTTTTAAAGAACAGTACCCTTACTCATGGTAAGGATACACCTCTAATTTCTTACTATAGATATATACACTCGATACTACAGTACGGAATAACGGTGTGGGGCAGATCTACCGATATTGACATTGTATTTACAATGCAGAAGAAGGGTATACGAGTTATATACAGGAGAAATACAATGCAAGAAATTACAATTAGAGGTAAACAACAGGCGGTCTTATCGCTAAAGAGCGATCTCTTCCAGACAACATTTGGGTAGTGGAGAACTTGAAAAACTATTGTGTTAATAGGCGTGCAAAAATCAGAAAAAAATGAGTATTATATACACGATAAATAAATAAATACATAAATATAATAAACGATAAATACATACATACATAAGCGAGCTATATTTAAACTCAAAACTGTAGAATCATGCAAACCTTACTTTAAACTTCATGGAATTCTTTCTCTTCCGTATTTACATTTTCAACGCATGTATATTTCTGTTTAATCATGGCCATATCTTTCAACAAGTTAAGATGTACATAAAAACTCCACACGATAACAATATCGTAATAAACTGTATGTTCCTTCAACTAAAGTGTCACTTGTTGCAAAGAACTCTTATAATCATTTATTTGTTACCATTTATTAAAAGACATACGAAAGGAAAATTTACAATAAGTTCTGATCCTCATCGCAAGCGTCGTCAGGCGAGATACAACAACAAACCAGCAACAGGCTTCGTCAAATACAAACCAATGATATGATCCACAACAGGCTTCGTCAATTTCTTTAATAAGGCACGCCCGTAGCTGGCCCAAACGTACCCATTACACTGGCGTCGTTACCAGGCTGAATGGCCAACGAAAGTTGCACCAGGTACGATCCGGAGCGCGGGTCACAGCCCCTATCCCTAAGCCGGCGGCCCAATTCCCCAATAAAATCGTTGGCTTCCGAGCCCCAAGGTCCACCAGTCTCTACTGCAATAAGTACAAAATCGTACGCTGGCTCCAAGGCATTGTATTTAGCGTTTATGTGCATTAAATTGTTCAACAAACTCCCAGATACCATTAAGGACTTACCATTTGTAATGTTTAAGAAGTCTCTTAAAAAGTGGCTCACTGAGATATGTTTTTATAGCATTCAGGAGTACCTTAGATAGTACCTTAGTAGTAGTAGTAGCAGTACCTTAGTAGGTACCTTAGATTATAAGTAAATAGATCTAAGATTATTGTTTGAATGCTGAGATTCGGTTGATTTTAGTGACACCCTAATGTAGGTGTTTAATATCTTAATGTACCTAAAACCATGCAAAATAACGTTCATTTCTTTTCATTTTAATTCAAGGTCAAGGTCAGTTGGTATAAGTCAACCATACCACCAAAAAAGGCCACTGTTGAGAAAAAAGCCGATGGAAACTCAATTTTTTTAATGTTAACTACTTAACTATTAACATAATATGAACTTCTTAACCTAACTAATACCTTTGAATGATGCGTAGTTTTCCAAGAACATAATAAAAAACAGCCAAGTGCGAGTTGGACTAGCGCACGTCGGGTTCCGCGTCACCAAATAAAATAACTGGCCGGGTTAAGTTATGTTTGCACCTGGTATGTATGGCGCCGGGCCGGATACGAATGAGGTGCAATGTTAACGCAACCGACCACGTATGTAGTATATGAGCGCCCCGCTTAAATATTTATTTTATTCTGTTTTAAAATTTGTTGTTATATCGGCAACAGAAATACATCATCTGTGAAAATTCAAGTACCTAGTTATCACGGTTCATGAGATACAGCCTGGTGACAGACGGACAGTGGAGTCTTAGTAATAAATAATAGATATCGGACAACCTCACACAAATCGATCTAGTCCCACAGCACAGATCATATAATACTCACAGTAAGCTCAAGAAGGCTTGTGTTATGGGTACTAGACGACGATATACTTACTTATATAGATAAATACTAGCTATTGCCCGCGGCTTCGCACGCGTAAACACAATATCATACGTTTACTACACTTATTGCGAGGCCAAAGGCCGAGCTCCGCGTAGCACCGAAGGTGCGGAGCGTCCTAAGGAAGCCGCCCACCCACTTAATTTAAGTCGAAGTAACTTAATGCGAGGCCGAAGGCCGAGCTCTGCGTAGCACCGCAGGTGCGGAGCGTCTCAAGAAAGCCGCCCACCCACTTAATGTAAGTTGAAGTAACTTAATGCGAGGCCGGAGGCCGAGCTCCGCGTAGCACCGTAGGTGCGGAGCGTCGCAAAGAAGCCGCCCGCCCACTTAATATAAGTTGAAGTAACTTAATGCGAGGCCGAAGGCCGAGCTCCGCGTAGCACCGAAGGTGCAGAGCGTCTCAAAAAAGCCGCCCACCCACTTAATATAAGTTGAAGTAAGTTAATGCGAGGCCGAAGGCCGAGCTTCGCGTAGCACCGTATATGCGGAGCGTCCCAAGAAAGCCGCCCACCCACTTAATATAAATCGAAGTAACTTAATGCGAGGCCGCAGGCCGAGCTCCGCGTAGCACCGAAGGTGCGGAGCGTCGCAAAGAAGCCGCCTACCCACTTAATATAAGTTGAAGTAACTTAATGCGAGGCCGCAGGCCGAGCTCCGCGTAGCACCGAAGGTGCGGAGCGTCGCAAAGAAGCCGCCCACCCACTTAATATAAGTTAAAGTAACTTAATGCGAGGCCGGAGGCCGAGCTCCGCGTAGCACCGTAGGTGCGGAGCGTCGCAAGGAAGCCGCCCACCCACTTAATATAAGTTGAAGTAACTTAATGCGAGGCCGAAGGCCGAGCTCCGCGTAGCACCGAAGGTGCAGAGCGTCTCAAAAAAGCCGCCCACCCACTTAATATAAGTTGAAGTAAGTTAATGCGAGGCCGAAGGCCGAGCTCCGCGTAGCACCGTAGGTGCGGAGCGTCCCAAGAAAGCCGCCCACCCACTTAATATAAATCGAAGTAACTTAATGCGAGGCCGAAGGCCGAGCTCCGCGTAGCACCGCAGGTGCGGAGCGTCCCAAGAAAGCCGCCCACCCACTTAATATAAGTTTAAGTAACTTAATGCGAGGCCGCAGGCCGAGCTCCGCGTAGCACCGAAGGTGCGGAGCGTCGCAAAGAAGCCGCCACCCACTTAATATAAGTTGAAGTAACTTAATGCGAGGCCGAAGGCCGAGCTCCGCGTAGCACCGTAGGTGCAGAGCGTCCCAAGAAAGCCGCCCACCCACTTAATATAAGTTTAAGTAACTTAATGCGAGGCCGCAGGCCGAGCTCCGCGTAGCACCGAAGGTGCGGAGCGTCGCAAAGAAGCCGCCACCCACTTAATATAAGTTGAAGTAACTTAATGCGAGGCCGAAGGCCGAGCTCCGCGTAGCACCGTAGGTGCGGAACGTCCCATGGAAGCCGCCCACCCACTTAATATGAGTTGAAGTAACTTAATGCGAGGCCGCAGGCCGAGCTCCGCGTAGCACCGCAGGTGCGGAGCGTCCCAAGAAAGCCGCCCACCCACTTAATATAAGTTGAAGTAACTTAATGCGAGGCCGCAGGCCGAGCTCCGCGTAGCACTGAAGGTGCGGAGCGTCGCAAAGAAGCCGCCACCCACTTAATATAAGTTGAAGTAACTTAATGCGAGGCCGAAGGCCGAGCTCCGCGTAGCACCGTAGGTGCGGAGCGTCCCAAGGAAGCCGCCCACCCACTTAATATAAGTTGAAGTAACTTAATGCGAGGCCGAAGGCCGAGCTCCGCGTAGCACCGAAGGTGCGGAGCGTCCCAAGAAATCCGCCCACCCACTTAATATAAGTTGAAGTAACTTAATGCGAGGCCGCAGGCCGAGCTCCGCGTAGCACCGAAGGTGCGGAGCGTCGCAAAGAAGCCGCCCACCCACTTAATATAAGTTGAAGTAACGTCATGCGAGGCCGAAGAAAATGTATGAGCGGCTTTCCTGGGACGCTCTGCAGCTTCGGTGCTATGTGAAGCTCGGCCTACGGCCTCGCATTAAGTTACTACTTATATAAGTGGGTGGGCGCCTTCCCTAGGACGCCCCGCACCTGCGGTGCTACGCTTGTGAACATGATCTTGGTTTAATTAAAATTAAGGCAAGACTTATGTTTAAGAAATTGTTTTGAATATTTATTGTCTATTGTAGATTTAAATAACTTAATGCGAAGCCGTCCACCTACTTAATATAAGTTGAAGTGTGTGAGTGGCTTCCCTGGGACGCTCTGCACCTTCGGTGCTACGTGGAGCTCGGCCTCCGGACCTAGCACCGCAGGTGCGGAGCGTCCTAGGGAAGGTGCCCAAGCTTGTGAACATGATCTTGGTTTAATTAAAATTGAGGCAATACTTATGTTTAAAAAAATGTTTTGAATATTTATTGTCTATTGTAGATTTAAAAAACTTAATGCGAGGCCGCCCACACACTTAATATAAGCTTAAATGTGTGAGCGGCATCCCTGGGACGCTCTGCACCTTCGGTGCTACGTAGAGCTCGGCCTACGGCCTCGCATTAAGTTACTACTTATATTAGTGGGTGGGCGACTTCCCTAGAACGCTCCGCACCTTCGGTGCTTCGCTTGTGAACATCATCTTGGTTTAATTAAGATTGAGTCAAGACTTAGGTATGTTTAAAAGATCGTTTTTAATATTTATTGTCTATTGTAGATTTAAAAAACTTAATGCGAGGCCGCCCACACACTTAATATAAGCTTAAATGTGTGAGCGGCATCCCTGGGACGCTCTGCACCTTCGGTGCTACGTAGAGCTCGGCCTATGGCCTCGCATTAAGTTACTACTTATATTAGTGGGTGGGCGACTTCCCTAGAACGCTCCGCACCTTCGGTGCTTCGCTTGTGAACATCATCTTGGTTTAATTAAGATTGAGTCAAGACTTAGGTATGTTTAAAAGATCGTTTTTAATATTTATTGTCTATTGTAGATTTAAAAAAACTTAATGCGAGGCCGCCCACACACTTAATATAAGCTTAAATGTGTGAGCGGCATCCCTGGGACGCTCTGCACCTTCAGTGCTACGTAGAGCTCGGCCTGCGGCCTCGCATTAAGTTACTACTTAAATTAGTGGGTGGGCGACTTCCCTAGAACGCTCCGCACCTTCGGTGCTACGCTTGTGAACATCATCTTGGTTTAGTTTAATTTGAGGCTAGACTTATGTTTATATATCGTTTTGAATATTTATTGTTTATTGTAGATAACTATTCAAAGCACCTTGAAGAATAATTAGCTCATAGTCCTACCTGAACATATATTAATGACATCTATTAAGATGACAATAAATTATTTTCGTCTACAATGGTACTAATACTAATATAATAATATAACCTGTCATAATAATTTCCTAAGTAACGCCATAAGATTCAGGTGCCAACTTAACTCAATCGAGCGTACGTCAATAATGGCGACAGCACCACTGAACGGATACGTGATGGCCTCACTGTTTTGTTATCCGTGGTATAATGAATAAGGAAGCAAAGGAAAATGCATGAGATGACACGGTTATTATTTCAGTAGGTTCTGGGTTCAAATCCCGGCTAGGTGAAATCCTTTCTACATCGTAAATTTAATAATTTTGTCTTGTCTCGAATCATGGTTGTTTTTCATACAAAATACATACTTTGTCGGGCAGCAGCTCTCAATAACTGATACACTGCTGCTTATATTAGGTATGCGATCAATATTCAACAACTTCGATAGTAATTCTGGAAGTCCAGGTTAACCCATCACAGCTACACCCTAGCTTGTGCCGAATCGTGGCCACCGGCAAGCAACGACGTGCGTGAATCCTTGGCGTCGTTGTCGAGGAGACCCATCAAGAGCTCCAATCCAACATGTATGGAGCTGGTGTTATTAACTCAGGAAAAATCTTAACAGCGCGATGCAGCCGTTAGTATGGAGACTTTGCCAAAGTAACAACGCCATCTAGCGGAAAAGAACAAAATCTCAACACACCGTTAAAAATAAAGAATGACTGATATTTATTACTTTGAATAGATTTTATATATAAAAAAACTACATAGATGCAAAATTGTGGCTAAATACATCGTATATTTATCGTTTATTATACATTTCGCTACCTTATTAGTACGTTAGGCCTAACACAAACGATACCCTCCAAAATTTGCGCCTAATGTTCTAAATGTTGGTTGGTAAAACATATTTAGAAATGTATTTAATTTACTTAAATTGATTTGAAATACTTTTATTTCAATTACACTCTATAAAATAGCATAAAAAAAATAGAAAACTGTCGTGAGTCTCAGACATATTAATATACTTAAACGGGTTCGGTTCGATAAGGTAACTGTGCTGGCGAGAGAAAAGTTTTCCATTCCGCGGAAAGTACGGGAGGCTATCGAAATTAGTCGTCATCCGAATTTTAACCGTGATTGTGGATGGTCAGTGCCCCCTAGTTGGAGGACGGTTTTGGATACTACATCGGTGGTTAGTGTGGACGAGACCTTAGCAAATGACGTAGTGAGTGTTGTGTGCAACCCGACAATTGGCATTGTGCGTGATGATGAGGGTAGTTTTGCGCCTCCGCCGGTGACACCCGCGTCGAGCAGCCGCGCGGACAGGGCGCATGCCCGCAGTGTTCGATTGGCCGCCGCCGCGACTGGTCGTCTCTCCTGATGATGAATCGCGTACCGATTCGAAACATGTCGAGCGTTATTCGACTTCTACGACGTGAGTAAACCCGTTTAAGTATATTAATACATAAAAAAAATCTGTTTTATTCATTAACATTCTTGCGTCTCCGGGCTTTTTTATGGTCAATACTTACAAACTACAGAATAATATAATTGCATATTCAATAAAAGAGCATTAATTAGTTCCTATTGTCGCAAATTGTGTTTTTAAAGAAATGTATGTTTTTTTTTGAGCATGAGACAATTTACAACGAACATTGCACTCATATTTTCGTCTGTGTTGGTCGATAATTGGCGCTATCTTTCCTATCTAACTAACACGGTTTCCGTAACTCAACGCCTCAAACAACCTTAACCTTATTGTTAATACCGGTGGGCCGCGCGGAGGTATTATGTCGAATTCATACTTTTTAGTATTTGTACACGTAAGAGCCACGCGGGGGTCGCGTCGTTCTAAATTCAAAATCACAAACGCTGTCATTATAAGGTTTACACATTGTAAGGAAAATATTTCATGGAATTTATGTTTTCAGAGATAAATATTAATCATAATAAAAAGTATCCTATAACCATCTTTGGATGTTCAGCTATTCCTGTACCAAAATTGGTAGCTTTTTATCCAGCCGTTTCGGCGTGATGCGAGGACAACGGTTTTTTTGAAAACAGATGGCGCCAGGTTGGCACGGCGACGCGTGTCCATACAAAACAACTATCCGGCTGCATCACGCTATCGAGATTTTTCCTGAAATCATGACCTCCCTCCATAGAAAATTTATTTTCAATACAAATTTAAGATTTTATAATAGTATAGATATACTTAAATACATAGAACAACCACGACCCAAGCACAAATATTCGAGTTCATCACACCAACATTTGCCCTGGCCGGGATTCGAACCCGGGACCGCCGGCTCAGTAGGCAGGTGTCTACAAACCGAGCCAAACGCGTCGTCATAGAGTGCGCGACAGCCGCCACAGTCTCCTGACTGTCGTGGCGGAGAGATGGGACAGTGCCCTAATCAGGCACTGGACCTCTCAACACATTAGTTTAGGCACTAACATAGTTATTTAAGTTATTTTTGTAATACTAACTTTTTTTTTTATTATTATTGGCGCCAAGTATTAACCCTATTCACCCCGTTTTCACCCTTTGGGTTCGGAACCCTAGAAACATGACCTGAAACCATGTTTCAGCTTGCCAGCATATCTACACCAAAATACGTAACTTAATACGTGACAGCAAAATACATTTTTCCTTGCCCTTTCCTTGTAAATACAATTCGTCTGATAGTCCTATTTTATCATTTCCTTATAGAGCCAGACTGGTCAGTTAAGAAAATCGCCTTTTTTCTTATCTTTTAAAGTTTAAGACCTTAAAAGGTTCTGGAAGGCTATACAGCCGACGGATCTCTATCACACTGTTCGCTATCGGCAGGACGTTTGTCCTTACACAAATACACATTGAAGCTACGACTCTGGCAAACAAGCATGCGGCCCGCCTGATGTTAAGCAGTTACCGCCGCCTATGAACGCTTGCAACGCCAGGAGCATCACGCGCACGTTGCCGACCCTTTAAGAACCTATTTACTCCCCTCTTGAAGAACCGAATCCAGAGTAATATCCTACCGCAAACACTTATGTGGAATGAGCTCCTTTAAAACACTCTCGATTTTATGAGATTCATACAGGTAAAGCCTGACCAGAAATATATGAGGATGCGCCATATTGCGGAATTTTACTAGAACTAATTTCTTACACTGGCAATGATTTTATGATGGTTTGTCAACAATGTCAATGTCATTCGTAGTGTTTTCTTTAAAAAGCAATTATTTAAAATATCCAAAGAAAATGCCTAAAACCATTCACAATCGTGAACGTAATATTATAAATAAAGTGTACATGTGTTTACTACACGAAAAACAGCCAGTGAAAGAGTGCATTTTTAAGGTATCTCTTCCAGTTAACCTTTGAGTAAATCAGTGCTAAACACAAATGTAAACGGTAGACAACCAAAGCAACATGTACAATACGAAGGAGGATAATTTAACAATAATACTTACACACAATACACTTTCGAGTTGTTTATGAAACAAAAATAATTATCAATGAAAAATTCAAACTGTAGTTCTCAAATATATATCAATAAATCGCAATAGCCCTGTTCCAAGTAGAAACATTGATAATATGTTAAGAAACATTTTTGATCATGATCATAGAGAAAAATGTCTAAACCGAGGATCCTTAAGAGAAGTTGGTTTGAGCTATCATCAACCGTATTATCAAAAAAATAACCGCAGCCCAATTTAGATAATACTTCGATAGCTTCAAACCACAAAGGCTTTGTTATCAAATTTGGCCGAGCTCCAAGAATTTCTTCCGTACTTATGATCAATTATGATGTATAGGTTAGTAACAAAGACATATGACTCAGTATGTGACAATAGTTAGGAAGTCTAGACTTCAACAAGGATGAATATGCAATTGCATAACTAAAAACATTTTAAACATCAAATTGTTGACGACGTGGTTGGCGTGGTAGTGCTGCCTACTGAGACGGCGGTCCTGGGTTCGAATCCCGGAATTGTAGACCGATTCTCTAATTGTAAACGTCAAAAAAATTGGGCAAGTGCGAGTCCGACTCGCGTATGAAGGGTTCTGTACCATAATCTTTAACAAGTTTGTTGTATGGGAGCCCCCCTTAAATATGTATTTTATTTTATTTTTAGTATTTTTTGTTAGAGCGGCAATAGAATCACATCATCTGTAAAAATTTCAACTGTCTAGCTATCACCGTTCTTGAGATACAGCCAGGTGACAGACGGACGGACGGGCGGACAGCGAAGTCTCAGTAATAAATAAATAAATAAATTCAATCCACGAGTTTTGGTTCAGGAGGCAGATTGTAGAATTACTTTCGCGTTAAACAGCATCTACTGTTTACACATCTTTGAATTTATTGAATTTATTCTGTTTTAAAATGCTTAATATGTATGTTAAATTATTAAAATAGAATGTTAAATCAAATAGTTTAGCCATTATAATAATATTACATATATAATAATTTTTATTTTAGGATGTTTCTTCAATGTACATGTTCCAATCATGATGAGCATGCTTATTTTGGATGACATTTATCTGTAATGCCTGTCCTTTTTATCATTATTTTTTGAACTGAATGTTATCTGTTAAGTGTGCCTGTGTGTTAATAAAGAAAAATAAAAAATTAAATAAAAATAAACTAGTCTAGCAATTTGATCAAATCCCTAGATTTGTTTAGTGATATAATAAAAATCGATTGCAATTTTGTCATCTGCCGTGGATTTATAAAATCCCTGATTTTTACCATTTCACTGCGACATATATATTTTATAACTTCATCAACACTTCTAATCGGGTGAGATAGAAGAATAAAATAATAAAAATATATTTTATTTTTTATTTTTTTATTAAAATAGTAATTATTATAACTCCTTTTTCTGTACCATAGATACAAAGATCAAAGCTCAAAGTAAAACTGAAATGCGTTACCTGGTGAAAGAGACCGGGAGTCGAACCCGGTACCTCTGGATTACCGGTCCAGCGTTAACCTCTACACCACCCTAACGAAAGTAACCTAAGTTTTCGAATTTCTAAGTTATGGTTAAAATAAAAAGTAACATACCTATTAGCATTTTTCCACATGTATCCAGTGCATTTTCTTAACTCGGCTAAGGGTACACAGGCGAATTTGATATTAAGTATAACATGTTATAACTAAAAATACGTAATATCCTAAAAATATTGTTAACAGTATTAACCACTCTGCACAAGTAAAGCTCACAAATAATAGGAAAAAACTAATGTTTTTGGTAAATTGCGAATATTATGACGTCAGTATAGGTCAAATGTTTCAAATAGGTATGTCACCAACCGATGGCAAAATGAAGTTGAAGATAGAAGCAAGAAGAGGAAAAAAACGAGACAAGCGCGAGTCGGTGTCGCGCATCGGGGGTTCCGGTCAACTATGAAATAACACTGAAAAAACTTATTGAACCGGGTCTATCGCGATATTTTGATTTACCTTCATTGCCTGATGTTTCAACACGGTTTCACTTGCCGTCGGCCAAATGTATCACTACCCGACGAAATGTGTAATAAAACGGATGGATAGGAAGGTAAAAGTTCAACTACTCCCCCATTGTTAATGTTTATTATCACCGGCACGACACACAACACTCACAATGTCCGCGCACAGATCCGAAGATATATCCCGTGGTTTCAACAACATTTGGCCGGCATCTCCAGTAACAACTAGCTGTTTCACCAGTACGCCTGGGACTTCGACACGTGAAACCATGTTGAAACGTCAGGCAATGAAGGTAAATCAAAATATCGCGATAGACCCGGTTCAATAAGTTTTAATTATGTGTTCAAACCGCGAGAGTATAAAGTGTTATAACACTGAAAAAAATAGCTCAACTATTTTAATTACTTGAGAAATAGCCTAATTGTGATTAGTAGTAACCAATGTTCATTTGACATAACTTATTTTGGTTACTAGTAGCACATCAGTTTGTCACTCGTCCGATTTATGTAACTTTTTTTTTATGTCATAGGGGGCAAACGAGCAAACTAATCGCCTGATGGTAAGCGATTACTGTCGCCCATAGACACCTGCAACACCAGAGGAGTCACAAGTGCGTTGCCGGCCTTTGTGGTGGGAATACGCTCTTTTCTTGAAGGTTTGAAGGTCGTATCGAATGATAGAGCGCGGTTTTGCCCCCCCCCCCCCCCAGAGTACGAGGGGCAGTCTGGGCGTCCACGCTCAGGAATGATACTTGCTGAGCATGGAAGCCCAGAGAGGGATTCTCCTTTGTAACTAGAAGGTTTGGGCTACTGTTTAGGCTTTTTTTTCAGTGGACTGAATATTGCCTTAACGAAAAGATTACAGATGTGCCGTTTCCGAATACTTTTCCCAATTTGTACGGGAAAAAAAGTTTCTCGAGAACATTCCCCCATACTAATTGGGGAACGTTCTACCAGAAGTGTGACCAGCCGCAGACTTTTCCTCATTTATATCTTAGAATACACTTTTAATATGTTTTCTTCGCGAACTACGTATAGTTAAGTTCATATTACTGTAATAGTTAAGTACTTATCCTTTATGAAAAAATTACTGACTGTTGAGTTTCTTTCGGCGTTTCTTCTCAACAGTGGTCTCCTCTTGTGAAATGCCGGTAGACTCAGACATGTAAAAGTGCCCTTGTGGCCTACTTGCAGAATAAAGTTCATTATTTCATTATTTATTATTTCATTAGACTTAAATTTCCCGCCAAAACTTTGAATAATACTTCAGTAGCCAGACTAATTATTTTGTCACCAACACATAAAGCAGCAACTAATCGGTGACGTAGAAAGGCTGCCTTGCCGGAATGCCATACCTTGTTTTTAGGGTTCCGTACCCAAAGGGTGAAAACGGGACCCTATTACTGAGACTTCGCTGTCCGTCCGTCCGTCCGTCCGTCTGTCACCAGGCTGTATCTCAAGAACGGTGATAGCTAGACAGTTGAAATTTTCACAGATGATGTATTTCTGTTGCCGCTATAACAACAAATACTATTCAAGATAAAACAATAATAATTAGAAGGGCTCCCATACAAAAATAGGGCTTTTTGCATGATATAGGTAGCACCGTTAGACAGTTGAAATTTTCACAGAATGTATATTTTTGGTACCGCTATAACAACAAATAATAAAAAAAAAAAAGTAAATATTAAAGGAGGGCCGGGCCCCATACAAAGAACTTGTTTTTTGTTCAATATTGGTACGGAACCCTTCGTGCGCGAGTCCGACTCGCACTTGGCCTGTTTTTTCTGTAATGCAAGTGATAGTGATGGGCCGCGAGAATATTCCCGTTCCCGAGAATATTCCCCTGGGGAATATTTCCGGAAATTTCCTTTGTTCCCGAGAATATTCTCCAAAATGGGGAACATTGAACTTTTCTTAGTAGTAGAGAGAATTTTAGTACCAGAAAGTTATAATTTGGCATGGTTATACATATAAGTCATTTTGACAAATTGGTAGAACAAATTCTTGGAATACTTTTTTACTTTACCTCCTCCTATAATAAAGTGGGGATGTCTTTTTTTTCTAGTCTACCCCATGGTGTGATATGTCGTTGGATAGGCCTTACAAAATGTTGCAGGTTTGTTGCAACAATTTTCCGATTTCTAGATCTGTTTGTGAAATATCAAACTTTAAACTTTAAATTGCAAATTTTGGGAGTACTTGGGTATTGGCTATTTATAAACGCTGCTAGGGTAGGCTTTACAAGTTTACGAGTAATAATAGTCAACCAACTCATAAAGGGTACTTAGAGAAGTAAAACTTAAAACTTGTATGACTTTGTTAGCAGTTAGCAGAAACAAATCATTAACACTGACGCGCTGCCACAAAACAATTCATCTGGCCCAGCATGACATATTTTATGAATCTGCAATCAGATTGGTTTCGTGTTTGTGTCCATTTTACGGTAGTATGATCTAGTGTTTTTGTTGGTAGGTTAATTCAGAAGCTTCTCGCCTAGCTACCTCCTACTCCAATAACACCATGCTGCAGAAATAATTCTAAGAGCTGAAAATTTCTTGAACACAGGTTATCTTCCCGCAAACTCATTTTGTAATGACACTGTTGTAGACATAGACTGCGCCAAATTTAAATCTGAAGCAGACACATATTGAAGTTGTGGAAGCAGTTTTCCAAATCGAAGACGTGTACAACACAGCGCAACAACTTCGACCAAGATGATATCTGTTCAGCTATTACAAGGAAGAGCTGTAAGTCAATTAACGGATTTGAAATCAATGCATGTGTCTTCTCTTGGCTGGTTTTGAAACTACTGACGGATCAAACGAGGTTACCGACCAGTCGGTAGGATCTCGCTGCATTTAAGAAGATCTTTGAAACCAGAAGTTGGCCTGGAATCTATAAAGACGTCAAGCCGCGCGAAAGTCAGTCGGCATGATTTTCCGCTACAGAGACATAGCAGAAATAATCCACTGAAAGTGCGCCAAATATGCGCCTCATTGATGGGGCGAATAACGTTTCCAGCAATAAGTTACGGTTGAATCCGAAAATGAAAATGAGAAGATGTCTTCTAATTCCGTAAAATCTACTGAGGAGTCGAAGGCTATAAGATAGGGGAGGGGCCTAGGGGAGAAACCGAACAGAAGGGAAACAAGATTGTTAGTCTTTTGATTGTTTTAAGTCAACTTCGGAAACGATGACTAAGATATAACTTTGAAGTCACAAGTGGAGCTAGGACAAGCGGTGGCGGCACTCAAATCAAAGCAACTACCAAGAACAGAAACATGATAGCTTAATCCAAAGTGATGAGACGATGACTACAAGAGACACTCCCGTATTTAGATAATAAACATAACTTTGAACTTTCAAGTCACGAGTAGATTTACGAAGCGGAGGGCTCGGGGGGATGAGCCCCCGCACCAAAACAAGACTTCTCTTCTTGATCTTGTGATATATTTGTGATAGCGGCTATGGAACCCTGCCTGGAGCATCAACATTGGCTAGGATCCAACTGATTAAAGAAAAATAATTTTATCAAATATTGCAAAAGATTAAATGCTGATATTCACTTTTTTATTTTATGTTTCTGGCAGGGCATTTAAGTAATGAATTATGGCATGCCTGTCTTTGGTACCTATTTAAAATACTATTGAAATAATGAAATAAATATATACATAAAAACGATAAAAACTAAATAAAATACAATTATTTTGCTAATTGCGTTGACAACACACGTGTTTTCTCTATTCCTTCTCTATCAGAAATTAACTTGCTTGTCTCACTGGTATTTATTTTACCATGTTATTCCTGAGAGCAATTTAAAAACTTGCGGGATATTCCTCGGAAACAATGAGAATATTCCCGGGAACATTGAGAATATTCCCGGAGAACAATGAGAATATTCTCGAGAACATAGGAAATTTACATTTACAGCTGACTTTTTATATTTTTTTCTGTTGAATTGTTAACCTATTAAATAGATAAGCATTTACTTATATAGAGAATGTCATAAAATAAATGTTATTCATATACAAATCCTAAATTCCCCTATATTCCCCTCATGGGGAATGTTCCCGAGAATATTTCCGAGAATATTCTCGACTGGGGAATATTCTCGGAAACGGCCCATCACTTGAAGTGACCAAAAGTTGTTTATTTATAACATGGTCAGGCTGACCCGTTTCAGTCTATTCACGACGCAGTCCATGCGCACAGTGCGCCCGCGTCACCCCCAAATCACCCCCGTGGCGCGAAGATAATCTTATTAGCGGGTTATACTAACACACATCGATATTGAAGAAGCGTATTCATTCTTTAATGTTAAGCTCAGATGATAGTTAATTCAATATCCCTTTCCATTTCCACAGACACACACACGCTGTAACGGAACTGCTCTAGTGGGCCAATGGTTTTATGACGTGAAGCGCCATCTAGTGATTTATTGGGAGTCTATTGTAAAGAATCGGCGTCTACGCTGCCTTACCTTACAACGCCATCTCGTAATTCATTGATGAATTAAGTATTGATGGGGTTGCTGGAGCGTGGATTAAGTTTAAATCTTTCACGCTAGAGGGCGCTGTGATAAACAAGCATAAAACAAAATTGGGTTTATTAAATATTTTAATATAATTAAAAGGCCGCATGCTGTATTGGTTTCGACGCTAGTAGGTAATTGTGTTGGAAAGCTCAGTTGTTGTAAGATTACATGCCGAGGTCCTGGGAGTGATGGTTGCATGGACTGAAACAGGAAAAGAATTAAAATTAATTAAGTTGTCGTCGATGACTTCGGGTCTCAGCGAGTTGGATTATATCTTTGTTGTTGCAACTATATTACACTCTCACTGTAGGATGTTCACTAATATATTTATATACTTATATATATATATTTGTATCAGAAAAGGAATGAAATTTGGGAGATCAATTGAAGTTACTGGAGTAGTCGCTACAACTAGGAAAATTATAATTAAGATTTTATTGAATTGCTAGGAATTCATGAATGCATGGTTGTATATCATTGGTGTTATACTAAGCAAATAAGTATATACCATGGAAGTTCACAATGCTATGTTGGGAATTATCTTGATTAATATTTTATTATCAGTAACGGTTATATATTATAAGAACTGGTGTCAATTTATGAGAAATTGAATGATGATGGTATGTGAAATGGATTTATAAACAAACAAGAAGTAATGTACTTACATTTCAATATCCTTGGGTGATGAAATGGCCTGGACACTGCTTCTCTCTCATGCACAATTTTGATAGGTAATGTCTTGCATGTTTTCCACTATTTGTGTGATGTAAGTAACTGGGAAGGTTTAGGCTAAGTGAAATGCCTTAGTCTATAATTATGGGTACACTGTTGTATAAACTTTCCGGTTCACAATCACTTAGCAAAAGAGTTGCACTTGACCAGGAGAGGTTATTATTTACACATTTGATTTGCGTATGCTTGAATACATAACTTGAATAGATATTTGCGTTGGGTAGTAGGTTGAAGAACACTATTTATGTTTTAAAACTACAATTATTATGTTAATGTGGTTTTGTCAGGTGATGGAAGATGTCAGTGACGTTTTGGGAGAAATTGCGTTTAAGACACGTTCTTATTATCTTACAAGGATTGGGAACTTTTAAAATGTTCGAATTTGAAAGACAACTATGTTCGGATTAATAATTAATCCATAGTAATAAAGATAAATTTAAATTTGGTTTAATTTGCCGCCAATGTCATTGGCTACAGTAGCGACCAACGGCGAGTAGCAGAACTAAAGTATATCTACCTATAAGTCTATAGATATCTTTTACTTGTGGGAGCTGTATATAATATCAACCAATGAGGGGCTTGGAATTCATTGAAACATAAAACACATGTACACAAAAATAGTTCCGCTATCCGACGCAGTGGCGCTTATTTGAAGATTTTTATCGAGAATGTTCCAAAGGTGGTAGCTCGAGGAAAACGATGGATATATAAGGCGACGTACGGGAAGCCTAGGGGGTCAGTCTGGATCAAACGTGCGCGACGGCGAAGCTCTGCTCGAGCGATCACTGGTGAGTCGATAAACCACACATTGGCTCAAATAGTTTGGTGAAGTCAGCTGTTCGGGAAATCAGCTGACATGGTAGTTGGATAAAAATGTTCCGTGATTGTAAGGCACGACCCCTAGGTAATATAAATAGTTTATATTCGTTACAAATAAAAGTAATTAGTGGCATTATCAGTGCGTATTTGGTGAGTACTTATGATAGAATACAGTGATGTGTGGTTCTATGTGATGGTAGTGAAGTGGCCTTGTTTGGATTGTTTGCTTGCAATAATCCTTATTGCAAGAGGGGTAAGCTTTATTGACTTTTAATGGTTAGAATTTTAGGAAAGTGTCCATTCCGCCCAGATTGCTAAGTTCCCTTTTTCATTTTGGTATCTATATTATTGCCATTGAAAATCTAAGCATATGAGTAATCAGTGCTCTTACAATAAGTATTCCTGATACTGACTCAGACTAAGATTTCAGGGTAAAGTTATGTAAATCACTCTGTTTCAATTTTGCCCTACTATAGCATGGCATGTTGATAATTTATGTTACAAAAATTGTTAAAATAAACTATGTCTGTCAAAAGCCTGGTTAATAATTTCACCTACTACACACCTTACCTACTGACTGAACACGTCTGACACATATATATTGGTATTGGTATTGGTATTGGTACACAGATTTGTCTCTGTTTAAAATGGATACTGAGACAGACCTGTCTTAATGGTATAAGGTATGTGGTGGACTCTCTCCTTCATAGCAATGTCAGTGAACAGAATGTTCAGCTTGGAGAAATATGCTACATGAGTAGTCAGGTTGGTTGTCTGTTCCAGATTGACATGAGAGGCTAATCTGATATGGCGACTGGTTTGCAAAGACCTTTTGTCATACATAGTACCGGGACGAAGCTTATCGCTGGTCAAAGGAGTCCTCAATTGAGCAATTCCAGAGATCGGCTATAAACTTTAATCTTTGGGAGGCTCGGGGTCTGCACTTTTGTGCCTAAATCCATCTCCTAAAGACTTGGGGTATTCTCTAACGAGGGAGATGGTTGGTGGCTATCAACTTTGCAGATACTCTTTGTCAACCGGCTAGACCTTAATAGGCGCAACGACTAAACCCATATTTGATCCAAGTTGAATATGTTCTCTAATAATAAAAAAAGCTGATGGGAAGAGTCTGGTATAGGTAAAGGTTTTTCAAGGTAAAATATCCTACCCTTCCTTCTGACTCTCCTGACACAGAATCATATTTTTATTAGAAAAAAACGGCTGGTTTCATTGTTATATCAAACATTTATCATCACCCAACCATGTTGTGTTAATCCATTGCTATGGTCTGGTATTACTTATGTGTCATTTCTCAGTTGTGATTCTCTTATGAGATGGATGATCTGTCTATATACCTAATAATAGCTGAAACAGACACTACCAGTATTTTCATACTGCGTTTACAAGCGACCATTATGGCAGAATATATTTATTTGGTTTATTAGCCATTATATTGACATAACTTGGTGGCGAGATATTAACATGAGGATATGGCTGAGTCCATCTCCTGTTTTACTTATCCAACTCAGCTGTCTGGTTGTGTAATTTACTGCTTTGGTCTTGTACTCCTTTTAGTGTCTATGTATCAGTTGCATGTCTCCTGGGACAGATTATCTATCTATACATTTAATAACTGAAAGAGACACTAGCAATGTTTTTATATTGCATTAACATATGACCATTATGGCAGAATATATTTATTTGGTTTATTAGCCATTATATTGACATGACTGGGTGGTGAGGAATCTCTATCAATAACTTATAATGGAATTAGCTGTTTGTTGTAGCATTCCAAATATGTGTCTTCCCTTAATCCTGTCAAGGACGGATTTATTTGTTGGACGAATCTGACTTGGGACAGCGGGGTGGGGCTGTCCTTTCCTAAACAAAAAACCCCTTTAGTTATATATTTATGTATTATATTAAACACTAAACAGCCATACACTATCCACATTCCTACTGGGTCATTTGGAAATTTTTTAGAACAGACACATTGCATCATATAAATAAATATTTCAACCTTTATTTATTATTGTTTATTAATTAAATAACTAACACTACTTCTCGTCCAAGATGTATATTTAGATTCATTAACCTTCATTATTGCTTCTGCGAATAATTATTAAATAATATTGACTTGTCCTAAATAAACTGCTAATGTCGTCTGATTTGTATCCTTACCGCAGAGAATCTGGTTATTATAACACACAACTGGATCCTTTAACCCACTAGACATGATCACAATCTATTATCAATTAAGGCCAAAACATAATCAAATTACTATATCAATTACTGAATTCTGGTATGGAATCCGGTAAGGTGACTGATCCTTGCTCCATTCGCTTCTTCCAGTTGAAGTCCTTACAACGCACACACACACACTCACGCACACACACATGCGCACTAACCTGATCGATGTTTGTTTAATTTTTCTTGTAACTAGTTCCTTATTGTACTTTGTGGACATCTTTTATTGGCTTTTGTTGTTGTACTATATTTTCAATTATTAAAAATTTGTATTGCTGTTGATGCCCCACATAAATAAAATTAAATAAAAATAAAATAAACACACAAAGTCCGACTAATGGTAGTGAGGGCTAAACAGCCCTGACACAGGTTCAAGTCATGTCTAAAAAAAAAGAGTTCATCACGCAAAATTTCCGCTCGCCAGCTCACTGTGTACTTGCTTTATCACCAACGACAAACATAAATAGAAAAAGTCGTCTTAATACAAGGTTTTTCTTTGCGAAGTGCAGTACCCTAAAAATAAAGCAAAATAACAACAGATGACTCTTGAGGAAACAAGCACAAAAACAGAAAATATAATTTATTAGGAAAATATGTTTACTTACTATTTTTCCCAGCTACGTTGTCAGTGGAAAAAAAACTAATTTGTAATTCCGACTTATTTTATTATTATTTTCAAGTTAACGACAAACCTTCGAGAATGGGTTAATGAACGGAAAATAAGGAAATTATTTCTTAAAATAATTCTTATTTAATGCAAAATTGCAAATAGAAAAAAATACATTATATGAGCTATAGTAAGGTATTTTTATTGATTAGATTGAAGTAATGGTTGTACCTTGTTTTGCCTAACAGCTTTTCGCCTAATTTCGGTTTGCCTAATTTCATTTAAACTAATATTATTTAGCATAACACTTTGCCTAATTTTCATTTGAGTGACAGTCGTTGTGTATAATCATTATTTCACATTAATTTATTTCGTCTATTTTTGTTTAACCTGATGTTTGTTTCGTATAATCTAATTTTGTATAATGCTTGTAATTTTTTTTGTATAACATTCATGTTGCATACCTACTTTTACTTTTTCTAATCTTATTTCGTACCTAACTTCGACTTCGTACTTTCATTTCTAACCTAACCTAACATACAGTTTTCGATTTTTGACCCATTTATGGTCACAAAAATACAAACCTAACCTAACCTACAGTTTTCAGTTTTAAAACTGAGTTAGATCTATGGTTAGATAGTAAGATTTTAGTAACAACGTTATTCGGCTATACAATACAACAATATTATATTGCATACCAACAAGGAAAATATTACACGAGAAATCTTAAATTAAACAATGGTAGACAATAGGCGGTCTTATTGCTAAAGGGCTATCTATGATTGGTTAAAATAAGAATCGACAAAGTGAGTAGGTATCAATTAAAACAATATTCGATGAAACAAGTTATGAAAAACATAATTTATACGCCGAACGATGATCGCTATGACACCTGGTACCTCAGTACATTTTTCGGATTTTCCATACTAATATTATAAATGCGAAAGTGTGTCTGTCTGTCTGTCTGTTACCTCTTCACGCTTAAACCGCTGAATCGATTTTGATGAAATTTGGCATCGAGATAGTTTAAGATCCGAGGAAGGACATAGGATAGTTTTCATCCTGGAAATTATCCCTAAATTTAAAAGTGAGTAAGTAATTCAGGTAATGTAATGATTAGACCAAAAGCACAATTGCTCTTACATTTGCTTAGGCGCTTTTAATAATCCCTTTTGTTTATTAAGGTGATTAAGTGGATATCTATCGTGTTGTACGAGGTTGCTTCCATACTTCCAAGTTCCACGCGGACGTAGTCGCGGGCAAAAGCTAGTAGGTTATAAAATGTAGGTACTGAGATGACAGTGACAGGTGTCATAGGAATCATCGTTCGCCGCGCGGGGTATAACCAAAACGAATTTCGACAGAATAATAACTATGAAAAATTAATTTCTACATATTGACTTTAGACAAAACATTTTAAAGTAAAAGTTGATAAACAAACTGAAATAAGACAAAATATTTTTAGACAAATCAAGGGATTACCTGAAGTAATGCTATTTTTACTACACTATCGAAATAATATAGTTAAGTATATTATTTTCTTAAATGCATACCTACCTATCCGATAACGTAATTTTTTGTATGAAAATATTTGTATGTATAAATGTGCCTATCGTTTAACTTTTTTAGTGGCCTAGCGACTACGTAAAGGATTTTTATGGGGAATGGGCTATTTGACTGATGTTGAATTCTACAGCGTACTGTAGTTATATGAATAAAGTTAGCTAAATATTTCACGAAACAAAGAAAAAAAATCCAGAAACATATATCTTTTTTGGAAATATGTGACTTCAAAGGTACGCAAATTTTATGATATTTTTTTTTAATCCATAATAAATTTAGAAAATGTTTTCAGAATCCTCATAATTTTACGAAACAATAATTGTATGACAACTATGAACCGCACTTTTTCACGGTGAAAATGTCAAATTTCTTAATTTTTCCATACAATTATTGGTACCTATACCGGCCTGTGACGTCACTAGCCTGACGCGTTTTGTATGGAGCGTTTTTAGCGCTACGTAGAAATGTTGAACTTTGACGGTAATTTCTGACTTTTAGAGCAGTTTAAATGTAGTCAGTCCCATATAGACATTTGATCACAATAAAAAATAGAATCGATTGACATCCTCAAAAAAAATTAGTCAACATGCCTATTGTAGTTCTACAAAGGAACCGCTGAGGGCGCTATACTATCCATACTAATCGTTTACGCAGTCGCTAGCGAGTACGGGGGGCATATGATGGTTGCGTTTATCACGCGATAAATAAGTGACAAAGCATCTGTCACTCACACTAACATCTTTTCAAAACGTGATTGCTTTGACAATTATTTATCACTTGATAAAAGCAACCATTACAGCCCGCTGACCAGGAAATTTCCAAGCAGTATTATGAATGGCCGTATGGCGTTTTTACTGTGTACTATTGAAGTTCCCAAGATAAACTCAAACAAGCTTGCAGACATACTGCGTTCTTTGAAAAGAGTATATTTGTTTAAGCGATGCCCAGAGACATGCGGACTGAACTAACATACTGTTCAAACATCCTTGTAGGCGTTAAATAAATAGTTATTTAATTAAACATAAGCCAAGGGACTAAATTACATATATAAATCTTAAATAAAACTGAATAGAAAATATGCTTGATAATGTTTATTTATTTATTAGGTTTGCCAACAGGTACGATACTATAAAAAAACAAATGCAGATACGAAACATGTCAGAGTATGTCACGAAATAAATAAAAAAACCGGCCAAGTGCGAGTCGGACTCGCACACCGAGGGTTCCGTACACATACTTAACACATCTTAACTTATGTTTGCACCAGGTGCAAAGGCAACCGATTACGTTTGTTGTATGGGAGCCTCACTTAAATATTAATTTTATTCTGTTTTTAGTATTTGTTGTTATAGCGGCAACAGAAATACATCATCTGTTAAAATTTCCACTGTCTACCTATCACGGTTCATTAGATAAATAAATAAATAAATAAATAAATATTAAGGGACAATCTTACACAAATCGACCTAGTCCCAAACCAAACTAAGCAAAGCTTGTACTACGGGTACTAGACGACGATATACATAATATATAAATACATATATAGATAACATCCATGACCCAAGAACAAATATTTTGCACAAATATTTGCCCCGGCCGGGATTCGAACCCGGGACCGCCGACTCAGTAGGCAGGTGTCTACAAACCGAGCCAAACGCGTCGTCACCTGTATGCCTATTGTCTTATTTTTAACACCTTCTATGTTTGAAATGTGATATGCAATAAATGATTCTATTCTATTCTATTATTTAAGGTCCCGTTTTTACCCTTTGGGTACGGAATCCTAAAAATAGGATGGTTGACATTAAAAACTGTTATCTATTACACACTTTTAAACGAATTAGACCGGTCGTCTATTTTTAGCCTATGACATAATGTATTTAAGTATATGTTGTATTGTACCATTGATAATTCACTGCGATGGGGTTGAATGGAGCGAGTGCTCAAACCTGTTGTAAGGGAAGTGGTCCAGTGACACACTTTGTTGCGGCGCGTGCGCATCGGACTGTCCGGTTTGACGTAGGGTAGACCGGGGGGGTTTGATACAAAGATTGAAACAACGTTCAATTCTCGGATATACATCCGTTAACAAAACGAGGACGCACTTTTGTAAAATTATTGAATGTAGCACGTATAATTAGTATCCTAGTCTGCTTCTGGCAGAACCAACTTTCTTTAGTTGCGAGTAGTGCTCAAGCTTATAACTATATTAAGTTATAGTACCTAATAATTATAGCTTTATTAATTGAAAAAAATAATATTCCGTGCTCATATTGTCCACCACAATTTCTTAATTCAACTTTTTTGTCATGGTCCGGTACTTTGAATCGCCCACTTACATAATTTATTACATTACTACTAAATTGTAAGAAATGTAAATTTACCGACATAAATTTTTAATGTTAATAGATTGAAGTCGGTCATTTTTGATCCGGGGTTTTTTTTGGGAAATGTTGCCAACATTAATTGTGTTATTTTGTTACATGTAAATATACTGACAAACTGAGGATCGCCTCATTTTTGAATGTCGGTTAAACATGATTACATTTTTTTTGGGAAATATTGCCAACAATATTTCATTTTGTTACACGTACTCGTAAATATACTTACAAACTGAGGATCGCCTCCTTTTTGAATGTCGGTTAAACATGGTTACAAATTACACTTGTCATCCGGTATTTTACCGTCTAGCTCAGTGTACAATCTCCTTTCGAGGACCGGTTTCGAGCGATCTCGGTGATTGACGCAACGCAACGCATTTCTCTCGGTCACCACACACCTCTTTTATGTAATGATAAGCATTCAAACAGTACACTACATTAGTTGTATTGTACGGATTACTGAAGGCACACACTGGAGCCTAAATGGTCGAGAATTGTGTGGTTCCAGAGGAATTTCCTACCGCGAACGCTCCGCATGTGGAAGGGCTCCTGCCGAGGTCCCCGGGGGCTACAGCATGCGGTCCTTCAAGAGGGGAGTAAATAGGTTCTTAAAGGGTCAGTAACGTTAGTATGATGCTCCTGGCGTCGCAAGCGTCCATAGGCGGCGGTAACTGCTTAACATCAGGCGGGCCGCATGCTTGATTGCCACCGTCGTATTATATAAAAAAAAATTGTCCCTAAATTACTTAATTTTGTCAGTTTCGTTTCGTAAACTTGGTTGTCCCCTTTTTCACACAGTCAGAACACAATTTTTTTAGCGAAAATGGCACATATTTCAATGTGGCATTTCGTTTAAAAACTATGAGAAATATTCGGCTGTAGACAGATGATGACGAGTTTTGATGAGTTTTTTAATTTACCTCTTTCCATGTAAAACTTGTAAAAATAAAGAAAGATCAAATGTTATGTTACATATTGCTGATGTGATAATTGATAACTATTATTGATATTTTGGTATTATAATATGATTTTTTATGACCTATAACAATTGTTATAAATAAATATTTCATTTCAGTTCATTTTATGACGTTGTCATATCATGAGAGTCCTAATTTACATCATGCGAATAATCTACAATCTCCCCCCTCTCACCCCTATTCAAAAAATCGACAAATAACGTTATAAGTATGTAAAATTATAATTACAATAAATCGTATCATATCATTGTCCATATAATGATATACGATTACGATTGATTTTTGTGTTTTGTAGGTATTTTTATTTTACTTTTTTTTTCGTAGCCATTGCTCTTCTTTTAGATTAGATTAGATTAGATTATTTATTTCACGATAAAAATTACATTACAAATTTGCTTAATGTCAAAATTATACGAATTAATATCATGATCGTCAAAAATAAGGCAAGATTAATAATACGAGAAAATGTTTTTATTTTTATATTATAATTATAATGTTTTCAAGCAATATTCAATATGTGTAAAATGGCTATAATGTCACGCAAATTTTATGAAAATTGGTTAAAATAAATGCAAAGTAGAATTGTTGCAAGATGTTAACATTTGTAATGATCATGTTAAAGCCCGCTAATATTCTAAAAGCGAAAGTTTGTGTGTATGTTTGTTACTTCTTCACGCTGAAACAACTGATTGGATTTGCATGAGATTTGGAACAGAGATAGTTTATACTCTAACTTGACACATAAGGTACTTACTTTATAACGTAAAAAAACATCGTTCCCGTAGTACAGTCGAGTTCATTTACATTTACACGCTTACGAGAGCAAAAATATCGGAACACGATTTTATGCTCCTGACAATAGGGTCGTGTTCAGATATTTTTGTTCTCGTAAGTGTGTAGATGTAAATGAACTCGACTGTATAGTGAATATATTATGTTTGTGCGAGGCCACGGAAAAAAGCTAGTGTAAAATAAAATAAATATTAATTTTGTTTCGTATTTAATACTAGATAGTGCCCGCGGAGGTGTGTAGAAAAAAGTCACAACTCTATTTTTACCCGACTACGGCAAAGCCAAAAGGAAGGGTTATAAGTTTAGCAGTCTATGTATGTATATTTATATGTAAGTTTGTTCCACCATAGCGCAAAAACTACTCAACCGATTTTAGTGATTGAGGTGTCTATCAATTCGTAATTACAGTCCGGGTGACATAGGCTACATTTTTAACAGACTTCAAAAAAGGAGGACGAGCGAGAGTAAAAATTCTACAGATTTTTTTTTTAAAAATCAACAGGTTTTAAAAATTCTTTTTTTGTTGGAAAGTTAACACTTCAGTTATTATCTCTTAGAAATATGGTAAAGATCTGATGATGGCATCCATCAGAAATCGACGGAACTCTGCAAATATAATAGTTACAAGTACATTTCTTTATTATTTTCTAAAGTGATTCTGGTATCTGTTGTCAGAAAGCATAATTTGACCAAGTGGAACTGATGCAGAAGACCACGAAAGGTGATTGGAACTATAGGTTTGCTTAAAGTATGCTCTAGCATAGCGCTTACAATACTTACCGATTTTGATCAATAACGTGTCCATCGATTTGTTATAACGGTTTACATTGCGTAGGCCATATTTTTACCTGACTTCAAAAAATGATGGTGTAGTTGAGTATATTGCTTACAATTATATTCGTATTCCAATATCTTATATGAATTGAAGACCGTAACGTACTGAACCAATTTGATGAAAGAGGTACCAGCCGAATAGTAATAATGTGCAGATAATAACGGCAATAAGGAAGCAAATTTTATGAAACTTTTGAGTCTACGGAGGCGATGGTGACATAAAACATGAGGGACTCGGGGGGCGGAGCCCCCCACCCTAAAAAAATACAACGTTCTGAAACGGTAACAAGAAAGCAGATCTTATGAAATTTTAGAGTAAACGGAGGAGATGGTGACATAAAGTCAAAGTCAAGTCAAAATCAAAGCAGATCTTATGAAACTTTTGAGGCAACGGTGGCGATGGTGACATAAAACACGGGGGGCTCGGGGGGCGGAGCCTTCCTGAAACGGCAACAAGAAAGCAGATCTTATGAAACTTTTGAGTCTATGGAGGCGATGGTGACATAAAACACGGGGGGCTCGGGGGGCGGAGCCCCCCGCCATAAAAAATACAATGATCTAAAACGGCAACAAAAAGCAGATCTTATGAAACTTTTGAGTCTGCGGAGGCGATGGTGACTCAAAACACGGGGGGCTCGGGGGGCGGAGCCCCCCGCCATAAAAAATACAATGATCTAAAACGGCAACAAAAAAGCAGATCTTATGAAACTTTTGAGTCTGCGGAGGCGATGGTGACTCAAAACACGGGGGGCTCGGGGGGCGGAGCCCCCCGCTATAAAATTTCAAGACAATTTAATCTCTGTGCATACCATTATAGGATACTTATACTTATAAGTGTCATTCAAGATAATCTTGTAGCCAACTAGAAGACTGTGCAATAGGAACGAATGATCTTGATAGTATTTACGCTTGCGAAATGTTATTATTAGTATAAGTATCCTATTACCGTCCTGGGTGCTTGTCTTAAAGCACACTATAAGACCGAAATATAAAAATGAATGCTCTTGAGTATGTTACAGCTTGTTAAATGCTATTATAAGTAGAAGACTCTACAACAATGCATTTATAAGAACGTTAAAAGTAAATATTTACTTATAATATTTATTTATAGGATTACTTTGCTAGTTGGGGCGTAACGTACTGATCCAATTTGATGAAAGAGGTACCAGCCGAATAGTAATAATGTGCAGATAATAACGGCAATAAGGAAGCAAATTTTATGAAACTTTTGAGTCTACGGAGGCGATGGTGACATAAAACATGAGGGACTCGGGGGGCGGAGCCCCCCGCCCTAAAAAAATACAACGTTCTGAAACGGTAACAAGAAAGCAGATCTTATGAAATTTTAGATTAAACGGAGGAGATGGTGACATAAAACATGGGAGCGGGGTTTGGTGGGTTTAGCCCCCACCTTAAAAAAATACAACATTCAAAAGCGGCAACCAGAAAGCAGATCTTATGAAACTTTTGACTCAACGGTGGCGATGGTGACATAAAACACGGGGGGCTCGGGGGGCGGAGCCCCCCGCTATAAAATTTAACGTAAAATAAAAAAATGCAACGTTCTGAAAGGGCAAAAAGAAGGCAGATCTTATGAAATTTTTGAGTAAACGGAGGAGATAGTGACATAAAACATGGGAGTGGGGTTTGGTGGGTGCAGCCCCCCGCCTTAAAAAAAAACAACATTCTAAAACGGCAACAAGAAAGCAGATCTTATGAAATTTTAGTTAACGGAGGACATGGTGACATAAAACATGGGACTTTGCCGCCTTAAAAAAATACAACATTCAAAAGCGGCAACCAGAAAGCAGATCTTATGAAACTTTTGAGTCAACGGAGACGATGGTGACATAAAACACGGGGGCTCGGGGGGCGGAGCCCCCGCCATAAAAAATGCAACGTTCTGAAACGGCAACAAAAAGTAGATCTGATGAAACTTTTGAGTCTACGGAGGCGATGGTGACATAAAACACGGGGGGCTCGGGGGGCGGAGCCCCCCGCCATAAAAAATACAATGATCTAAAACGGCAACAAAAAAGCAGATCTTATGAAACTTTTGAGTCTGCGGAGGCGATGGTGACTTAAAACACGGGGGACTCGGGGGGCGGAGCCCCCCGCCATAAAAAAATTCAACGTTCTGAAACGGCAACAAGAAGGCAGATCTCATGAAACTTTTGAGTCTACGGAGGCGATGGTGACATCGCATCAGGTGATGGTTAAAAGACGGGGGAGATCGGGGAAACTTTTGAGGTAACCTAGGAGATGGTGACATAAAAGACGGTAGTGATATATATGGATTTCCAAACAGTTTTTTCTGTTTTGCTTTTTAAGTTGCTGAAAATGTTGTGTCATCAAATAATTGTGGTTAAGATGTGATTAGGTATATTTAATATTTAGATATAGTTGCATCGAAAAAAAAATACAAACGAATAATCTCTTTTAGCGTAAAAATATTAGAGGTGTATGAAATTGTTTTTTTTTATCGTTTGTTTTCTATCATAAGGTTTCAGTCGTCTACTGGTCCACAATACGATAGAGGTGCTGGTTGGTCTCAATAACTAAAATTCGACGTTGGTATTCAACGATTGCGTATAAATTATTCTTAGTTTTGCCCGACTGTGGTACTCTTAAAGTCAAAAGGAAGAGTATTTAGTTATGTTAAGTATGTTCCAACTCGACAGATTTTGATGACTGAGTATATTGTGTGACATAGGCCACATTTTTAACAGACTTCGAAGGAGGATGTAGCGATACAGCGACATTTTTTAAGCTTACATATGCATTTACATATATTATTACCTATAACCATCAGGAGATGCAATTTTTTGTCCTCGTGTACAGTCGCCATCAGATATATCGCAGCATAAATATGTGAACATGTACTGTAACGCCCAGTCAATAAGAGCCGTGTTCAGATATTTATGAATGAAGGTACCTTACATGCTACTATATGTCTGATGGCGACTGTACCAAAAAATTTCGAAATCGCTTCCGAAACCGAGGACGAAGACGTAAAAAAATAACAACCCTTTTGCCACGTAAGTAAAACCACGGAAAAAATCATGTATAGATATAATTTCAACTACAAACTTGACCTACTATTCCCGCGGTTTCGTTCACGTAATACTAACAGACTAACATAGATTTGTGATGCAAAACAATATGATATTGGAGCTGTTTTGCAAAACCTTCCTTCTTCTCCTAATATAAAGTTGCAAACTGCATAGCTTCTTATATATGCAATGTTGTTGTGAGAATAGTATGCAAATGTACGAGAAATGTTGTTTTATACAGATTTTAAACCTTCATAACAGTTTGCAGAGTAGGCTTTTGTCTGTTATTTTATCATAGACCAAGATATGAGCATGGTTAACCTCAACTGATCTAACACATGAGTTTTTGTCCTGTGATAAACATACCTCGGGGTATTCGGTGCACTAATGATTTGATACCTGTCGGCCTAGTGTTAAATCATCCGTGCACCGAAAACCACGGGGCATGGTGATAAATTATATTTTTGTAGACATCTTTTATTGCCTATTGGATTTGTGGTAAAATATTGTTAATTGTTACGAATCGTCTCGCTGTTGATGCCCCAATTAAATTAAATTAAATAAATAAATACCTATCGCCTGTTTCTTTCTTTTACATACAGCTTAAGATAGACGGAAGATGGATATGTAGACGCCACATAAAATGAAGGAGGAACATTTGAAAAGTGTATTTTCAAAAGGGCTTTAGTTTGGTATGGCTTCTACAGAAAAATAAATGCTTTTGAAAAGAACTAATTTGTCATATACATATTTTCACAACTGCACTGTGATAATGATAGATAGATAGATAGATAAAAACTTTATTTCATCACCGACACCAACAGTAACATTAAAAGGTGACCTATAAGCTAAAAATTTTTATAATTAGCAAAGAGAAAACAAACATTAAAGAAAATAGCACTTAAAACTAAGTACATAGGTACATTTATTTTTGTAACAACTAATTAAGTAATTTTGTAATGCTACTGCTACTGCTGCTAATTATCTGAAATTAACAGTGTTAATGATATAGATTGTGTTTGGTTGTCTGGAAGAAATCGTTATTTAGCGGTAAGATCGTCTGTTGTTTACCTCTGCCTGTTTAAATATTTGATATATTTCATGTTGTACCTACTATTTTCATGATGATTGAGGTGGGCACTAAAAAGTACTTGTATTTGTCAACTTCTTTGTGATCGTGGGCCATAGTCCAAATTTTGCTTAGTTTGGGACTGGGTCAATTTGTGTAAGATTGTTCTTTAATATTGGCACCTAAAACTATATGTGGGTATGTACAGTCGAGTTCATTTACATCTACACACTTACGAGAACAAAAATATCTGAACACGACTTTATGCTCCTGACAATAGGGTCGTGTTCAGATATTTTTGTTCTCGTAAATATGTAGATGTAAATGAACTCGACTGTTACATATATCGCCTAAATCACTACTATTGGGCTTAGAGCTTTTTAATGAATGACTACGGTAATTGACGTTCGTCTCTCGGCCTATAAGAATTAGGTCTTAGAAACTCTGTGGTTTACCACTGGTATTGGGAATATCGCGAATATTATAGTTTATGGGATATCAATGCGTTAGTGTGAAAGTAGACAGTTATACTTGCAATCATACCTAACACATAAATGTATGTATGTAAAAACTTTATTGTACACAACAACTGGTTATAATACATTCATAACAAATTAAACATAAACAAAGGCGAACTTATCCCTATTAGGGATCTCATTCAGTTAACCTTTGAGTAATTCAAGGAATAGGTATTCGAAGAATTTATTTTATAAAGCGGTGCTAAATTGACAACATTTAATTTTTAACCAGGTTTTTTTATCGAAATAATAAAAAAAAACTAAGGGGGGGGGGGGGTAAGTACCTGCCTACTGAGCCGGCGGTCTCGGCTTCGAATCCCGGCCAGGGCAAATATTTGTGTGATGAACTCGAATATTTGTGCTTGGGTCATGGTTGTTCTATGTACAAATACAAATACAAAATGATTTATTTAAACAAAATTCAGTTGAAACATAAAAAATGTGTCCGTCAGTGACCAAACTAGGCTGAGCTAGTATCTTGGCCATCTGCGAGTCCGGTTAACATATGCGGTTTACACAATAGTAGGCAAAAAATTAATCAAAAATAAACTTAAAATAAACTATTATTAATTAATTAAAATTCTGTGGGTATGTATGCGTGTGTGTGCGTGTGTAAGTCTGAGTGTGTTTGTGATATACAGCCCATGATACTGTTTTTGTTTTCGGTTATTCGTCAGTTTCACAGTACGACAGTGTATATAGCCATTGTTTTACTTCCTTATTTGCTTTAGAGACAGGTAAAAGTTCAATGCTACAGCTGTTGCATACACAATTGTAGATGCTACAGAGTGAGCGTAAGATGGCGACCTCCTAGCGAGAGCGGATCTGTAAGGAGGGAGCGATGCTTTGTAGGTACGCTTCTGTAACATTTCCTCATGTATTTAAGTATATACTTATTTATCTATATAAGTACGTATGTATATCGTCGTCTAGTACCCATAACACAAGCTTTCTTGAGCTGAATTTCGGACTAGATCGATTTGTGTGGGGTTTTCTGATATTTATTTATTTAGTATGGGAATTGAACCCTTGTTCTTTTGTTTTTTGCCGCTGTCAAATTTTCCACAAGGTTACGTCACATAGAGAGCCGATTATTAAGACGCTGCTTTCACATTTTTTTTTAAATATAAAAAAATTGTCGGTATAATCAAATAAAAATAATAGGTTTACGTTCTGTTTCGTCTGACGTAGTATGGCAAAAATAATGTGTGTTATGTATAGTTGTGATTTTTTTACGGGTAATATTTAGAGGTCTCTAGCAATACAGTTAGTTTTTAACATTTCATAAAGAGCATTTGATTTGAGCTGCCATCAAATACCGTATACAATTAGGTACAAGCTTTTATTTTACTTGCAATGTAACTATGTATGTTTATTCGGGTGGAATCTTGCAACTCAATTTTGAAGCAGGTATCTTCCGATCGAGCTGAAATTTTGCATACTTACTTAACCTTGATGGCAGTACAATAATATGGTACCATGGAGCCGGTCTGATGATGGAGTCGGAAGGTGGCCCTAGAAACGATGTAATAGATAAAGAAATCATACCGAATTTGGGGTCTTTAGTTTCGTCTCAGTGAGCAATTGATGGATGTTCAAAGAAAAGTACAGACATGAAGGCTTGCGACAAAAATTAAATCCTTGTAAGAAAGTTATTGTACCTATAAAGTGATATTTTTTCATAAACAAGTTAATTTCCGGGAACGCATTAGCAATATTTCCCGTCATCTAAAGTGGACAGTTTTTTTTCTTAATTAAAACTCGAACGCACTGGTATTGATGTCAGATATAATGACTACGTAATTAGTGTAATTAGACAACAATTAGCTCTCAGATTTCATCTGTTGCGTCGCATCCTTAACGGTTCAGCCGCGAACCGTGTCACGCTGAATCTAGATGTTTGTATTTAAACCATATTGCACAATTAGAAAAAGTAGGCACAGATTAAGAGGCCTTATTCCTTTTAAATTACTACTCTGCACCCATTTCAAGCATCTCTGTTTGGCCCTATGGTTGACTGGTTGAGAATGCCATTAGGCATTAAGTTCACCATTTGTATTGACTTTCGTTTTGTGCAATAAAGTTTAAATAAAAAATTTTTTTTTCATTACATGACAAATATATTGATAATTTCAACCAACTTTTTAAAGCTAATTAATTCTTTTCCCCGAGTTCTAGAAAGTAGCATAGGTATTTCAAGCTTTCATTGTGCCGTCAAAAATAAGTAAAAAAAAAAACAGTTTTCTGCTTGAATTATGTATTAAGTTTTTGAATCATAAATTATCAATGAAAGTTTCATGCTGTAGGTTTCAAATAGCTATATACCAATAAACCTCAATAGCCCTGTTCTAAGTAGTAGTAGTATTGATAATATTTTAAGAAACATGTTTGATCATAGAGAAAAATGACTTGTACAATCAGCATCTTTGAAGGGATAAGGAGCCTTAAAACACCATAGAATTTTGTTGATTATCTGATTTTGTCCCAGCTTTAAGAGGCCTTATTATTCCTTTTAAAATGCTGATTGTTTAGAGATTTTTCTCTATGATCAAACATGTTTCTTAACATATTATTGATGTTACTACCTAGATCAGGACTATTGGGATTTATTTATAAATATTATATCTGAAACCTACAGTTTGAATTTTTCATTCATAATTTATGTTTCAAAAACTACTCGAAATTGACAAAATTCACGTGGAAAATTGTTTTTTTCTACTTATTTTCGACGGGTAAGTAATATAAGATATAAGAACTTATACTATAATATTCATATTATATACGCTCATATTGTATAAGCTTGTTTTGTATACCGTTCAAGGTGTATAACGAACGTTAGATATAACATCAAAATATCTATTTTTGTTAAGTATAACGCTATTTAAGTATAATATCATTGTATATAACGATCATAACGTATAACGTTCATAATATCTCAGATTTATAATGTATATTACTCAATACATCTAACACCAAAATGCATAATGCTCGTATAGAATATCCGCCTGCACATCAATTGTGTACATACTTAAATAGTTCGCTGTAAAATTTTAATATATGTACCTCGAAGAAGCAAGAATTTAGACGCTACGCTCGCTTCGCTCGCTCCGCTATCCATGGTCATAAAACAAACCTAACCTAACCTACAGTTTTCGGTTTTTGACCCATATTCCATTTTGTCGCAGTTCTTCCAAACGGTATACTCGTATTTGCCAGAATTTCGTCTGCCATTATCAATTGTGTACATACTTATGCAATAGTTCGCTGTTAAATTTTAATATACCTCCATGCAAGCAAGCATTATGACGCTCCGCTCGCTTCGCTCGCTCCGCTCGCTTCGCTCGCTCCGCTATCCATGGTCATAAAACAAACCTAACCTAACCTACAGTTTTCGGTTTTTGACTCATATTCCATTTTATCGCAGTTCTTCCAAACGGTATACTCTTACTTGCCAGAATTCATCTGCCATTATCAATTGTGAACATACGTATGCAATAGTTCGCTGTTAAATTTTAATGTAGGTACTTCCATGCAAGCAAGCATTTTGACGCTCCGCTCGCTTTGCTCGCTCCGCTATCCATGGTCATAAAACAAACCTAACCTAACCTACAGTTTTCCGTTTTTGACCCATGTTCCATTTTAGTGGCATAGGGGTAGCAGTTATAACCTATTATATTATCATACGACGCTATTATATTTTCTAATCATTATACTTAAAGAAAGTATATACTATGATCGATATACGTTATGTATGTTATATCAACTGAATTTAGAGTATTTGAGTGTTATATAAAAAATCATTCTACAACATGAGTGTTATGCTAATTTACCGTTATTCCTAATAAAAATATTGATTTTGATGTTATAGCAAAAGTTTATTATATCTTGTGAACGTTATTAATATGAAATTATATATTATGTAGTTATATCTCATGGGACGCACCCATTTTCGACTGCACGCAATGAAAGCATGAAAGAGCTATTTTACTACCTAGAACTCGGGGAAAAGTATTATTCACTTCAAAGAGTTGGTTGAAATTATCAATATATTTGTCGTAATATGAAAAAAATTTTTTTTTAAAGTAATAAGGCCTCTTAAGACGGAGTACAGAGTGAGTATTGGCTAAAAACTCAAGTTACTTCTTGTATGTTTTTCTTGTATTTTCACCGATAATATATTTCTGTTTAACAGTGGTTGACTGGTTGAGAACACCTTAAGGCATTAAGGCATCTTCGTGCCGAGAGTTCCGACGAGACTAGCGACCTTCACAAATTGGCCGAAGGGTGTCATGTTCCGGCGTTCCCGCGGTCGGTTACCTGACACCTCGAACACGCGTACATCGCTGTTGAAAAATGTGACCTAGTTTAGTTACTTATGTTTTTATTATTTTGTTAGTTTTTTATTAGTTTAGTTACTTATGTTTTATGATATGTATGTTAGTTTTATGGTATGTATCTATGGGTCCATAGCCTGAAATAAATGTTTTCATTCATTCATTCATTCATGAAGACGCGGTTAGCGCAGTGGTCAAGAAGCTGCCTACTGAGCCGACGATCCTGGGTTCGAATCCCGGCAAGCGCAAATGTTTGTGTGATGAACTCGATTATTTGTGCCTGGGTCATGGATGTTATTTGTATTTAAGTGTGTTTATCGTCGTGTAGTGTCCATAACACAAGCCTACTAGAGCTGAGATTGATTTGTGTGTGTTGTCCGATATTTATTTATTTATTATTCCTTAAATCCGCCATTTGACTTTTATATGCACATTACAATAAAGTTTAAACAAATAAAATTGACACAATACAGAATACTTTATACCCGACGATCGATCGCATAGAAAAGTGAGTTACTAATTTGTTTTTTTTTGAGAAGTTGGACATTTGCATAGTTATTACCATTGCTAAATTGGCATTAAGCGGTATTGTTTAATATTGACTTGGGCAACGCAATTATATCATGTCGAACTGTGGGCCGAGACGAGCGCATGTCCACTGTCTCACGAAACGGATATCCTATCCTTTGCGGTTGGCACAGTTTGTAGACTGCCTACTGAGCCGGCGGTCCTGGGTTCAAATCCCGGCCGGGGTAAATATTTGTGTGATGAACTTGAATTGTTCTTGGGTCATGGATGTTATCTATATGTATTTATATATTATGTATATCGTCGTCTAGTAATAGTACAAGCTTTGCTTAGTTTGGGACTAGGCCGATTTGTGTATGATTGTCTCTTAATTTATTAATTTATCAGAATCAGAATTTATAAGAATCAGTTTGGCGATTCAGCGTGGAAATGCCGCCAGCATCTTTGGCACTATGCCGCAGGGGCCATTTTTAGATTTAGTTTAGGTTTATTATGTTCGAGTTTAGTTTAATTTTTAGGGGTAGTTTTATTGTAAGTATTTTAAGTTGTATTCCTTGAACTTTATTTTGTACTAATAAATGTTTCAAAGGCAAATATCACAACTCAGGTGTAGCCAAATTTACAATTGTCCGAAAGTATTTTTCCTGATACCCGTATATCTTCAGAAATTTATACAGATTGTTTTAAAGAACCCATTAGGTTAAGTTAGGTTAAAACAAACCTCAATATTCTGAAAAAAATAGTTTAAAAAAAAAATAGCTTTCGGACAAATGAAAATTTGCTGAAACGTTACAGATGGTAAACAAAAATTAGTTTTTTACATAAGTAACCCACGAAACGGTTTTCCAACTTCTCTTGTCGATGGTTTCATGTAGTGGACAAACAAGTGGCGAAGAATACCGCCCTCTGTGTCGCGTCTCGACAACGAAACTATATAGGTATAGGTACAGTCAACCAATTTGATTTCTAGGCCACTATAGAACCTTGTCACAATGAGAATGATATGAAATTTCAAGCGGCTTTCATATTGACGTTCACTGTGACAAGGTACGAAATGGCCTAGGAATCAAATTGGTTGACTGTACCGGGTGATCAATCCAAATGGGCCAGTAGGGAGAAGTTAAAATAAAAACTATAAGAAATAGGGAAATCGGTTCTTAGGAGCCATGCCGTCAATTTTAGATTTCATAAAAATTTAATTTTTATTTTATTAATCTCATAATTTCATACATGAGATTACATACATAGCCCGGGCAAAACCGCCGTAAAGAATGTTATTTATTTTATAAACAGTGTTATGGGAATAGTTCCGTTCTAGCCGAGCTAACACCGGCCGCGATTATGTGAGTGTTAAAACAGCTGATGCAAGCGTTTCTCAACCAGATGGATTAACTATACAAGATTAGCTCCGAAGTAAACAAAACGCTGAATAAAAGTAGCCAATGAACCTGATATCTTGTTGGTAGATCTACCACGAGAATAGCGACCACGTATACGTATAGGCAAGCGCAGCGTGGGACGGCACCGACTAGATGGATGGTTGACCTCGAGAGTAGTTTTTTAAAGAAAAAATATTAATGAAAAATTCAAACTGTAGGTTTCAAATATATACCAATAAATCGCAATAGCCCTTTTCTAAGTAGTCACATTGATAATACGTTAAGAAACATGTTTGATCAAGATCATAAAGAAAAATGTCTAAAACAAACAGCATTTTGAAACGGATAAGGCCTTAATGCGACGCCAAAAGGTGTCAAATTATACTTAACGTCAAGACCACTATATTTGTAACGTTTATCATCCACCATTTCTATGGATATCTAGGTTCTAAATAGACTTAAGTTGCTGAAGTTAAAGATTGGTAAATAGCCTACAAGTCCAACATTACATTATATCATATTATAATTATGAAACGGTACATTCGGTCAAAAAGCGTTATATCAAATCACGGGCACCTCTCCATTAATCCCCATTATCAAACGACGAACACCGAAGTATAATTTAGGTATAATCAAATGACTTACTGTTGAGTTTCTTTCGGCTTTCTTCTCAACGGCGGTCTCCTCTTGTGAAATTCAGATTTTTTTTATTTTATTTTTTATTTAATTTTATTACAATAATTAGCACTAACAGTTAAACCTTACATGCTAATCATAGTACGATACAAATCATATTACATTAATTATGATTATTGTAAAATATTATATTATTATTATTAGATCCATAATTAATTAGATAAATAGTCTATTACACAAATGCAAGTTTAGATAATAGTACTAGCCGTTACTATAGTTTCCAGGTAGTGAATCGATGCTGTCAAAAATGCCGACTCTGAGCTAAAGAATATGTCCAGGTCGCTATCGCTGTCTAAAATACTATTCAATAGGGTAAGCGCTTGGTGCAGAGGGGAAGACGTGAGCGCGCCCGTCCTAGCCGCTGGTATGGCAAACAACCCCCTACGCCGAGGGCGAAACAGTTTAGTAGAGACACTGGGGATCCGTATGGGTATTTGAGCCAGTAGCTGGGGATTGGTAGACTGCCCACGTATTAAGGCGTGAAAGTATTTTATCAGATGGATATATCTCCTGGTTTCTAGGGATGTGTAGTTTACCATGCCCAGTACGAAAAGAGTAGGATAAAGCAGAGGGTAGCTGCCGTATAATTTTTTATATAGGAATCGGACAAATGATTTTTGGACTCTCTCCAAGAGAAGCGTATATTGTTGTTCGTGGGGATTCCATACGACGGCATTCGTCTCCAATTTACTGCGCACATAGGCATTGTACAGGATGCTAATGGCGTGATGGTTGGTGAATATTTTCGCCTGCCGGATAACAAACCCCAATGACTTTCTGGCCTCATTACACACCTTGGTAATATGAGGATTAAATGTGAGCCCCGAGTCAAACCACGTGTCAAACCACGTCTTCGGACATTTAGACATGTGAAAGTGTTTTTATGACCAATTTACAGAATAAACGTTTTGATTTTGATTTTTGACCCTTCTTTAAAGTGACCCTGACCTCGGTACCGTTTTAAAGTGTATATTTACAAACAGTTGCATAAACTTTAATTAGACTAATTTCAGATAATCTCGCAATAATACTTGAAAGTAAAGGCCCTCTTGTGGTTTAGCAGCCCACTTAATTGTAATTACAAGCGGTTCAGATCCGGAGTTTCCTTCCGAAGACAGATTTTATCATACATTTACACACTAATTTTAAGGGTGTTAATGATATAATTACTTTGCGATTATTCGCGCGTGGATATAGAGGAGAGCGGGGAGAAAAGGGTTTTCCATCCGTAACGTTTTGACAAATTTTCGTTTGTCCGAAAGTATTTTTTCCCGAAACCCATTTCAGGGTTTTATAGACATCGTTTTAAATAAGCCATTAGGTTAGATTAGGTTAGTTTTATAATTATCAGGGGTCGGACTAATCATCGCAAAACAAGAGTTAAGAAAAAAAATAACGGAAATACTCACCAACTTTTGGCCAAAATTGGTTTTAAAATATAATTCATATGTAATATTTATAAATGAAACCCAAAATTGGCCAAAAGTTAGTGAATATTTCCGTTAATTTTTTTCTTAACTCTTGTTTTGCGATGATTAGTCCGACCCCTGAATTAGATTAGATAAGATTAGATATATTTATTTCTCTTTGAAAATTTGTCAGGTATATTCAATTATATAAAATGTATTCTGAAATATGAGCAGAATTGGAAAAAATGGCTTTCGGACGTGGCGATCTAAATGTTACTATACACATAATTAAAACTGGCCAAGTGCGAGTCTAACTCGCGTACCGAGGGTTCCGTACCTACTTTCATTTATCGCATCTTAACTCGCTGTGTTAAGTTTGCACTTGGTATGTAAGGCGTCGGATACAAATGAGGTGCAAAGTTTTGTTGTATGGGAGTCTAATGTAAGTATTTATTTTATTCTGTTTTTAATATTTGTTGTTATAGTGACAACAGAAAAACATCATTTGTGAAAACATGATAGCTTTCATTTCGTGATAGCTAGCACGGTTAATGATATGCCTGATGACAGACAGACAGTCAGAAATACAGACGGACAGACGGAGAGTGGATTCTTAACATGGTCCCGTTTTTACCCTTGGGTATGGAACCCTAAAACAGGTCCATATCTTTCTTAACCGTGTCCATACCCCAGGGGTTTCTGATAGATTTGGGTGCGTAACGGTTGCTATAAGAACTTATGATATAATATTGGTCAATATAACGATCAAGTGGTATAATAAACGAATAATATAATAACATTTGTTATAATTTCATATGGCATAATATCATATGAATGAATGAATGAAAACATTTATTTCAGGCAACTGTGGCCCATAGATACATACCTTAAAACTAACATACATATCAAATACAAAATAATAAAAACATAAGTAACTAAACTAGGTCACATTTTTCATCAGCGATGTGTTAAGCGTATTCGAAGTGTCAGGTAGCCGTCCACGGAAACGCCGGAACATGACACCCTTCGGCCTGTACTCTTCCTTTGTGAAGGTCGCTAGTTGGTCCGTCGGAACTCTCAGCACGAAGAAATTAAAGCTCACGTCGTGGCGAGACTCCCATTTTACGACCCTCAGGATGACACCGGACTTCACCCTTACATATTCTGCGATATCTTCAGCCTTCGTAGTGTAATGTATTCAGGACACATAAAACATACTATAATGATTTGACGACGCGTTTGGCTCGGTTTGTAGACACCTGCCTACTGAGCCGGCGGTCCTGGGTTCGAATCCCGGCCAGGGCAAATATTTGTGTGATGAACTCGAATATATTTGTGCTTGGGTCATGGTTGTTCTATGTATTTAAGTATATATTTATCTATATAAGTACGTATATCGACGTTTAGTACCCATAACACAAGCCTTCTTGAGCTTAATTTGGGAAAAGATCGATTTGTGTGAGGTTGTCCGATATTTATTTATTTGTTTATTTATTTAATGATCATCTGATATAATACGTTTAAATTAAAATATTTGTTGATGATGAATCGCGTATCGATTCGAAACATATCGAACGTTATTCGACTACTACGACGTGAGTAAACCCGTTTAAGTATTTTAATATGTCTGAGACTACGACTACGGTAGTTTTCTATGTAAAATACGTTTAAAGGCAATATACACACTCAAACTGCTCGAACATGAAAGTTAAATTGTAATAGAGTGTTAGTTAGGCACGACGACGAGCGAAGCGAGGAGGAATGTTAGGTCATCTTGCGAAAACAAACGTTGTCAAATGTATTTTATACTAATTGAAATTATACAGTCCACAACTGATCTTTCAATTTGTACTTATCTGTAAGTACTTTTTTTTTTTTTTTTTTTTTTTATTTATATCAGTTAACAAAGATCCATAATTACTCGTTAGTAAACTTAACATTAGACACTTTTATGACAGCTAGGAGGAATCTTGTGATGCAATTGGGATCTTCTGCGACCTTTCTAAGGCATTCGACTGCGTTCATCCTGAAACACTCATTTTGAAATTAGAACATTATGGTCTGCCTTCAAATGCTTTAAGCTTTATGTCTTCATATCTCAGTGACAGAATGCAAACAGTGGATGTAAACGAAACCCAGTCTAATGGAGCTGTAGTTAAGCTAGGGGTGCCACAGGGCTCTATTTTAGGTCCATTTCAATTTTTGGTTTATATTAATGATTTACTACCATCTATAGTAGATAATCTTTGTAATATGTACTATTTGATGACGATACATCATAAATTTTCAAGGTTCACCGGAAATCAACCGACTATGCGGAAATAATGGCACACTAGATAAAGTACTTAACTGGTTTACTACTAATAATCTTCTATTAAATGCCAAGAAAACTAAATGTGTTAGATTTGCTTTACCGAATGTTTCGGCGGTAGATTCTACTATATTACTAAATTGTGAATGTTTAAAAATAGTGAATAAGGTATTATTCTTAGGTATGACATTGGACAGTAATTTTCAATGGAGTCCACATATAGCAGTGCTTGCAGGTAAATTAAGTTCAGCGGCGTACGCTGTTAGGAAAATTAGACAAATGAGTAATGTTGATACAGCTCGCTTAGTTTATCATAGTTATTTTCATAGTGTCAATGTCATATGGTATTCTGGTTTGGGGCAAAGCAGCTGACATTCAGACTATATTTGTGTTACAAAAAAGAACCATTCGTTCTATATATAACCTGAATTCTCGTGACTCCTTAACAGACATTTTCAAAGATATAACATCTTAACTGTAAGGTCCCAATATATTTATGAGAGTATTATGTATGTTATCAGGAACCTGGATTCACTTGCCAAAAAGTCCACAATTTTAACACTACAAATAAAAATAAAATTGCTATTAGAACGTTTCGTGTTCGTAAAGTATGTAAATAATTTTTAGGCCAATATATTCATTTTTATAACAAGCTACCTGATTTTTTTTTAAATTATCCGTTCCATCCCTCAAAAATAAAAATAAAAATCTCTAATGTCAAAAGCATACTATACAGCAGAGGACTATCTGACAGACAAAAATGCATGGCCTGAACCAGAAACCGCGTAGCTGACTCCTTCTTAGATTGTACCTAACTAGTTTAAGGGACACAGTTCTAATAAGAAAGCATATCAAAGGTACATAAATTGTGATAAACCGTGAGGCTTTCTTGTAGTTTCTATTTTATTCTTACACTTTTCCTCATTTATATCTTAAAATACACTTTTAATATGTTTTCTTCGAGAACTACGTCTAGTTAAGTTCATATTATTGTAATAGATAAATACTTATGCTTTCTGAAAAATTGAATTACTGTTGAGTTTCTTTCGGCGTTTCTTCTCAACAGTGGTCTCCTCTTGTGAAATGCCGGTAGACTCAATGAAATGAAATGAAATGAAATGAAATGAAATGAAATGAAATGAAATGAAATGAAATGAAATGAAATGAAATGAAATGAAATGAAATGAAATAATTTATTCAGTAAGTAGGCCACAGGGGCACTTTTACAAGTCAGATTGTGAATCTACCGGCATTTCGCAAGAGGAGACCGCTGTTGAGAAGAAAGCCGAAAGAAACTCAACAGTAAGTCATTTTTTCGTAAATAATACTTAAAACAATTACATAATACATTTGTGTTATAACTAATTACACTGGTACACGTAAAGGAGATGTATAGATACTCCAAATCAATGTTAATTAGGAACATTAAAATGAAAATTTAACGATAAATTAAAAATATTAAATATATCCAGAGATGTATAAAGTCTCTGGGTGTCACAACATGCAATAGAATATAATCACTTAATTAATTAAATTCCTTAGAGATGTATAAGGTCTCTAGGCGTCAACGTGAATAATTTACAATAGAAAATAATTATTAAACCTAAATTTCTTAGAGATGTATATGGTCTCTAGGCGTCATAACATGCAATAAAATATTTTAAAATGATTTAATTTCCTCAGAGATGTATAAAGTCTCCGAGTGTCATACTATACTAAGCTGTTTCTTAGAGATGTATGCAGTCTCTAAGAGTTCAAAAAGTTAAAATCAACATTGAATAACTTCAATCGAGTACAGGATGAAGTTTCTCACGTTTGCTTAATTTAACACTAGTATGCGGTTCCTACATATTTAATTTGGCCCTTGCTAGCATGAACAGACCGGACCCCACAAACGGCACCCGTTCACGAGTATGACGCATATCTCAGCCATCGCCTCCCTCAACCATATTATAGGGAAGGCTGCGACCCGATCAACGACGCCACCGTAAGCAAAGACCTTTAAGCGAGCATGACATGCTCAAGCTGCCGGGCATACTTGACTAATACTATTTGCCCGGTGAGAAACAACAAATTGTGCTCTCATGTTACATTAAAATTACCCACCAAAATAATGCTTATTTACAAATTTACTATTGACACAACACTAAACAACTGGCTTAAAGGCATCACTGTCGTTTATAAAGTCATTGACAGTATAATAAGCTTTATTCAATAAGTGACGTTTTATTTGCGCTTTAAATTTGCTACAGGGCAATTTTACTACATCAATAGGTATTTTATTGTAGAAGCGTACACAGTTCCCCACGAACGACGAGCTAACCTTACGGAGACGGTGGGCAGGTATTGCGAGCTTGTCCTTACTTCTCGTATTGTAGTGGTGAATGTCACTGTTGAGCTTGAATTCATGGAGATTTTTCCGCACATACATGATATTCTCAAGAATGTATTGAGATGCTACGGTGAGAATGTTTGTTTCCTTGAATTTCTCTCTTAGTGACGTACGACCTCCTAGTGCATAAATTGCGCGTACAGCTCGTTTTTGTAGCACAAAGATGGTTTGGATGTCCGCCGCTCTTCCCCATAATAAAATTCCATATGACATAACACTATGGAAATAACTGAAATATACAATCTTTGCCGTCTCGACGTTTGTCAGCTGCCTGATTCGCCTAACTGCATAGGCCGCGGAGCTAAGCTTACCTGCAAGAGTGGCTATATGCGCACATGTAAGTGCCCTTGTGGCCTACTTGCAGAATGAAGTTCATTATTTCATTACCTAATACTAATGTTATATCGGTTACCTATCATAATCCCGAATTTTTGTTTCCCCGCTGTAACGTTTCGCCAAATATTCATTTGGCCGAAAAATAGCTTTCGGGCAAATGAATATTTGGCGAAACGATACAGCGGGGAAACAATCTTTCGAAGTTGCGATAGGTTATCTGTTATATCAAATGAAACATTATATCAAATGTTGTTATATCTATTGAAATTATATGAAACGTTGCTATATCTATCTTTACACACCCGAATGATTTGAGGCCTTCTATGGGCCTAGCGTTAAATCATAAGAGCGCCCAAAACCCCGGGACTATACACCAGCCTTCTTCCACTCAATTTCTTAACGTCACACCCTATTTCACGTATTTCGGTACCCAATTACTATTACGCTCGCTGGATTTAATAACGGTCTAATGTACAGTTATGTAGTAATGAACGACCATTTTCGAGGTGCATAAATTTTCTAGTCTATGAGTATACGGTATAGTAATTCGTGTACTATATTTGCTATTTTGGACCGCTCGCTCGCTCCCTCGATGCTTTAGACAAAAATTCTGTTGCAAAAAAGCTGTTCTCGCCTACAGGCCGCATTTTTCAACCGATTCTCATAATAAAACATTTTTTTTTGTTGAGGCAGTTATTCAAAATTTTCCAAAATGGCTAAGATGAAGTTAAAAAAGAAAAAAAAGAATTCACCCATTTTGAAAAATGATCGGTTTACAGTTCACAGAGCCACTAAATTACTAAGTTTTTATTTATGTAGGTTTCGTCAAATGTTTATTTGTCCGAAAGCCACTTTTTAGGGTTCCGTCCCCAAAGGGTAAAAACGGGACCCTATTACTGAGACTTCGCTGTCCGTCCGTCCGTCTGTCACCAGGCTGTATCTCAACAACGGTGATAGCTAGACAGTTGAAATTTTCACAGATGATGTATTTCTATTGCCGCTATAACAACAAATACTAAAAATAAAATAAAATAAATAATAATGTTGTTTACCTCTGCCTGTTATTTTAATGTATCTCATGTTGTGTTGTATATTCCTTTATGTTGGAGGTGTGCAATAAAGAGTATTTGTATTTGTATTTGTATTTGTAAATATCTAAGGGGGGCTCCCATACAACAAACTTGTTATAGATTATATATATTATGTATAGGTACGGAACCCTTCATGCGCGAGTCGGGCTCGCACTTGCCCAATTTTTTTCTAAGTCATAATTTTTTAGAATAGTTACCAAACCTAACCTAATGGGTTCTTTAAAACGATGTATATAAAAACCTGAAAATATGACGGGCTTTAGGAAAAAATACTTTCGAACAAATTAAATATGCGATCCGGGGTATTACGAGTTACCGCCCGTGGTCTGTCTAAAGTTACGTCTCGCTTTGGCCAAAGCGAGATTTTCTCCCGCAGCGGGCAGAAAATCCTACTTACGGCCTAGGGTGACGTTATAGTACATTACAAGGCGGTGAATTCGTGAATGTCCTCATAAATATGCGATCTGGGGCTTTACGAATTACCGCCCGTGGTTTGTCTAAAGTTTTACGTTTAAGTTTTACGGCCTAGGGTGACGTAAAATATAATAACAAGCTATGAAGCGTTTTTGTGAGTGTCTGGTCTAACACTAATTTATGACGTGACGGGACCTTTTTTGTTTTTTTGACGGGACATCACGTTACTACTTTTTACAAGTCTACATCAAGTAACGGTAGATTCTGGTCCCAAATTAAGCTCAAGAAGGCTTGTGTTATAGGTACTAGACGACGATATACATACTTATACATACTTAAATACATAGAACAACCATGACCCAAGCACAAATATTCGAATTCAACGCACAAATATTTACACTGGCCAAGATTCGAACCCGGGACCGCCTGATCTATAGGCAGGCGGAATGTGTAAATTAGTATAACGAAACAGAAGATATGACATTGCGATTGGGCATCGAAAGTTGACGCGTCACATATTGACCTCAGACTGAGGTCTCAGAGGGGTCAAGCGAAATTACGTTCTCTCGTGAATTACTTGAAGGAAACGGACCTATTCTGATTGACATTGACATACAGCGTGTATATTTGATATACAAAAAGAAAAATACGAAATCATTTATTAACAAAAAACAGATTTATACATTTTAAGAGTATCCATCAGTGACCAAACTAGGCTGAGCCTGTATCTTGGCCATCTGCGAGTGCGGTTAACAAAGGAGAATTATAAAACAAAGAAATTATTAATTACAAAAGTTTGAGTTAGGACGTTAGATATTGAATACAAGTTTAAAATTCACGGCTTTTACTTATTCTACAATATTATTATATTAAAAAGTACAATATAACCGCAAACTTTACGGAGTCTAAGTATAGACTTATTAATATGTTGATCGGTAAATTATTAAAAAAATCGAACATTTTTTTTTCCATATAAATTAATTCAACACGCAATGTATTTGTTTGCTGTTGTCACTAGTAATAACTACGCCATACATAGCTGCTCAGAAAATTTTCAAAAATTTATTACGCTGGCAGTTAACGCTAAGTTGTTTTGAATATCAGATTATAGCACTAAAATCTCCGTCTGGCTACAATATGCGGTATGTCAAATATACACGCTGTACAGCCGGTTACCTATTTGAAACACTTATTTTTGTTTCCCATCAGTAAAGATTCGCCAAATGTTCATTTGTCCGAAAACCATTTTTTACCAAAACTATTAAGTTTTCAGAATAGTAAAACAAACCTAACCTAATGGGTTCTTTAGAACGATCCTGAAAATATTACGGGTTTCAGGTAAATACTTTCGGACAAATGAAAATTAAGAGGCCTTATTCCTTTTAAAATTTATTTTTTTCATAAATATATTGATAATTTCAACCAACTTTTTAAAGTAAATAATTACTTTTCCCCGAGTTCTAGGTAGTAACATAGCTATTTCATGCTTTCATTGCGTGCAGTCGTAAATAAGTTAAAAAAACTAATTTTCCGCGTGAATTTGGTAAATTTCGTGTAGTTTTTGAAACTATAATTATGAATGAAAAATTCAAAATGTAGGTTTCAAATATATACCAATAAATCCCAATAGCCCTGTTCTAGGTAGGAACATCAATAATATGTATAAAAACATGTTTCATCATAGAGAAAAATACCTAAACAATCAGCATTTAAAAGGAATAAGGCCTCGATGACTAACAGATGGGAAATAATTTTTCGGAGTTGAAATAGGATACGACATATAGTCATTTGAAGGACATATCGACCCTATATATCGGCCCTATATACCGCTGTTAAATTCGGTAAGGCTATAAGGGATTTCAGGCAAATGGGAAGAATTGTGGGATATCCAAGAAGATAGACAAACGAACAAGTTAGCAAAACTGATCCGTACGCATATAACTTGGGATCTACGTTATATGTTAAGTTAATGAAGGTCAATAAATAACCAATAAACTACATGATCGTATATCCCTTTGCTCATGGCAATGCGGAACTACACCATATATAATGAAGGCAAAGCCCTTGGCCTAGATCATGTATAATTGGTACCACGTAGCAAACAAGCTTATAGCCCTTACAGCTTATTACAATAGACATGTTGACTAATTTTTTTTGAAGATGTCAATCGATTCTATTTTTTTATTGTGATCAAATGTCTATATGGGACTGACTATATTTAAACTGCTCTAAAAGTCAGAAATGACCGTCAAAGTTCAACATTCCTACGTAGCGCTAAAAACGCTCCATACAAAAGGCGTCCAGGCTAGTGACGTCACAGGCCGGTATAGGAAGCAATTATTATTTTGTAAAATTATGAGGATTCTAAAAACATTCTCAAAATTTCTTTATATTAAAAAAAAGTATCATAAATTTGCGTACCTTTGAAGTCTCATATTTCCAAAAAAGATTTATTTTTCTGTTTGTTTTTTTTCTTTGTTTCGTGATATATTTAGCTAATTTTATTCATATAACTGCAGTACGCTGTAGAATTCAACATTAGTCAACATGTCTATTCAATTAAATACAAACTCTTAATTTCGGACTTGAATCCATATAGTTGTTATAGTAACTATTTCTTATGGCTATTGTTCGTGAGAAAAATGTGTATACATGTCAACAATTATTAATTCTTATTGAAAGGTTCCCTCTCATCTCAAATTTGAAAAAAATAAAAAAAATGAATCGACAAATAATAAATTATATTATGTTCTATATTTTTTACCGGAAAATCTTACATAAATTGACCTAGTCCTATAAACTAAGCAAAGTTTGTACTATGGGTAATAGACGATATACATAATATGTAAATACATAATATAGATAACACCCATGACCCAGGAACAAATATTCGAGTTCATCACCATAAATATTTGCCCTAGCCGGGCTTCGAATCTAGGACCAGTAGGCAGGTGTTCATAGATTCCTTAAGGCTTCTTATCCGTTCAAAAATGCTGATTGTTTTAGAGATTTTTCTCTATGATCAAACATGTTTCCTAACATATTATTATGTTTAAGTATCTGTAAAGGTGTACTGTGTTAATCTATCGTTTTCAACAACTTTGCACTACCTTTTTCATAATTATTTTTAATTTACTCTCTACCCTAAGGTTGTCTGGAAGAGATCGCTTTTTAGCGATAAGACCGCCAGTTGTTACCATTTGTAATGCATTTTTATTTCTTTTGTTATTTTATTTTTACTTTGTGGTGCACAATAAAGAGTACTATTATTATTATTATTATTATCAATTTTACTACTTAGAACACTTTAGAACAGGGCTATTGCAATTTATTGGTATATATTTGAAACCTACAGTTCGAATTTTTCATTGATAATATTTGTTTCAAAAATTACTCGAAATTGACAAATTTCACGCATAAAAATGGTTTAAAAAAAAAAAAGCATAAAATAGCTATGTTACTATCTAGAACTCAGGGAAAAGTATTCACTTCATAAAGTTGGTTGAAATTATCAATATATTTGTCATAATATCAGATCACTACGTAGTATAAAACAAAGTCGCTTCCTGTTGTCTGTCTGTCTGTCTCTATAAATAGGACTTAGATCTTTAAAACTACGCAACTGATTTTGATGGGTTTTTTAGTGTTTCAAGAGGAAAGTTTATATGTGTAATATATGCGTAATTTATCATCATTGCACCCGTGCGAAGCCGAGGGGGGTCGCTAGTAAATTATAAAAGGAATAAGGCACAAAACATAGGTACAGAAATCAATCTACATACAAGCGCGCTCGAGCAAACTCACACATAGACATTGCTCACGGACACGTCAAGCGGATGGCACTCGCACTGGTCCGAACTGGTCCGAGATAACGTGTCCGTGAGCAATGTCTATGTGTGCGTTTGCTCGAGCGCGCTTGTATGTACATTGATTTCTGTACCTATCTGTTTTGTGAATAAGGCCTCTTTAAAAGCTAACCTATGAACACGACGTAGCAAAAGCATCAGAGTTATGTCACCTTTGCGACATAATTGTGCAAGATGGCCGGACACGTGAACGAAGATTCAATAAAAAACTGACCTAGTGACAGAATAACCTTGTAGATAGATAGATAGATAGATAGATACTTGTACAAGTCACTTTAACTTTTACGGATCCTGTTTTTAGGGTTCCGTAGCCAACCGTTGCCAAACGGGACCCTATTAGTTGACGCGATCATAATATAAAATAAATAAATATTAATATAAATATCAGACAACCTCACACAAATCGAGCTAGACCCAAATTAAGCTCAAGAAGGCTTGTGTTATGGGTACTAGAGTAACATTTGACTTTGTAATTAAATCAAGGCAACATGATAATATTTCTCAAATTTGTTTTCTGACTTCGCGCCCTCCATTTTGTGTCCGGCCGTCTTTCGACATGGCTCAAACTGTAGCTTAATTCAATCCCGATATTTTTTCCCGTTTCTTGAATGGCGAGCTAAAACATTGGGAAATTCTCGTACCAAGTCAGCGAAATATTTTTTAGTAAGTCTCAAAAAGTTACCGAAAGTCGGGAATACAAATTGCACTTTAAAGCCCCCGGCAGACGCACATTTTGACATATGGCCCATCCGCGTAGCTCACATATCTGCGTAACTACAGGCAAAGGTCACAAATCGGAAAACAAAAACATTTTCAATGTTAACATACAAAAAATAAATAAGTTTAGAATTAAAGGGAAACCAATTCAAAAAGTTAACTGGAAGACATCCCTTATACGGATTAGTTCGCTTTTGTACCTATGTGGTCTAACAGTTTATTTTTAAATAAAAAAAAATAACATATTTAAAATATTCAAATGATAAGTGGTAAAAGCGTTGATAAATACTAAATTAAAAATAAAAGAATTATAAAAGAACACCCCCTCACAGCTCTGCCTGTACCTATGTTATTTGTAATTGATGTATTTATAAGTGTTTTTGTGTACAATAAACTGTTTACTTACCTACGAGCATTTTCGGAGCAGTAGTACAGACAGGTGAATAAAAATGATGATCAATAAAAAACTGACCCAGTAACTGTGACCTTGTTTATAAATCCTGTATTTTTTATAGGTCTGTCAAAATTGAAAGTTATCAATGTCATCGCATCACAATGTGGTGTCCGTTATTATAATTGAAAGTGTTTTTTTCTGTAGGTAAACTGTTATTGGTGTGCATTAAAGCATTATTGTATTGTATGTGCATCATATCGACGTAGCGTTCATTATGATTTTACACGTTTCCTCTAATTCCGTTTCCTCCGAAAATAATAAAAAACGCATAATTTTCCATTCACATAAAAAGGGTCCGGGTATTCCCCGGACACTTTGAACCCCCCCCCCCCCCCCCCCCTGCCTCCAAACTAGGACAAATCCGGGGAAACTCGGACGGATGGCAGCCGTATGTACAAGAGGACAAGTCCGGACAAAGACTTAAAAAAACCGGACATTTGGCCCAAATCGCTTTTCATTTTTCGCGTTTGAAGATGTATCTATCTAAGAATATTATGTTATACCAACTAATTTGTACCAATATCTGCAAATAAACATTATCATTTAACATTTCCCGTCCATAAAAAAACGCTTTATTTTTCATTTACATAAAAAGTTTACCCGGGTTTTACCTGGACACTGAAAACCCCCCCGGCCTCCAAGCTAGTACAAATCGGGAGAAACCCGGACGGAAGGCAGCCCTATCAGTACAAGGGCAAGGACAAGTGATAGTCAAAAAAATACATATAAATAACATATAATGTATTTTTGTTTTTGTGTTGTATCTACACTGTAAAGTGTTTACATACATACATTATTATTATTTTGTATATGTACTGAGCGCGGTGGTAGCCTAGTGGTTAGGGTATGCGACTTTCAATCCGGAGGTCGCGGGTTCGAACCCGGCCCGTACCAATGAGTTTTTTGGAACTTATGTACGGAATGTCATTTGATATTTACCACTCGCTTTTCGGTGAAGGAAAACATCGTGAGGAAACCACCTAAGCCCAATAAGGTCTAGGTTTCCCTCTGGGTTGGAAGGTCAGATAGCAGTCGCTTGCGTAAAAACTAGTGCCTACGCCACATCTTGGGATTTAGGTAGCCGACCCCGATTGAGAATTCATTCTCTACAAAGATATGGGACAAAGGTTAGGAGGATGATGATTATTATTATTTTGTATGCCGCACCCTTTCACGGGACAATGGTGTCCCGGACCTTTGGGAGGCGTGCACGGAGCCGAAGCCAACGAGCAGAGGCCCTTTCGACAATTTAATGAAATGTAAGGGGTACACCATGCGGATGCTCCCCCTGCCTGTGTCATGGGACGCACACAGAGACAGCACCCGCTAGATGTAAGAACTATTGTGGTTGTATGCAGTCTAAACATGGTACTAGGCTATTACATGAAATGCGATGGATTAACTACTGGGCTATTGTTTGAGAAAGCCGGACGTTATTATTATTATTGTCACAATCGAATTGTTTATTGCAGTACAAGAACCTAATTTCCAGAAATGATTACCGAATTAACATAGGTCGTAAATGGCATAGGTATCCTAATAGACGACTTAAGACGCCTTATTCCTTTTAAAATGCTGATGGTTTTAGACATGTTTCTCTATGATCAAACATGTTTCTTAACATATTATTGATGTTACTACCTAGAACAGGGCTATTGGGATTTGTTGGTATATCATAGGTATATTTGAAGCCTACAGTTTGAATTTTTCATTGATAATTTTTGTTTCAAGAACTATTCGAAAATGACAAAATTCACGCGGAAAATTTGTTTTTTCAACTTATTTTCGACTGCACGCAATGAAAGCATGAAATAGCTATGTACCTAGAACTCGGGGAAAAGTATTATTCACTTCAAATAGTTGCTTGAAATTATCAATGTAGTTGTCATTCATATTATGAAAAAAATATTTTTTAAAGGGAATAAGGGCCCTTAAACGAATACGGCAATTTTCGGACCAGCTTTCTGAATAAGTTACATCTTGTCTGTCAACCAGGCGAAGGTTAGGTTAAGGTCAGGTCAGCCAATCAGGCAAATACCTATAAAATCGACTCGTAATCGGTTAAAAGAATCCGTTGATTAATCGATGTCATTTATCGATTATTACACGTGCCCGATTGAACGTGATTGATCATAATTGTACGTTTACTATCCGTTTAATAACTACAGGTTGGTTGTTTAAATGAGTCTCCTTGAGTACCTAAAAGCAATATGATCGATTGACTTTCTAATTATATTGAAAATTTACAAAATTTGTCAGTTGTCACCTGTCGCTTGACAATTGTCAGCGACATATTATGTTGAATTGTCAGCCGTTGCTATGTAGCTGACAATTTGTCAAGTTGGTGAAATGGTCCCTGGTCCCAAACTAAGCAAAGCTTAGGTATATTTATGGGTACTAGACGACGATATACATTATATATAAATACATATAGATAACATCCATAACCCAGGCACAAATATTCGAGTTCATCAAAGAAATATTTGCCCTTGCCGGGATTCGAATCCAGGACCGCCGGCCAATAGGCAGTTGCTTAGGTAACCACTGCGCCACCCGCGTCGTCAAATTTTGATAATGACAAGTCGACTAGTTTTTTAGGGTTCCGTACCCAAAGGGTAAGAACGGGACCCTATTACTGAGACTTCGCTGTTAGAATTAAGTTTCGAAGGCAAAGATCCGTCCAATTGCTATTATTGAGAATTGTAAAAATAAAAAGGGAAAATCCATGGTAAACAGAAATTAATTACTTTTTTCGACAATCCTTATCAGCTGACTACCGAAAAAAAAACCATGAAATTATATATTTTTCGAAATCCAAAAATTGTACTAAAATCCTATTTTTCACTTCAATATAAACATTATCAATCAGTATATAACGCTTATGACGAACGTTCGCTTGCGCCACCGCCCCACTGGCCCGGAATGCGCAGGAGTTGCAATTCGTGCACGCGCTGACTTTTCCTCATATTCGCGGCGTCATCACGCCAAAACACCTGAGTGGACACCCCAAGATTACTTTTTACTCTATTACGAAAAAAGTAGGATATTTTATGCGCCGCCATTTTTTGTATCTACTTAAGTAATAATAAAATAAAATAAAAACCTTTTAATTCCAACAAATGACTACTTAAGAGGCCTTTATTCGTCCTTTTAATTATTTTTTTCATATTATGACGACTTTAGTGATCATTTCAACCAAATTCAACTTTGTCAAGGTTGTCTGGAAGAGATCGCTCTTTAGCGATAAGACCGCCTGTTGTCTACCGTTTTTAATTTGTTTATTTGTAATTTCTTGTGTAAATGTTTTTTGGTGTGCAATGCAATAAAGCGTACTTGTATTGTATTGTATTGTATTGTAACTTTTTAAAGGATATAATAGATATTTTAAAGGATATACTTAATACTAGAATAGGTACCTAATACTTTTCTCCGAATTCTAGAAAGTAGCATAGCTATTTCATACTTTAATTGCGTGCAGTTGAAAATATGTTGTAAAAACCAATTTCCACGTGAATTTTTGAAACAAAAATTATCAATGAAATTTTTTGAATTTACCAATAAATCTCAATAACCCCGTTTTAAGTAGCAACATTCATGATATATGTTAAGAAACATGTTTGATCATAGAGAAAATGTCTAAAACAATCAGCATTTTTGAACGGATAAGGAGCTTTAAAGGGACGTCAACGCGCGTGTGATGCTCCTGGCGTCGCAAGCGTCCAAAGGCGGCGGTAACTGCTTAACGTCAGGCGGGCCGCATGCTTGTTCGCTACCATCGTAATATAAAAAAACCGGTCAAGAGCATGTCGGGCCACGCTCAGTGTAGGGTTCCGTAGTTGCTCATCCTTCACAATAGACTTAAATTACGGGAAAGATTTCAAGCTCATAAAAAGGTCGTAAACGCCAAAGTAGCTGTAATTACTTATTACCTTCTGGAAGTCAACTTACGTCCTTATAAGAAAATTATGAAATTTTGCGGTAACTCAAAAACGGCTTGACTGATTTTGTTCAATATAGTTTTCACCTCACTCGCTCGGAAAACCTCCGTTTATAGGGCGAAATCTGCGTGCAAAAGTCTATTTTATCCGCTAGCGTGCAAAAGTCATTTGAATTTCGAACACGACGATTTTGATTCTCTGTGGTGCATGTAACTTTTTTATATTTAAGACTCCCTCAACGCGTGACTGATTTCATCATTCGATAAATCTTCGAATAACCAATCAACGCACGCTAATAAAGGGCGATCTGGTCGGGCCGGCTGAAATCATATGCACGTTTGAATACTTCTTTTTAAAAAAATACACCTACAATATCACGTCCAGAAACCTGGTTAGTGGTGACAGATTTTTAAGTTTTTATTTTTTCTACACTTTATTTTATGTTGAATATGTGTATATATATTAATAGTGAGTATTTCAGTTTCATTTACATATTTTGACTCGTAAATATATTAAATACAACACAATTTTTTATATTTATTTGTTATAAAAGTTGGAACATGAGAGTGTAATTTCTGACCGCACCCGAGAAAAAAAATAATAATTAAAAAGTTGGAAGTTTTCACAATTCACGTAAACAACGTAAATTTGTTCTGTGGAAAATACATACTGTTGTCTTACTTTATAGAAATATCGAAAATTTTTAACAAAAAAAGAACCGACTTCAGTTCAGTAAAACTAAAAAGCCAACAATAACCCGTTGAAGTACAGATTACATTTGACTCACCCTTCGAAGTCGATCCCAAACCACTCAGTTCTTATATTTATATATTATAGTTTACGCGAGGTTTGGCACCGACTTCGAAGGGTGAGTCAAATGTAATCTGTACTTCAACGGGTTATTGTTGGCTTTTTAGTTTTACTGAACTGAAGTCGGTTCTTTTTTTGTTAAAAATTTTTTTTTTTTTGCTTTTTAGTGATTCGTATACTTTCCTTACACCAAATCCTATTTACTGAATGTAAATTCTTGACTTTATCAATAAATTACCGAAAGCGCCGTACATGTCCCTATAACATTTGAAGAGTTCCCTCGATTTCTCCAAGATTCCATCATCAGATCCCGACTTAGTGCCAACGGGACCAACTCGGAGTTATACCCTTTCGATTAAAAAAAAAAATTGAAAATTGGTTCACGATTCTCGGAGATATCGAGTATAACATACATAGAAAAAAAAAAAATTAGTTCGAATTGAGAACCTCCTCCTTTTTTGAAGTCGGTTAAAAACAAGAAAGTTAAGCCCAATTTGGAGTATTTATTCAATGTTAAAAGCCTGCATTAAAACGAAAAAGGATTTGTTATAAATATTTGGAGACGATAAGTAATTTACCGAAACTATTGGCGTTTTTAAAGAAGATAAAGCCGAAATAATCTTGTTCGGATCCCATCGTCCAATAACTTCCAAAGCAAGTGTTATGGAAAATACTTCCGAGTGGCCAACTAATCCTTCCTAGAATGCCATTCTCCCACATTCACAACGAATGTGTCAAGTAGTTTCAAATACAAATATAAAGAGTGCTTTAAAATAATCAACGATAAAATATACACGACGGTAGTACAAATTACGGCCATACTACTTTTAATTTTTAATATGTGTGCTTCTCTCGTATTTATTTGGTTTGGATTTGAGTGTGTTATGTTTTAAATTTGATGTGTTAAATAGAAGGCAAAATTAAAATTGATTATTTTTATGTTTGAATTGTTTTTCTTGAATCTTGCATTTTCCTCGCTGTAGTGAGGTGAAAAGCTGTGTGTTCCGCATGGCTGCAAAATTATTTAGCTTCTCGTGTCTTGAAAGCCTCGCTACGCTCAGGAATCTATTTTTGAACCATTCGCTTCGCTCATGGTTCAATCTTAGATTCCTTCGCTCGCTCAGCTTTCAATTTCAACACTCGCGCCAAATAACAACTTTGCAGCCTTGCATAACAAATAACTATTTCATTGAAAGTACTTATAAGACCTCATTTTCATGAATATTTACATAATTTTTTGACCCGTGGTTAAAAACTTAGAGGGGGGGCGCTATTTTTTGGCGAAACTATAAGGGTTCCTAGTTGACTACGGAACCCTAAAAAGGGACAGCGTAAAAAGTCATAATTCTGCGTACAGCGCCCTTAGTGGTCACATTGTAGAACTACAATTTCTACAGCTTAGCCACCGTCGTAGTATAAAAAAAATAGGTAAAAAAACCTAATCTGTTTACAACGCTTATGACGAACGTTCGCTTGCGCCACCGCCCCACTGGCCCGGTATGCGCACGAGTTGCAATTCGCATGCGCTGACTTTTCGTCATTCTTTCCGTTTTAACGATAATGCACTTTTAATGCATTTCTATTCTGCAATCGTATTTTGCTGTAAACAACAAGTTTATTAAAAACAAGGGAAATAATTTATTTAAGTACAGTCAGCATTAAAAATAGCGGACAATTTTATTAGGTATGCAATTTAACATCATTACCAGGATAGCCATGGCAAAAAAAAACAATAGAAAACATTATTTTCATATTTCTAACAGATGGAAATTAATATGGAGATCGAGAGAGCTCGCACAGCTGCGAGTACACGCTAAAAAACCGGTCAAGTGCGAGTCGGACTCGCGCACCGAGGGTTCCGTACAAACTCTTTCTATCCTTAAGTGGTTAAGTTAAGTTTGCACCTGGTATGTATAGCGCCCCATACAAATGAGGTGCAAAGTTAACGCAACCAATCCCGTTTGTTGTATGGGAGCCCCCCTTGAATATTTATTTTATTTTATTTTTAGTATTTGTTGTTATAGCGGCAACAGAAATAGGTTATCTGTGAAAATTTCAACTGTCTAGCTATCACGGTTCATGAGATACAACCTGGTGACAGACGGACAGACAGACAGCAGAGTCTTAGTAATAGGGTCCTATATTTTACCCTTTGGGTACGGAACCCTAAAAAGAACTTTGTTGAACATATCAAGGCGATAATAGAATGGAAAAGAAAAAGAGGAAACCAAGACGGACATAAAGAAGCAAATAAGAGAAAAAAATGCTTCATCATACAAAGAAGTAAAAGAAAAAGCGGAGTGTAGACTGAGCTGGAAATTTCTCCACCGATAAGATTAATTCTAGCTCTTAAAAGGCCTTATTCCTCTTAAAAAATATTAATTTCATATTATGAGAAATATATTGATAATTTCCACCAACTTTTTGAAGTGAATACTAATTTTCCCCGAGTTCTAGATAGTAACATAGCTATTTCATGCTTACATTGCGTGTAGTCGAAAATAAGTTGAAAAAACTAATTTTCCGCGTGAATTTTGTCAATTTCGAGTAGTTTTTGAAACAAAAGTTATCAATGAAAAATTCAAATTGTAGGTTTCAAATATATACCAATAAATCCCAATAGCCCTGTTCTAGGTAGTAACATCAATAATACGTTAAGAAACATGTTTGATCATAGAGAAAAATGTCTAAAACAATCAGCATTTTAAAAGGAATAAGGCCTCTTAAATACATGATGATAATGCAATTTGATATAAGCCAGTAGTGAAGTTGGTAGATGCGTTTGATGCATATGGAATGAGCTCCTGCCGAGTCCCCGGGGGCTACAGTATGCGGTTCTTCAAGAGGGGAGTAAATAGGTTCTTAAAGGGTCGGAAACGCGCAAGTGATGCTTCTAGCGTCGCTAGCGTCCATAGCCGGGCCGTATGCTTAATTGTTTGCCACCGTCGTAGTAAACAAAAAAAATGCTGATCGTTTGCCACAGTATACACAAAAAAATGTTGATCGTACTTTCATACGATTCAGTGACCTCCAAAACGCCTATTTTAATTATTGTTTTTATACACGTGTTGACTTCTCGTAATACTTTCTGATTTAGCGATAATGCTAAATGTATTTATATTTTGCAATCGGATTTTGCTGTGGCGGTTAAAAGAGGTTAAATAAGGTAATATATTGAAAGGAAATACCTATTTAAGTACGATCCAATGACCAGATAATATAAAAAAAAATTGGCGGCTTTGATACATTTTTTTTAAGCTTTCAATCCCCATATCAATGGATAAACCAACAAAAAATGTTTAAGGCGATAATTATTGTCCGATCGTAGTCGCGCGGAACAAATTGACGGAGGTCCGTCGTTTTCAAGCGCTGACGCGCGACGAGTTTTAGTAGGTTTTTAGTTCTACTGATTAAATAAATAATTTTATCGAGACAATACTAGCGAATTTATCTAGATAATGTTAGTATCCATACATTTACGCAAAAAACTGGTAAAAAAAGTTCTGTTTTAGCCTTCCCACTGAAAAAATATTACAAATAGAGGTATCTAACTTTAGGATTCTTTTCAATCGAGCGAAATTTATCCAATCATGTTGCTGAAAACGATTTTATAATCGCAACATCCTTAAATATGATTATACATATTATGTTTTTCATAATCTTCAAACACTGCTTAATATGTTTACAACTCATTCCAAAATGAGTGAGTGCGGCGTCTACTAGGAGAAGAGCGCCTTAAATAGTTATTGAACCTGCCACAATATTTCACCAGAATCGGGTAAGAAATGCGGACTGTAGGCGAGAACGGCAGGAAATTCAGACAAACAGACGTAAATATAAAAAACTTTTTTTTTTGCCATTTTTTGCTCGATACTGTATCTCATGAACCATGATAGTTAGACAGTTGAACATTTTGCAGATGATGACAAATACGAGAAAAACAGAATAAAATAAATATTATAGTAGGGTTCCCTTAAGTCCCATACAGCAATTCTTCGTGCGCGAGTCCGACTCGCACTTGGCCGGTTTTTTATTTATAAGACGTGAGGACCAGTAGAGAAAGTTCTAAAGAATGGCCAGGTCAAGATCACTCTTACCGATAAATTAAAATACGAGTCAGACGAGTCTAATTTTGATAAACGTAAACGGATTATAACACTTTATACTTTCGCGGTTTGTACACATAATTAAAGCTTATTAAACCGGGTCTATCGCGATATTATCGATTTTCCTTCATTGCCTGACGTTTCGACACGATTCCACGTGGACTTCGCTGTCCGTCCGTCCGTCCGTCTGTCACCAGGCTGTATCTCAAGAACGGTGATAGCTAGACAGTTGAAATTTTCATAGATGATGTATTTCTATTGCCGCTATAACAACAAATACTAAAAATAAGATACAGCCTGGTGACAGACGGACGGACGGACAGCGAAGTCTCAGTAATAGGGTCCCGTTTTTACCCTTTGGGTACGGAACCCTAAAAACAGTGATTTCATCCTCTTTCTAAGCGGAATACGGAAAAGTAATAAAATTGTGGTCTTAAAAATATGAAATGTTGTCAATTGCATAGTTCTAGGTCAACGGAAAATAACTACATAGTAGTTATAAAACAAAGTCGCTTCCTGCTGTCTGTCCCGACGCATGCTAAGATCTTTAAAACTACGCAACGGATTTGAATGCGGTTTTTTTTTTAACAGACTGATTTAAGAGGAAGGTTTATATGTATAATACATGCCTTAATCTCGAGAACGCGTTTAGGTATCGAGTTGAAATTAACATCATATACTCAAGTCTACGGTCCCTTGAAGCTGTGAAAAATTCAAACTTCTACGTTAACGTGAAAAAAAGATACGGCCGTCATAAAATAAAAAACATAGTCCTTTTCAAACATCATATATTTATTATTGCATATTTCGAGAACTTGGTTGCGTTAAGTTTGCACCTCGTTTGTATGAGGCATACATTTCAGGTGCAAACTTAATAGTGCAGGCTACAAGGAGATGTTCGTTTGCAAAAATAGCGGACCTCAAATCTGACTTCTGATATATGTATATTGTATAGATCCCAGACATCCTACAAACAAATATTGCCAACCAGTTTTGTGGTCCCCTCCCCCCACCCGGCAATTAAAAATGGCATACAAATTAAAAAAAAAAAGTCATCAAGCCATGCCGTGTAGGGTATCAAATGGAAGGGCTTATTGAGTAGATCACGAATATATAGCACACTATAACATTTCTTACACTTTCTCTAAGATTTTTTTTGAAATTTTACTAAAATGCTCCATTTTCGAGTTAACTTTAAACCACTATAGATTGAAAACTAATAAATATATTTTTATAATTATTATTTTTCATAACTAACAATAGTCCATTGTTTACGCATCAATAGTTCGTACAGTGAAAAAGTTTCACGGGGGAGCGGGGGGAGCAATCAAAGATGGCGAGTTTCGATATTTCAATATATTTCTTAAAATTTCGGACTCTGAACAGTTTGATTTTGTTACCAGTTTTTACAATTCTTTACTGTACGAACTATTGGTGCGTAAACAATGGACTATTGTTAGTTATTAAAATAAAAATTATAAAAATATATTCATTAGTTTTCAATCTATAGTGGTTTAAAGTTAACTCGAAAATGGAGCATTTTAGTAAAATTTCAAAAAAATCTTAGAGAAAGTGTAAGAAACGTTATAGTGTGCTATATATTCGTGATTTACTCAATAAGCCCTTCCATTTGATACCCCACACGGCATGGCTTGATGACTTCTTTTTTAAATTTGTATGCCATTTTTAATTGCCGGGGTGGGGGGAGGGGGACCACAAAACTGGTTGGCAACATTTGTTTGTAGGATGTCTGGGATCTATACAATATACATATATCAGAAGTCAGATTTGAGGTCCGCTATTTTTGCAAACGAACATCTCCTTGTAGCCTGCACTATTAAGTTTGCACCTGAAATGTATGCCTCATACAAACGAGGTGCAAACTTAACGCAACCAAGTTCTCGAAATATGCAATAATAAATATATGATGTTTGAAAAGGACTATGTTTTTTATTTTATGACGGCCGTATCTTTTTTTCACGTTAACGTAGAAGTTTGAATTTTTCACAGCTTCAAGGGACCGTAGACTTGAGTATATGATGTTAATTTCAACTCGATACCTAAACGCGTTCTCGAGATTAAGGCATGTATTATACATATAAACCTTCCTCTTAAATCAGTCTGTTAAAAAAAAACCGCATTCAAATCCGTTGCGTAGTTTTAAAGATCTTAGCATGCGTCGGGACAGACAGCAGGAAGCGACTTTGTTTTATAACTACTATGTAGTTATTTTCCGTTGACCTAGAACTATGCAATTGACAACATTTCATATTTTTAAGACCACAATTTTATTACTTTTCCGTATTCCGCTTAGAAAGAGGATGAAATCACTGTTTTTAGGGTTCCGTACCCAAAGGGTAAAAACGGGACCCTATTACTGAGACTTCGCTGTCCGTCCGTCCGTCTGTCACCAGGCTGTATCTTATTTTTAGTATTTGTTGTTATAGCGGCAATAGAAATACATCATCTATGAAAATTTCAACTGTCTAGCTATCACCGTTCTTGAGATACAGCCTGGTGACAGACGGACGGACGGACGGACAGCGAAGTCCACGTGGAATCGTGTCGAAACGTCAGGCAATGAAGGAAAATCGATAATATCGCGATAGACCCGGTTTAATAAGCTTTAATTATGTGTACAAACCGCGAAAGTATAAAGTGTTATAATCCGTTTACGTTTATCAAAATTAGACTCGTCTGACTCGTATTTTAATTTATCGGTAAGAGTGATCTTGACCTGGCCATTCTTTAGAACTTTCTCTACTGGTCCTCACGTCTTATAAATAAAAAACCGGCCAAGTGCGAGTCGGACTCGCGCACGAAGAATTGCTGTATGGGACTTAAGGGAACCCTACTATAATATTTATTTTATTCTGTTTTTCTCGTATTTGTCATCATCTGCAAAATGTTCAACTGTCTAACTATCACGGTTCATGAGATACAGTATCGAGCAAAAAATGGCAAAAAAAAAAGTTTTTTATATTTACGTCTGTTTGTCTGAATTTCCTGCCGTTCTCGCCTACAGTCCGCATTTCTTACCCGATTCTGGTGAAATATTGTGGCAGGTTCAATAACTATTTAAGGCGCTCTTCTCCTAGTAGACGCCGCACTCACTCATTTTGGAATGAGTTGTAAACATATTAAGCAGTGTTTGAAGATTATGAAAAACATAATATGTATAATCATATTTAAGGATGTTGCGATTATAAAATCGTTTTCAGCAACATGATTGGATAAATTTCGCTCGATTGAAAAGAATCCTAAAGTTAGATACCTCTATTTGTAATATTTTTTCAGTGGGAAGGCTAAAACAGAACTTTTTTTACCAGTTTTTTGCGTAAATGTATGGATACTAACATTATCTAGATAAATTCGCTAGTATTGTCTCGATAAAATTATTTATTTAATCAGTAGAACTAAAAACCTACTAAAACTCGTCGCGCGTCAGCGCTTGAAAACGACGGACCTCCGTCAATTTGTTCCGCGCGACTACGATCGGACAATAATTATCGCCTTAAACATTTTTTGTTGGTTTATCCATTGATATGGGGATTGAAAGCTTAAAAAAAATGTATCAAAGCCGCCAATTTTTTTTTATATTATCTGGTCATTGGATCGTACTTAAATAGGTATTTCCTTTCAATATATTACCTTATTTAACCTCTTTTAACCGCCACAGCAAAATCCGATTGCAAAATATAAATACATTTAGCATTATCGCTAAATCAGAAAGTATTACGAGAAGTCAACACGTGTATAAAAACAATAATTAAAATAGGCGTTTTGGAGGTCACTGAATCGTATGAAAGTACGATCAACATTTTTTTGTGTATACTGTGGCAAACGATCAGCATTTTTTTTGTTTACTACGACGGTGGCAAACAATTAAGCATACGGCCCGGCTATGGACGCTAGCGACGCTAGAAGCATCACTTGCGCGTTTCCGACCCTTTAAGAACCTATTTACTCCCCTCTTGAAGAACCGCATACTGTAGCCCCCGGGGACTCGGCAGGAGCTCATTCCATATGCATCAAACGCATCTACCAACTTCACTACTGGCTTATATCAAATTGCATTATCATCATGTATTTAAGAGGCCTTATTCCTTTTAAAATGCTGATTGTTTTAGACATTTTTCTCTATGATCAAACATGTTTCTTAACGTATTATTGATGTTACTACCTAGAACAGGGCTATTGGGATTTATTGGTATATATTTGAAACCTACAATTTGAATTTTTCATTGATAACTTTTGTTTCAAAAACTACTCGAAATTGACAAAATTAACTCGAAAATGGAGCATTTTAGTAAAATTTCAAAAAAATCTTAGAGAAAGTGTAAGAAACGTTATAGTGTGCTATATATTCGTGATTTACTCAATAAGCCCTTCCATTTGATACCCCACACGGCATGGCTTGATGACTTCTTTTTTAAATTTGTATGCCATTTTTAATTGCCGGGGTGGGGGGAGGGGGACCACAAAACTGGTTGGCAACATTTGTTTGTAGGATGTCTGGGATCTATCATCATCATCATCATTTCAGCCATAGGACGTCCACTGCTGGACACAGGCCTCCTCAATTGACTTCCACATGGGCCGGATAGAAGCGACCCGCATCCAGCGAATCCCCGCAACCCTGACCAGGTCGTCCGACCACCTTGCGGGTGGCCGTCCTACGCTGCGCTTGCCGGTACGTGGTCTCCACTCGAGAACCTCTCTGCCCCAACGGCCATCGGTTCTTCGAGCTATGTGCCCTGCCCATTGCCACTTCAGTTTGCTAACCCTGTTTGCTATGTCGGTGACATTAGTTCGTCTACGAATCTCATCATTTCTGTTTCGATCACGTAGAGAGATCCCGAGCATAGCCCTTTCCATAGCTCGCTGAGTGACTCTGAGCTTCCTTAAGAGGCCCATAGTTAGAGACCACGTCTCGGCTCCGTTAGGTCATCACCGGTAATACGCACTGGTTGAAGACTTTTGGTCTTCAAGCACTGAGGTATCTTGGACGAGAAGACACTTCGCAGTTTCCCGAAGATTTCATTTCGTTTTTCCTGGGATCTATACAATATATAATTATCAGAAGTCAGATTGAGGTCCGCTATTTTTGCAAACGGAACTCCACTGAGAGTCCGATCTATAACTCAACCAGGCCAGACTCGCACTTGGCCGTTTTTTTGCATCATGATAACAATGAACCCTCGGCGCGTGGGTCGGTTCGCACTTGGCAGTTTTCTTTAAATGCAATCCCTGATATAGGCACTATTTGATTGACGTCAGTACAATACGATATTTAATAGGAAATTTGTCATGAGTCAGCCATGTTTTGTAATAATGCAGTGCAAAGGTTATTGATGTGTAAAGAGTTTTTAACACAAATGAATAGATTTAAGTATGTTAGATTACATTTCTTTAAATTATCTTCAGGTTGTTGCGTGCATGAAATTCGGATATTTATTAAGAGGCCTTATTCCTTTTAATTTTTTTTTCATATTATGACAAATACATTGATAATTTCAAGCAACTATTTGAAGTGAATAATACTTTTCCCCGAGTTCTAGGAAGTAACATAGCTATTTCCTTCTTATTATATAGCTATTTCTTTTGGTAGATTGAAATGAAATTCAGACACGTAAATAGCCCTTGTACTTACAAAAGAAACTCTTTGATGTTGACTATACTTTTCTTCTTTTTTTCAGTACTTAAATGAATCGATTGATTTAAAAAATTCCGTTGCAACATCAACGAACAAGTACATAATTAACTTTCGTTTTGGTAATGATCAATGTCAATATCTTCCGTTCTTGAGGATAAACCCAGTTAGTAATAAACCAGCAAGGTTACGATATACGTCAGACTGCAGTGGTTGCGTTTTCAAGAACTGTAGAAAAGATTTGGAAAATAGGTACAGGCGGGCATGCCTGTTGACCACCGTCATAGTATAAATCCCATTGGCGTTACATTTTGCATAAACAACCAATAAAATATCGAACGGGTTTTGGGAGGATCATAAGATTTATATTTATAAGGGAAATTCTTCTGTAGTGTATCCATTCAAAAATGCTGATTCTTTAAACATTTTTCCATGATCAAACATGTTTCTTAACATATTATCATGTGACTACTTAGAACAGGGTTATTGAGATTTATTGCTATAAGTAATATTTGAAACTTCCAGATTGAATTTTTCATTGATAACTTTTGTTTCTACTCGACATTGACAAAATTCACGCAGAAAACTGGTTTTATCAACTTATTTTCGACTGCACGCAATAAAAGCATGAAATAACATGAAACACATTAAAAAGTCGGTTAACTTATCAATATATTGGTCGTAATATGAAAAAAATAAAATGTAAAAGGAATTAGGCCTCTTAATGTAATTTTTTTCCATCTTGGATAATCCCAGTTAGCAAGAAACCAGCAAGGTTACGATGTACGTCAGACTGCAACGGTTGCGTTTACAAGAACTGTGGAAAAGGGCCTTCCAGGACCGGATGAGCGTAATAAAATAAATTGATCAAGTGCGAGTGTACAATCACGTTTTACTTACACAGAAATATAAAAGGAATGAAGACCATGTTGAATTCTACAAAGTACTGTATTTATATGCTTATATATGAATAGAAAAAAAATAAAGAATTTTATAATATGAGAATGTAGTTTTCCGCTCACTGGGCAACCGCAAATTATAATTAAAGGCATTTTTGTTGGTTATTTTCGAATACACTGTACTCAGCTCAGCTGTCGCTGTGTACAGTATGACATGAGAATTCAAAGGTTTTAGTTTTACTCCAAAGTCAAAGTGTTTATTTGCATAAATTGTGGAACATAATTATGATGGAAATATTATACAGGGTGTTTTTTGGGTCATGGAGCAGGAGTGAACAGGGTAGGTATTAGGGAGGGTCACACTGAGCAACTGGGTCACACTGAAAAAGGAGGGTTAATTGATATTTAATTGATAGTTAAGTATCAATTAATAGTAATTGATACTATATTTTTTTTCCCACATTTCGTGGTTGCCCCCATAGTGAAAGTTGCTCAGTGTGATCCTCCCCAGTACCCCGTTCCATGAATCAAAAAAGATCCAGTATTTAGTTATAAGAACAACACAAGAGCAAATATTCACATGTTTTTAGAATTGTCATAATTAAACAAAACAATAAATAACAACCATGCACTTAAAAGCAGTTCACAGCCAAAATACCAAATTAGTTGTTTTACCATACAGATTTTTATTGTGTGTTAAGTGTCAGTTTTTGTGTTATATTGATTTTAAAGACTAAATATGACAAAAGAGGCAAACCTAAGTGTCTCAATAATTAGTATTTTTCTGTGAATTGTGTCTCCGGAAAAAGAAAAAAGAAACTTACCCGTAACGTATTATCTGTAACGCTTCCGCATCATTTGTCTGAATGCCTTTTATTTTCCAAAACTATTTATGTATATTTCACAATACTTATAAAATAAACTTAACCTAAAGGACACTTTAATACGTTGTTTATATTATACGCGGGGGGTAAACCCAGCAACTTCCGCGCCGTCTGCCCCAACGCCAAATAATTACCCCTCTAATATAGTTAAAAATAAAGAAATATGACGAAAAGGCAAAGCCAAGTGTTTTTGAGTTATGTCTCTATAGATTAGTTAGTTTTAAGTGACTTTGTAACGGAGATTCTTCGAGCATTCTAACCGGAATAGCGTCATTCCTTTTTTACGTTTATTACTGCAACGGTAGAACCAGTCGTTTTAATTATGATCCAACTAGAATTGCACTCGGCAGTGGCGTCGGGATACATAAAAAAACCGACTTCTATTCATCTATTTCAACAATATTTGCAGAAATGGGAACGACGACAAAAAACGCCTTACAAACCCTGAATATAACTCCTTGATACCCTAGTGGGTCCTGTAACATAGTAAATCCTAGCTCAGCACCCAAAGGCATAAATCATTATGTTGTGTTGTTTCGTTAAATATTTTTTTTTATTTTTCATATTCAACCAACTCCGGGAAGAAGGAAGAAGAAACTCACCATGGTTTATTTTCCCCTGCTGCGATATCAGCATGTTGAGGGGCACGTCGCCCCGCGCGGGGGGCAGACCCAGCAACTTCCGCGCCGTCTGCCCCAACGCCAAATAATTACCCCTCTAATATAGTTAAAAATAAAGACGTCCGCTTCAGATTGGCTCAGTTCTTGTGTTATATTTATTGATTTTAAAGACTAAATATGACGAAAAGGCAAAGCCAAGTGTGTTTGAGTTATGTCTCAATAGATTAGTAGTTTTAAGCGACTTGTAACTGGGAGATTCTCCGAGCATTCTAACCGGTTCTAGCGTCATTCCTTTTTTACGTTTATTACCGCAACGGTAGAACAAGTCGTTTTAATTATGATCCAACTAGAATCGCACTCGAAAGTGGCTACGGGATACATAAAAATTCGACTTCTATTTGGCTTTTATTTGTTTGGGAGAATCCTACTTGCTCACTGTGGAGGCACTGGAACTCCTTACACATGGGCTCTCGAGGCATCGTATATGACATTTTGTAAGTTATTTTATTTTTATTCTTTGTTTTGTTATTTATTTGCATACTAACATAGATTGTTAAGACCTTTGTAACTAACACTCTATGGACATTGTCTGAAATAAATATTTTTAATTTGAATTTGAATATTCATCGATTTTAACAATATTTGCAGAAATGGGAATGACGACAAAAAACGCCTTACAAACCCTGAATATAACTCCTTGATACCCTAGTGGGTCCTGTAACACAGGGAATCCAAGCTCAGGACCCAAAGGCATAAATCATATGTTGTGTTGTTTAGTTAAATATTTTTTATATTTTTCATATTCACTCAACTCCGAGAAAAAGGAACAAGAAACTCACCATGGTTTATTTTCCCCTGCTGCGATATCAGCATGTTGAGGGGCACGTCGCCCCGCGCGGGGGGCAGACCCAGCAACTTCCGCGCCGTCTGCCCCAACGCCAAATATTGTTTGTGCCCCATTTTGTACCCTTGTGTTACTGTGTTCCGTATTGTCTACATCCGGATTGGCGTTCTGGTCTGAAACAAAGAAAGACACATTAAATATAATGAGACATTACATGTTTAATAAATTTATAAATAACAGCGCCCTCTCTCGCTTGCTTGTTCACTGCTGTAAAGTAGCGGTAAGATGTAAATATTAACGTATTGACATAGAGGTCGCTAAGGTGTAAAGCCTTTCAAATCAAATAAACAAAGATCGACACACAAAGCATAGGGAAAAATTCGAAAGGTTGCTTGGACATTCTTGAGAACTCGGTTGCGTTAAGTTTGAACCTCGTTTGTATGCTGCGCCATACATTTCAGGTGCAAACTTAACTCAACCAGGCCAATTAAGATGGGATAAGTGAAAGTTTGTACGGAACCCTCGGCGCGCGAGTCAGACGCGCACTTGGCCGGTTTTTTTATGATTAAAGTATTATTTTATGCCATGACCCGTCTCGGCTCAAGCTAACTGCTATTTAATAAACGTAAAAATAGAATACCTACTGTTAAAGTGAAAGTAACCCACTTTAAGCGTCTAGTGTCTAGTTTTTCAGTAAAAAGTATATCGTGAACTGTGATTGACATTACCGTGTCATTGTAATTAATGCTTATACGTTTTTAAAAAGACTTCAAGGTGATTTTCAAAGCAAATGTGGGACTTAAACTGGCTAATCCGTCCTATTCCGTATTTTTTTTGCTTTATAGTCGGGTAAAAAGTATCCTATAACCATCTTTGGATGTCCAGCTATCCCAGTACCGAAATTGGTCAAAGAAAAATTTGAAAATAGCCTTCATTTCTCCTCCAACCTTTAAGTTAATTCATGATAAACAGAAATGAAAATAGCAGACAAACTAAACAACGTGTGCAACGCGGAAAAGAAAAAACCAAGATATAAATACGTATACTATAATGATTATTATTCTTGCTGCGTTAGGGCCTTATTACACTTGTGATTTGGCTTTGGATTAAACAACGGGAAAGCTTACAAACACACTTTCGCAATACAGTATCCAACCAAAAACATTTCATGTAAAATTGGCGGCCAAGACTCACATGCCCATAACGCTTTCGCTGTAAAAAAGTTATCAGATCCCAGGAAAAGCCAAGCCCCTAAGCCCTGAGTTTACTAACCCTACACCTTGGTTTAATAAGTATGGCATCAACTGGCTTCAAGCCCCTAAGTGGAATAATGAACTTTATTCTGCAAGTAGGCCACAAGGGCACTTTTACATGTCTGAGTCTACCGGCATTTCACAAGAGGAGACCACTGTTGAGAAGAAACGCCGAAAGAAACTCAACAGTCAGTCATTTTTTCAAAAAGGATAAGTACTTAACTATTACAGTAATATGAACTTAACTATACGTAGTCCTCGAAGAAAACATATTATAAGTGTATTCTAAGATATAAATGAGGACTAGTGTAAGAATAAGATATAGAAACTACAAGAAAGTATGACGGTTTAACACAATTTATGTACCTTTGATATGCTTTCTTATTAGAACTGTGTCCCTTAAACTAGTTAGGTACAATCTAAGGAGTCAGTTACTCGGTTTCTGGTTCAGGCCATGCATTTTTGGCTGTCAGATAGTCCTCTACTGTATAATATGCTTTTGACATTATAAGCCCTGAGTTTACTAACCCTACACCTTGGTTTCAAAAGTATTGGCTTGGCCGTTTCTTAGAGTAGCGTAAATAAGTCCAACATGGTCCAACGGACCGTCTGGCCCATATGGGCCATTATCAAGAAATGAAGTTTATGTCTTCATGAAAATACGAGAAACTTAACTTCCTTACCATATAGGCTACTACTACTACCGTGCCCCCAAATTTAATGACAGCTCAAATCAGCTACTCTTTATGAAATGTCAAAAACGATCTGTTAGTATGAAGTTTCTATGATGATACAGGCATGTGACCTCATAAAAAGCAGTAGTCAAAACACGTCTTCTTTTTAGTTATTGTACAATTAAAAATAGTATAATGTCCAAAAGCTAGTGATAGTTTATTTGGTTCCGCGTATTTTTTAATGAGTGTTTAGTGGTTTCAATGCCACAATTTATATTCACTATAGTCGAATGAATGTTGAATACATACTATACCTACTTATGGATAGTCTAAGAGAGATAAAACACAACATTCGTGATGATAATTGAAATTGCTGAAATGTTACGATAATATATGATAATCGGAGGTAACTCGGTCACGTTCTGTTCATTAGATCATTTTTGTTAGATATGTGAAGCATCTGTACGATTTGATAACAGTTACCATCTATACGATAGGTAACTTAAGTATGTTTACTGATACAAACTTAAATGATTTTTCTAAACAATTTTTTGGCTTCAAGCCCCTGAGCCCGGAGTTTACTAACTCTACACCTTAGTTTCAAAAGTATGGCTTGGCCGTTTCATGGAGTACCGTAAATAAGTCTAACGGACTGTCCGGCCCATTGACTGGTAGGGAATGCCATTTAGCATTAAGTCCGCCATTTGTACTGACTTTTGTTTTGTGCAATAAAGTTTAAATAAATAAATTAATAAATTAATTAATGTTTCAAATCAAACGTGAGCGAGTCACACGCACCGCGCACCGCTGCTGCTGTCACGCAAATTTGTGATATCTTGATATCTCGGACCAGTTCGGACCAGTGCGAGCGCGAGTGCCATCCGCTTGACGTGTCCGTGAACAATGTCTATGTGTGCGTTTGCTCGAGCGCGCTTGTATGTAGATTGATTTCTGTACCTATCTGTTTTGTGTCTCCGGATAATCTTAGCAAACGAAGTCAGGGGAAATATCACTATCAATCAGTTACATAACGTAAAGTACTTACAGTGTACAAACATACGCTAAGAGGCCTTTGTGTGCTGACGCGAGTCGCTATTGTACATACACACTTTTTTATATGGCCATGGGAGATGGGAGCTAATTCGAGTGTAGTGTGAGATATCGCCAAATAAACATAAAAAAGCCTTTTATTTCTTGCAACGTACAACGTACAAAAGAAATTATTAGGTATTAAGTTAATCAAGTTATAAAAGATATTTAAAAAGAAATTATTAGGTATCAAGTTACTACACACAATAACCTAAATTAAAAATGTCATACACCCCCGATTCAAGTAGATGGTCATCATGAGACCATATCTTACTGAGTAATATAGAAAATGCTACTAAAACTGAACATAAAAACTAAATTTGGAATTCCTAGCATCAATATTGGCTGAGAGCCAGTCGCTTGTTCCACTAAAAGCTGAATATCTTGGAGACGATAGCTCCGATTTTCATCAAACAAAGCTAAGAACCATCTCGACAAATCAGGCTTTTGATTAAATAAAACTGCACTCAAATCGGTCCACCCGTATGTATCTACGATGCCACAGACAGATGCACAGACACAAGATACACATATTAAACTTATAATACCCCGTAGGATTGATAGCGTAAGCGATGAGATGTCGTTTGAGGACGTCCTTAAAGAACCTTTAGTACATAGAAATAATAGTACAATAGGCCTTCAAATTTGTATGAAATTCCTTTACAGTTCTCTCGAGTTGTTCCGCCCGAAACTTGGTACTTCGAAGCCTGTTATAACGCACGTTATGACGACCTTTCGTTACATGTTTGAGAAAATGAAGACCATTCTACATAGAAAACTGATTTTCAATATAATTAACAATAAGTATGGCAATACATTAATGTAGATAAGCTAGTTATTTTTTATTAAAGCAGTAACGTCTGCTAACGTAAACTAAAATGTTTACAAATGAAGCGAAAATTGGGAGGACGCCAGTGTTGGCCCGGAAAGCCGTTGGAAACGCAGGTTCGAATCCTGTCCGAATCATTAAATTTTTCAATTTTCGCTTCATTTGTAAACATTTTAGTTTACGTTAGCAGATGTTACTGCTTTAATAAAAAATAAGTAATTTGGGTGTAGCACATCGTTACTATCGATTCTCAACAAATTTGAGACGATGGTGCCGACGATAAAGTCTAAATCTTTACGGTAGATGGCGCTACGATGCCACCCTAAGGCATGTCGAAGCAACTGGTTGAAAAATTCAATGACTCTGACATCTGATTCGGTGGTCCAATTGGGAGGACGCCAGTGTTGGCCCGGAAAGCCGTTGGAAACGCAGGTTCGAATCCTGTCCGAATCATTAAAATTTCAATTTTCGCTTCATTTGTAAACATTTTAGATAAGCTAGCTTCATAAGTCAGTTTTTAATGGATTAGTCTAAGACTTTCTCGTGGATTTGGAATCGGGGATAAATGCCCAATATTTGCATTTTATTTTGACTAACAGCTTAGAAATCACAGTCAAATAGTTTTTTTGGCGACTTGGATCGTATACGCGTCACATATTTTGTTTATCTTATCTGATAGAAATCGTTCCAAAATCCTCTATGGAAATATTACATGTTTGAAGATACGATGCCACCCTAAGGCATGTCGAAGCAACTGGTTGAAAAATTCAATGGCTCTGACATCTGATTCGGTGGCCCAATTGGGAGAAAGCCGTTGGAAACGCAGGTTCGAATCCTGTCCGAATCATTAAATTTTTCAATTTTCGCTTCATTTGTAAACATTTATGTTTGAAGATGGCAGTGGCAAGATGGCTGGACGTCCAGAAAGCCGATATGAGTGAAAACGGACTAACAAAAGAGGATACTCAGGATCAGAATGACCAGCTTTCCTCAATTTCGCACGATCTTAAATGATCCTTTCTTACCAGAAAGCGGACCCAGGACGCCGATGTAACACGGTAGATGAAGATAGTGTCTATTAAAATAAAACTATTATTATTATAGACTACGACGGTGGCAAACAAGCAAGCGGACCGCCTGATATTAAGCAGTTACCGCCTATGGACGCTTGCGACGCCAGGAGCATCACACGCGCGTTGCCGACCCTTTAAGAACCTATTTACTACTCCCCTTGAAGAACCGCATGCTGTATCCCCTGGGGAAAACCTAAAATTATGGACAAATTCTAGTAATAAAAGAAAATGCGAATTGACACTGAAAAAATACATTACTAGTATTTTCTAGAAACGATTAAGTAAACAGTCGGTAATGTCAATAAATCACGCATTCTTAATAATATAGAAAACATTAGCAAGTGCCAAGTTACAAGATAAATAGGTACTTAGAAACATGTGTCAATCATCTATTCAATAATTATTTATTTACTAGAATGAATAAATGACTAAGTATTCATAATAATGTCAGCATTGTCAGTTAAATACTACATATTAGCACCACAGATATAAATAAAATATCTCCTATTGATGTGTCATCTATTCCTAATATTATCACGATAATATTAGAAAGGCGAAAGTTCGTGTGTTTGTATGTTTGTTACGTCTTCACACTCAAACGGCTTAGACCAGTTTGGATAAAATTTATGGATTAACATAGGGTACTTTTTGTCTAACAATCAACCAACGCAGCTATTAAAATAGACCTCCGACATTTTATAGCCGGATTTTTAGTGGTACTAATTTATTTTACTGGCAACGACAAATTTTTGGAAACTGACGTAGAAAGTCGGTGAATGTCAGTGATGTAAACAAGGAGGAAACAGGACTAAGTTTAAGTCATTTTTGCACAATAAAGCCAAACCTATCCACAGTGATGAAAGTCAAGTTTTTTTCAATAGGATGTAGTATTTACGTCGGAAGAAGAGCGAAGGATTGAGCAGCATTCAGGTACACAATGGTTTGAATTTGGTTGATGACAAATCGCTACTGACACAAATATATGACGTATGCACATTATTGCCATATGAAAGTTGTTTGTAGCCATCTATCCCTGGGCCGGGCCGTATAATTTTGGCGAAGATTTGATGACGAGATTCATTTGGAATCGAAGGAACTCCAATTTTTATGCGACCAACTAGATTCCTGCTCTCATACAAAAAAATCTGTTTATAAATAACGAACTTTTGAGGTAACCATAAAGAAAAACCACCGAATTGAATCGTTTGAAAACTTCGTTTTTATAGTGCTTTAAAAAGTTATGACATTTTCCTCTTTCATGATGCCTGTTTAATTATAAATAACAGCGAACAAGCTAGAAGGTCGGAAATTCCGTTAAACTATTATGAAGTTAAGCTATTCCGTCGAAGGAACGGGTAAGTTGGTCAAGGCAAGAGGCTGCTCTCTGATTGGTGCGCTCACAGTATAGACGAAGACGTTTGCTCGATCATGTGAAAGTGAATATTGGCTAATATTTCATATTTCGCACGTACATGGCTTTGACGATCTTGCATTTTTAATATAGGAGATACGAATTAGACAACCTTCATCGGGGCCTGTGATTGCGTTTATCACGTGATAAATAAGTGACAGCATCCGTTACGTTTTGGACAAAATGCGAGTGTGAGTGACAGATGCTTTGTCACTTATTTATCGCGTAGTGCGAGTGTGAGTGACAGAAGCTTTGTCACTTATTTATCGCGTAGTGCGAGTGTGAGTGACAGATGCTTTGTCACTTATTTATCGCGTAGTGCGAGTGTGAGTGACAGATGCTTTGTCACTTATTTATCGCGTAGTGCGAGTGTGAGTGACAGATGCTTTGTCACTTATTTATCGCGTAGTGCGAGTGTGAGTGTGACAGATGCTTTGTCACTTATTTATCGCGTAGAAGCAACCATCATAGGCCCGCAGAATTTAATGGATGAAAACTATATAATATCGAAATTAGTTTGGTAAATGTGTCGTGTTTGGGTTGCCTGAAAATACATAATATTTTCTTCGGTTCTTGCGTCCATCACACATTTAAATTAAACAGTTACCACTGTCAACCATTGACAACGGTAACTGTAGTAAATTCCGAAACATCAGAAATATTCAAATATCCAGGAAAGTCAAATGCATTTGGAAAAGTCGGCCCCGTGAAAATAAATCATCTGGGTTTTTGCCACACAAAATTTAGTTTTGCAATAGGTATGTAAATTTACATATATTACAGTCTATCGATCCTCTTCTTTATCCTATCCATAATACAATGCCGAATTAAACTGGTGTTATATGGTTGGATCAACTTTTTCTTGCTGTTATTCTGTCCGCGACCCAGGGGATACTAGTGATTAAATATCTAAGAAAAGTGTTGATAATTGATATTACTGGTATTGTCAGTCTACATAAGAATGGGCTTATAACTGCTTAAATTACAAAGCTTTTGCTAAATATAACCACGGAAAATCGTAGTTTTAAAAAGTAACCCAGGGGCATCACCGTGGCAACGAGTGGCAGAAAATAGTTGATTGACCCAAATAACAAAACTTTACGATACACTTTTAGTATTCGCGAATTGCCAAACTTGAAAAACCAGGTGTAAGATGAAATTTAGATCCCACCAAAAACATTTCATGTAAAAATGGCGGCCAAGACTCATATGGTCTGGCTGTAAAAAGTTATCAGATCCCTCGAAAAGCCAAGCCCCTAAGCCCTGAGTTTACTAATCCTACACATTGGCTTCAAAGGTATGGCTTGGCCGTTTCATAAAGTAACGTAAATATGTCCAACGGACCGTCTGGCCCATACGATATCAAGAAGTTAAGTTTATATATCTCCATGATAATATACATAAACTTAATTCCTTACCATATAGGCCGGACAGTCCATTAGACTTATTTACGGTACTTTATGAAACGGCCAAGCCATACCTTTGAAGCCAATGTGTAGGATTAGTAAACTCAGGGCTTAGGGGCTTGGCTTTTCGAGGGATCTGATAACTTTTTACAGCCAGACCATATGAGTCTTGGCCGCCATTTTTACATGAAATGTTTTTGGTGGGATCTCATTTATTTTTGTAAGGTACCCTAGTCTTTTTCATTTATTTGGGCCATAACGTCTGTAAGTAAGTAGTAATAATAGCAAAAGCGTTATGAGCATGTGCGTCTTGGCGGCTAATTTTACATGAAATGTTTTTTTGGTGGGATCTCATTTCTTTTTGTAAAGTAGTTTTTAATTTCTAGTTTTATTTTTTTTGTGCCGTAGCATTTCTAAGTAAGTAGTAATAATTGTGTATTTAAGAATTTAAGAAATACTTACGTTTAGCCCCCATTATGGAAAACCCATACAAACTTTCATCCCCTTATTTAAAGGGTGGGGGGTGATTTTCTAAAAATCCTAGAATACATATTTTATTATTTATAACAAGGAGTCCCTATTTCAATTTTCAGACCTCTAGTATCAAAATTTGCAGAAGTCTCATACAAACATCCATCCCCTAGTTTAAGGGGTTGGGGGGTAAAAGTTCCGAGTTTCAGAATTATTCTATTGTTTGTGTACTAAACCTAGCTTACATACCAAATTTCAGCTTTCTAGGTCATCGGGAAGTACCCCAGAGGTTTTGATACATAAGTGAGTGAGTGGCAAAATCGGCGTATTTTAGGTACCAATAAAACCTAAAGTATAAAAGCTAGATCAATTAAATTAAGTACATTTCATATGTTCCCTAACTGCATCTTAACCTGTGAATTTGGGTGCTCTGGTGCTAACTGGGACGGAGCTATGAGGGTTTGAAAATTAGACGAAACGGCTCGAGAAAAGGTAGGTAGTGCCCCGCTTCTTTTGGGGTGATTTTCTAAAAATCCTAGAATACATATTTTATTATTTATAACAAGGAGTCCCTATTTCAATTTTCAGACCTCTAGTATCAAAATTTGCAGAAGTCTCATACAAACATCCATCCCCTAGTTTAAGGGGTTGGGGGGTAAAAGTTCCGAGTTTCAGAATTATTCTATTGTTTGTGTACTAAACCTAGCTTACATACCAAATTTCAGCTTTCTAGGTCATCGGGAAGTACCCCAGAGGTTTTGATACATAAGTGAGTGAGTGGCAAAATCGGCGTATTTTAGGTACCAATAAAACCTAAAGTATAAAAGCTAGATCAATTAAATTAAGTACATTTCATATGTTCCCTAACTGCATCTTAACCTGTGAATTTGGGTGCTCTGGTGCTAACTGGGACGGAGCTATGAGGGTTTGAAAATTAGACGAAACGGCTCGAGAAAAGGTAGGTAGTGCCCCGCTTCTTTTTTGCTCGTCTTGGCGGGGGCACTACCGTGCCCCCAGATTAGCCATTTAAGTAGCATGTCATTTGTTTTTATTAGCATAAATGACTAAAAGTGCAATTTTGTTGCTCTATCGATAGACAAATTAAAATATAGAAACTAGATTGCCAAAAACCGGTCAAGTATAAGCTGTATCGCGTTATAAGCCGTGGGTTCCGTACATAGGTACGGTCGTAGGCATATTCTATCTTATACTATTTCAAAATTAAGCCATTGATACAAACCATACCAGGTAACTCATTTAAATTTTTCTTTGAGCTTTGTCCTTTTAATCAATCGTTTAATACACACATTGTGATGTGTAACCACATAAAAAAGAGATATTACATGTTTCATAAATTAATAAAATAAAAGCGCCCTCTCTCGCTTGCTCGTTCACTGCTGTAAAGTTGTGCGGTAAGATGTGAATATCAACGTATACACATAGATGTCGCTAAGGTGTGAAGCCTTTCAAATAAACAATGCATAGATGAACACACAAAGCATAAGGAAAAATTCGAAAGGTTGCTTGTGAGTTACGGTGGCGGAAAGGTTAACGTGCTGGACCGGCGATCCAGAGGTACCGGGTTCGATTCCCGGTCCCTTCCACCAGGTAACTTATTTAATTACCTTTTTATTTGATTTAATATAAACATTGTGGTGTGTACTCACATTAAAAAGAAAATGAGATAAGAAAGAAGAGATAAAAAGAAAAATTACGTTTTTTTTTGCAAAATTACAAATGTTAAATATCAAATGCTTCACGAAAGTTTCAATAGATCATTCTATCGTCATTTTATTTTATTTCATCATAAATTCGTCCGAATAATGATTTTGGCGAAAGGAAGCGAATTGATGTTTATAGGGTTCCTGATATTGAGATACGGTACCCTAAAATGCTAATGATCTGAGTTCAAGGCTGTGTGTGGAAATTTATAATCAGAAAAGAGGTTTTTGTATTAAATACTTTTAAGAAACATGTTTAGAAAAAGAATCAATGTATTGCGAAATGTCCGATATTAGGTTTAACGAACTTTATTTTTCTGAAAAGAAATTTTACTTTTCACTTAATGAGAAATTATTCATGAGTAATAGTGTAACAGTGAGCACCAAGATTACTGTTGCCTACAAGGCCTCATTTCTCAACCTATTTTCATGAAATTTTACGTCGCCCTGGTCCGTAAGTGAGATCTTCTGCCCGCCACGCGGGGTACCGTAAAACTTTAGATCCAACATTACTTATACCAAGTAGTACCTACTCTCATTCATCTAAGAGCACCTACAAAAACATTCATCTGTTAAGTAGCAGGCATACCACTGCTCAAACATACGCAAATTTTTTTTATAAATTATTCATTATAAATTAAATTAAATTAAATTAAATTAAATTAAATTAAATTAAATTAAATTAAATTAAATTAAATTAAATTAAATTAAATTAAATTAAATTAAATTAAATTAAATTAAATTAAATTAAATTAAATTAAATTAAATTAAATTAAATTAAATTAAATTAAATTAAATTAAATTAAATTAAATTAAATTAAATTAAATTAAATTAAATTAAATTAAATTAAATTAAATTAAATTAAATTAAATTAAATTAAATTAAATTAAATTAAATTAACTGAAATTAAATTAAATTAAATTAAATTAAATTAAATTAAATTAAATTAAATAATTAATTGATTAATTAGTTAAAAACACAAACCAATCTAGTCCCAAATTAAGCTCAAGAAGGATTGTGTTATGAGTACTAGACGACGATACGACGATACTTATATAGGTAACTATACCTATACTTATATACATAGAACAACCATGACGCAAGCACAAATATTCGAGTTCATCACACAAATATTTGCCCTGCCCGGGATTCGAACCCGGACCGCCGGCTCAGTAGGCAGGCCTCTACAAACTGCGCCAACCGCGACGTCATTTGATGCAATCAAAAGATGGGCTATTCTTTTTATGACCCTTTTATATGTATATACCTTTTTTTTATTTTAAGTACTTAGTATTTAACTTATTACTTTTTCTGTATTTTATTAAAAAAATATCAACCTAGACCGCATGTTGTTATCCTATTTAACTTTGCTTCATTTCTTTGTTATAGTAATCTTTTTAATTTTAGTGCACAATAAACATATCAATATTAGTTCGTATATTCATTTAATTTCTTAGTTTAAGTTTTTTCACATTAAATTTATGTAAAAAGGAACATACAACAAAGTAATTACAAAATATAAATACATTATTAAAAAAACCTAACCTAGGGTGCCGCCGGCAGCGGGGCAGGGCCCAGTCTACCGGTGCTTAGGGCAGCAGAGAGAACAACTTGCAGAGCGAGGTCAGAGAACTTTGTAAAATTGTATAATGTTTATTTTTAAATTACATTTTCAATGCCTTAGTGATAGTTGCGCGTGAGAGATCTGTAGATTTTTTTGAGCAGCGGTGTGGTCAATACTTTATTCGGTGTGTCCATTTTTTGCGTACACCGCTAGTCGAATTGAGGACTCAATTAAATCTGACATACGCCAAGTCTAATCATGTTGGTGTTTATATATATAGATATTATTTGTGTAGGTATGTGTATGACCTATCTGTCTATAATATTTTGTTTGTCGTTTATTTATTATTTCTCAAATTACTTAAAGTTCTTATCTCACCACCTACTATCTTCTGTTTAATTTTGTTTTCTCCGCCACCCAAAGGTTGTCTGGAAGAGATCGCTCTTTAGCGATAAGACCGCCTATTGTCTACCATTATTTAATTTATGATTTCTCATGTTATATTTTTCTTGTTGGTGTGCAATAAAGAATTGTTGTATTGTATTGTATTGCTTTAATTGAAGGTGCGGTTGATGAAGTGGTAGTGCCTGCTGAGCCGACGGTCCAGGCTTCAAGTCCCAGCAGGGGCAAACATTTGTTCCGGGCCATGGATGTTTTCTATTTAGTTAAGTATGTATTTATCTATATAAGTATGTTTATCGGCGTCTAGTGTCCATAACACAAGCCTACTTGAACTTAACTGTAGGACTAAGTAGGTCGATGTGTGTGAGGTTGATCGATATTTATTTATTCAAGTTGGTCCTATTGTCAAATTAACTCAAATAATTAAAGGCCTTATTCCTTTTAAATTTTTTTTTGTCATATTATGACAAATACCTATATTGATAATTACAACCAACTTTTTAAAGTGAATAATACTTTTCCCCGAGTTCTAGGTTAGTAAAATAGCTCTTTCATGCTTTCATTGCGTGCAGTCGAAAATAAGTGGAAAAAAACAATTTTGCACGTCAATTTTGTCAATATCGAGTAGTTTTTGAAACATAAATTATCAATAAAAAATTCAAACTGTATACCAATAAATCCCAATAGTCCTGTTCTAGGTAGTAACATCAATAATATGTTAAGAAACATGTTTGATCGTAGAGAAAAATCTCTAATAAATCAGCATTTTGAAAGGAATAAGGCCTCTAACTGAAGACGTGGTTGACGCAGTGGTAGTGCCTACTAAGCCGACGGTCCGGGCTTCAAGTCCCAGCAGGGGCCAACATTTGTTCCGGGGTCATGTATGTTTTCTATTTATTAACCCTAGACGAAAAAGAGGGGTGTTATAAGTTTAACATGTGTATCTGTGTGTCTGTCTGTGGCATCATAGCGCCCATACGGGTCGACCGATTTGAGCTAGGTTTTTTTACAAGCTTTTATTTAACTTGCATTGTATGTAGGTATGTTTAAAGTATGTTTGTTCGGGTGGAATCTTGCAACTCAATTTTGAAGCAGATATCGTCAACCGATTGAGCTGAAATATTGCATACTTACATAACTTTGATGACAATACAATAATATGATACCATGGAGCTGATCTGATGATGGAGCCGGAAGGTGGCCATAGGAACTCTATACTTAATAGAAAAAGCAATCCTACCGAGTTTGGGCTCTTTAGAATCGTCTCAGTGAGCATTTGATGGATATTCAAAGAAAAGTACAGTCGGCTATAAAAGCTTGTCACTAAAATGACATTTATGACAGAAACTTATTTAATCAAAAGCCTTGTTTGTCGAGATGGTTCTTAGCTTTCTTTGATGCTAATCGGAACTCTCATCTCCAAGATATTTCGTTTTTAGTGAAAGTGACCGGCTCTGAGCCAATATTGAAGCTAGGAATTATAAATTTTGTTTTTAGGGTTCCGTACCCAAAGGGTAAAAACGGGACCCTATTACTGAGACTTCGCTGTCCGTCCGTCCGTCCGTCCGTCCGTCCGTCCGTCCGTCTGTCACCAGGCTGTATCTCAAGAACGGTGATAGCTAGACAGTTGAAATTTTCACAGATGATGTATTTCTATTGCCGCTATAACAACAAATACTAAAAATGAAATAAAATAAATATTTAAGGGGGGCTCCCATACAACAAACTTGTTATACCTATATATACATATATATAGGTACGGAACCCTTCATGCGCGAGTCGGACTCGCACTTGCCCAATTTTTATGTTCAGTTTTAGTAGCATTTGCTATCATACTCTTAGCCTTTGTCCCATATCTTTGTAGAGAATGAATTCTCAATCGGGGTCGGCTACCTTAATCCCAAGATGTACGTAGGCACTAGTTTTTACGCAAGCGACTGCCATCTGACCTTCCAACCCAGAGGGGAATCTAGGCCTTATTGGGCTTAGGTGGTTTCCTCACGATGTTTTCCTTCACCGAAAAGCGAGTGGTAAATATCAAATGACATTCCGTACATAAGTTCCGAAAAACTCATTGGTACGGGCCGGGTTCGAACCCGCGACCTCCGGATTGAAAGTCGCATGCCCTAACCACTAGGCTACTCGTACCACCGCTATCGCTTTTAGTAGCATTTGCTATATCACTGATAATGACAGGGTTTCATGATATTCAGCTGCTTGCATCGGGGTATTTTTAATTATTAATTTAGGCTATTTAAGTATGTATTATATGATGATGATGATGAAGTATGTATTTATCTATAAAAGTATGTATAATGTCGTCTCACAAGCTTTCAACAACAGCTTTCAACACACAAGCTTTCGACTACGCGGTTGGCGCAGTGGTTAAGCAACTCCCTAGGTACTGAGCGGACGGTCCTGGATTCGAGTCCCAGCAAAGGCAAACATTTGTGTGATGAACTCGAATATTTGTGCGTGGGTCATGGTTGTTCTATGTATTTAAGTATATGTTTATCTATATAAGTATGTATATCGTCGTCTAGTACCCATAACACAAGCCTTCTTGAGCTTAATTTGGGACTAGATCGATTTGTGTGAGGTTGTCTGATATTTGTCTGATCTATATAAATATGTTTATCGTCGTCTAGTTTCCATAACACACCATCAAACCCTCGGTGCGCCAGTCCGACTCGCAATTGGCCAGTTATTTAAAAAAAAAAACAATTTAACGAATCCACTCACAAAATTTCAAGAAAATCGGTTGAGTAATGCGGCATGTAGGTGAGAACATCCGAACAAACGGAGATCCATACATCCGGACACACGAAAGAATTTTTGGCCAAGCTGCAACAGAGACGCCTCTCTCGGTCGGTCAAAAAAGGAAGTTTCTCAATAGCCCTTGGTTCTATTGCACACCGGACTTTAATTGGTTTCGAGTTGCGACAGCAGGGAACCCAACGAAAATTGTTAATTACGTTATTTTGCTTATCTATCTCATTAATAACTTGGTAAGTAAATAAAGCCTGACCAGAAATATATGAGAATTGTCAAGAGGGCGCTATTTACAAGATTGATATGGCAACAATTTGGCAACCATCGCAACCGCACTATAATGACCTTAGTTTAAATACCTGTCAGTTCCTATGGTAACCTCGTAATATCATTTAAATGGAATGCACTCTATTTCTGACTGTTTTTCACGTAGCAAACACGTGTACACTTTATTTATAATATTACGTTCACGACTATGAATGGTCTTCGGCATTTTCTTCGGATATTTTTAAATATTTGTATTTTAAAGAAACCACCACGAATGACATTGACATTGTTAACAAACCATCATAAAATCATTGCAAGTGTAAGAAATTAGTTCCAGTGAAATTCCGGAATATGGCGCATCCTCATATATATTTCTGGTCAGGCTTTAATAATAATAATAAATAAATATCAGACAACCTCAGACCAATCAATCTAGTCCCAAATTAAGCTCAAGAAGGCTCAAGGATTTAAGAAAAGCACGCTATTGTTCACTCGTTGGTTGAAATAACTTGTCAATAAATTTAACCAATCACGAGGCACCCGCCATGACCATAGCGATCATGTTTTTCTAATAAGTCAGTTTTTGTTGAACGAAAAAGTTACATCAAAAATAAAAAAAACATATTGGGGAATATGACGATTAAAGTAAAAAAAAATCTGTGTTTTGCTCGTATAAAAACTATTGTATGCAATAGTTACACAATTAGGTCTTAAAATCTCGTACCTTACTTAGGCCACTCGGCAAGCCTCGTGACCTAAACGCGGTACTCGACTTTAAGAACCTTCATTGTGCAACGATTGCATAAAATACTATTTTGAACAGACTTGTCATCTATTTTTTGTAGCTACCTGTATCTATGTCCCAGAAACTTCGTTCTATTAGGGCCATGGTTGTTTATGTATGCATAAGCTATTAATTACCCTACTCTAGAAAGTTCTTCTTTTTTTAGAAAGTTATAGAATAATACTTTAAAATATATACTGTTTATTAAAGTTAAAATCATTAAAAATTATCATGGCGTACAATTTTGGCTTATTTTATTTTAAGTATCTATATACAAAATAGTATCAAATTAACAGAAATACATAAATAACAGATGATACAAGTAGGTAAAGGCACAATTTATATCTGCTTAGCCCAATGGTTGACTGGTAGAGAATGCCATATGGCATTAAGTCCGCCTTTTGTACGAAAAGGTCTTTCTTTTTTGCAATAAAGATTAAATAAATAAATAAAGGCGAACTTGTCTCTATATGCAATCTCTTCTAGTTGATCTTAATCAATCAAATTTGATAGGTATTCTATGGTCTGTCTCTTATAACGTAGTAATTCATTATATTTTATTTGTGTACAACTTTTGGGCGCTGTCTACTCGTATTTCATATTTTTTATGTCCGAAACTTATTTCACCGAACACGTTTCGTACGCAAAAGGTATTTGATGACAGCTCAAATCAGCTATTATGAAGTTTCAGTGATGTCATAAAAATCAGTAGTCTCTGACTTAGTTTTTATCCGGGGCTTCCGGTCCGGGACTCAACATGGCCGCATGCGTTTAAGTTTTGTTGTTCGCTATTTATTCATTTTTGTTGTTCAATGTGTAGTATTGATAGCGTATTGTGCAGTGATCTAACGTATGAGTGAATAGCTAATGAAGAATGCAACTTGAAGCGTTCATAGCCCTTCCTGGGTCAAGGCCCGATAGTCCGCGTGGTTTTTAGTAAATCGCTATCACTTTACAAAAAGCACGATTTTCTCAACTCACCGTACAACGTGGTATCAATCCTCTATCTAGTCACCGAGTGCGATTGGCAACGAGACATTGGCAGTAATGGTCGCTTAACTGCGACCGGTTGCCATTTTTTTAAAAATAGAATAGATTATTTTTTATCCAATTAAAAATAGTATAACGTCCAAAAGTAGTCATTTGGTTCCGCGTATTTTTGAATGTATATTTAATGGTTACATTTAAATAATTTATTTTCACTATGTAGTCATATACCGTATTTGATTCCGCCGAACTTTCATCTTGCCGAAGCATCATTTCTCCGAATTCTAATACGCATAGTGTTGTATTACTGAAATTTTATTTCAACTGCTTATTGGACCTCAAACAATTAACCGATGCCATAAAAGTAGGTTAGGTTAGGTTAGAACTGCTATCCCGGACAATGGGTAACTGATGCTGCCAGAAAAGTTGTTTTTTTACTTTAAAATGTTCATTCGGCAAAAAGAGGATTCGGCGTAAAGAAATTGCGATTATGTGATATGTACCAAATAATTGTTTGAAAGTTAAAATGTTTTCAAGTTTAATATTTCTTTTCTATTTAAAATTAATACAGCAATGTGACTGTCTAACATTCAACTCATACATACCATAAAATAATCAATGATGGATTCGAGACACCAATTAAAATACCTATTTAATGCACCAAGATTGTATTTTTACTACTCAATTAGAGACGGGCGCTCATGGGTAAATACCCGATGAAGACCGGGTAAATACCCAATCTACTACTACTACTGCCAGGTAGATTGGGTATTTACCCGGTATTAATCGGGTATTTATCCATGAGCGCCCATCTCTATACTCAATGCACCTTCTTCAAATGCAAATGGTCGTATGATACTATCACTTTCTCCGGTTGATGATCTTTTAGAAGTGAACAGCGAAATGCCGTTAGATCAAAACTTTGACCGATTTTGCTTCACTTGACGTGACGAATTACAACAGTGTCTAGTAAAATAGAGACGAAATATGTTTAAATAAATAAGACGACGACTCGTTTGGCTCGGTTTGTAGACACTTGTCTACTGAGCCGGCGGTCCCGGGTTCGAATCCCGGCCAGGGCAAATATTTGAGTGATGAACTCGAATATTTGTGCTTGGGTAATGGTTGATCTGTGTATTTAAGTATATATTTATCTATATAAGTACGTATATCGTCGTCTAGCACCCATAACACAAGCCTTCTCGAGCTTAATTTGGGACTAGATCGATTTGTGTGCGGTAGTCCGATATTTATTTATTTAAATAAATATTAAGGGACAATCATACACATATCGACCTAGTCCCAAACTAAGAAAAGCTTACACTATGCGACCTTTTACTACACAGTCACAATTAGGGTCTTTATTAAGTACATTTGCATTGTTTTTTTTTTTTATATACATACAGTGTGTGAGTAGTCAGAACGCGATTCGTGTTTTATACCTGTCTCGCTCACTCTTACAGAATAGATAACCTTTCAGTTTTCATCCAAATCCGAACCTGAGAGCTCATGGACTGTACTTTGTTGTTAGTTTAGTATTCAAGAGGCCTTATTTCTTTAAAAATTTGTTTTTTTCATATCGTCGGCCGTAGGTTCAATTGGGGTAAGGGACAAAATACGCAAAATGAGTTGAATATACAGTTTTGTTCAGAATTTTCCGCTCTATCGAATGGTGTATATAAAAAAAATCTAGCTTGAAAAAAGTGTTCCTTACGCTACTGATTTTTATGGGTTCAAAATCAAATCTGACCCACAAAAACCATGTATCTGTTTTTTATTTTAATAAAGCAACATCAAATAGGGTAACTACTGCCACCAATCCACTTTGAATAAGGTAAAGGTCTTTCCAATTGAGGAATTACCTTTACATGACTTATTTTTGAAGACAATCTTATGAAACTGGCTTTTACACTAATGCTTTTTTTTGGCTCATGAATAAATAACACCTATACCTTAAAATTATTGCACGAGCTTTGAAAAAAATGCTCCTTACCCCAATTTGCCATCTTATATTTTTAACAGTGTGAACCTTACACCAATTTGGTTAAGACGTTATTTAGGTTTGATCCGATTTATATTTAGATTCTGTGTCCGTTACGCTAATTTACTCGTGAGAATGAATGAATCCCTGTTACTTTTATATACAAACACATCTAACTTCATATTATTTTAATCTATTGACAATCAAGAAAGTGTTATGTTGCAATAATAACACCTTCATCAGTTTTATAACCTTTTTTATACGGGTATCTGTGTAAACTGGATGTTAATTTTTGGCTTTACTAAATCATTGAAACTACTAGCGTAGTTTGACTTATTTACATGCAAACTTTTACATAATGAAGGTATTCAAATAAATTTGGTAAGAAAATTTCAAATTTAGTAATTAATCCACCCAGAAATGTAAGTGTCTATTTATGTTATTAGGTATAATTCGTCAGTTCGACGTCTCTGAACGTCAGTAAGTACTGAACTCTTTTTCGACAGCTCGTGATTATTCTACCCGTGAAGTGTTTTGTTAAGCGGATAGTTCAAAAAAGTGGGCTAAGAATGTCGAAAAAAATTATAACCAATGGAATACTGGAGGAGGTATTAACACGTTCTTTATTAAAATTTTAATTTACTTTACACATTGTATGTTTAAAAATATCTCAAGGAAGATTAGATTGACTTTCCGAGGACTAGCTGAGTTGAAATTAGGTATATGAGGCCGGATAGTCGACATGGGTAAAACTTTATAGATAACGATAAGGTAATCCTATTGAGTTTGGGTTTCTTAAAATCGTCTCGATACTTGATGAATTGCAAAGGAAAATTTTCACTGTCAATTAAAAGGCATTCCTAAGTATGACACATTTTAATAGTCATTATCTGAAATTCCGCTACCGATAAGTGTTGAGAAATCAAAGGATCTAACTAGAGCTCTTGCTAAGTATTCATTGACTGACATTGATGTTGATATTGATTATATTTCATAGCTATTTAAACAAGAACTTTTCATTTCATTGATGTTTTTCAAGTAAATACATTACTCTTATGGTCATTTTATTATACAGCTTCATTTGACTCCTTAGGTAACAAGTTGCAAGTTTGACAAGTAGTATAATTTATAAAATACCGTAATAAATAATAGAATAAGTCGTTTCGTTTCGTTTATGCATGTCGTTCACACAGGTACAAGTCGTATTCTTTCGTTTATGCACGTCATTCATAATGATAAAATTGGTGCAAATAAATTGAGTTTGTACCTATGTCTTTAAATACTCGCGAACAAAAGCTATAACTACAAAAAAAAACATATGTATAGGGTCAATGCATTAATTCTTTATTTATAAAATGAAAGCCTAACACTATAGCTTGTATGAAAATTCTTAAAAGTTCAAGTTCTAAATATCTACTATTGAAAAATAGTTCTTTGTCTCTTCTGAAAAGTGCCGTTTTTGAGTTATCCCTTATTAACTGGAGGCACTGAATTGTGAGCAACTACTATGTTATCTAACAGGACTTCTAAAAAAGTACAAATGCAAAATGATTATTTCTGAATTGTATTTAATTCTGTAACTTTTATCGTTCAACACAAGCCCTAAACTTTTAATAATTTTGCTGTATAAATTACATTGGTTGTTTATTTCAGTATTCGATCAAAGAGGCTGAGAAATAATTAATGTGATTATAATAAAAAAATAATCAAAAATTAAAATGTGGTTTATTCCACTCGATACAAACGTTACGTGTAACGATACTAATATTGCATGTAACGGACACACAAAAGAAATTCACACGGTTTCAATACATTTATTTACCTCTTACATTAATGTTTTAAAGGTTTCCGGTGTTAAGATACGCCTTACGTCAAAGGTATGTACTTATTTATTTTTACAACGAACCCTTTACGCTATTTTTTCATTCACACATAATCTCAACTAGTCCCTTACGCCGTTTCTTCATCAATATAGTTGATACAATGAATAGGTAAATTTAAGGTAAGGGACGAGACTACAGAATACTCTGTCTGTAAGGGACATCAGCAGCGAAATAAGTTGGTGTAAGGGACATGTCATTTTCTATAATATTTAAATTATTAAAACGAGCACTACATAGATAGACAGAACACTAAAATACAAGATTATGTATGAAATCAGGCCCAAAAAAGGTTCACTACAAAAAAAGTTATGAACGATTTAGTTAAAAAAAAAACTTTGTCAGCCTCTCCTGAAAAATCGTATTTTGTCCCTTACCCCAATTGAACCTACGGTCGACGATATTTTGACAAATATATTAATAATTTCAACCAACTTTTTGAAGTGAATAATACTTTTCCCCGAATTCTAGGTAGCAAAATAGCTATTTCATGCTTTTATTGCGTGCAGTCGAAAATAAGTTGAAAAAACTAATTTTCCGCGTGAATTTTGTCAATTTAGATTAGTTCTTAAAACAAAATTTATCAATAAAAAATTCAAACTGTAGGTTTCAAATATAGACCAATAAATCCCAATAGCCCTTTTCTAGGTAGTAACATCAATAATATGTTAAGAAACATGGTTGATCATAGAGGAAAATGTCTAAAACAATCAGCATTTTAACTTAAAACGAGGAAAAAAACCATAAAGAGACACAGGTACAAAAATAACGGACGATCTCACACAAATCGATCTAGTCCCACAGTAAGCTCTAGACTTGAGTTATGGGCACTAGACGACGATAGAAATGAAATGAAATAATTTATTCAGTAAGTAGGCCACAGGGGCACTTTTACAAGTCAGATTGTGAATCTACCGGCATTTCGCAAGAGGAGACCGCTGTTGAGAAGAAAGCCGAAAGAAACTCAACAGTAAGTCATTTTTTCGTAAATAATTCTTAAAACAATTACATAATACATTTGTGTTACTTATAACTAATTACACTGGTATACACGTAAAGTGTCCAAAATCAATGTTAATTAGGAACATTAAAATGAAAATTTAACGATAAATTAAAAATATTAAATATACCCAGAGATGTATAGTCTCTGGGTGTCACAACATGCAATAAAATATAATTACTTAATTAATCAAATTCCTTAGAGATGTATAAGGTCTCTAGGCGTCAACATGAATAATTTACAATAGAAAATAATTATTAAACCTAAATTTCTTTGAGATGTATATGGTCTCTAGGCGTCATAAACATGCAATAAAATATTTTAAAATTATTTAATTTCCTCAGAGATGTATAAAGTCTCTGAGTGTCATACTATACTAAGCTGTTTCTTAGAGATGTATACAGTCTCTAAGAGTTCAAAAAGTTAAAATCAACATTGAATAACTTCAATCGAGTACAGGATGAAGTTTCTCACGTTTGCTTAATTTAACACTAGTATGCGGTTCCTACATATTTAATTTGGCCCTTATGATATACATAACAAGCTGCGCCGTGCGGTGTTTCCCGCTCATCCCACGGGAACACTAAATTTTTCGGGATAAAGAATAGCCTATTTGTTAATCCAGGGTGTTAATTAGTTATAATTATAACACTAATGTGATGTAATTGTTCTAAGTATTATTTACGAAAAAATTACTTACTGTTGAGTTTCTTTCAGCTTTCTTCTAAACAGCGGTCTCCTCTTGCGAAATGCCGGTAGATTCACAATCTGACTTGTAAAAGTGCCTTTGTGGCCTACTTACTGAATAAATTATTTCATTTCAGATGCTTTGTCACTTGTTTATCACGCGATAAACGCAACCATCATAGGCCCCTAAACATTTTCAATGTTAAAAATACTACTTTTTATGAAAATTCGTCGGTCTTTACTAGCATAACCTACATTATCGATATTATCATCTTAGCACTACTATACTAGATACATCAGGAAACCAGTATGTGTGTCTGTATGTCAGTTATGTAACTGGCAGGACAAGTTTTTGCGGCACGCGTAACAGTTGTGACATTCCCTCTGTCTGTTAGGGATACTTTCACTTCATATTATTGTATGTATGGAAATATGTTATTATTGTAAATCAGGAATCGAACGTATCTTAAAATCATTCATATGTGTACCGGGTGTTGCATAGGAGCAATAAATTAAAACATAGATTCTACTCTTCAAACTGAACAACATTTGTTCAGCAACTTTAAAACAAGTCAGCACAATATCTAGATATCAATCTAGGTAGAAATAATGTTACTTTTATTTTTCAAATCGTCCGGGTTCGATTCCCGAGCTGAGTACAGGTTTTTTTAAATGTATGAATGCAGTTTTTCTTATTATTAAAATCGATAACATGGTTCCTAAGAACAGATCTTCGTTTGTCCTATAGTTTCAGATTTTCCCATACAGACCGATGTAAATGGTCCACCCTGTATAATTATGTTTTGTTACTTATGTGTATTTGCCCTAAGTTTGACTGGTAGACAATGCCCCATGGCATTAAGTTAGCCTTTCGTGCGCTAAGTTTTTTCTTTTGTGCAACAAAGATTAAATAAATAAATGTCAAGGCTGTTTATACTCTTTCTAATATTTTTAGTTGTCCGTTTTGACGTAAAATTTGACATAAATAGGTGTATTATCAAATTAATATAGCGTGGGTATTTAATACGGGCATATATTGAAATGACGATTAGTATCGGACCCAGGGATCCTATTTACATTGATTTCTTTAGAAAATTAGAATATATTTTTTTGCATACGAAATAATTGAACACGCAATGTATTTTGCATCCCCATTAATAAACGTACCTAAACGTCATGACAGACCATGTCAGCGTTCATTTGTTGGACTACGAACATTGCTGCTTGGTTGCACTTTAAAAAACGATTAGGTAGACCTAATTAAAAACACTATTTAACAAAATAATTATGCCGTACGATTCCTATGATCAGATACTATAACTGAATACATTATATGCCCGTATTAAATACCCACGCTGTATGTATTTATGGACGCTAAAACTTAATTGAGTCGTATAAATATGGAAAATAAAATAACTTGAATGCTTCTTATGCATCAAACTTATTGCAATATTAAGCGCATTTGTTGACCCCACGAGCGAAGTGTCTCAGTTTCAGCTTGGCCCGTGATTCTTTCGTATGTCCGGATGTCCGGGTGTCTGGGTGTCCGGATGTCCGGATGTCCGGCTGTTCGGATGACCGGATGTCCGGATTTCCGGATGTCTCGCCTAGATATTGCATTTCTCAACTAATTCTCCTTAAATTTTGTAAGTAAGTTTGATAAGTACAGAGATGTTTTTGCTGATTCAGTTTTTCAATTTTTTTCAAAATGGCACAAAGTATAATTGTAAATGCGCAACCTTGCGGAAGAGACCGGGAATCGAACCCGGTACCTCTAGGAATGCATTTTCAAATTTCCTTTGAGCTTTGATCGTTAGTTAGTTAGTTAGTTGCGCTGGGCATTTTCCGCAAGTCGACATCCAACGTGCCTATTTTGCGTGAAAAGGGGGTAGCGCTACTCCAACCACCCCAACTCCTCGACAAACCTTATCAAAGCTTTAATGTTGCTTGTGGCGTCGTGTACGGTACTTGGGGTTCCTAGGTACTAGTAGCTTTGATCGTTGTATCAATGGTTTTTATTACATTATTAATGTTTTACCTGTGCTATTGTTTGCCAAACACAACTGCATTCATATTTCGACCATTTTCGATACAAGTGCATATTCAAAGACGGTTCGAAGGTAATTAGGTACCTAAATGAAGAAAAAGTGAGTAATGTCCTTCTCATTCCTTTGACACGTTTGGCGCGGTTTGTAAGCACTTGCCTACTGACCCGGCAGTCCCGGGTTCGAATCCCGGCCAGGGCAAATATTTGTGTGATGAACTGGAATATTTGTGCTTGGGTCACGGTTTTTCTATGTATTTAAGTATATATTGATCTATATAAGTATGTATATCGTCGTCTAGTACCCATAACACAAGCCTCCTTGACCTTAATTTGGGATTAGATCGATTTGTGTGAGGTTGTCTGATATTTATTTATTTATTCCTACCTTAAGAGGCCTTATTCCTCTTAAAAAATATTTTTTCATATTATGAGAAATATATTGATAATTTCCACTAACTTTTTGGAGTGAATACTAATTTTCCCCGAGTTCTAGATAGTAACATAGCTGTTTCATGCTTACATTGCGTGTAGTCTAAAATAAGTTGAAAAAACTAATTTTCCGCATGAATTTTGTCAATTTCGAGTAGTTCTTGAAACAAAAGTTATCAATGAAAAATTCAAACTGTAGGTTTCAAATATATACCAATAAATCCCAATAGCCCTGTTCTAGGTAGTAACATCAATAATACGTTAAGAAACATGTTTGATCATAGAGAAAAATGTCTAAAACAATCAGCATTTTAAAAGGAATAAGGCCTCTTATCAATTTTAATAGGATTATTCCATTGTATATTTTATTGTGGTATGATTTAACTACAAGACATGGTAATTGCCAAAGGGCATAAAATTATATTATATCTCTAACTACACGCGTACACACTAAACAATATTTATTACATATAAGTAATTAACATGCTAACTATAAGAACAGTAAAAATAATAGGATCTCAAAGGGCAATGATTGTTATAATTAATATAGACTTAATAGAACGTAAATGCAAATTATAAGCAGTAAAATGTACTATGGGTACTAGACGACGATATGTACCTACATAATTTATTTATTTATACTTTATTGCACAAAATACAGAAGTAAAAGTACAAATGGCGGACTTAATGCCATGAGGCATTCTCTACCAGTCAACCACAAGGTCAAACAGAGACATTATTGGTGCGGGAAGGGTGTACAACTATACGTGTATTTTGTGTAACTAGTGTATTTTGTTTCGACATTTGCATCGTGTGCATGATGCAAATGTCGAAACAAAATACACTAGTTACGTTGATAAATACATATTTATGGGAATACATGTAATATATAAATAACATCCGTGACCCAGTAACAAATATCCGAGTTCGTCACACAAATATTTGCCCAAGCCGGGATTCGAACCCAAAACCGCCGGCTCAGTAAGCATCTGCACTACAAACTTTGCCAACCGCTTCGTCAATTCGTCGTCGTTTCTCAGCCGAGTATCGTGAATTTTCGGTTCGTTAATTTATTTATTTTTTCGTCGATTCAGTTTTCCAATATTTCTCAAAATGGTGGATATTGAAAACGTAACAATTCATAGCCATTCCAAAAAATGCCCACAGAGACTAGAACATTCAGTTTAAGGTATTATGCAGTCTATCAACGTGTGATAGGTACATCAATTATTATTTCAAATATTAATTTGGTATATAATCGCTAAACACATTAAAAAGAAAAGCCAATTAAAATTGTCTCGACGCGTAATTATCATACCCCGTGGTTTTGGATGCCCTAATGATTTGACTCCTACTGTCGACCTAGTGTCACATCATCCCTACGCCGAAAACCACGGGACATGCTGATTACTAATACCGCTATACAAATTCGATATTAATGAGTTTGTAATTGAACTAATGATTGTCACGTACGCCTTTGTCGAGTAAATAGGCTAATTTGAAGGCCTTATACCTTTTTAGGGTTCCGTACCCGAAGGGTAAAAACGGGACCCTATTACTTTGAGACTTCGCTGTCCGTCCGTCAGTCAGTCACCAGGCTGTATCTCAAGAACGGTGATAGCTAGACAGTTGAAATTTTCACAGATGATGTATTTCTATTGCCGCTATAACAACAAATACTAAAAATAAAATAAAATAAAGGTTTAAGGGGGCTCCCATACAACCCTTCATGCGCGAGTCAGACTCGCACTTGCCCAATTTTTTTTTTGACATTTCATAAGGAATAGCTGATTTGATCTGTCATCAAAATATACTGTATTAGGAGAAACGTGTTCGGCGAAATAACTTTCGGACATAAAAAAATATGACATAGATGGCACCTAAAAGTTGTAAACAAATAAAATATAATGAATTACTACGTTATAAGAGACAGACGTTCACCTATCAGATTGCCGTTATGTTTATGAAATGTATTTACGAGTATTTATTCATATTTTAACACAGCATTACAGTATACACTAAGACACTGTGAAAAACAGCAACATACGTAATGTATATAGGTACAAAAATTAAAAAATATAGAAAAACCAAAAATACAACAATATTATCCAATCTTACATCTATATTAATATATGGTCGATTGACGTGTATCCATCGCCTCACAGAACCTCAAGCATTCTTTATAAAGAGCCATCCATCGACATGCAAAAATATCGCATTCAGGTGCTGACGCGAGGAGCGCGATGAGATGCCGTAGTACGCGGATAAGCGGAGAAATGGACATCACCAACAACTCTAACATAACTGTCATACGCGATTATTTATCGCGCGAGATAATTACGAGTACCCTTCTCTTTCTGTGCAGTAATGTGAGAGAGTGACGGGTAGCGCTGTCGCGCGACAAGAATCCCGAAGCATAGTTGTCTGACGGGCTGGGATTGTAAAATGCGAGCAAAATCAATTGAAATGACTTTGACCCATTGACGGTCCTAGGCCATTTAATCCATACTACATAATCCATACTAGCTAATATTATAAATGCGAAAGAGTGTCTGTCTGTCTGTTACCTCTTCACGCTTTAAACCGCTGAACCGACTTAGATGAAATTTGGTATGGAGATAGTTTGAGACCCGGGAAAGGACATAGGATACTTTTCATCCTGAATAAATTTAGTGTTCCCGTGGGATGAGCGGGTAACACCGCGGGGAACAGCTAGTTATCAATATATTTGTCATTATATGAGAAAAATATTTTTTTAAAGGAATAAGGCCTCTTAAGAAACATGTTTGATCATAGAGAAACATGTCTAAAACAATCAGCATTTTGAACGGATAAGGAGCTTTGACCACGCACCGGACGACGCAGCGTGGGTAGGCCCCCCACAAGGTGGACTGATGACCTGGTGAAGGTCGCTGGAGTCCGCTGGATGCGGGAGGCGCAGGACCGGTCATAGTGGCCTTCTCTGGGGGAGGCCTATGTCCAGCAGTGGACGTCTTTTGGCTGATAATGAAGGAGCCTTAAGAATTGTCATGTCTTATACACTCCACTACCAACGTTGTCTGTGGTAACCTTACGCCATTTTGAAAAATGTTTCCAGAAAGTTGCATTTCATAGAATTTTCATTTTGTCGACAATTTCTGTCCCCTAAAGTTAGATTAAAATATTGATTAAATACATAAGTTATGAATATTAATGTGGTGACTAAGGTGTGCCTTTCAAATAGATCAATGCAAAGATAAAACAAGGAAAAAAATCATTTGTATTAATACGTCTGAGATTTAAGGTAATTTTCTTTGTATAATTGTTGTTTTACTTGACGGCAAGTCGCATACAGTTAGTTAGTTAGTTCTCGTGACCTTGACCCGTGGGAAGATTTAGTCGTGAACATAATAACAAACACTTTCACATCTGTCTGTGTGAACCGCGGCCTTTCACCTTTCTTAGGTCACTGTTCCACTATAGTGACTCAGTGACGGACGTTGGGATCATTTTTCAAAATGGCTGATGGCTTTTCTATGTTTTGAACCCTCATATCTCGGCCATTTTGAATAAATGAAAAATAGGCACGGGGAGAAAAGTATAATTAATGTTTAGCCGATGTTTCATTTTGTCGAAAGCATTTTTCTGTGAAACCGTTAAAATATTTGTAATTATAAATAAATAAATATCCGACAACCGTGAGGACGAATGACGGTGACAAATCGATCTAGTCCCAAATTAAGCTCAAGAAGGCTTGTGTTATGGGTACTAGACGACGATATACGTACTTATATAGATAAATATATACTTAAATACATAACAACCATGACCCAAGCACAAATATTCAAGTTCATCACACAAATATTTGCCCTGGCCGGGATTCGAACCCGGGACCGCCGGCTCAGTAGGCAGGTGTCTACAAACAGAGCCAAACGCGTCGTCAAATTGAACCATTGATACAAAGATCAAAAGGAAAATTAAGATGCGTAACCTGGCGAAAGAGACGAGGAATCGAACCCGGTTTTTCTTTGTGCTTTGATCTTTGTATGGTTTAGATGATTTTTTATGCTACTCATTAAGAGGCCTTATTCCTTTTAAAAAATATTTTTTTTATATTATGAGAAATAAGTATATTGATAATTTCCACCAACTTTTTGAAGTGAATACTAATTTTCCCCGAGTTCTAGGTAGTAACATAGCTAATTCATGCTTACTTGCGTGTAGTCGAAAATAAGTTGAAAAAACTAATTTTCCGCGTGAATTTTGTCAATTTCGAGTAGTTTTTGAAACAAAAGTTATCAATGGAAAATTCAAATTGTAGGTTTCAAATATATACCAATAAATCCCAATAGCCCTGTTCTAGGTAGTAACATCAGTAATAGTTACGATATATGTTTGATCATAGAGAAAAATGTCTAAAACAATCAGCATTTTAAAAGGAATAAGGCCTCTTAAATGAGGGTCTCATGATGACTAGGGTACGAGGTGTTAACAGTGTAAGACTTCCCTTCAAATGGGAAATGGATAAACGTTAACAAAAATCTTAAATTTTTTATTGAACCGTTGATAATTGATAAAGATGAGAGCAAAAATAATTTAAATGCGTAACCAAGCGGAAGATCTTTTTCTTCCGCCAGGTTACGCATTTAAAATTTTCTCTGAAAAAAGTTCACCTGTACCTATACGGTGTGGCCGTTTCGCGAAGACCAATGTCGCCGTTTTCTAAAAATTTAATAAAAAATCCGTCTATTATTTTATTCTGTACGTCTGACATTTGACAGCCTTGACACACTAATACCACGATATATGTGGAATTGGTTTTTTAACACTTCGTGAGTAAACACTTTCACATTTTATAGCATGTGAAACTCATCCATCCGCGTCATAGACATTTGATACGTACTAAAATATTGCCCCCGTTCATTATACCGGGTGTGGCGTGTACCAGGAGCAAATATTTACTATGAAGCGAATAAATTCAAAAATTTAACGGTTCAGGCAGGATTCGAACCTGCGTTTTACCCAAAGGGTAAAAACGGGACCCTATTACTGAGACTTCGCTGTCCGTCCGTCCGACCGTCCGACCGTCTGTCACCAGGCTGTATCTCAAGAACGGTGATAGCTAGACAGTTGAAATTTTCACAGATGATGTATTTCTATTGCCGCTATAACAACAAATACTAAAAATAAAATAAAATAAATATTTAAGGGGGGCTCCCATACAACAAACTTGTTATAGATTATGGTACGGAAACCTTCATGCGCGAGTCGGACTCGCACTTGCCCAATTTTTTGTAATTTATCACTCATTTACTCAAAGCTGAACTGGGAGAGATCCCTTAATGAGATAAGTTTGTCTTTGTACGTATTTTTCTTTAAAAGTGTGTCTTCATGTTTTATGTAAAACGTAGTGTTTACATACATACAATTTTATTGCACAAAAAATGAATGCAAATGGCGGACTTAAGCCCCCAGTTAAGGTGCATTGTGGTCGCAATTTCCATTATATTCTAAAGATGGCATGACTCTAATCATTACGGTTGCAAGGTTTTTCCTATAAGCATAGTCTTTATAGTTAAAGCCATTATATATATCACTAGCTGTGCCGCGCGGTGTTACCCGCTCATCCCACGGGAACACTACATTTTTCGGGATAAAAAGTAGCATATGGGTTAATCCAGGGTGTCAGCTACCTTCACACCAAAATTTATCAAAATTGGTCCAGCCGTTTGAGCGTGATGAAGTAAATAACATACACACAAACACTCACAAATGTTCACCTGTATATATTAGTGTGATTTATATTCCAATACTATAGGGATGACGAGTGATAATAAATACTGTTGTTACTTGTAAAAAATTAGACCAATATGTCATAAAAAAAGGAAAAAAATTCGAAAAACAAAAAAAAATGGGCAAGTGCGAGTCCGACCGAAATTGACAAAATTCACGCGGAAAATTCGTTTTTTCAACTTATTTTCGACTGCACTCAATGAAAGCATGAAATAGCTATGTTACTACCTAGAACTCGTAAAAGTATTATTCACTTCAAAAAGTTGGTGGAAATAATCAACATGTTTGTCATAATCATCCTCCTAGCCTTTGTCCCCATATCTTTGTAGAGAATGAATTCTCAATCGGGGTCGGCTACCTAAATCCCAAGATGTGGCGTAGGCACTAGTTTTACATGAACATGTTTGTTCAGAGCATTTCTCAAAAAGTTAGTACACAATTAAGACAGAAGATTAAAGTCAAATATAATTTTCCTATTTTGTTACCATTTTTTATTGTGATTTCCAATATATTGGTATCAGATTATGTATAATTAAAAAAGTATAAGCATAACAGAACCTTAATTAACGAACATAACCATAACATTGATATAAAATTACTAAAATAATTGGTAACAAAATAGGAAAATTATATTGGACTTTAATTTTCTGTCTTAATTGTGTACAAACTTTTTGAGAAATGCGCATAATATGAAAAAAAAAATGTTTTAAAAGGAATCCTCGATTCTTCATACAAACGTAGTTACGTCCTTATTTTAATATAACATGTCACATTATCATGAAATTCTCTAAATATAATGAGATAAGATATATCTAGGGCTAAAACTAGTTTATGACTCTTGAAATGTTAATAGAAAAAAAATAGAGCGAGTACAAGTTTTGCATTTTTAGACCCCAGAAAGTTGTTCAGTTTGGCGGCATACTACGACCAAAATATAGTTTAGATTGAAGTCAAAACCTATTTCCGGTGTCGATTAAACTATGCAGTTTGATAAGAAAAAAGATTTATCAAAATTGATCTCGTAGTTTTAAAATGAGAGCGTAACTACGAAAACCTTAAAATAAATTACAAAAAATTGTTGCGAAACTGCAGCGAATTACTCTAGCGCGGGGAACGGTCCGGGGGGGCGGCGGTAAGCACGCCCCCCGCTAGCGCGCTCTCGCTTTACTGCTAGCGCCCTGTCTTCCTCTAGGTGAAACAACAACATTTTAAAGCGTAAGCGCGCGATCTCAACGCGGAGTTGAGCGGACCTTGCTGCGGACTCTTTGGGGAATCGACCAATCAAAAATAAGAAGCGCAGCTGAGATACAGATTTCAACTCAGGTGATTGGTCGATTCCGCAGGTCTCCGCTCCGCTCCACTCCGCTTCAGTCCGCACCCTAATAGCAGCTGCACACTACATACTCGCGAAGGCTGAGGTTCGGCGAGGCGAAGTTAGCCGAAGTATGGGTTTCCGCAGCAAAGTACCCCTCACTATCATATTCGCCCTAGGGCTGCCATCTCTAAATTCGCTGGACCCGGACATTGGCCAAAAAAACCCGGACAATTGGCATAATTGATATACCGACCTTCATGTTATACGGTAATTACATGCAACCTTTTACAAGTAATGTAGGTACTAACATAGTTTTATAAGTAACTAGTGCCCCGCGGTGTTACCCGCTCATCTCACGGGAACACTAAATTTATTCGGGATGAAAAGTAACCTATGTCCTTTCCCGGGTCTCAAACTATCTCCATACCAAATTTCATCTACGTAAGTCGGTTCAGCGGTTTAAGCGTGAAGAGGTAACAGACAGACAGACACACTTTCGCATTTATAATATTAGTATGATTAGTATGATTTAACTAACAAGCTATCATCATCATCATCATCATCTCAGCCATAGGACGTCCACTGCTGAACATAGGCCTCCCCTTTGGACTTCCATATATACCGGTTGGAAGCGACCTGCATCCAGCGCCTTCCGGCGACCTTTATAAGGTCATCTGTCCATCTTGTAGGTGGACGTCCTACGCTGCGCTTGCTGGTCCGAGGTCTCCACTCGAGCACTTTTCGGCCCCATCGGCCATCTGCTCTGCGTGCTATGTGGCCTGCCCATTGCCACTTCAACTTGCTAATCCGGTGAGCTATATCGGTCACTTTAGTTCGTCTACGGATTTCCTCATTTCTGATTCGATCACGTAGAGACACCCCGAGCATTAGCCCTCTCCATTGCTCGTTGAGCGACTTTAAGCTTTGAGATGAGGCCGATAGTGAAAGACCACGTTTCGGTGCCGTAAGTCATCACTGGTAACACACATTGGTTGAAGACTTTCGTCTTGAGGCACTGAGGTATGTCGGACGAAAAGACATTGCGTAGTTTCCCGAACGCTGCCCAGCCGAGTTGGATTCGGCGGTTGACCTCTTTCTCGAAGTTGGACCTACCTAATTGGACCACTTGTCCTAGGTAGATGTATGAGTCAACAACTTCGAGTACCGAGTTTTCAACAGAGACTGGGATGGGCACAACCTTGGCATTTGACATGAGTTTCGTCTTGTCCATGTTCATTTTTAAGCCCACCTGTTGAGAAACTCGATTGAGGTCATCGAGCATCATGCTGAGTTCCTCCATCGACTTTGCCATGACTACGATGTCGTCGGCAAACCGAAGGTGAGTGATGTATTCGCCATTGATGTTGATGCCAAGTCCTTGCCATTCCAGGAGCTTGAAGGCGTCTTCCATAACGGCCGTAAACAGTTTCGGGGATATAACGTCCCCCTGTCTTACGCCTCTTCTCAATGGAATGGATCAAGCTATGGATGTGTGTAATCTGATAATAATTTTTTTTTATAAATCGCAATTTTTCCGTGGACGTGTCCGAAAATAATATAATAAAACAACAATCGATTAATTTTTCGTTCAGATAAAAAGTGTCCGGGCAAAATCCGGACGGCCCCCGGACAGCCTCCAAACTACAAATCCAGGGAAACCCGGACGGGTGGCAGCCCAATTCGCCCAACCTCGGCCAACTTCAAATAGTGTGGAGAATAAGAGTTGATCGAGGGTTTCATGTCGTACTGCGATGTTGCGCACACGCAACGTACAGCCTTGCCGTGCCGGTGGTTAGCGGCACGCAGGTCCTTGCGATGTTGTAACTTATTACATTTTACTTACTTCAAGTTACTAAGTATACGACTACTAAACTACTAGACGAGGATAACCGACATAGCCCGAAGGATACCAAAACTTAAGTGGCAATGGCAGGGCACATCGCTCTTAGAACTGTCGGCCGCTGGGGCCATCGAGTTCTTGAGTGGCGACCATGCATCGGACGACGCAGCGTGGGTAGGCCCCCCAGAAGGAGGACTGATGACCTGGTGAAAGTAGCTGGATGCGGGCGGCCGGTCATGGTGGCGTTCCCTGGGGGAGCCGTATGACCAGCAGTGGACGTCTTTTGGCTGATGATGATACGACTACTGGATAACTTAACCTGCCTAATGAGCCGGCGGTCTTCGGTTCGAAACCCGGCAAGGGCAAAATACTTGCCCAACTGACCTTGCCCAAAGAATTCGATGAAAAAAAAATGTTCAATAAAATGGGCGAATTTTTGTTTTGTTGTCGATTTCTTTTATTTCTCAGATTTCAATAAAATTTGGTGAGTTGGTAAACTTGCTTATTCTGATCAAGGTAAGCCCAATTTCACGGTATGTCCTACAAAGTTTTCCATTGAGTTACAAAAATTGTATGGAATTTATGTAACTAAATTTCGTATTTTGTACTTAAATTTAGTACAGACTCAAGACCTCAAAATAAATAAAATAAAAGGTTAAAAAACTTAAAACCCGACTACGGAGAAACGAACTAAAAAGTTAAAAACAAGGTAGAAAAATCGGGTATCATCGCCTTTTTCCACAAGACAAGACATTTGACATGTAAAATGTTCTTGTATATATTTTTCTACTGAAGTCTTCTGTTAGTTAACAACAATTACATTATAATTTAATTCAAATGCCGTAGTCGTGCGTTGTGGCATTAACTACCTACGAGACAATCTTCCTTTTACATATTTCCAAACAGTAAAAGAGCATTAAGCCGCTTATATAATATAGTAGCCGTAGCAGCAGAATTTATTTTATTTCGTTTTCTTATTTTTTTAAAGAACATGGTATTTTGTGTAGCAAAAACCTACCTATAGTGTCTAGTTGTCAAGAATAAAACGGACGCACAGCATTATTACAAAGCTACACATCGTTATCATATTAATATAATATAATATAAAAGAAGAGTTTTACAAGACTTATTTTTGGTACTCAATCAGATGATGATGGCAATCTCACTAGAAATACGGAAATTTCGTTGTATAGTTGCAGTTTTTTTGATAGTCGACAACGCCCGACTACGGCATTTGAATTAAATTATAATGTAATTGTTGTTAACTAACAGAAGACTTCAGTAGAAAAAAATATACAAGAACATTTTACATGTCAAATGTCTTGTCTTGTGGAAAAAGGCGATGATACCCGATTTTTCTACCTTGTTTTTAACTTTTTAGTTCGTTTCTCCGTAGTCGGGTTTTAAGTTTTTTAACCTTTTATTTTATTTCAATATTTTCAGTTTTTACATAATATGATGCAGTATATATAAATGCATATGTAAGATAAAAAAATATCGCTGTATCGCTACATCCTCCTTTGAAGTCTGTTAAAATATACTCAGTAATCAAAATCTGTCGAGTAGTTTCAGCGCTATCGTGGAACATATAAATACATAACTTAATACTTTTCCCTTTGACTTTACGAGTACCATAGTCGGGCAAAACGCAAAACTAAGAATAATTTATATGGAAACGTTGAATACCAACGTCGAATTTCAGCTATCGAGACCAACCAGTGCCTCTATCGTATTGTGGACCAGTAGAAGACTGAAACCTTATGATGGAAAACAAACGATAAAGAAAACAATTTCATACACCTCTAATATTTTTCCGCTAAAAGTAGTTGTAGTTTTTTATGGCTCCGCCCCCCGAGCCCCCCTGCTTTGTGACACCATTGCCTCCGTAGACTCAAAAGTTTTATAAGATTTGCTTCCTTGTCGCCGTTTAAGAACGTTGCATTATTTAGGGCAGGGGGCTCCGCCACCCGAGCCCCCGGTGTTTTATTTCACCGTCGTCTCCGTAAACTTGAAAATTTCATAAGATCTGCTTTCTTGTTGCCGTTTATTCATAAGATCTTTTTATTTAATTATCTTAATCATTCATAAGAGCCCCCTGTTTCTTTATTCCGTCTCCATTTCCTTCGTATACTCAAGTGTTTCGTAAGATTAGCTTCCTGGTTGCCGTTTTTGAGTGTTGTATTTTTTTATGGCGGGGGGCTCCGCCCCCCGAGCCCCCCGTTATCATATCACGATCGCCTCTGTAAACTCAAATGTTTCACACACAATATCTGCTTCCTCTTTGCCGTTTTAGAACGTTGTATTATTTAGGGCGGGGGGCTCCGCCCCCCGAGCCCCCGGTATTTTATGTCACCGTCACCTCCGTAAACTCGAAAATTTCATAAGATCTGCTTCCTCGTAGCCGTTTTAGAACGTTGTATTATTTAGGGCGGGGGGCTCCGCCCCCCGAGCCCCCGTGTTTCATGTCACCATCGCCTCTGTAAACTCAAATGTTTCACAAGATCTGCTTCTTCTTTGCCGTTTTAGAACGTTGCATTATTTAGGGCGGGGGGCTCCGCCCCCCGAGCCACTGGTGTTTTACTTCACCGTCGTCTCCGTAAACTTGAAAATTTCATAAGATCTGCTTCCTCGTTTCCGTTTTAGAACGTTGTATTATTTAGCGCGGGGGGCTCCGCCCCCCGAGACCCCGTGTTTCATGTCACCATCGCCTCTGTAAACTCAAATGTTTTACAAGATCTGCTTCTTCTTGGCCGTTTTAGAACGTTGCATTATTTAGGGTGGGGGGCTCCGCCCCCCGAGCCCCCCATGTTTTATGTCACCGTCGCCTCCGTAAACTCGAAAATTTCATAAGATCTGCTTCCTTGTTGTCGTTTTAGAACGTTGTATCATTTAGGGCGGGGGGCTCCGCCCCCCGAGCCCCCCGGTGTTTTATAGAAGAGAGTGATAGAAGGACGTTAGCATGGATTTGTGTTTGTGTTAGTTTTAAATATTAGTGTTAGCCTAGATTAAGAATCGATGTAACGCAATGGAGAAATCTGTAATGTTACTCATTTAATGGTTCTAAATAAATAAATAAATAAATAATAAATAAATATGACCGTCGCCGCCGTAAACTCAAAAATTTCATAAGATCTGCTTCCTCGTAGCCGTTTTAGAACGTTGTATTTTTTAGGGCGGGGGGCTAATATGACTCGACCACACCATAATTTTTTGAAGTCGGTAAAAAATATGGCCTACGCAATGTAAACCGTTATAACAAATCGATGGACACGTTATGGTTCAAAATCGGTTAAGTAGTGTAAGCGCTCTGCCAGAGCATACTTTAATACAAGCATATATAGTTCCAATCACCTTTCGTGGTTTTCTGCATCAGTTCCACTTGGTCAAATTATGCTTTCTGATAACAGATACCTGAATCACTTCAGAAAATAATAAAGAAATTGTACTTGTTACTATTATATTTGCAGAGTTCCGTCTATTTCTGATGGATTCCATCATCAGATCTTTACCATATTTCTAAGAGATAATAACTAACGTGTTAACTTTCCAACAAAAAAAGAATTTTTGAAATGTGTTGGATTTTTTATTTTTTTTCTGTAGTTTTTTTGCTCTCGCTCGTCCTCCTTTTTTGAAGTCCGTTAAAAATGTAGCCTATGTCACCCGGACTGTAATTACAAATTGATAGACACCTCAATCACTTAAATCGGTTGAGTAGTTTTTGCGCTATGGTGGAACACACTTACATATAAATATACATAGACTGCTAAACTTATTACCCTTCCTTTTGGCTTTGCCGTAGTCGGGTAAAAATAAATAAATCGACTGCAAAATGATGTACACATTTTGCGTAACTCAATGGAAAAAAAATTGTAGGACACATCGTGAAATTGGGCTTACCATGATCAGAATAAGCAACTTTACCAAGTCACCAAATTTTATTGAAACCTGAGAAAAAAAGAAATCGACAACAAAATAAAAATTGGCCAAAATAGTACCAGATATCAAAACGGATGGGGGAATTGAAAGAGTACGTATAGAGTGTGTCTAGTCGAAAGGTTGAGAAGTTGGACCGGTAGTCCTGGATTCGAGTCCCGGTGTGACCACGAATGAACACAATTAAATTTTTCTTTGTGTGCTGATCTTTCTATCTATATACGACGACGACGCGGTTGGCTCAGTTTGTAAACACTTGACTACTGAGTCGGCGGTTCTGGGTTCGAATCCCGGCCAGGGCAAATATTTGTGTGATGAACTCGAATATTTGTGCTTGGGTCATGGGTCTTCTATGTAGTTAAGTATATATTTATCTATATAAGTATGTATATCGTCGTCTAGTACCCATAACAAGCCTTCTTGAGCTTAATTTGGGACTAGATGGATTTGTGTGAGGTTGTCTGATATTTATTTATTATTATTTATTTATTTATAGCTCTCTTAAGTCCTACCGTGCTATCAGGAGACCGATGCTTCTTATGCATTAACGATAGCTGACGTTACACTATGTTTATGCAAGCATAAATCAATATTATAAATGATTTACAAATTTTTATAATGTTGCAATCGGTCCATCGCCTTTTGGATCAAGGTCTTTATAACTGAGACACAAAGAAAATGTCAGGCAGATAAACTTATTGACATAATTAATTGCCTGATAATTCGTAATACCTTGAACCTACTGATATTAGGAGAAAGTCGGGAATATGGACTTATTTATAATAGGAGTGCAGACTGAGGTTGAATCATACAACATATACTGTAGTAATATATAGTATTAATATAAGCTCAATATGTCATGAAAGAAAGAAAAGAAGTCCAAAAATTTAATATTTTTTTGAATTATGTGACTGAAAATAAATTTTGAAATTGTTTTCAGAATCCTCATAATTTAACAAAACAATAATTGTATGACAACCATGAACTTGAACGCACTTATCACGTTGATAATGGCAAATTACTTATTGTCTCCAAACAAACATTAGTACCCAACCCACAGATGACCTCATATGTAGGTAGGCCATTTGTATGGAGCCTTTTTAGCGCTAAAATTTTACAATCGTCTGTTCCAGGTTTCATGGGCAAGGTCCTCATTGAGAAGCTGCTATACTCCTGCACAGACCTGGACCGTATCTACTTGCTGATGAGGTCTAAGAAGAGCGTCAAGTCTGAAGACAGGTTGGCAGCATTATATTCAACATTGGTAAGTTGTATTCATTAAGCTTTTTGTACTTTCAGGAACTATAGGTCTTTTTTCTGTTCTTGTAATCCTATAACAATTGTTTGTGTATGACTGTTTGTTTCTTAAGAGGCCTTATTCCTTTTAAAATTTATTTTATTCATATTATGACAAATATATTGATAATTTCAACCAACTTTTTGAAGTGAATAATACTTTTCCCCGAGTTCTAGGTAGTAACATAGTTATTTCACGCTTTCATTGCGTACAGTCGAAAATAAGTTAAAAAAACTAATTTTCCGCGTGAATTTTGTCAATTTCGAGTAGTTTTTGAAACAAAAATTATCAATGAAAAATTGAAACTGTAGGTTTCAAATATATACCAATAAATCCCAATAGCCCTGTTCTAGAAAGTAACATCAATAGTATGTTAAGAAACATGTTTGATCATAGAGAAAAATGTCTAAACAATCAGCATTTTAAAAGGAATAAGGCCTCTATAAAAAAAAAAAAAAAAACTACCCACTCATCCCAAGGGAACACGGGATAAGTAGCCTATGTGTCAGGGTGTCAGCTACCTCCATACCAAAATTCATCACAATTGGTTCAGCCGCTTGAGCGTGAAGAACTAACAAACATACACATAAACACACTCACAAACTTTCGCCTTTATGATGACGACACGTTTGGCTCGGTTTGTAGACACCTGGGGCCCTATGATGGTTGCTTTTATCACGCGATAAATAAGTGATATAGCATCCGTCACGTTTTGACATAACGCGAGTGTGAGTGATAGATGCTTTGTCACTTATTTATCACGTGATAAACGCAACCATCGCTTACTGAGCCGGCGGTCCCGGGTTCGAATCCCGGCCAGGGCAATATTTGTGTGATGAACTCGAATATTTGTGCTTTGGTCATAGTTGTTCTATGTTTAAGTATATACTTATCTATATAAGTATGTATATCGTCGTCTAGTGCCCAGAACACAAGCCTTCTTGAGCTTAATTTGGGACTAGTTCGATCGATTTGTGTGAGGTTGTCTAGTATTTATTATTTATTTATTTATGGGGCTCCCTGCAGAAATCAGCCAATTTGATGATTTTTACATCGTATCTAGTTTGTGGATTATAGAGTTATAATGTCCTATTTAATATATATTGTAGTATGGTCTATGTAGTATGGTCACTTTGTAGTGACCCGAATTTTGATTTAACGACTGTGTATTTTATAAAAAAATATTCGGTGAAGGACCAAAAATACACTATTTAATCTCGTTTCTACTTTTATCCCCGGTGTATATGTAGAAAATATCTTACATTTTATTGTTCTAAACCATATTCCACAAAATTTGTTGTGAAGCTTTTTCTATTTTTCTCAATACTTTTCGAGAAAAACGCAAAAAACCGTTTCCACAACTTTTTCCCCGAAAAAATCGTAAACTTTGACGGCCTGTATCTCAAAGTCAGTGACATGTGAAAGGTACTTGATACGGTATTTTGTTGTGGAAAAACTATGTTATTATGATTAGCTATTTATAATATGGGAAAATCTATCGCAACAGATCGAAGGTCATTGAGAGCGGGGAGCCCCTTAAGATACTAGTGTGATTGTGGGCCAAGCCAAGCTGACACCCAGCACCTTTGCTCGCTCGGTCCACGAAGTTACTCCACTTACGGGCCAGTTTACAAAGTACGTATAACTCCACAAGTGGCGCTTCATAAGTACAAGTTCAAGTTGTTGATATTGACCCGCTTTCGCGTAACTGAGCTAGTTATGGACTTATTAAATAAGCCCTTGGTAAAGCAGCATATGTATTTACTTCATTAAATGAGTGATTGACATGTTATCGTATTAAAAAAATCTTATTTTCTTGATAACGCCTGGTACGTAATACTTCGACGCCTTTTATAAAGATACAGTGACAATATTTATTAAAACCATTGATACAAAGATCAAACCTGGTAGATGAGACCGGGAATCGAACCCGGTACCTCTGGATTGCCGGTCCAGCGCGTTAACCACTTCGCTACCGTAACTCCCAAGCCACCTATCGAATTTTTCCTTATGCTTTGTGTGTCGATCTTTGCATTGTTTATTGAAAGGTTTTACACCTTAGCGACCTCTATGTGAATACGTTAATATCCAAATCTTATCCCACACCCACATTAAAAACAATTAGACATTACATGTTTCATAAATTTACTATGACAATATTTGCATGTTTGAAAATATAGTCATCATCATCATCATCATTTCAGCCACAGGACGTCCACTGCTGAACATAGGCCTCACCAGACTTCCAGATCGGCCAGTTGGAAGCGGCCTGCATCCAGCGGCTTCCTGCAACCCTTACCAGGTCTTCTGTCCAACTTGTGGGTCCCACGCTGCGCTTGCCGGTGCGTGGCCTCCATTCGAGAACCTTTCTGCCCCATCGGCCGTAAGTTCTACGTGCTATGTGCCGCAGCGACTTTTGAAAATATAGTACATTACTGCAAACGCCGGGAAAAAATGACTTAGGGGGTGAGTAGGTATAGAGAGGTGACTCTTTTTTCGCGCGAGATATATTATCTCTTCTTCGTTGACTCGTTGTACTGTGTGAGAGTGACGGGCGATGAGATATCGCTCGACAAAAGCGAAGCGAAGCGTAGTAACTCGGCACCTCTAGCACAACTGTCACAAGTGACTATTTTTCACACGAGATAATTGTCTGTCTCTTTCTGTGCAGTGATGTGAGAGGTTGACGGGTAGCGATATGTCGCGCGACTAGAGTCGCGAAGCATAGCTGTGGTAGACGAAATGTCGTCATAACGTGCGTTATAACAGGCTTCAAAATGTCACGTTTCGGGCGGAGCAACTGAAGAGAACCGTAAAGGAATTGAAGGCCTAAGCCGGGATTATTTTTTAAACATGGCGTCTGTGTTCATGAACAGGCTAAACAGCTGAATTATATATATTTTTTATGGTATATTTTATTATTTCATTCCATATGTTTGAGAAAAGGAAGCGGTGGTAGCTTAGTGGTTAGGGCATGCGACTTTCAATCCGGAGGTCGCGGGTTCGAACCCGGCCCGTACCAATTAGTTTCTCGGAACTTATGTACGGAATGTCATTTGATATTTACCACTCGCTTTTCGGTGAAGGAAAACATCGTGAGGAACCCACCTAAGCCCAATAAGGCCTAGTTTCCCCTCTGGGTTGGAAGGTCAGATGGCGGTCGCTTGCGTAAAAACTAGTGCCTACGCCACATCTTGGGATTTAGGTAGCCGACCCCGATTGAGAATTCATTCTCAAAAAATGGGACAAAGGCTAGGAGGATGATGATGATGATATGTTTGAGAAAAGCACTATACATACCTAGCCATAAAAAGCGCTACACGGTCGGCCTATACCTACTCACCCGGCAATCCCTTTGTTCCCAGCGTCTGCAGTAATGTACTATTTTTCAAGCAATGAAATATTGTCGTTGTGTTATGTTCTTTTTGTATTAGGCGTCGTTGCGTCGCGTCGCAGTAGGTATTACGTTCCAGGCGAGGAAGACAGGACGAGGCCAGGAAAGTTGTTTTATTTCAATATCGATTTATTATATTGTTTTCCTGCCGTTTTTAGGGTTCCGTACACAAAGGGTAAAAAGTGGCTGCTATTACAGTACTTTTATCTCACGAGCGCGGGTGAGCCATGTTTGTGTGAAAAGATGTACATGCACATTGGCTCTGTGTGGGTGAGCTCGGGAGCGTTCAGTGCCGGCTCACCCACACAGAGCCAATGTGCATGTACATCTACTCACACAAACATGGCTCACCCGCGCTCGTGAGATAAAAGTACTGTACTAACACTCCACTGTCCGACTGCATCTGTCTGTCACCAGGCTGTATCTCATGAACCGTGATAGCTAGACAGTTGAAATTTGCACAGATGATGTAGGTATTTCTATTGCCGCAAAAACACAATAAAATAAGTAAAATATAGTCCTTTTCATAAATAAAATTTGGATAACCCGGTTGCGTTAACTTTGCGCCTCATTTGTACCCGGCGCCATGCATACAAGGTGCAAACTTAACCTGCCCAGTTAAGATAGGATAAGTTGTTCGGATGTTAACGCGGCCAAGCAGACAGTTTTGCACTTGGCCAATTTTTTTACGTCGCATGTTTGTGAAAAGCTATATATAAGTCCCGGCGCAAGCAGGACTTCTATAGCAATTTATACACATATTATTTTGAAGGCCAAGGCCGGGAAGGCAATGTCTCTGGTATCAGTGTTTTTCTTTTGTTATGGTATACTGCCAACTCCTTAATAGGGGATGCGACTGATGGTGAATCATACAACATAGTGTAGTTAGGTATAACATAGTTTAGATGAATAACATTAGCTCAATATGTCATGAAACACAGAAAAAAAAAACAATTTTTTTTTTTTTTTTAAATATGTGACTTCAAATGTACACTTTTTTTGTCTAAAATATATTTTGAAATTGTTTTCAGAATTCTCATAATTTAACAAAACAATAATTGTATGACAAACATGAACTTAAACGCACTTTTTCACGGTGAAATGCCAAATTACTTATCTTTCCATACAAAAATTGGTACCCAACCCACTAATGACGTCATATGTAGGTAGGCCATTTGTAAAGAGCATTTTTAGCGCTCTGTAGGAATGTTGAGCTTTGACAGTCATTTCCGACTTTTAGAGCAGTCTAAGTGTAGTCAGTCCCATATAGACATTTGATCAGAATAGAAAAATTAATCGATTGACATCCTTAAAAAATAGTTGTCCGCACGTTTATTGTTAAACCATTGATATAAAGATCAAAGCATAAGATTTTGTTCCTGCCGGAAGAGACCGGGAAAATAACCCGGTACTTCTCGATTACCGGTCCCTGTCAGCCACTCCACTATCCTAACGCCAGAATACCTTACGATTTTTTCCTTATGCTTTGTGTGTTGGACTTTGCATTGTTTATTTAAAACTTAACAAATATGACGTCATGTTTTCTTCAATTTCCGTGACTGTCACACGTTTAAATAAAAGGTGTTGTCGAAGGTTGACCTTTGACAACGGTAACTGGAAAGCTACCGAAACGTCAAGGGACTCCAGTTATTTATATTCGCGATATGATCCGTTCAAATTGCTGGTCAATCAACTATTTTCTGCCACTCGTTGCCATGGTGATGAGGGGCATCACCATGGCAACGAGTGGCAGAAAATAGTCAATGGTCACTTGTTAAAACTACGATTTTCCGTGGTTATATTTAGCAAAAGCTTTGTAATTTAAGCAGTTATAAGCCCATTCTTATGTAGACTATCTTCTGACAATACCAGTAATATCAATTATCAACACTTTTCTTATAAATGTAATCACTATTATCCCCTGGGTCACGGAGAGAATAACAGCAAGAAAAAGTTGATCCACCCAATTTCATTCGTTGTAATTGTTTTTTTTTTTTAAAGTGGCGTCTTGGAAATGGCCCTCGTAAATGCCCGAACCTTAAGCATAAAAATACCTGAGATATTTTGCCACACCCCACAAAACGGGAAATCCAGTACCTGAAAAATAGAAACAGAAAAACGTTAAAACTAAATATTCTTTGGTGAAGATATTATTATGAAATTTAACATTCAAATCCCTGTCGGAAACGCAAAAATGATTTTTTAATGTGTATACAAATTTAGTTGGTTTAGTGTTCAAGTTATTTTTATTTATATACGGTTTTATGTTTTTTTTATACATTATTATTATTGATAAATGATGTTATCTATGTATTTAGGCTTGCTGGAGAAAGATTAAAATAAAAACTTTTTAAAGACACCCATATAAGTAGCTGACAATAGGAATGACGATTTTTTTGAGGATGTCAATCGATACCACTTATTATTGGGATTTGTATGGGGTAGTGGGATCTATATGGGACTGTTCTAAAAGTCAGAAATGACCGTCAAAGTTCAACATTCCTACGGAGTGCGTCCTACTCATGACGTCATTATATGTTATGCGCACCAATTTTTGTATTGAGACAATGAGTAATTTGCCATTTTCACCGTGAAAAAGTGCGTTTAAGTTCGTGGTTGTCATACAATAATTATTAACTATTGTACAATATTTATTAAACGAAAAAGATGCAATTGTTTTGTTAAATTGTAAGGATTCTGAAAACAACTTCAAAATTTCTTTTATATATATAAAAAAAAAAAAACTAAATTTGCGTACCGTAAAACTACCCAACTATAGTCCAATCATCCAACTATGTTCCAAAACAAAACTCGTTTATTTTTATCAAAATCCATATTCTATCAGTGATTTTATACGTTTTTATTCAAGTTTGTTTAATTATGTTGTTCACCTTAGAGTTTATTCGTAATAATTGTCATAATATTAACGAGTAATTATCGGATTAAATTGGACCATAGTTGTAAGGACTGGACTATAGTTGGGTAGTATTACGATACCTTTAGTCACATATAAAAAAAACCGGCCAAGTGCGAGTCGGACTCGCGCACCGAGGGTTCCGTACAAACACTTTCCATCCCTAAGTGGTTAAGTTAAGTTTGCACCTGGTATGTATAGCGCCCCATATAAATTAGGTGCAAAGTTAGGTATTAAAAAAAAAATTTATGGTTTTCGTAATTATTCCTTTATCTATGCTATAAGACGTTGCTTCGTACCAAATTTCAAGATTCTGAGTTCACGGGAAGCACCCTGTAGGTTTTGATTCCCTTGCAAGTGTCGAAAATTTGCGGCATAAACGGCTGTATAGGTATTAAAAAAAAATGTATGGTTTTCGTAATTATTCCTTTATCTATGCTATAAGACGTTGCTTCGTACCAAATTTCAAGATTCTGAGTTCACGGGAAGCACCCTGTAGGTTTTGATTCCCTTGCAAGTGTCGAAAATTTGCGGCATAAACGGCTGTATCTTTTGATTGCGTTGGCTTAGAAGTTTGATTTTTTCACAGCTTCAAGGGACAGTAGACCTGAGTAATTGATATAAATTTCAGCTTCATACCTCCACGCGTTCCTGAGAAAAAGGGTCTTGACAGACGGACAGACGGACAACAAAGTGATCCTATAAGGGTTCCGTTTTTTCCTTTTGAGGTACGGAACCCTAAAAATGTTTTTTTTTTGTTTCTTGGCATAGTTCAATGTCATTTTTTTTATCAGGGCCATTCTACTTTTCGATAACCATTAGCATGTCTCCGTACAATAAATTACGAGAAATAAATAAATTACACAGTAACACCAAAAAATCTAATATTTAAACTATCTGCCATAACAGTTTATACATGTGAAAATATGGTTATTATCATATTTATAAAAAAAACGAAATCAATGTGGTAACTCGGTTGTATATTTTGGTAACGCCGATGTTTTTCAAACAAAAATAATGTGTCCCGAGCACGTGGTACAAAGACAGAATTTGAATTTATTACATTCATATAACTACAGTATGCTGTAGAATTTAGCATCAGTCACCATCCCTATGACCAAACACGTTCACTTTCATAACAGTACCCTTCTATTTTCGCCGCAGTTGGGTCCTTCAAACGCATTGACTGACACTTCTCTTAACTTAAGTTTTGAACTAGTTTTCGATATTTGTCAGTTACAAGGTTCTCGCTTTTGACCCTGTTCCGAATACAAAGCGAGGTGAATACATACGCTTCAACTTTATTACTTTCCGTTATAAGAACATATTATTAATTATTATGCAATCATTGCTTAAAATTACAAGTTTAAAAACAAATGATAATCGATTTCCTGCCAGCTTATAAAGATTTCTTGTTTGTAGGGTTCCGTAATTCAAAACCGGCCAAGAGCATGTCGGGCCGCGCTCAGTGTAGGGTTCCGTAGTTGCCCATCCTTCACAATAGACGAAAATTACGCGAAAGATATAAATTACGAGAAAGATTTCAAGCTCTATAAAAAGGTCGTAAACGCCAAAGTAAAAGTAATTACTTATTACCTTCTGGAAGTTATCGATTATACGCACCAGATTGAGCGAAATATTTTCATATAGTATGGCTCTTAACCAATATGTGTAACGTTCGAAGAGTAGGGACAAACCGCGGCACTTACGTCATTTAAAAAAATATGTATTTTTGCGATAACTCAAAAATGGCTCAACCGATTTTATTCAATATAGTTTTCGTTGAAAGTACTTATAAGGCCTCATTTTCGTGAATTTTTCCATAATTTTTTGACCCGTGGTTTAAAAGTTAGAGGGGGGGACATCTTTTTTTTTATTTTCGGAGCAAATATTTACAAACCTGCTGACTTTATCAAAAAATTATGTTTGGAGACCTCTATTTTTTTTAAAAGATCTATTCAACGACACCCCACACACTAGTATTGGAACGAAAAAGAATCACTCCCTCTGGTCACATCAAATTTTTTTTTCGGGTACCTCCCGTATACCTAAGTATACGGGAGGTACCCGAAAAAAAAATTTAGTTTTTATTTTACCGTTTACCAAATTTCAGCTTTCTAGTACTAATGATCAAGCTAAGCCGCGGACGGACAGACGGTCGGACAGACGGACATGGCGAAACTATAAGGGTTCCTAGTTGACTACGGAACCCTAAAAACGCTCTGCATGTGGAATGACCGAGAAGTCCCCGGGGGCGACAGTATGCGGTTCTTCAAGAGGGGAGTAAATAGGTTCTTAAAGGGTCGGCAACGCGCGTGTGATGCTCCTGGCGTCGCAAGCGTTCATAGGCGGCGGTAGCTTAACATCAGGCGGGCCGCATGCTTGTTTGCCACCGTCGTAGTAAAAAAAATATTACATCAGAAACTCGTCATCCCTATTGTTTCATCACTACATAGTATAAAACAAAGTCGCTTCCTTCCCTATGTATGCTTAGATCTTCAACACTACGCAACGGATTTTGATACGGTTTTTTATAATAGTGATTCAAGAGGAAGGTTTATATGTATAATACATTAGTTTATCAGCATTGCACCCGTGCGAAGCCGGGGCGGGTCGCTAGTTGAAATATAAATAATATATAATGGTTTTAACTATGACTCAAACTATGTTTATAGGAAAAACCTTGCAACCATAATGATTAGAGTCATGCCATCTTTAGGATATAATGGAAATTGCGACCACAATACGCCTTCACTTGAGGCTTAAGTCCGCCATTTGTATCCATTTTTGCGGCGGCGGTAACTGCTTAACAACACGCGCCGCATGCTTATAGTATAAAAAAAAAATAAGGAGGGATATGTTGGACGCTAGACCAGCAACATCACTGTGGGGCGGAAACATTCCCGTTAGTGGGTTCGTGCTCCCGTACAAAGCCCGACTCACTGATAGTGAGGGTGAGGGCTAACCAGCCCTGAGACAATTCAATTCATGCTTATAAAAATCAAACAGCCAAGTGCAAGTCGGACTTAACGGAGCGCTCCATTTTTAACTTTTTTTTGCTGCTGTATTATTTGTTTATAGCGGCTATAGAAAAACATCATCTATGAAAATAACTGTCTAGCTATCACTTAAAAACGGCAAAGAGGAGCAATTTCTTAAAGTTGTTTTAGTTTATTTGAATTTTAGCTTTTTTGTACATAGTAGTAAGTAGTGTTTAAGTTTGTTTTTTTATTATTTACTGTCAAATTGTTTTCCTTTATTGTATTATACCTACTTAGGTTATTTCAAGTAAGGTTTTATACATACGTATTTCTTCTGCGTTGCTATTTAGTTTAAGTTTTCTCTGTTACTTTGCTTGCCTTTTTCTTGTCTCCGAATTGAATATATATATAACGGCAAAAAAAACACGTTTGTTGTATGGGACTCCCATATTACCTATACATATTTATTTATTCTGTCTTTGACACTAGGGAATTTTATTTATTTAAACTTTATTACACAAGAACATTTGTAAAAATGGCGACTTAATGCCATAAGGCATTCTCTAGCAGTCAACCATTGGGCTAAACAGAAACATTTTGAATGAATTTTCGTTGTATTCTTTGTATTTAAGTATACTTATGAATATACGTAGGTATACAAGCGGTTTTACCTACTCATTCCACGGGAACACTACATTTTTCGGGATAAAAAGTAGCCTGTGTTAATCCAGGGCGTCATCTACCTTAATACCAAAATGTATCAAAATTGGACCAGCCGTTTGGACGTGAAGAAGTAATAAAAATACACATAAATACACTCACACACTTTCGCCTTCATAATATTAGTGTGATTTTCCATCAGATAGGCTGCATGCTTGTTTGTCACTTGTCAACAGGTCGTTAAGCAATCTCGGTCAACTTTATTTTGATTGATGATCGATTGTCCTTGTGAATTCCTGAAATCGTTTCAGCGAATTGGTCTTATTTAAAGTTATTGGTTGAAAGATTTGAAACTGACCTCACGAATGAAATCATCCAGTACGAGTAAACGTCCACTTTCATATGTTTAACGAATTGCGAAAAAGATGCTACCGTAAAACTACCCAACTATAGTCCAGTCCTTACATATATGCTGCTGTTTTAGACATTTTTCTCTATGATCAAACATGTTTCCTTAACATATATTATTGATGTTACTACCTAGAACAGGGCTATTGGGATTTGTTGGTATATATTTGAAACCTACAGTTTGAATTTTTCATTGATAATTTTTGTTTCAAAAACTACCTACTTACTCGAAAATGACATCACATTTTTCAATTTATTTTCGGGTGCACGCAATGAAAGCATGAAATAGCTATGTTACTACCTAGAACTCGGGGAAAAGTATATTAATCACTTCAAATAGTTGCTTGAAATTAATTATCAATGTATTTGTCATAATTATGAAATAATTATATTCTTTACAAGGAATAAGGCCTCTTAATATTATGACAATTCTTATCAATAAACTCTAAGGTGAACAACATAATTAAACAAACTTAAATAAAAACATATAAAATCACTGATAGAATATGGATTTTGATAAAAAATAAACGAGTTTTGATATAGATGATTGGACTATAGTTGGGTAGTTTTATGGTACATCTATACTATTATACAATTCTACATTTGTATAGCATATCAGTCTATGGAGAGGGGTCATTATATCAGGAAAAAAATCAATAGCGTGATGCAGGATCGTCTTTTGTTTGGGCGCTCGGCGTCATGCCAGCCTGGCGCCATCTGTTGGTCATAATTTCCTTTGTCCTCGCATCACGCCGAAACGACTGGCCGGATTTTAACCAATTTCGGTACAGGGATAGCTGGACATCCAAAGATGGTCAGATACTTTTTACCCGAGTGAGTTTTGCTGCCCGCTACGTGGAGAAAATCTCACTTCCTGCGGGCCTATGATGGTTCCTTTTATCACGCGATAAATAAGTGATAAAGCATCCGTCACGTTTTGACAAGTTGCGAGTGTGAGTGACAGATGCTTTATCACTTGGCCTCCCCTGACCTCGGCAAGACGCAAAACTTTAGACAAACCTGGGGCGGTAAATCGTAAAACCCCAGATCGCATTTATGTTTTTGCACAAGCACCTTCCCGAATCCACCGCCCTAATTTATGTAATTTAGTATTGATAAATAATAATAAATAAATATCAGGCAACCTCTTACAAATCGATCTAGTCCCAAATTAAGCTCAAGAAGGCTTGTGTTATGGATACTAGACGACGATATACTTTTTATTTATTTATTTATTTATTTATTTATTTATTTATTTATTTATTTATTTATTTACACACACAACTGTCCTTACAGGCTTACCTAATTCGACAGCATGGATTATTTACAAAATAGACACAAATACAGGCATAGTACACAAACACAACACTACACGTCAACTATTTATACTATTTACTATACAGCATAACATAAAACATAGAGTGTGGCCCTTGTGAATTCGCTCAAAGAACAAAAGAAAAGATCAGATACGTTTGCTACTCGATTGAGAGTGCGAAGCGCTCTGGTAAAGGGTGCTTGGCGCAGCAATTGCGTTCTGGCTTGTGGCTCCGCGAGCAGGCTGGGCCGCCGCCGTCGCCACACGTATTGCTGCGGCACGTACAAACAATACATACTTATATAGATAAATATATACTTAAATACATAGAACAACCATGACTCAAGCACAAATATTTGCCCTGGCCGGGATTCGAACCCGGGACCGCCGGCTCAGTAGGCATCAGTAGGCTCAGTATTACGTTTAAACAAACATCTATGTAAATATTTGCCAAATGCTAATTTCGAAGTTGGTTAAAAATAGTGACTGACTGCATTATAATAATAATGAAATAATGAAATTTATTCTGCAAGTAGGCCACAAGGGCACTTTTACATGGCTGAGTCTACCGGCATTTCACAAGAGGAGACCACTGTTGAGAAGAAACGCCGAAAGAAACTCAACAGTCAGTCAATTTTTCAGAAAGGATAAGTACTTAACTATTACAGTAATATGAACAGTAATATAGTCGAGTCTATACGTAGTAATATAGTCCAAAAATAGACGGGAGATGTTTTGTTATCTGAATTAATGAATCAAAATACGACAGAAATAACTGTGAACGTACAAGTCAGTGCAAAACAAGGGTACCTACTTATATGTAAGGTGACTCGGGGCTATTGTAGCTATGGGGTTATTGTATCTAATTATTAATAACCATTATAATGGTTTGTGTATATATAGGATACACAAGACAATACAATGGTCTGTGTATCCTATATATACGCAGACCATTATAATGGTCACAGGCCATTATAATGGTAATAAGATACAATAACCCCATAGCTACAATAGCCCCGAGTCACCTTAAACAGAATTTTATTGGTGATTCTGTTTTTTTTTTTAGTTCTACCTGCAATATAGATTATGATCGCGTAACATTTTGAACTTTTGTATATACTAATATTCATATATATAGGTTGTCTGGAAAATATTGCTCTTTAGCGATAAGACTACCTATTGTCTACCGTTATTAAAACTATTGTTTCTGTGTTTATTTTGTAAACATTTTTTGTGTGCAATAAAGCAGTTTGTATTGTACAATAATCTATTTAATAATTTTAAAATATATTTGTAATATTCTTTATATTTAAGCTTCAAAAATAGGTTTTTAATTAGATCAAAATATATCCCCAGAGACCCAGGTTCAGATCCTGGTACAGGAGCAGGAGAGATTTTTATTTACTTCTCAGAAGCTATAGAAAAATAATTATTTTTTCTAGGAATGAGGTTTTTTTTTTAAAGCTTATCAACATCTTCAGCCAGTCAATATTCTGACTGTAAACTGTTTTTTAACCACGGGATATGTAAATCAATAAATATAGAACAACCTCACCTCACACAAATCGAGCTAGTTCCAAATAAACCGCTAATAGGCTTGTATTATGGGTAAGTATCGGATGATGGTTCGACCATTCGACGGTCCGATGCGACTTAAGCAAGAACAGCCAGACATCCGAACATCCATCAAATTTTTGGCCAAGCTGAAACGGAGTCAAAAATCCTGTTGACTTAGGTATGGGTCAAGTAAAGATACCAGGAAGAGATCGCTATTCAGTGATAAGCTCGTCGCATGCCTTTGCGGTGTATTTGATATTATGTACTAACCAATATTTATTGTATTGATATACCTTAGGTCACTTCAGGATTAATAAAAACACATATATTAACAACTCTTGTAACTAGGTTATTTACGAGCATCAGCCTTGAAAATCGATAGCACATTTATGCTAATAAAATACAAACAATAGTTATATATGCATTTCCAATGCATATTTAATTAATTGACATCTGTAACATGATAATTATAGGTCATAAATTGCCTACCTACTAGCTGCTATATTGTAGGGTCCAAATCTAAATGTATATAGTCATTAACGTTAAGTCGGACCTAATCTAAATGCGCATAGTCAAAAACGTTAAGTCGGACCTCTCTATCGCACTTTACAACAAATAGCGAGTGCGGCCGAGAGGCCTTGATTCCTGTTAACAACTCTACGATTTTGGCCTCACAATATTAACTTTGTTGCAGTAGTGTTGTGTCAAGCTTTGACTAAGCTGATTTTAATGATGATACGAATTTCATAATTTAAGGTGACTAAAGGAATATTGCCACTAATCATATAACATAATGCTTTGAAATAATTAAACGAACTGATGAGAAAAAAAATGTTTCGAAGGAAACGTTGAAAAAGTAGTGAAAGACCAAATTTGTCAGGTATCATCGAGATTGTCAAAGTAGGTGAACTTACTTATTAGAAAGTAACTAAAAATCTAACTAGGTAATACTAAAAACTAAATTTTGTTTTAGTATGGCAATTATCTGTGACAACTAAAAAGGATAGGTACAATTTCGCATAATAAAAAAATCGGATTAAAATATATTTGACGTCCGCTCAATTAATCTTTACACATTATTTTGCACCCAAATGTAACATAAATTGATTCACGCCTCTGCCAACTTCTTTTTGCGTGTGGCTAAATAAAAAAACTAACCTCCTCCGTTGAATTCAATACTAAAAAACAGCACCGTTGCGCCATGTAGCTGTAAATGTAATTTTGTACTTTTTATCATATTACTATGAGTCGTTCATTGACATTGTTTTTTTTCTCGTTTCTTTGATATGAAGAGAATGTGGGTCGAAATGTCAAATTGACGCTTTCAGACGTTCAGGCGTTTTTAGGGTTACACTGGGTTATACTGCAAAATAATAAAATTTTCGTAAAATATATTTTCATTTTTTTAGACATGTTATATTATCGACGGTACTTTTTTGCAAATAATTCCGTTTGAATCGAATGAGCTGATACACATTGTTTAATATATACCTATGGTCATCTTTCGACACACTCACACACGTATCTCGTCATTTTGCTCGTCATTGTTGCTTAATTTTTTTTTAATTAAAAGAACAATAATTTATTCAGCAGAACAATAATTGTATGGCAGGAAAATAAACCATAATAGAGCATTTCTAGTTTGTACAAAATTAAAAGACAAAATTAGTGTTCATAATAAGTTTCCTATTTTGTTACCAATTATTTTAGTAATTTTATATAAATGTTATAGTTATGTTCAATATTTAAGGTTTTGTTAAGCTTATACTTTTTTAATTGTTTTTTTTTTTACACACATTTTATACATCACAGGACCCATACAACGTAAATCTGCACGACTTATTGAATTTCATAAAAAAACAAGCAATGTCATAGTGGTCCATCTAGTATCTATAAACGTTTTTTACTTTCTATTTAATACAACTGAGTTCATGTTATATTTTTTCGTGTCACGGTGTTGAAGTATTTAATGCTAATAAATCATTACATAAACAGTTACCTACTACGTGCTTTTTTTTAAAGCTGTCTTGTGACCAAATCTTGCGTTTCGATTCATGTACTATTTCTGTAAATTGGTAGAAATTGATTAAATCGATATATTGATTACCTAAAGAGAGAACCATAAAACATATTACTACTTTACATAGAAAGATCCAGTGAGACCGACAGCTCGTAGCTCAAAAAAATATTGATTTACACAGAAAAAAGTTCGTCGATAAAATCTATTCGATCCACAATTCATAATCGTTAGATTTGGCAAACAATATGTCTTTGCGACATCACTGCAAACATCAACGGAGAACTGTCAAATATTTTTTAAAATAATAACCACACTGTAGTAAAAAACAAAGTCGCTGCCTGCTGTCTGTCTGCCCCTATGTATGCTTAGATCTTTAAAACTACGCAACGGATTTTGATGCGGTTTTTTAATAGATCGAGTGATTCAAGAGGAAGGTTGTGTAGTTATATATAATCTGAAATCAATGTAATGGAAATCACAAAGAAAATAGGTAAAAAATAAAGGAAAAATATAATAGAACATCAACTGACGTCTCAATTTTGTACAAACTTATTGACAATGCTCAATAAATGTTTGAGTGTTGGTGTATTTTGCAGAAAAATCTTTGCCTACTTAAGCTCTGCACAAGTCGATATACGTTTACCTTTATTTATTAGAAGTAGTTGTAAATAGTTGTTTTTTCTTTTTGTACAGAATTAATCTTGTTTTTCTTGTTTTTATTATTGCTGTCTTTAATGTTTGTTGTTCTATTTTAGTCTTACTGTTTTTTGCTTTTATGTTTAATTGTGTTTCTGTGTTCCATGTGTTTACCGTGCAAATGTTTTGGTCATGTGAGCTGTAAATTTGCATGTAATTATTAGATAAATAAATAAATATTGTCCGTTAAATTGTAGTACGATTAAACACATTATAGTAATTAATATGGAAGTATTTATGGCTGGTTGGATCGCGCGTGTTTTGAAACGTTCACGTTTTAATTCAGCGGTTACTGGGTTACTGGTGTTGTAATGTAACCGGTTGCGGACGAAAGCGAGCGCGGCGGACATCGCTATATGTATACTACACTCGCGGTCAAACGGTACGGGACACTATACACAATGTAATGTCTTGAACGTATATACAGGGTGGTTGGTAATGTATGGGAAAAATTTAATACTTTTTTCTACTAGGCATGGCAAAAAATCTAACTCGTGATGGTATAAACTAAATATCAAAATTGCGTTGTAATTGAAGGTTGTCGCTTGCCTCCGGATCAATTTTTGAGTTAATATAGAAATGCCCATATTAAAAAAGCGTTACGAAGTCTGGTTTTAAACATAACAAAAATATACATATAAGTACAAAGCCACCATTTTTTTAGTGCTCCATACATTAGGAACTTTTTTCCGGAGTAATCCGGAGGTAATAAAACTGAAAAAAAATATGTATACATTAATGCCACCAAATGGCACCTTTTTTAAACTGTGCCCCTTAGAAATTATAACAAAAATTAAAAATGACCCACCGTAGTATATACTGGGTGTTGCCTGTAATAGGAGCAATAAATTAAAAAATAGATTCTACTCTTCAAACTGAACAACATTTGCGCAGTAACTTAAAAAAGGCAGTTTTCAAAAAAGTCTCTAATGTTTTCTTCTGTTTCCGCGATTGTCACACATTTAAGGCTCCTTATCTCTTCAAAAATGCTTATTGTTTTGGATATTTTTCTCTATGATTAAATATGTTTCTTAACTTATTATCGATGTAACTACTTAGAACAGGGCTATTGCGATATATTGATATACACGATGATTTTTAATCGGTGATCAGGTACCAACTTTTCTAACTCAGTAAATGATGGCGGTAATATATGAAATCGTATCATATAATCGTAATTATATGAAAACAAACTTTTATTTTTCTATGATAATTTTTATTTAGAAACCAATTTTGGCTTAAATTCCTTGTCACCCTACTAATCTGTATCTGTGAGCTTACAACCTTTTTAATAATTTAATGGCAATGACAATTTATGAGTAATAACTTGTCATTGTCATTATTTCGTAAAATTTCCCGCCAAAGCGATGATACATGACGTAGATAATTATCGTACTTCAATAATTTATGTAGGGTGACCACCAGTGGTTATTAGTTTTAATTATGTTTCGACTTTTAATTAATTAAACAGTGAGGTAATTGCGTGAGACCTCGCCTATTAAGTTTAATTTTAGCTGGATATTAAATATCTTTCTACTCCTGATCACCGATTAAAAATCATCGTGTAGGTATATTTCAAACCTACGTTTTGAAAAAAGTTTTAAAAACTACTCGAAATTAGTATATAAGTAGTATAAATAATATAAATAATATAATGTAGTATAAAGGTATCATTAACTAATTACTTAAACTGCTCTTATACTCATTTTTAATGATGTTTTGTTAGTAATTAGTTTGTTTTTAGAAGGGTACTCATAAATAATATACATTAAAACTTACATTATTACTGCGGCATTAACAAATGACAAATAAACATGCAGGCTGATTGAAAGCCTACCTACCCACCTATACATATTGGGTCTTAGGGGCCCTTTTTTGCGTTCTTTTTCCCAATTCGTATTGGGAAGAAAACACAACATCCTCTCTATGTATTTTTATTTATATGTGCCCACAAAATGAAATAAATAGCCGACAGTGTGCGCTTTTCTGTTAGATTTTGGACTCATTTGACGAACATTTGAACAACATTGACGTTTGTACCAAAAAATACAGTCGGTGATAAAAGGTTATCCCAAAAAACATATTATTTTCAGTTATAATTAATTACAGTACGACACAAAAGAGTAGAGATTAAAAAGTGGCAATACTGTAGTGTCGTTCCTTTTTTCTTAAATTGATTAGAAAGAGACGTCACTACAGTATTGCCACTTTTTAATTTCTATTCTTTTGTTTCGTACCGTATACATATTTTTTTTTCATACGTAGGCCACTTAAATTAAGTTTTAAATTGTACATTTTTCTTGTTGGTGTGCAATAAATAATTGTTGTATTGTAATTATTTGTTGCCCAGTTGTGGCTAATAGAGTATTCGGGCCATATTTGTTTTTTTTGTACCAAACTTTTTTTTTTTTCATTTTGGTTTGCACGCATCAAGAGCTCTTTCGATCTAATTAGGAGATAAAAGTGTCCCAAAATGTTAATATATTTTCTGCTTTTCCATTCCGTTACCGCTATAATAGGTCATATGGAAATGGTAACAGAGTGGAACGAAAAAATATCGGGATACTTTTTTTCTCCAATTTAGTTCGAAAGAGTTCGTGATTCTGAGCAGGAAATACCTAAAATATATTAAGTCTAAAAAAATCCGACCAAGTGCGAGATTATTCCATTGTATCCTCCTTTATAAAGTATCTATAAATGCATTTTCAATTACCAAATAAATAATATTAAATTTGTTCCTAAAATAGTACCTCTGTCACCTAAATTGAATAAACATATAATCGCAATAAACCTCATTTCCAAACTCATTTCTATCCGATGCCATAGTTAGGTACCAGGTGCAAAAGTATCAGAAAAGGATGAAGTAGTGAAGTATATCTTGAGTTTTCATTTTAAGGTTAAGAATAAGTAAAGGGTAAAGAGGAATAATTATAAGTCACTTTTAGTTCAAAATGTAGATGTGCCCGCGATTAACTACTATTTACATCACTACATAGTATAAAACAAAGTCGCTTTCTCTGTCCCTATGTCCCTTTGTATGCTTAAATCTTTAAAACTACGCAATGGATTTTGATGCGGTTTTTTTAATAGATAGAGTGATTCAAGAGGAAGGTTTATATGTATAATACATGCATAATTTATCAGCATTGCACCCGTGCGAAGCCGGGGCGGGTCGCTAGTAGAAATATATAGTGTTCGGTTGGCCGCCGCCGCGACTAATCGTCTCTCCTGATGATGAATCGCGTACCGATTCGAAACATGTCGAGCTTTATTTGACTTCTACGACGTGAGTAAACCCGTTTAAGTATTTTAATTAAGTATTTTAACTACTATTTAAGCTTAAAACGTACAATGTCTAGTACTCTTAATCTAAAATGTAGCGTGAAAGTTTTATGACATTTGGTACGCGGTCTATCTACTTAACAATCTACCTACTTTCGTGATACAATGTCTTTTTAATTGAGCTATAAAACTAATGAGGCTAGTATTATTATCATTACTTAGTGACTTTGAATATACTTTGAATATATGAAGACGTGTATTTCTCTAAAAAAAATCTACCACATGATTAAATACTTTTACTCGGTTTCGTTAAAAATAAATCTTCACTTGTTAAATACTTCAAAATAGCGAGCTTATTTTATGAAATTCTGGCAAAAAAAATACACGTGAGGTTGTGAGGGGGAAACCAAAAACCTCACCAAATATCACCAGGGGTGAGGAGGGTCAAAAAGTAGCCGAAAAAACACACGATACACGTCTATACGCTAAGCGATCCGAGAGGGAAGGGATACTCCTAAGTTCCCATTGTCACCATGTCGTGATCTGATGATGGGATCCCAGGGAAATCGAGGGCAACCCTCAAATCTTATAAGCACTAGCAATAAAAAGTAAAACTACTGAGTAGTTACAGCTTGTAAGATTTTTTTCTGTATAGTAGTAGTATCTGTATTTGTATTTCTTTCTTCTTGAGGTATGCAATAAAGAGTATTCTGTTCTAAGCCAATTCAAAAAATATTAATAGTAGAGGATCCCGATATAGAACGACCTTCACCGAGATGTTTATTTGATGAAATGTATTTTATATTTTATTTAATATGTCCATAAATATATTGCATATGGGTTGCCTAACAAATTGTAGTCCAGGGTATGTTTTGTTAAAAATTAAAAAAAAAAATGTTTAAACATTTCACCGGTTTGATTATTAGATAAATTCATAATAAAATAATCTTAATTTTATTTAATTTCAATTCAATAATCAGAGCGTTGTAAAATTCTAGCAGGTATAAATTTACCTGTTTATACCTGGCTACCCGACAGTTGTGACGGGAAAAGAATAGGCAACCTAACGTTTGCATATTCTATGGGCTTCATACTTTCGATTGTTATAAGAATTTATCTAATATTAATCAAACCGGTGAAATGTTTAAAAAAAATTTTTTAATTATTAATTAAACATACCCTGGACTAAAATTTGTTAGGCAACCCATATGCAATATATTTATTGACATATTAAATTAAATATAAAATACATTTCATCAAATAAACATCTCGGCGAAGGTCGTTCTATATCGGGATCTTAGACTATAACTAAATGTTTGCTACGCCCTGACCTACCTAGCTTTAAGTACATTGGTCGCAGTAAATTATTATGTATGCTTTTCATGTAGGTATTTTTATTCCTCTGTACCTACTAATTTGTAGTGACAGTACATTGACCTGTATGTCGTTCTAGAGCAGACCTAATTTCGAGTTCCCGAATCGATAAAAAACCGATAAACGCGATGTAAACAAAATGTTTACACAACAGGGCACCCATAAGATAGAAAAAAGGGCAATGTCGGTTAAGCTCTTTTTAACGTTTTACTATGCGCGCTCTGTAAACATCTCGGAAGAAGGTTGTAAGCGCCGCGACAGATTCCCTAAAATTGGTTCATTTTAGATAAGAACTATTTCTCAAACATGCAATGAAATATTGTCATAGCGTGCGTTAAAACAGGCTTCGAAGTGTCACGTTTCGGGCGGAACAATTCGAGAGAATTTTAAAGGAATTTCTTACAAAATTTAAGGCCTAGGCCGGGAAGTATTTTTTTTAAACATGGCGTCTGTGTTCATAAACTGGGTAAACAGCTGAACTATGTTTTTTTGAGTGGTGTATTTTTTTTATTAGAGTTCCGTACCCAAAGGGAAAAAACGGGATATTACTGAGACTTCGCTGTCCGTCCGTCCGTCCGTCCGTCTGTCACCAGGCTGTATCTCAAGAACGGTGATAGCTAGACAGTTGAAATTTTCACCGATGATGTATTTCTATTGCCGCTATAACAACAAATACTACAAAAAAAAACTAAAAATAAAATAAAATAAATATTTACCGACCTTGACACTTGACCGGTTTTTTTTTCATTGCATATGTTTGAGACAAGCACTATACATGCCTTAGCCGAACAAGGCTTGCCAACTTCGTATCACTATCCGTCTATACCTACTCACCCGGCAAGCCCTTATTTCCCGGCGTCTACAGTAACTACTTTTTGGCCCATTTGAGTCATGGGGGAGGCCTATGCACCAGTGGACGTCTGTGGCTGATAGATAGTTTTTTTTTTTTTTTTTATCTAGCCTGTAGGACTGTCCCACTGCTGGGCAAAGGCCTCTCCCTTTGATTTCCACAGGTCCTTGTCTGACGCTGCCTCCTCCATAGATAGATTATGTAGATAAAATACTTACTGCATACATTATTTCATTTCAAACGTAAAAAAGTCATATTTCAATTATTTTAAAAGCCCCAATACCAAATTTTGAGTTCCACAGTCCACAGAGCCACTGTTTTAATACACAGCTACCTTTTAAACATACTCAGTAAAAAAATTGATAAATATTAAACTCTGCGTAGGTATTGGAAATTGTTTATTTTGTCCGACTGTTTGTTGTTACGCAAATTATTACTCAATATCGGAGGCCGCGCCTCGGCACAGCTTAGTAGGATCGTTTTAAATCACATTCATTCAAATGATTTGAAAACTATAAAACGATTGATACAAAGATCAAAGTTAAGAGGCCTATTCCTTTTAATTTTTTTTTTCATATTATGAGAAAGATATTGACTTTTTGAAGTGAATCATACTTTTCCCCGAGTTCTAAGGTAGTAACATAGCTATTTCATGCTTTCATTGCGTACAGTCGAAAATAAGTAGTAAAAACTAATTTTCCGCGTGAATTTTGTCAAATTCGAGTAGTTTTTGAAATAAAAAATTCATTCAAGTTTTGATCTTTGTATAAATGGTTTAAATAAAAATTGTAGTGTGTACCCACATAGAAAAAAATACATTATATAATCACGCTTAACAGAAAATAACCAACGAAAACGAAGTTATGTTATATGACAACGGGACCAACTAGAAAGTATGCTCTTTGAAACAAAAAAATAATTTTCTAAATCGGTCCAGCCGTTTTCGAGATATCGGGAAACATATATAAAACCGGGTAAGTGCCAGTCTCACTCGCGCACCGAGGGTTCCGTACACTTATCCCATCTTAACTGGCCGGGTGAAGTTAAGTTTGCACCTGGTATGTATGGCGCCCTCAAAAAATCTTACCCTCTCAAAAAATCTTCCAAGCCGGCTTGTCCCCGTGGAAGACTATGACTGCAACCCCCCAAAGATTAAACTAGACAACAACCAAGAACTGAAAAAAGAAAAAAAACCGATCCCTGGAACACGCTGGATGAAAGTAGCAAAATACAGAGACAAGTGGAGATCTTTGGAGGAGGCCTTTACCTGCGAGGAGGGTCCATGTAAAATGTATAGTTTAAAAATAAAAATATAGAATACCTAATAATAATTACGAATATAAATATTTTATTTAAAAATAATAATAATACAAATGTAAATACAAAATGAAATAATGCAACGATAAAAAAAAAGTTAATTAGATTTATATAATGGTTACTGAATTATTTACATTAAAATCTACTAGCGTAAAGTTAGTAAATTAAAAAATCTGAATAATATTATATAAAATTATTGAAAAAAAATATTTTTTTTATATATATATTGTATAGTTGCATAATGGAAAAATTGGAATGATCTCTTTGTAATGAGTTTTGTTTGCATGGAATAAAAGGCTTTTTTATTTTATTTATTTATTTTTATGTATGGCGCCAGATACAAATGAGGTGGAAAGTTAACGTAACCGATCACGTTTGTTGTATGGAAGCCCCTTAAATGTATATTTTATTCTGTTGTTTAGTATTTCTTGTCATACCGGCAACAAAAATACATCATCTGTGAAATTTTCAACTGTCTAACTATCACGGTTCATAAGAGACAGCCTGGTGACAGACGGATAGCGGGGGCTTAATAGGGTCCCGTTTTTTACCCTTTGTGTACGGAACCATAAAAATAATTTTCCAAATCAGTCCAGCCATTTTTGATATATTTTCGAACAAACATAGAAAAATAAATCAAAGACGGACTGAGAGCTTACTCCGCTTTTAAGTCGATTGAAAAGGAGCCATGCGGAGAAGGATTTCTTACACTGGCAATGATTTTATGATGGCTTGTCAACACAGTGTCATTCGTGGTGCTTTCTTTAAAAGACAAATATTAAAACAAAATTTCTAAAACCATTCACAACGTGAACGTAATATTATTAATAAAGTGTAGACGTGTTTACAACACGAAAAACAGATATTACGAGGTTACCATAGGAACTGACAGGTATTTAAACTAATGTCATTATAGTGCGGTTGCGATTAGTTGCAAAATTGTTGCCATATAAATCTTATAAATAGCGCCCTCTTGACAATCCTCTTATATTTCTGGTCAGGCTTTACATGATTTATTCGGTGCATATTGTCAAAGTCAAAGTCAAAGCTATATATGTGTCTAGACATCAGAGCATCTTGAAAAAAAATAAAAATAAACCTAGTTGAGATCTTTACAAAACAAAAATCAAGTCAAATCAAATCAAATCAAATCGTTTATTTGCATAAATTGCGGCACGTTATTATATTAATCCGATAATGGCAGCTTGTGGCTTTTGCCAATGTCAGTTTTTAATAAATTATCTGATTAACTTAATAAAGAATAATAAACCATGCTTGTATTATGTTCGTATCAAAAAAATACACCGTAGCAAAATACCATGTCTAGAAAATCCCGATGTAAAATCGTCTTAACACGTCGCACTAAGGTTTATATTAGTTTACAAATGTACAGTTGCCAGTGTCTTCGATGGTTGACATTTTGACATTTAAAATTTTATTCTAGAAACATTCTAACCTCCGTTTTTTATTTGTATATTTTTTTATTTGCTGGCGATCCTTTTTGGGATTTATCTTTTATTTCTATAATGTTATTTTTTGTTTTTTATTAAATTGCTCTGCTCTCTGTAACTAACGATTCAAAAGTGCTTGTAGCTAGGCCTACTTGAATAAAGAATATTTTGACTCGACTTGACTTGACTTGACTTTAAGAGGGCTTGTGTTATGGGTACTAGACGACGATATACATACTTATACATAGGAACAACCATGACCCAAGCACAAATATTCGAGTTCATCACACAAATATTTGCCCTGGCCGGGATTCGAACCCGGGACCGGCGCTCAGTAGGCAGGTGCTTAAAAACTGAGCCAACCGCGTCGTCAAAATATGAGTTGTGATGGATACCTTTTATTTTAATCACCTGTAACAAAATCTTACCTACGTCATTCTATATCCATTATTAATCACATAAAATTGAAACCTATAATGTTTATTTAATTAGTAATTACCAACCCAAGGCAATTCGATAAACTTGTTTATTAATGAACTTCCGTTTTAACCGACTTCAAAAAGGAGTGTCAAGTCTATTGTCAAGTGTCATTTTTAGCATCAGTGTCATAATTAACCGAGCGAGTGAAGCGTCTCCATATCAGCTTGGTCTAAAATTTAATATGTTCGGATGTCAGTTTGGATTTCTGTTCTCGCCTAGAGGTCGCATTTTTACATATTCTCATGATATTTTGTAAGTAGCTTCGACAATTATATACATTTTTATCGATTCAGTTTTTAAAATTTTTCAAAATGGTGGAGGTGTTGAGATTGAAAACGTAAAAAAAATATTTTAACCGTTTCGAAGACCTCGAGGGCTACAGCTCATAGAGCCACTAGAAGAAAGAAAGAAGAAAGAAATATTTATTTGCACACACACGAACACAGTAGTAGTCAAAAAAAAAATCAAAAACATTCAGAAATTTGAGCCGTGTGCAAGGAAAATGGCCTGACTCAATAAGCATGTGCTACAACCCGCAGGCTGAAACGCTGATTTTCAGCCCGTACCTACACACTAGTATTATATATACTAGATAAATAAATAAATTTAATATAGATTACTAGGTCAGCTTGCAAAATTCCATAACATCGCAACGGTGTCAAGTTTACGTTCCTCATTTGGTAATTTTGCCGTCAAATCTTTAGTCCGGTATTACATAAGTATTTATATACGGTCAAAAATATTTCATATGGGACATTATAATCATATTTCACAGAACGATGTTAATTATTAAGTAAAAGTAAAACTAAATAAATTACATAAAAGAAAAATGTAAAATATGACATTTATGGGAAATTTACAATTATAGTACCTAGACAATGACAAATAACTTAAGTTTGTACCTAAAAGATAAAACTAAAGAACTAAAAACTGAAACAAATTAAATAAAAATACGGTTAAAATAACTCTAAAAAACTTTGCCCCACGGCATGGCCCCGAAGACGCTGGCAGCATTTCCTCGCTGAATCGCAATGCTGGTGCGTTGTGCGAGGAAGCTGCCAGCTGTTCGGTCACAATATGACCCAAAAGGAATAAAGTTATATTCGGGGCTGAGGCCCCTACACTATTTTTTTTTTGTATAGATAAAAGTAGGCCATAAGGCCTCTGCACTGTTAAAGTCTGTGTTTACCGGCATTGCCTAAGAGATTCTTAGATAATATGAAGTGCTCTTACTAAAATGGAACAAAATAAGTTAAACCTAATACTTTATATGCGTATTTCTCCAAAAAAACATATCTTATGACTGAAAGATTTTTCGACAACGTGAAAAGAAATAGAATCATACTTTTTTTATAGTAAACACGACAACAGAATATTATTTGTATTCTTTTCTTTTTGTATTTAAGTTTACCATACTCATACTGATTTATTTATAAAAAGTTTTGCATTTTTATGTTTTGTAATGACGCTTTTTTTTTCATTTTCGTCATCATCATTCCAGCCATAGGACGTCTACTGCTGAACACAGGCCTCCTTGATAGAATTCCACATGGGCCGGAGAATTGACCCGCATCCAGCTAGTCCCTGCAACTCTAAGGGCCTTATCACACTTGCGATTTGCGAGCGAATTTTGTATGAAAGCGATCACGCAGCGAGTTCGCCGCGACGCCTATTTGTATAGAAAACTCGCTCGCAAATCGCAAGTGTGATAAGGCCCTAACCAGGTCGTCTGGCTACCCTCCGGATGGCCTTACACTGCGTTTGCCGGTACTTTTTATACTTCCTTTTTAATGTAACACTTGAAAGCGTCTTGTTGATCTTCAGGGTATTTTTTTATTTCAAAATATGTAGGTAATACTAAAAATATTGCCAAACAAACAAACATAAAATCAATACGCCTATTAAAATTAAGTATCCCAGATTAACAACTTTTTTTTCATTATTTCTCACCTTTATTCTATTTTAAACTGAATACAAATATTATATTCATTCACTAAACTCTAACTTAATAATTCACTTCAATAAAAAAAACGTCTAAAAGCCTTATCATTATAAAAATACAACCACCAAATTAAAAAAAAAGTTATAACCATAAACTAAAACGAAAGGTTAACTTTCTTTCGGACAAACAATTAGGCAAAGGCTTAAGGTACGCGCAGCCTCCACACATTTCTCTCAATCTCTCGACCTACTGACACATATACCCCTACCCACAGTGAAAGCAAAATTAGCAAAAACCAATAATTACATAAGATTATCGCAATGATATTACCTTAGCAAAATTCCGATACGGTCACAACACGATTCACTGCACTTTCACAGATAAAATACACAAAAAAGCCACTTGTTTTTTAATTGCTCGGATCACTTGTCAAAAAAGCGCGGGAAGTCAGTTTTCTTTTTTTTAATGTTTTTTTTTCGCGGTGCAATGGATGCGTTACGTTCAAGTGGGCTCTAGAGCCCGACTGACTGCCACTCACTATACTGAATCATTCGCGTTGAACACAATCATTAATGCTTCAATAAGGCATTGTCTCGTCTACCTTTACCGTCTTCAAAATATATCAATGTTAAATAGGATGTCTATAAATTGTATTGATGAACTCGATTTTTAACCGAGTTCCAAAAAAGAAGGTTTGACCTGTAAGTATGTATGTAATTTTTGTCCGCGATTATCTCGCGTTTGGCAGAACCGATTTCGATGCGGGTTTCAGAAAAGTATTTATTACACTTAGGAGAAGGTTTTGGTATTTTAACCGACTTCAAAAAAGAGGTACCTAGTTTGACCCAAGAATTAGGGGATAATGCAAACGAGATGCAAACAAGACCTCCCTCCTATTTGAATCACTAAAAAGCAACAAAAAAACAATAAGAAAAAAAGAAAAAACTTAAAAAATAACTGAAAAGCCAAAAGTAACCCGTTCCCGTTTGATGTCGGTGCCAAACCTCACGTAAACTTCTTTATTGAACAAAAATACTCGTAAATACCAAATAGTTGTAATTCAAGGCTTCATGCGCGGCATCTGTTTTCATAGTAATAATTGAGTGTTTTGACGTGTTTTTGTATTGTTTCTATGTATTTAAGTACCTATATCTGAATCTATATAAGCGTGTATACCGTCGGCTAGAACATAAATCTTCTTGAGCTTAATATGAGACTAGGTCGATTTGTGTGAAGTTGTCCAATGTTTATTTATTATAATTGAGTGTTTTGGCGCGTTTTTGATATGTTTCTATGTATTTAAGTATATCTGAATCTATATAAGCGTGTATACCGTCGGCTAGAACATAAATCTTCTTGAGCTTAATATGAGACTAGGTCGATTTGTGTGAAGTTGTCCAATATTTATTTATTATTGATAAACATTACATATTAGTTAAATCAGGTACTAAAAAAAATTGGGCAAGTGCGAGTCCGACTCGCGCATGAAGGGTTCCGTACCATAATCTAGGTATAACAAGTTTGTTGTATGGGAGCCCCCCTCAAAATATTTATTTTATTTTATTTTTAGTATGTGTTGTTATAGCGGTAATAGAATAGAAATACATCATCTGTGAAAATTTCAACTGTCTAGCTATCACCGTTCTTGAGATACAGCCTGGTGACAGACGGACGGACGGACAGCGAAGTCTCAGTAATAAGGTCCCGTTTTTACCCTTTGGGTACTACGGATCCCTAAAAATAAGCATGAAAATACATTTTCCTGTTTTTTATGGTTCCGTACCTCAAAAGGAAAAAACGGAACCCTTATAGGATCAGTTTGTTGTCCGTCCGTCCGTCTGTCTGTCAAAGACCCTTTATCTCGGGAACAGGTTAAGGTATCGAATTGAAATTAAAACCATATATCTAATCCGGTTTACAATCCCTTGAAGCGCTGGAAAAATCAAACTTCTAAGTTAACCAAAAAAAAGATACGGCCGTTTATGCCGCAGAAAAAGCAAATCAAAATTTATAGGGTATTTTCCGTTGACCTAGCACTATTAAATTAGGCAAGTATTACCGTATTGTACTACTAGTTTAGAGGAAAAGCTGAAAAATATACATTTGTAATTAAATCATAAATAGTATAGGCTTTGTATAAAGTACGGGAAACAGTTTTCCAACGGTAAAGTTAAGTTTGTCGCTCAGTACAGTTTATTTTTCCGTTAGAGCAATACGCAGTACTCTCATAGTTCGTACGGAACCCTCGGTGTGCTAGATCGACTCGCACTTGGCCGGTTTTTTTTTATATTATTATGACGTGCGTAACTCATTAGAAGCGTCAAACTTGTCAAAAATTCTATTGTATTTTCGGAATATGATATTTTTATATTATACACTTTGACCTGACTTAAACAATACCTATATCTAATTATTTAAGCGTATAGGTAGGTACATATATGATAAACACTTTGTTTAGTGAAGGCTCCATATTCGTTCAAAATTGCTGATAGTTTTAGACATTTTTCTCTGTGATCAAACATGATTCTTAACCTAGTATCAATGTTACTAGTTAACAGGGCTGTTGCGATTATTGGCATATATCTGAAACCTACAGTTTGAATTTTTCTTTGATTTTTTTTTTATTTCAAAGACTACTCGAAATTGACAAAATTAACGCAGAAAACTGTTTTTTATTATTTACTTATTTTCAATTTCACGCAATGAAAGCAGAAACAGCTCTGATTGCTATCTAGAAAAGTATTGTTCACTTAAAAAAGTTGATTGAAATGATCAATATATTTGTCATAATATGAAAAAAAATCAAGAGGACTAAGGCCTCTTAAACAATACCTATATCTAATTATTTGGACGTATTTAGGTATTTAGCAAACGTGGTCTACTTAAATAAAAATATATTATTATTATTATTAAATTGTCATGTTGAGAAAAAATCAAGGTGGGCAGAATTGGTTAAGTCACATTTACAAGATTACGTGACTCTAGGCCGTAAGTGGGATTTACTGCCCGCTGGAGAGAAAATCCCACTTCCTGGCCAAGGCAAGATGTAAAACTTTTGACGAACCGCGGGCGGTAATTCATAAAGCGCCAGATCGCATATTTATCCGCATATCTCTACCCAATATTTTTTCGTTCCATTCCGTTACCATATCCATATAACCTAGGTACTATAGCGGTAACGAAATGGAAAACCAAAAATATATAAACATTTTGGGACACTTTTTATCTCCTAATTAGATCGAAAGAGCTCGTGATTTCTTTTCGTGATTGAATTACGAGTAGAAAAAGGCCTATATTGACCAAAACCTAAAAAAAGGGTAACACCAAAAAATTTAATGGCCCATGTTATTAATCTTATTTTGAGTACTTTTGGAATATTATTTACCCGATGGCGGTAAAAAAGTAGTGTTATGACTGTCTCCCTCGCACAGAAGAAGCTGCTAGTAATTGCAGCAATCATTCTTATTTCCATGACGCTACTGAAACGTCAATGGGGACTATGTCTGTAATTAATCATTATAATGGCTTTGCAAAACCAACTTAATGAAGATAATGATTAATATTCAACGCAAGACGATGGGAATCCCGATACTACGATGACACTTAATCGCTCGTTAAAGACTACCGGATCCGGATATCAATCAATAATAAATTCCGTCAATGTTCGTAATTTCGTCTGTGCATATTTTCTTCCTTCTTCACTGAAGGAGAGGCCATTTCATTAATTTAATCTTAATTAATAACATAATATGTTGTTTAAAAATCCAAGTCTTCAAATTTTACAGTTAAATATTTGTGTATAAAATATAAATGTGGAATTAATTGCAATGTTATGTATAAACTATAAATAAATGGCTTTTCTATTCTATATTTTCTTCGCCTACCATATATTTCTACGAAAGCTTAATGTATAACACCAAACCATAGATCAAACATTTACTCTATGGTGGAACCAATGGCCGTTGGGGCAGAAAGGTTCGTGAAAGGCGACCGCGGACCGGAAGGCCCCCAATAAGAAGGACCGACGACCTGGTTAGAATCGCGGGCAGAAATTGGATGAGGGCGGCGCAAGGCCGATCGTTGTGGAGAACTTTGGGGAAGGCCTGTGTCCAGCAGTGGGTGTCTATCGGCTGGTATGATGATGAAGATCTTTGGAACAGTAATAAGTAGACTTGATTTAGCATCGGGCGATCCCATTGAAATGAATCCCAGGGTTTCGATAGCTCAGGTCTCAGGTACACAATTACTTAATATGTCAAATTCTTTTTTATTATTAGAAACTATCGTTTACACTGACAGTAAAATAGATTTCATAGGCGAGAGTATGCTGCTACTTAATTACAAAAAGTGAAAAGAAAAATCGGTGAACGTTTTTAGGGTTCCGTACCCAAAGGGTAAAAACGGGACCCTATTACTGAGACTTCGCTGTCCGTCCGTCCGTCCGTCCGTCCGTCCGTCCGTCCGTCCGTCTGTCACCAGGCTGTATCTCAACAATGGTGATAGCTAGACAGTTGAAATTTTCACAGATGATGTATTTCTATTGCCGCTATAACAACAAATACTAAAAATAAAATAAAATAAATATTTAAGGGGGGCTCCCATACAACAAACTTGTTATAGATTATATATATATATATGTATAGGTACGGAACCCTTCATGCGCGAGTCGGGCTCGCACTTGCCCAATTTTTTCTTCGTGCAGTCTATTTCTTAGTAACATTGCTAGTGACATCTAGTGTCGTTACTGTGAATTGTAAAGAAGAACAGCGAGAGTTTAGCACCGCCAATAGTAGATCGTGCCCAATGGCCCCTCCCCGTAAAAAACCACAGACCTTTAATCAGGCTCACGTAAATAGGTTAGTAGCGTCAGTCGGTGCTAAGTCAGTAAGGGTATCTCGAGAAACTCTCCCACCCCAAAGAAACGATAATAATTTTCCAAAGCCCAAACCGTCAACACGGCCCAGCGGAGAGAGTAATCTGCTATCTCACTTTAAACCGGCGACAACTTCATCCACCAATGTTGGCAATGCCGCCTGGCACAACAATAGACAACACTCTGCCCCGATGGCGGTAACACCGCCCACGCCTAATCATCATTATATGCCCGATGTCTCCTCCCCACTGCATAAGGTTCGCGCCCTTCAGGCGCGCCTGGCTGCTCTGGAGGCGGAGATGGAGGGAGCGGACGGCCGCAGGGCCATCCAGCTGCTAACCGAGCATGACGCCTTATTGGCGGATTTCAACAAACAATATGTCTAGTACAACCAATAAGATAAAACCCAGGTCGTTAAACATAGCGTTCTTTAATGCAAACGGAATAAGGGGGATGAAAGACCAACTAATGGTCTTCATTAAAGACAACTTAATAGATATTATACTTATACAAGAAACATTTTTAAAGCCAAATCATAAGCATTTCAACATAGCTAATTATACCATTATTCGTGATGACAGACCGGATAGACAGGGCGGCGGTACTATCATCTATTATAGGAAAGACCTGCACTGTAGTAAAATCAGCCCTCCCGACCTCATAAACTTAGAAGTTTCAATCTGCAAAATAGCCCTCGAGGGACATCCTACAATAGTCATAGTATCTGCGTACAACTCTCCTACGCAACTACTGCAACATTCCGACCTAACTAAAATATCAAATCTAGGTTCTGCCGTCATTGTGGCTGGCGATCTAAATGCTAAACACACATCTTGGGGATGTGTAGCAAACAACAGGAACGGGGCAAAACTGTTCAACCTACTCATCGACGGCTTGCCGTTCGACCTCATAACCCCTAGAGAACCGACACACTATCCACACGATCACGAACACCGACCAGACATTTTGGACGTGGCCCTTCTGAAGAATGTAACTTTAAAGTTTCGTTCTATAGAAGTGGTTCACGCATTAGACTCAGATCACCTGCCCGTAGTACTAAGACTCGGCGCAAACAATGACAACACGGCCCTTCTCAAGTCCATCGTGAATTGGGAAAGGGTACGTTCAGGTCTCCTCAAGACACCCTCTATTGTAGAATCATTTTCGGACAAAATTACCACAACTGACGAGACGGACAAGGCCATTTTTGCCTTTAGCAGTCATCTCAGCGCTGTTTTAAGCGAGGCCTCGAGGGAGATTCCCGCGGAGGATATCCGCCGCCGGGCCCTACCTGAGGAACTGAGTGCACTCCTAAAGAGGAAAAACGCTCTTATTAGACATACATCTTGGTACCCTTCGCCCGCAAATCGAAAGAATCTCCGGCTGTTGCAACGCACTGTCCGCGAGAGGATCAGAGATTTCCGGGCGAACCAATTCGACGATCTACTTTCAGAGCTTACGCCCAGTCACGTGGCTTACTGGAAATTAGCGAAAGCTCTGAAAATGGACACCGTGCACTCGATGCCCCCTTTGGAAAGAGCAGGGAACACCACAGCTTTCGAGGACATCGAAAAGGCTGAATGCCTAGCCGATTGCCTCGAGGAACAGTGCTCCCCGAGCCGTCTCTTTATTAACTTAGACCACATTAGGGAAATAGATGATAACGTTGACAGACAGACAAGACGTGACATTTCAAACGAACCTCCAATCAAATCAGTCACCGCCGAAGAGATCGCCAACCTCATCAAAGGTCTAAAACCACGCAAAGCCCCCGGCCCGGACGGGATACCAAACAGGCTAATTAAAATACTACCCGACGATCATATAACTTTTCTCGCCAAGATCTTCAACGCTGCCCTCGCCAACTCCCACTTCCCCAAGGACTGGAAGTTGGCGACGGTTATTGGTATCCCGAAACCGGGTAAACCGTCAAATCAGCCCGCCTCTTATAGGCCTATCAGTTTGCTCTCCACTTTGGGGAAACTCTACGAAAAGATCATTTTAACCCGCCTAAACAACTTTATTAATGATAAAAACTTATTAATTAATGAACAGTTCGGCTTTCGACCAAACCATTCGTGCGTCGAGCAAGTGCACCGCATCACGGAGCACGTGCTCGACGGATTTACAAAAAGGCAAGGATATCTCCGGTGCAGCTGCCTAAAGACCGGGGCAGTGTTCCTGGACGTGGCAAAGGCCTTTGACAAGGTATGGCATGCCGGTCTATTACACAAGCTGTATCAGATGGGTATGCCGGCCCGCCTTGTCCGCCTCGTCCAGGACTTCCTCAGTCAGAGGACATTTAGATATAAGGTCGAAGGCACGCTTTCCACACCTCATCCCATAACGGCGGGTGTCCCCCAGGGCTCTGTCCTCTCACCCACGCTATACTCCCTCTACACAAACGATATACCTAAAGTACCAAATGTAAAGCTTGCTCTATTTGCCGACGATACGGCGCTTTTCACCAGCGGTATGAGCCTCCTGAGGATCTGTGAAGATCTACAGTCCTCCCTGGATACACTAGGCCAATGGACTAACCGTTGGCGCATCCAGGTAAACCCGGAGAAAAGCGCCGCCATCCTCTTCCACCCGACCTCCTACAGAGACAAACTGACAGACCTCAAATTACACGCCGAAAATATTCCATGGGTAGGAGAGGTCAAGTACCTTGGGGTGCACCTGGATAGAATACTTAGTTTCAAAAGGCACATAAAGGCGGTCAAGGGCAAGGCCACCTATATACTAGGAAGACTAGGGGCGATGATATGCAGACGGAGTAAAATGCGGCTTAGCAGCAAGCTCGCATTGTATTCCACCTGCATTAGGCCCATTCTAACCTATGCAGGACCAGTATTTTTCCACGTAGGAGAGAGGAAACTCCGCCCCCTCCAAGCCATCCAAAACAGATTTCTCAGGAAAGCCACCGACGCGCCCCTTCGTGGGGTCACCAACTTGCAACTCCACCATGACGTCACGTACCCCACCCTCATTGATTTCGTAAGGCAAAATGCTAAAACTTATTACCAAAAAGCCGCTAATCACAAAAACCCGCTCATCCAGAAGATGGTGGGATACGTACCGACCCCAGACCCTGCCCCAGCAGAATTCACCGTGCAGGTGCCAACAACACACCCCCACCTCGACCAGGACATAGACAGAGATTTGACTGACAGACTACAAATACTGACGCAACTGACGACCACTCAACCAGACACCACAGCCTTCCGGCGGGCCAAACTACGACACATCAGAAGACCCAGGAACCTTCTGACCGACCCCGACGACGTCATCACGGCTACCATCAAAGAATGGTACCCCGACGATTCGTCATCGGGTAGTGAGTCAGAACCCGAGCCTGGCGTCAACCATGACGCCGACTACTATTTTAATAGGGACATCAAACGACAAGAACGACGTAGGCAAAGGAAAAATAGGAACACTCTACGTGCACACCGTCGCCTCCGCCGGCGGGGACGACCGCCGCGATAAATACATTGTCTACCACACGACCTAGAATCAAGCTACATGACCTATAACAAACAGACTGACCTAAAAACGACGTTGTCAAGCTAGGTACACGTCCGCTGGTTCGAGTGCCCGTGCACGCCAGCTCACACAGGCTAGGCGCTGGGGCAGTGCGCTGCCTACAGCCTAGCAACACGATGTCGGTTACAGTCGTAAGGCTACCGAGCAAGCCATAAATTACGATTACGATTACGATTACGAGAGTTTAGCCACCGCGATGATCACACTTTCCTAACCACACGATCTAAATTCCAGCTAGATGACATTCACTAACAGACTGATCTCAAGACGACGTTGTCAAGCTAGGTACACGTCTGCTGGTTCGAGTGCCCGTGCACGCCAGCACACACACGCTAGGCGCTGGGGCAGTGCGCTGCCTACAGCCTAGCAACACGATGTCGGTTACAGCCCTAAGGCTACCGAGTAAGCCACCATTTCTGATCTGATCTGAGAGTTTAGTTCCAAGTTGGTAATTTTACCAACCACGACCTGTGGGAGAATACGTTTTTGTCCAACATAATAATACTGAAATTAATAAAATAAAATCATGTCAACTAATAATCTTTAAAATACGCCGCTAGATGACGCTACTATGCGCGCTTGCTCTACTTTCGTTGATTCATCGTTATGTTATTTATTTAGTTGAATATTGAATTATTACAAAAAGGATTCAACAGTTCCCAAAGAAGATTAAAAAATACAGATACCTCGCAGTTAAATGTTAAATCAGTGCAAGAAACGAAGTAAGATAAATAACATAAAATAAGGAAAATCGGAAGAGTAATAAATACAACCAGGTAATAAGATCACTTCCTACAGAAGTGTTTCTTGTAAAATTATCTAACAAGGGTGTCGTTAAATGTATAATTAGTATCGCAATTCGCAATTTTATGCATACAAAGTAATGTAATATTTATGTAAACTATGTTGCGAAAAGTCTGATCCGAGGTCATCTACTGCCATCTGCCAGGGAGTAGACCAATTTAAATGGTTTCTTTATTTCATACTAGATGTCGCTAGTTGCGAATTAGTTTAGCATAAATATTGAGAAATTCACAATGTTTCCTGTCAATTGCTAATGCATATTTCTTAATTTTTAAGAGAGTTCAGTATCTCGTCCTTGTGTAATGGAACAAATGTGCTTATGTTCTGTTAGTTATGAAGTTTGGCTACTGACTAGTAGATGGCGCTAGCAGTCTCTGTTAAAACAATTTCAGCTACTTAAATATTTAATATGTTTGATCTATGGTTTAATTAAAGCATTTAAAGCAAGATAGCAGATAGGAAGTAACTGCTCTTTGAATTACGTTCCATTCTGCATTTACAATTTCGTAACAAAGTTTGTCTCCATTTAGTGACTTTAGCGGTCTCTATTGTCAAATAGTTATACTTTTGTAGTTATTCCACATACAACTAGATGGCAGGATAGTAGGAGGCATTATTTATTTATTTATCGTATGGTGTAAAATTTACACTGCATGCTTACATGGAGGCATTAATGCAAATCATATGTAAAAAGCATTACAAACAGGGTACCCTGCCGCAGGGCCATGATTTGGGGGACATCGGTTTTGTTAGTTAATTTTATTTAAGTTGTGTACTGTTAATTTTTACTTGTGTTTCGTTTACTAATAAATATTTTACAAACAGTAATTATTTAACTATTTAATTTTTAAATTAACTCATGTAGAAAATAATCGAACTAACGAGAGCGGCTGAAACTTTGTGAACTGTTTAAAGATTTCGTTGGTAGGTCAGTAAACGTTAAATAGATGGCGCTAATAACCCTGTACAGTTAACCAGCTAAATTAAAAAGTTGGCATCTACAGCAGGGTGTTATCCAACTAACATGTATCTTTAATTGAGAAGGCTGCATGCAACAGGTGTAGGTTTGTACTGTCTTTGTACTTTCCCACTCACCAAACGAATGCCAGCTGTTTCACATGCCAGTGTATAATGGATACCCGACTATCGGGGTAAATTATCTCGCTTTCTATCGATAGACCATAGTAGAGTCAAACCACTTCCCTAGCAAAAGAACTGTCAAACCATACAAACTGAGTCACTTTGTATGGTTTGATTTGTTTTTTTTTGACGTGACAACGTCTTAATTTAGGTTGCGCTCGGAGTCACTCATGAAAAAATGTAACGCCCGCTCACGGTTGATGAGTGAGAGAGACAAAATATATTGACGTGACAACGTCTTAAATTAGGTTGCGGCTCGGAGTCACTCATGAAAAAGTGTAACGCCCGCTCACGGTTGATCGCTCACGGTTGATGAGTGAGAGAGACAAAATATATTTCTATAGTTAAAATTTGTGCAATTCTTATTTTCATTCATCGAGCATTACTGTAACAAGAGGGAAGAGGGCGGAAGAGGGAAGAGGGAAGAGGGAAGAGGGAAGAGGGAAGAGGGAAGAGGGAAGAGGGAAGAGGGAAGAGGGAAGAGGGAAGAGGGAAGAGGGAAGAGGGAAGAGGGAAGAGGGAAGAGGGAAGAGGGAAGAGGGAAGAGGGAAGAGGGAAGAGGGAAGAGGGAAGAGGGAAGAGGGAAGAGGGAAGAGGGAAGAGGGAAGAGGGAAGAGGGAAGAGGGAAGAGGGAAGAGGGAAGAGGGAAGAGGGAAGAGGGAAGAGGGAAGAGGGAAGAGGGAAGAGGGAAGAGGGAAGAGGGAAGAGGGAAGAGGGAAGAGGGAAGAGGGAAGAGGGAAGAGGGAAGAGGGAAGAGGGAAGAGGGAAGAGGGAAGAGGGAAGAGGGAAGAGGGAAGAGGGAAGAGGGAAGAGGGAAGAGGGAAGAGGGAAGAGGGAAGAGGGAAGAGGGAAGAGGGAAGAGGGAAGAGGGAAGAGGGAAGAGGGAAGAGGGAAGGGGGAAGGGGGAAGGGGGAAGGGGGAAGGGGGAAGGGGGAAGGGGGAAGGGGGAAGGGGGAAGGGGGAAGAGGGAAGAGGGAAGAAGAGACGGACATAATTTTTTCTTAAAAATCGATATGGGTGTCATCTCCAAGGTTCCTCGGGGTTACGATTACGAAAATGACATCCATTTTGAAATCCAAGATGGCGGACATTATTTTTTCTTAAAAATCGATATGGGTGTCATCTCCGAGGTTCCTCGGGGTTCCGATTACGAAAATGACATCCATTTTGAAATCCAAGATGGTGGACATTATTTTTTCTTAAAAATCGATATGGGTGTCATCTCCAAGTTTCCTCAGGGTTCCGATTACGAAAATGACATCCATTTTGAAATCCAAGATGGCGGACATTATTTTTTCTTAAAAATCGATATGGGTGTCATCTCCAAGGTTCCTCGGGGTTCCGATTACGAAAATGACATCCATTTTGAAATCCAAGATGGCGGACATTATTTTTTCTTAAAAATCGATATGGGTGTCATCTCCGAGGTTCCTCGGGGTTCCGATTACGAAAATGACATCCATTTTGAAATCCAAGATGGTGGACATTATTTTTTCTTAAAAATGGATATGGGTGTCATCTCCAAGTTTCCTCAGGGTTCCGATTACGAAAATGACATCCATTTTGAAATCCAAGATGGCGGACATTATTTTTTCTTAAAAATCGATATGGGTGTCATCTCCAAGGTTCCTCGGGGTTACGATTACGAAAATGACATCCATTTTGAAATCAAAGATGGCGGACATAATTTTTTCTTAAAAATCGATATGGGTGTCATCTCCGAGGTTCCTCGGGGTTCCGATTACGAAAATGACATCCATTTTGAAATCCAAGATGGTGGACATTATTTTTTCTTAAAAATCGATATGGGTGTCATCTCCAAGTTTCCTCGGGGTTCCGATTACGAAAATGACATCCATTTTGAAATCCAAGATGGCGGACATTATTTTTTCTTAAAAATCGATATGGGTGTCATCTCCAAGGTTCCTCGGGGTTCCGATTACGAAAATTACATCCATTTTGAAATCCAAGATGGCGGACATTATTTTTTCTTAAAAATCGATATGGGTGTCATCTCCAAGGTTCCTCGGGGTTCCGATTACGAAAATGACTTCGATTTTGAAATCCAAGATGGCGGACATAATTTTTTCTTTTTTGGCGGAAGAGGGAAGAGGGAAGAGGGAAGAGGGAAGGGGGAAGTACAATGTTTTAGTAAACAAAATATATTTCTATAGTTAAAATTTGTGCAATTCTTATTTTCATTCAATTCCTTGTTCCTATTGTGCAATTTAATAATATTCATATCAATAAATATTCTACCGAGAATAAGACGTTGTCACGTAAAATCTTCCTTCGCCCGTAAAACCGACTTTACAGGCAACCATTTTTTTATATTATTTGAATATGTAATGGAAACATATTATTTTTTTTATTTTACGTAATTGATGTACAAAGTTTTTCCATGGTTTCATCTATCCGCCAAAAACATTTTAAAAGCCTGACCAGACATATATGAGGATGCGCCATTTTGCGGAATTTCACTGGAACTAATTTCTTACACTGGCACTGGCAATGATTTTATGATGGTTTGTCAACAATGACAATGTCATTTGTTTCTTTAAAAGACAAATATTTAAGATTATCCAAAGAAAATGCCGAAAACCATTCACAGTCGTGAAAGTAATATTATAAATAAAGTGTGCACGTGTTTATTACACGAAAAACAGTGAGAAAAAGAGTGCATTCGATAAAATTGTATTACGAGGTTAACATAGTGGAACTGACAGGTATTTAAAGTAATGTCATTATAGTGGGTTGCAATTGGTTGCGAAATTGTTGCCATATAAATCTTATAAATAGGGCCCTCTTGACAATCCTCATATATTTCTGGTCAGGCTTATATTGATGCGTAATATTGTATCTATGTACGTTACCGCATGAAATAGAGACAAAACAAAAATATGTAAAGATTGAAGTGCAACAATACAATGAAGAGTCACATAAAAACCAATACCATTTTAAGACATGAGATACGATTATTTGATACTAATCGGGCGCAAGACTGAAATATTATGTTAAAAAACATCTTAAAATGCCATGTTTTATTAATTTGTAACATATTTATTTAGAATACACATGTTTGTAATGACAGAACGGGAATTAATCTCGTTCATATTTTAATCATCATTAGCCAAAAGACGTCCACTGCTGGAAATCAGGCTCCCCCAGAGAACGCCACGATAGCCGGTCCTGCGCCGCCCGCATTCATCGGACTCCAGTGACCTTCATCAGGTCGTCAGTCCACCTTGTGGGTGGCCTACCCATATTTTAATAATGTTCTAATATTTTAGATGCAACCTTATTAAGTAATTAATACAATTTCAAAATGGTCCCTGTAATTTAATATTTTGATAACTTTCTGTATACATGGCAGTTTCGTATGCCACATCGTACCTTTTTTTATATATGGCTGTCACTTCTAGATATTTTTAGCCAGAGGTATTATGCCAATGTCAACGTTTAAACATATCCCACATGAAGAGAATGGTCGGTTAAATTTTGGTTTTTGTGGGAGGATATAGGTCGTCTATTACATATAGCTTTGTGCGTGTAACATCTGTCATTAATAATATCACGTAGGGAACATAAAACAAAAAAACATATATGTTATAGACGGCGCACATATACCTGTACTATGCCTTACCACAAAATGTCACCTTATCTCATCTATGTCGACCTTATTTCTAGAGATATAAGAAAAAGTGTCCTTAAAAGCCTTTTTTCCACAAGTGGCCTTATGGATCTGACCAAAAATTGACAGTTGAATCCCTGCAAGACAGCCACTTTGCAGTTATGGCTGTATAACATTATTTTATAATATTTTTTTTGAGTTGCGTCCTAAAGGCATAAAGATTATTCGAGTGTTATTCCGATGAATCCCTTTAAATATAAGCGAATTAAAGGGCATTTGATTGTGTCACAACAGTAAGTACCTACATAAATATAGTACTTATTATTTATTTTAATTTATTCGTATAGCATAATACTTTCTAATAGTTTTAGCCGCCTTGTTGTATAAGTTTATTTGTTTTTTTTTAAATGTTTTCTTGTAATAATATTTTTCCCATTATGTAGTCATTTATACATATACAATTATAAGTTAAATTCAAGATCTTTTATCCAATTAATTGCGTCGTTACTGAGAACAAACAAGTCTGCAGGGTCGCCGTTATACTGTGAGTCTCTCCAACCACATCTGTAGAGGAAGTCTCGGGATCGCCCACTCCCAGTTCTGAGACTGTTGATCTGGCACCATTGTTTTCGAGGCAGAATGAAGCCAGGAGGTTTTGCCGTGGGATTTATACTTGTTAAAATTAAATCACTGAATCACATTCACACTATTTATTTCAAACTATTAAATAAAATATAATACATCAAGTAAAACACAATGTTGATCAAATAATTAATGACAACCAACTTCAAGATTACCTAAACTCTTATTTTTCTCTAATAGCTGCCAGTCACCACAATACAGCTTAGTATACTAAGGTTGTATACAGAATACTAAATCACATTTTCAACACGCCTCCTTGATTTAGTATCTCATCATATTATTAATTAATTCTAATTCCTAACTCCTAATAATTGTCTAAATCTCTGAAACTTTACCCTGCACAAAGATTTCGTAAGTATATCAGCAACCTGATCTTCAGTGGAAATCTTTTGTACACTGATAACACCTCTTTTCTCATAATCGTACACAAAATGATAACTTATATCAATGTGCTTAGAATTCTTGGAGAATTTGCCGTTTTTAGCTAAACCTATAGCACCAATATTGTCTTCGTATATTTTTACACTGTTTTCTATTTTTACATCTAGATCACTTAAAATTCCTCTTATAGGCAGCACCTCTTCAACACAATTTGCAAGAGCATAGTATTCAGCATGCGTTGACGCTCTTGAAACAATCTTTTGTTTTTGTGATCTCCACATCACAACATTCCCAAATACTTTGATAACTATTCCACTTGTGGACTTTCTGTCCTGTGTATCAGCAGCCCAGTCAGCATCTACATATGCATCCATAATTTCATTAAACGTTGATCCGAAAATTAACTTCAAGGTTCTTGAGTGGTATAAGTATTTCAGTACTCGTAATGCATATCTGTAATGAGTTTCATCATGACTATTTTGAAATCTGCTCAGATAATTTACTGAATAAGCCACATCCGGGCGTGTTCCATTTGCCACATATAAAAGGGCTCCAATTAAATTTCTATATTTGCATTTTTCGTTCAGCTTCTTTGCAGGTTCCAGTTTAAGATTTATTTCCATAGGTGTATTTACTGGTTTTGAATCATCTATTTTATATTTAAGGGCTAAACTCTCAATGTATTTTTCTTGGCTAAGAGCCATTTTCTTTTCTTTTGGTTTATAGTCAATATGGATTCCTAAATACTGTTTAACGCTTCCTAAATCCTTCATCCGAAATCGATCACTCAACATTTCTTTTACTTTTGTAATACTGGTCATGTCTTCGCCTGTAATTAATAAATCATCTACATATAAAATTATGTATACCTTTTTGTTATTTATATATCCAGTATATAAACAGTAGTCATATGCAGACCTTTTCAACTGTATACTGCAAAAAAATTTGTGAATGCAGTCATACCAATCACGTGGACTTTCTCTCAGGCCATACAGTGCCTTTTTAAGTAAACATACTTTATTTTGTTGAACTTCATAACCGTCAGGTTGATATATGTATACTTCTGATTTTATAGTTCCATTCAGGAAGGCTGTTTCTACATCCATCTGTTCAATATGCCATCCCCTTACACAGGCAGTCGATAGTATTACTTTTAGTGTAGTCATTCTTGCAACTGGTGAATATATTTCTTCATTTTCATCATACATCTGTTGGAAGCCTTTTGCCACTACTCTAGCTTTGTATATTCCGCTTTATTTGATTGTGTAGATCCATTTGACTTCTATTATATTTTTGTTCATTGGTTCATTTACTACGTCCCAGGTTTCATTTTTCTCTAAACTGTTTATTTCTGACTGCATAGCTCTCTGCCATTTTACAGATTCAGAGCTCTTCATGGCTTCTTCATAATTTTCGGGTATGCTTGCATTACACACGTTAACGTAGATAACATAATCATCATATTTTGTGGGTGCCTTTCTTGTTCTTTGAGGTCTTCCATGTATTTCCATCTCAGTGTTCACCTCAGTATTTGAAGCAGGTTCAGTAATATTCTCAATGTTTTCATTATTGTCTGGATCTCTATCAATGTTCTCATTATTTTCTGGATCTCTTTCAATTGTTTCAGTCTCTTGTACGGGTTCCGTTAGAACTTCTCTTTCATTCTCTTCCTCGATGAACTGTGAGTTGTAATCTACAAATCTCACATGTCTGCTTGTAACCATTTTATTTTCAACTAATACTTTGTAGCCTGTATCTGTGTATCCAACTAAGATACCCTCTATCGCTTTGGGATTCAATTTTGACGTTCTTCTTTCTTCCGGGATTCTTACAAATACTTTAGTTCCGATTATTCTCATTTTGGAGACATCTGGTCTTCTTCCAGTAAATATTTCATACGGTGTTTTTTTTAACAATGTATTTGTCAACAATCTATTTCCAATATACACTGAAGTTTCTATAAGTATCGGCCAGTATTTTTTCTCAATTTTCGCTTCTGACAGTAAACATCTAGTTCTGTCCATTATTGTTCTGTTGAAACGTTCTGCTACGCCATTAAGTTCATGCGTGTATGCTGGACATGGATTTATATATATACCTTTCTCTTTAGCCAAATTATACATTTCTTTATTTATATATTCTCGTCCGTTGTCGCATCTCAGTTCTTTTATTCTTTTTCCTGTCATATTTTCAACTAAATTCATGTAACTTCTAAAACAATCTAACACTTCACTCTTGTATTTAATACAAAACACTTTAGCTATTCTACTATAATCGTCAATAAAAGATACAAAATATCGTTCACCATCAATACCTGTGGGGTTCAACGGTCCATTTACATCTGTGTGAACTATTTCTAATAAATCATTTGCTCGATGTCTATTATTTTCGAAAGATAATTTAAACATTTTATTTTTTTAAACATATTTCACACTGTATATTATGGTTGTTTTCAAAATTTTCAGGCAAGCCGTTTAGTACTTTTAGCTGAGACATTTTATTAAGATTTATGAAATTGGTGTGTCCAAGAACTCTATGCCACATTTCCTTTTTTGTCATAGTACAAGTTGTGTATGATTTTACAGAGTTATTGCATACTGTTCCATTAAGAACGAAAAGATTATTTTTTCTTTCCGCTATTGCTACTAAATTTCCACTAGGCCCATAGATTTTAGCTTCACGATTCTCAAAGGTTATATAATTATCGTAATTAGTTATACATGACACACTCAGCAAGTTTTGTTTCATACTTGGTACATAATATACATTTTTTATATTTGTTTCTAGCCATTTACCATTTACATAGAAATACATTAAAACATTTCCTATTTTATTTGCTTTTAAAGGAAAACCATCTCCTACCTTAATGTCAATCGGACAGTCTAAGTCCCTCCATTCTGAAAAATATTTATCACAGTTTATAATATGGTCAGAACATCCACTGTCTAATAACCAAGTCAAATTATCTTTATTAGTACAATCTTCTCTTACCGGATATCTTGCAGAATTCATCACTTCAACATTAAATGATGTTGTAGCATCCGTAGCATCAACATCGTCGAATGGGGCGGTATAGCAGCTTCTTGACGTGCCTTGCAGTCCACTTCGTCCTCGATAGCCGCCTCTAGCACGAAAGCTTCCTCTTCCTCTGTAATTTTGTCCTCTCCAGTTGTAGTTTCCTCGAAAGTTTCCATTTCCTCTAAAATTGTAGTTTCCTCTCCAATTTGGAATCGTCGATCCTCGGTTTCTCGGGCAATTTCTCTGAAAGTGGCCGGGTTGTCTGCATTCATAACAGTTTCTTTCTGTATACATGTCCGACATGTTCTTTTGCATAATAAAGGACTCCATAAATTTTCCTTGAGTGTCATTTGTTTCCTTCTGTTGATATTGCAGAATTAGTTTCGACTTTATATAGTCAATAGATTTTTCAGGCATTGCATCAACAATATCAATTATATGAGCGCATCTGGGTGGCAGACATAAAATTAAATAGTTCATTTCGTCTTCTTTCGATATTTGTTCTCCTGTATTCTTAAGTTCATTTATGTTTTTCTCAAACAAATTCAAAAATTCTATAGGATTGTCATCATCCGCCATTTTTAATTGCAGCAGTCTTCGTTTGCAAAGCAACTTATTTGCACTAGATTTTGCAAGATATATGGTATCAAATTTTTTAATCATATCAGCCGCTCTTTGCTCGGAAATTATCGTTTCCAACTGTCTATCACTCACGCTATTTACGATATAATTTTTTGCTTTCAATTCCATCTTGAGCCAATCAGTATCAGTAATATTTGCTGGTTTAGTATCATTTACAATAGTTTCGTAGCATCCCTTCATTTCTAAAAGTATTTTCAGTCGATACTTCCATTTATCGTAATTATTTCCATCAAAAATGTGTAATAAAAATTCTTCTTTTTCATTTGACATTTCTCATAAATTTTATTCTTTGGAAATAATATTAATAATTTACGTAAAGTAGGTACGTACGTTTAAATTATTATCACAGTCTCTGCTACCATGTTAAAATTAAATCACTGAATCACATTCACACTATTTATTTCAAACTATTAAATAAAATATAATACATCAAGTAAAACACAATGTTGATCAAATAATTAATGACAACCAACTTCAAGATTACCTAAACTCTTATTTTTCTCTAATAGCTGCCAGTCACCACAATACAGCTTAGTATACTAAGGTTGTATACAGAATACTAAATCACATTTTCAACAATACTTGCATCTCTGAGTAAGTTGGGTGATTTGAGTTGCAAGTAGGTTAGAATTTGATCGCAGCAGGTCTCGAGCAGTATGGTACGGTGGGTGCCTCGACTTTAACCGATGAGGCGGGCTTGCGAATTCTGCATGAATGGGCAAATCGGGACGATCCACAACTTTTTGCGCTTCGTGGACCAGTGCCTGATGTCTTCTTAGTTCGGCGCGAGCTATATAACTCAACACAGCCAAACCAGAGGATTACATTTTGATGGTTCCCGATATACATCGCATGGTTTGGTTTAGCTATACGTCTATCCGATGCACATGTGCGCTATTGAGCCAAACTGGCGCGCAATACTCTGCCGTGGAGTAAACTTGGCTAAAACCGGTAGTGCGTAGCACATCAGCTGTTTCTCCCCAAGTAGTTCCCGCTAGTCTGTGGAGTATGTGATTCCGCGTCTGTAGCTTTTTCCCTAACTAATATGTGACGCATAGGTGAGACTGCGGTCTAGAGTTACATCCAAGTACTTTTGTGTAGGATTTAATTTCATCACCGTCTCTCCGAAGTCGATTTTTGGCCCATAATTTGCTTCTTAGTTGCAGAGATGGAATGTCGCAACTTCTGTTTTACTAGCAACGCGCTGCAGTCACCATTTTTTTAAGTATTTCCCAAGATGTTCCAGATCGCGACTTGTAGGTTGAACAGGAGCAGGGCCAGGACCGATCCCTGCGGTAGTCTATTGTTCAGCTTCCTGACTTTGCTTGGAGTGCTTCAAGGTAGACGATAAATTCCCTTATTGCTGAGCAAAGAGTTAATTAATGCCAAAACTTTAACAAGCGATTTCTCGAAAAAATGGTTTTTTGAGATGTGGCCGTATAGCAGGCAGGGGGCGATGTAGGTATAACGAACTAAATAAATTTAAAATTTGAAATTCCTAAATGTGTGTATTATTACCTCTAAAATCTATATATACATTTATTTATTTAAAAGTTCTGAATTATACTCAATAAGAATAACATACAATAATACCGTCGAGTGTCAGATCGTTCGACCGCGCAGGCTGCTCTCCCTACTAAATTCGGGTAACCGTTTCAACACGTCTGGCAACACCAGTAAAGTGCCATGCCCTTCCTCGAACGGACGGAGGCTATGCTATGAGCAACTGTTTATGTAAACTTCTGTCATGCGATTAACTGTTTCAAAATAGTGGAACTTCGCGTAAAATAACAATTCGCATATCAACCGTGTTGCAATAATGTAGACGTTAATATCAGTGAAACTATTAGTGCTTTGTCCGTGCGAATTACGATTATGACGATTCCTGTGCCTTACATCCTGTGAAAAAAAAGGTTTAAAAACATGTTTTAAATTAGTCAGTTGAGTGTCCCTTTTTTGTTTTCTTGTTGTTTACTAAAGTAAATAACAATTTCAAAACTCTTTTTCAGTTTAATAAAAAGCTTTAAATGTCGTGTGATTAAATAAGTCTATGTGCATGTCAATAAAAAGTTTTCAGTGTTTTTGACTAATCAAAAATGTCTGGTATTTCGACATGATTACGAATAAAACTAACAGAGTGCAAGCTATTAAAAGTAAATTTGAGAACTTGAATCACGAAACAGAACCACTAATTGTTAAAAAGAGTGTTCTTCGCGAACATCTGGGTAAACAAAACTCACTCCCCGTTCAAAATGGAAGCAGTTTCGAAGAAAACTTCCATAAGGACAGCGATAAATTGTCGACAAAAAAGGACAAAATGTGCCAAGAATCTGACTCATCTGTTGAGGACTGGTCTGCTGCACCTAACCTAAGTTATCTATACAATAGAAGTGATGTAAAAAGAAGTGTTAGTGATATAAAATCGTCTTTGACAAGGCAAACCAGTGATCCAGGCAAAAAACTGCACAGAAGTCACGCTTTCCGCTGTGATAGAAGCAAGATACAGCCTCAGAGGCACGGCAGTTGCAACGGGAGAAGCGAAACCAGTGATTTTACTCTAAAAATGGATAAGAAACTTAGCAACGAACGGTTAAAGAAGCTCGGAAACTTGCTAGAGGACCAAATGCGAAAAGAAAACTTTGTTGTGCCAAAAAATAACTCTGCATTACACCGGACTGACTCTATACCGAATTCCGAGGTGCCAAAACATATATTAGATCAGTACGCAATGGTTATTAAAACTAAGAAAAAAGATGATACTAAACAAGATGCCATGACGGATAGTGGTGTTAGTTCAGAGACTGAAAACTTAGACGATGACAAATCCAACCGAATAAAAAAATTGAAATCTCATTTTGAAAATGACATAGAACCTGAGAAAGACTTAGAAGAATCAAAAGATTCTATAACTGAATTGAAGGATTCCACGATTGATTCAAATTCTACAATTGAATCAAAAGCTTGCCTAGTATTTAAGCCTAACTTGTCTTCCATGAATGATGAATTATGCGCTTCCAGTGAAACTATGCGTCTTGAACGCAAGAACCCACATTTAGTCTTAACTGATACTTTGAAAAAGGCTCTCAAACAGCCGTTACCCCCTGGTCCGCCTCCGAAGAAACCTCCCAGAATACTAGTGACACCGGAAAAGAAAAACGCAAAACAGATGCTACAAAAATTAGAGCAAGTTTTAGAACAAAGAGAGGCTCAGAAAGTGAAGAATATCTACGATATTGCAGAAACTAACTTAAGTATAAAACGGCCAAAGGAAATGCATTATCTATGCACCGAAATTTTAGATATAACGCACAGAACTTTACTACCGAACCAGAGTCAAAACGATTCACTTTCCAACTGCTTTAACGCCTTAAATTGTGCCATCGGTAACTCAACCACCAGTCTCCCGTACACTCGATTGAGTGCATCATTCAACCGTAACTCGAAATTCTGTTCTTGTAGCGACGAAAGCCTGCATATCGCTACTGATGACTTTTTAAAAGAGAAAAAATGTGCAAAGTGTGTCTGTAATGATGGCAAGAACTTTAAATGCCATTTAAAGTGTCAGTGTAAAGAGGAGAAGTCTGAATTCTTCTTGGAGAAGGAGCACATATATGATGAGCCATTCGTGGAGAAGAAATATGGGACCTTAAACAGCTTGAAGCCAAAGCAGAGAAGTTTGGAGAGCCTTAAAATGGATGAGGTAAGGCTACTAATTTTTTTTACCATACTTTGACCATAGCACCAAATTATTATATTCTCAACATTTTTTTCCTAACTAAATTATTTCAGTACTAGCTACCCGCTCATACCACAGAAACACTACATTTTTTCGGTATAGAAAGTACCTATGTGTTAATCCAGGGTGTCGGCTACCTTCAAACCAAAATTTATTGAAATTGGTCCAGCCGATTAAGTGTGAAGAAGTAAAGGTAAAAATTTCCTTTATGGACCGTCGATTTATGGGAGGGGGAGGGGGGAGGGGGGAGGGGGGGGAGGAGGGCTACCCCCCAGTACCACCCCCACCCCGCGGAACCCCATGGTTTAGGAGATATTCATGGTTAAAGTTTTGAGGTTATAATGGCTCTATTTAGTTATAAAAATTATATTCTTGTTTCAAGGGGGCGTGGCTTCGTCCAAGTGGGCGTGGTCATTGAGGGGGAAGGGTAGGGGGAGGGGGGTTGCTCCCCTCCCCCCTCCCCGGTTTGGCTCCGCCTTAGCTCCGGCGCTGCGGGAAGAGTTGCCCTTTCGCCCTTGCGTGACAAGCACGGTCGCCCGTGCTCCGCTCCGCAGCTTCGGCTTGTTGGTCGCCTTCGGCGACCAGCCTCAGCCGCTACGCTTCACACGGCTCCCGAGCTAGTCACGGCGGGCGAGGGCACCTCTCCCTTCGCGCCTCCGGTTTTTTTCACCACTCTAACCTAACCTAACCTATCCGAACCAGGGAGAGCCCTAGATTCGGACTTTTGCAACCTAATATAACAAATCAAAAATTGGATTTTGGGATATTTTTGGATAATTATTAAAAAAACGACAAAATTTTATAAGTAAAGTAAGCGTAAAAATTTCGATTGGGGGGGGGGGGGGGGGGGTTGCCGCGTCAACGGAACATAAAACGTCATCTTGACGTCTACCATGACAATTCATCCAACCTAAAAAAGCTTGGTATTTACCAATTTGTATGAAAAATTGAAAACTTTAAAAAATTATATCTCGTGAACCGTGAGTTTCCGCAAGTTGAAAACTTGGGAAAAGCTTTGTATTTATGAGTACTATCTATAAAAAAAATATGAACTTTCAAATCAACGGTCCATAAAGGAAAGTTTATCCGAAGTAAAAAACATACAAACACATTCACAAACTTTAGCCTTTATAATATTAGTGTGGTATATACCTATACCTACACAGAGTCCAGCGTCTTTCCAAAGCAAACATTATTTTATTAATATGGAAAGACGTTGGATGCAACATACAGATTTTCTAAGGAATCCTGGCTTTGACCTTCATATCTATTAATGTTACCTGAACCTAGCATCGGCCATATTGTCAATTGTCGTTGAAGGATAACTGACTTTAATTAATGATTATTTTAAAATAGCTACGTATAACTGATCTGTCATATGACACCGTATAATTGTGTTATCTACTATTTATATACGCAGTAGGGATTCATGAAATCCGGTATTTTTTCTATGGAAATTACTTTATTAAATTAGTTAGAAAATTACTTATCCACTAGATTGCTTTTGGTAACTACGGCTACCTGTCACCGCTCTTATTTTATCATATAAATAGAGTCCAACTCAAAATTCGAAGCAATGGAGTGGCTAAGATCCTAAGTAGGCTATGTTATTAGGTATTTAGGTATATTTGAAGGGTTTTTATTAAAGCTGTATTTTACTAACCGGGTGAATCCGCATTTTTTAAAAAAAATCCTTAGTACGAGGGTAGTCCCAAAAGTATCCGACCTGACAAAGAAAACAAAAGAAAATCTAAATTTTTATTTTTTATTTTTCTACATAAATCTCCTTTTAGTTCTATGCACTTGGCCCAGCGATGTTCGATAGCTTCAACCCCTTGTTTGTAGTGAGATTGGTTGAGCTCGTCGAAATACCCATCAACCGCAGCCTCCACTTCATCATTGCTGGCAAATCTTTTACCACCAAGCCATTTTTTTAAATTTGGAAACAAAAAATAATCCGAAGGGGCCAAATCGGGCGAATAGGGTGCATGAGGAAGTAATTCGAACTTTAAATCGCGGATTTTGGTCATGGCCTTGGTACACGTGTGTACTGGTGCATTGTCTTGGTGAAACAAAATTTTTTTTTTCGCTAGATGTGGTCGTTTTTGACAGATTTTTTCACTCAATTGATGCAAAAGGTTAGCATAATACTCGCCAGTGATAGTCTCTCCTTTCTGAAGATAATCTATGAAGATTATCCCACGGCAATCCCAAAAAACGGAGGCCATGACCTTTCCTGCTGATGGAACGGTTTTTGCCTTCTTTGGGGCCGGTTCTCCTCTTCGAGTCCATTGCTTCGACTGTTCTTTCGTCTCTGGTGTGAAATAATGCACCCACGTTTCATCCATAGTGATAAAACGCCGCAAAAATTCCGCTTTATTGTTATGAAATTTAGCCAGACACTCGGTTGAAATATCTTCGCGACGTCGTTTTTGTTCGTCTGTGAGCAATCGCGGCACCCACCTTGCGCACATCTTTTTCATACCCAAATTTTCAGTTAATATGCGATGTACAGCACTTTTTGAAATTCCTGCCATGTCTGCTAGCTCGCGTACTTTCAATCGACGGTCATCTAATACCATTTTGTGGACTTTTTTAACTGTTTCTGGCGTAGTCACTTCATTTGGTCGACCACATCGATGTTCATCTTCGCAACTAGAGCGACCTCGTTTAAACTCTGCCACCCAATATTTTACTGTTGTAAACGATGGAGCAGACTCCCCCAAAGTAGAATCTAGCTCCGCTTTAATGCTAGTTGGACTAAAACCTTTCAAATGAAAGTATTGTATCTCATAACGATGGCCAATTTTCTCCATGTCTGAAAATTTGTTCACAGCGTCCACTATTGATGGCTACTAAACCATGGTATAATAATATACTCCGCCAGGTATTCCATTCCGAGACTCGCGAACCACGTGACTGACACAAGCCTACGTCATCATGCTGTTCACGGATTCTCAAACTTTAAAATGTGGGAGAATTTTAACCAACGGTGAAAAATATTTAAATGGCATTAATTTTAAGTTATTCATGTAAAAACATAGATAGTACAATAAAACAAATCTAATGAATTAAATCAAAATTTTATTTATCCATACAAGAGAAACTTTTGAAAAACGAATCCACATCTAATCAATAAACGGTGTTCGACACTTTAAGCAATTTTCGTTTTAATTTCTTCTGGAGTTGATTACTAACGACTTTTTTAATTTAATTATTTTAGTCTTATGTAACTATGTCCTCGTTCTGACTAAGCAAAGCAAAGTATTACAGCGAATTTCTAATAAGCATTTCTATTTGAGGGTATTGTTTTTGACGTGCTTGTGTACAATATGCCGCCGCGGTTGGCTCACTTTGTAAGCACTTGCCTACTGAGCCGGCGGTCCTGGGTTCAAATCCCGGCCAGGGCAAATATTTGTGTGATTAACTCGAATATTTGTGCTTGGGTCATGGATGTTATCTATATATGTATTTATATATTATGTCTATCGACGTCTAGTACCCATAGTACAAGCTGCTTAGTTTGGTAGTACGTCGATTTGTGTAAGATTGTTCCTTAATATTTATCTATTATTATTATTATATCAGCTAGGCTTTTAAAGATAAATTTTACGATTTTCGTCCAACTTTACTTAGTTTTATCTCATCAAACCCTACAAAAATAATGACGATCCTTAGCACTAACGCAGCTTTGTTACACACAACGCACCAGCATATTTATCTTTGCATAGTGTCCGGCCATGGTATTTCTCAAACTCATTTTCCACTGTTTGAGCGACTTTTATGAGCTCTTCACATGGATAAATCAATTTTCCCCTCGATATAAAGTTAATCCACTCACAGGAACCAGTTCCAGGTTCTAAGTCAGGTTCCGAGTTAGGTTCCCAAGATGTGGGTAGGTACTTTCCCATAAATCTTGAAGCGACATAGCCGGCAATGTATTTTAGTCAACAAGCAAACATAGAACTTAAAATTTTATTATTAATAGTAATTATTGTCGATAAGTATGTATACATACCATTTTTATATGTTTTCAGCCCACAATAGCAAAGCCATTCATTGGCTACCTACGGATTCTTTTTTAGGAAACGTATAAAATCTTATTATGGCCATTTCACTCCTACTCTTACAGTTCCGAATAGAACAGCCAACCATTTTCGTAGCAAACATTAATTACCAAGTTTACGATGTGAACAGTTTGGAAAACGCTGCGATTGCTGAAAGTAAGCGAGAAGGAAATAACAATTAACACGCGTTAGACAAGGATGACATTCAGGGACAAAATGACGGATTGTCAAATGTGACAGCACTATCCTGTGATGCCAGTAGTGTCATTAGAATTACCGGAACGTCTGAAGTTTATTTCGTGCATCGGAAGATATTGCTAACGAATAATTAAAAATGACGTGTTGTTATAAAATTTAAGATGAAATACATATAAATGAAAATTAAAGAATTATAAATATTTTTTTTAACTAATTAACCATAGTTATAATGTACCCATATAACATGTTATGTTGAAATAAAGTGGCAATGTTATTGTGACGTAGGCTTGGGTCACTCTGGGAATGGAAGACCTTGTTTTATTAGACCATGTACTAAACAAAACACAAACGACGCTACGTGTTCGAATTTCAAATTTAAACTTTATAAAATGCGTTCTTTTTACAAAGAGTATTTACTCAAAATAAAAACCTCTTTAAGTGTGTCAGGTCGGGTACTTCTGGGACTGCCCTCGTACCTACCTCATATCTAGGCCATCACTAGACCAAATAAGTTGACAAAAAGTAGACGTAAGATTTTACGATTAAAAATACCCATCTAAAGTTAACGTAACGTTATCATTTAATAAGCTGAATACAAAATAAAAAAAAACCTATCCAACCAAACATAGCTAAAAAATATTACGTTAGATAAAGGCTTTCGTTTAAAAAACACGCATTCAAATCAGTCCATCCGTTTGGGAGCTACGATGCCACAGACAAACACACATACATAATTGTTAAACTTATAACACCCCTTTTTTAACAGGCTTAAAACATCATTATTGGCATTTTATTTCAAATCTTTCGTTCTTTTTCCACCTAATCATGTATTGTATTTATCTACATACCTACTTAGAGTTCATTGACCCGTGTTAACAGTACAATTGCAAATTATTGTATCGCATGTGTCGTACTTAAGACAACGTACGAAGAATTGGCCAAATTATATGTAAGAGTGGAATCTGTTGGTAGCAATTGACCAATTTTGTACAGTAACTGCCACAAATTTAATAAATTGAGATAAATTGACGAATTTTAAGTCTACTGGGCCCTGTGTCATATAACTTACAATTTTCAGTGACAGACGATAGGTGACAAGTTGACAATTGAACGTTTCATAAAATATTTGTCTAGAAATATTTGTTATCAGAAAAACTGACATGTTTGTCAAATTGTTACGACAATTCGACATTTTTGCGTTTCATAAATAAATTGGGCAAGTGCGAGCCCGACTCGCGCATGAAGGGTTCCGTACCTATACATATATATATAATCTATAACAAGTTTGTTGTATGAGAGCCCCCCTTAAATATTTATTTTATTTTATTTTTAGTATTTGTTGTTATAGCGGCAATAGAAATACATCATCTGTGAAAATTTCAACTGTCTAGCTATCACCGTTGTTGAGATACAGCCTGGTGACAGACGGACGGGCAGACGGACGGGCGGACGGACGGACGGAAGAACGGACGGACGGTCGGACAGCGAAGTCTCAGTAATAGGGTCCCGTTTTTACCCTGGTACGGAACCTTAAAGGAACCCTAAAAAACACTGGTGACAATGAAAATCGGACAAATCATGGATGGAGGATAAGATTCGTTACTGTTATCGACTTTCGGTTGGCGTTGTGTACGATTTTAATAGAGGCCCTCATCATCATCATCATCATCAGCCCGGAGTCGTCCACTGCTGGACATAGGCCTTCCCCAGTTCGCGCCACAGGAAGAGAATCTCAGGCCATGTTTTGCTGCAATTTGTGGCCCAGCCATTATTTGCATCTTGCTCTAGCGTAGGGTGACAGAGAAGGACGGCTATTGTTGCCGGCCACAAATTGCAGCAAAATATGGCCCGTTTAGAAGCCCCTTTAAAGCAATTATCGGACTATAGCAACCATCAATATATTTGCGTTTCAAAAGCATAACAATACAATAGAATAGGGCTTATGGGTTTTGCACATCTCGACAAGAGATAGGTCGCGCCACATAAAAAGAGCGCTTTCGATCTTCTTGCGCACGCGCAGTACAAGATGACTACGTGCAATAAGTTTGACAGCGCTCTTTTTAAGTGACGGGACCAAGTGTAAATTATTTTTGAGGCCGAATGAAAAGACTAAAAAGAATCAATCAAGGACTGTCTACTATTGTTCTGAATTGCATCAAAATCCGTTCAGCCGTTACGCCGGAATGTAGTAATCTGCAAACAGACTTTCGATTTTAATTGTTTATTGTTCAATGCTATTAAGAACGGATGGGTTCTCTACTTTATTTACTAACCCTTAGTAAGCTTTAGCTTACGAGAAAGAGGAAGGCCAAGAATAAGTTACATTAAACAAATTAAAGAGAAGATAGACGTCAGGTCGTATAGGGAAGTCAAGGAAATAGCTATGGATAGAGTTAGATGAAGAAGACTACCTGCTTCATCAGCAGGCATGGGATATTCGGATGATTTTATACCTAACATTTGGCGTCGACGCTGAAGTTGCTGGAGTTGTATGGAGATGGACTCGAATTAATTTAATGGGTCGATCAACTATTTTCTGCCACTCGTTGCCATGGTTATGTCCCTGTCACTTTTTAAAACAACAATTTTCCGTGGTTATATTTAGCAAAAGCTTTGTAATTTAAGCAGTTATAGGACCATCTCCTGACAATACCAGTACTATAAATTATCAACACTTTTCTTAGTAATCATTATTGTCCCCTGGGTCACGTGACAGAATAACAGCAATAAAAGTTGATCGATCCTAATGCCACATGCATAAACATGGACGCAACTAAACGGTGGCCGCCGTGTTGATACTTTAATATGTTCTGCCGTACCATATCGTTGGTGCGCGCGGGTCGCTTTACATGCTCCGTCTAGTGGGGGTTGTCTGTGTACCTAATACATAGTATCCAGGCATCTAGATAATGATAGGCTAGTTTTCTGGCTCGTTGCACTCGATGTCGCGCGAGAAATACTACCCGTCACTTTCTTCTCAATACCGTGCGAGCGAGACAGGTGACGCTATCGCGCGACAAGCGAAGTCGCGCCATGCAACGCAAAAAGAACAGTGGTACAATATCCATACTAAATCCGCCTTAGTAATAGTCCGACTATTTGTATAGAATCTTTTTTTATCGATTCATATTTTTTATATGGTAATACCACTATTACTATTTTTTTATTTATAAAAATAGTCCGACTGTCATCATCATCATCATCATCTCAGCCATAGGACGTCCACTGCTGAACATAGGCCTCCCCTTTGGACTTCCATATATACCGGTTGGAAGCGACCTGCATCCAGCGCCTTCCGGCGACCTTCACAAGGTCATCTGTCCATCTCGTAGGTGGACGTCCTACGCTGCGCTTGCTGGTCCGAGGTCTCCACTCGAGCACTTTACGGCCCCATCGGCCATCTGCTCTGCGTGCTATGTGGCCTGCCCATTGCCACTTCAACTTGCTAATCCGGTGAGCTATATCGGTCACTTTAGTTCGTCTACGGATTTCCTCATTTCTGATTCGATCACGTAGAGACACCCCGAGCATAGCCCTCTCCTTTGCTCGTTGAGCGACTTTGAGCTTTGAGATGAGGCCGATAGTGAAAGACCACGTTTCGGTGCCGTAAGTCATCACTGGTAACACACATTGGTTGAAGACTTTCGTCTTGAGGCACTGAGGTATGTCGGACGAAAAGACATTGCGTAGTTTCCCGAACGCTGCCCAGCCGAGTTGGATTCGGCGGTTGACCTCTTTCTCGAAGTTGGACCTACCTAATTGGACCACTTGTCCTAGGTAGATGTATGAGTCAACAACTTCGAGTACCGAGTTTTCAACAGAGACTGGGATGGGCACAACCTTGGCATTTGACATGAGTTTCGTCTTGTCCATGTTCATTTTTAAGCCCACCCGTTGAGAAACTCGATTGAGGTCATCGAGCATCATGCTGAGTTCCTCCATCGACTTAGCCATGACTACGATGTCGTCGGCAAACCGAAGGTGAGTGATGTATTCGCCATTGATGTTGATGCCAAGTCCTTGCCATTCCAGGAGCTTGAAGGCGTCTTCCATAACGGCCGTAAACAGTTTCGGGGACACAACGTCCCCCTGTCTCACGCCTCTTCTCAATGGAATGGCCTTTGTGCTCTGCTCCTGAACTCGGACCGACATGGTGGCGTTACTATACAAACACTTCAACACTTCAATGTACCGATAGTCAATATGGCATCGCTGAAGTGACTCGAGCACCGCCCATGTTTCCACCGAATCGAAGGCTTTCTCATAGTCCACAAACGCTAAGCATAATGGCAAGTTATACTCTTCAGTCTTCTGTATAACTTGCCGCAGCGTATGTATGTGGTCTATGGTACTATAGCTTCTTCGGAAACCGGCTTGTTCGGGAGGCTGGAAGTCATCAAGTCTATGTTCGAGACGGTTCGTGATGACCCTTGAAAACAACTTATAAACATGGCTTAGAAGCGTGATGGGCCTGTAGTTCTTCAATAGGCTGTTATCACCTTTCTTGAAGAACAGTACCACCTCGCCTCTATTCCATGCTTCAGGCGTTTTGCCCTCGGACAAGACGGAATTAAAGAGCTTCTGGAGGACCTTAAGTACCGGTGTTCCACCCGCTCTCAGAAGAAGTCCGACTGTACAGTGACCAAAAAGAGTAGAAATTAAAAAGTGGCAATACTGTAGTGTCGTCCCCTATTTCTTAGATTGATTAGAAAGGGACGACACTACAGGAATGTATGATTTTCTGCGCTCTGACCTGCCTATGCTCTTTTAAAATGAGGAACTTTTTTCAAATGAATTTTTTTATCACAAATTAGATATTTCCGAAAATGTTAAAATGTGGTTTCAAATTAAAAGTCCTAGTTAAAAAAAGAATGGTTGTCAATTGTATTGTGAAAACATTTTACGCTTAAATTTACTGTTTTTGCAACAACCTATCGTATCGCTCAAGGCCAGCCGACGGCCTTATGGCAAACAAGTTCTATAAATATATCTACAATATAGGTATCGATATTGTTAATGATCTAAAGAACTAGTCTAGTCCCTCGAGTGAAGGTTTCCAACGCGAACGCGACGACATAATTTTAAATTTAAGGGACAATCTTACACAAATCGACCTAGTCCCAAACTAAGCAAAGCTTGTACTATGGGTACTAGACGACGATATACATAATATACATATAAAATCCATGACCCAGGAACAAATATTCGAGTTGGTCACACAAACCGGGATTCGAACCCAGGGCCGCTGGCTCAGTAACCAGGTGCACTACATACTGCGCCAATCGCGTGGTCAAAATGAAAAACGAAATGTGTCTCGTTAATTTTCTATCCTCGCTCTCGACTCGCATTTGAAAGAAAGAAAGAAAGAAAACACATTTATTGCAGCGAAGAAGACGCACCACCATTACAAAGAACTTAAAAACTAAATCATGCACTTAACATACAATATCATAAACTTAATTTGAACATTTGGCCGGTTTTTTGCGTTAAAACTTACACTAGAGGCCCAGAACTTGATTCCCGTTCGGTCTCCAGTTAAATAAAAATGGAATGTAATGTTTGCTTCCCAGCGTCTTGCTCATGTGAAAAAATGTTGGAGTTCCTGTTTGGGATTCTATTTTTGTTGTTTTATTGGGAGAAGAGGGTTGTTAATACCGAGGGGTAATAAGAACCACCCCTGTTATGTATTATACAGATAGTTGACTGAGTGAGCGAATCCTTCTCAGCTTGGCAGAAAATTCTTTCGTATGTCCGTTTCTCCGGATTTCCTGCTGTTCTCGCCTAGAGGTCGCATTTGTCAACCGGTTCTCGTTAAATTGTAAGCTGGTTCAATCATTGTTTGTTTTTTTAAGGAATCAGTTTTACGAAATTTTTCAAAATGGCGGAGAAATGGGGGTTGAATAGGAAAACTTACATGTTCTTATAACAAAACGGGACTTAATCGAAGTTCTCCCGTCGAGACCATGAGCATAAAAAGAATGACATATTTTAGCTATTTCGAAAATAATTGTCCCGAGGTCTTTTTCAACAACGCAACTTTCTCAATCGCTTTTTTTTCTAGTTATGTACGGCTAACTGCGACTAAATTAATTCCCACTTTTTGGTCCTTACCCAAAATCCTTTGCCAATTAGGTCGCGCCGATGGCCAAATTCGGCGCGTCACATAACGTCCTGAATTGTTCTCAATGTCTGTATTTATTTATTTATTTATTTATTACTACCTGCGCCGCGCGGTGTTAACCCTCATCCCACAGTAGCACTCCTTTTTTTTTCGGGATAAAAAGTAGCCTATGTGTTAATCCAGATTCCAGGGTGTCAGCTACATACCAAAATTTATCAAAATTGGTCCAGCCGTTTAGCGTGAAGAAGAATCAAACATACACATAAACACACTCACAAACTTTCGCCTTTACAATATAAGTGATTTGAAAAATTAATTAAAATGATCAATACGAAAATTAAGGGTCTCTTATACGAGTAATATTATAGAACTATATTTCTACTAAACTACACAAAAAACCGGACAAGTGCGAGTCGGACTTGCGCACCGCGGGTTCCGTACAAACACTTCCCATCTTAACTGGCCGGGTTAAGTTTGCACCTGGTATGTATGGCGCCGGGTCAAATAACGTGCAAAGTTATAGTTGTATTTATCTAAGCTGACCTAATCCACTTAAGAACTGAATACCATTGAACAAACCACAACTGGTAAACCGCAAATTAAGATAACGAGCTCGTAGCTTTTAAGCAGATTGTAACCACCTTGGAAGGTTAATATAGATTATCGACTCTATTTCCTTGGACATTAGACTACAAAATGCACTAACAGAATAATGGTGATCATAACTTTTTGGAACTTTACAACCGTCCGTCCCTGGTCAAGAACGTATTCTCTTGAAAAAGGACTATGATCTCTCGTCAACAAACATTTTAAACCTATTCAACAAGGAATAAGGCTGAAAATTCAATATCCACGCAATGTAGTTCTAACCTTTTTTTGTAAGTAACTGGTTGGCGCCAGGTTCGCGTTTATGAGAACAAAAGCAGATAGGATTGTATTAGACACAATGCTATTGTGAATGCAGGTAAGAGGATTAGCTCAGCTTGTAATACTTTAACTATAAGAGGATTAGCTCAGCTTGTAATACTTTAACTATAACGCAACCTATCACGTTTGTTGCATGGTGAAAATTCCAACTGTCTAGCTATCGCGGTTCATGAGATACCGCCTGGTGACAGACGGACAGACAGACGGACGGACAGCGAAGTCTTAGGTCCCGTTTTTTACCCTTTAGGTAAGGAACCGGTATTTCTCACAGAAGGGAAAAGTTCTTGTAATCCTTTGTCATTAGGACACGCCGATGTCCAAATTCGACGCGTCACACAACACCCCGAATCCTCAATGTCCGCAGGGTAAACTCCCACGCGGCCAAGCGCGACCGGCCTTCCTGTGCGTTCCGCTCGGCTGCCACGAGGTGTCGTCTTACTCGACAAATAAGATCACAAAGTCGTTAATTTCCAGATGATTATAGGTTTTTTTTTTCTTATTCATTAACTCACCAGCGATTGACGTTAGTAACACCTGATGATAAGTAACTACGGGGTCTATTCTATGATGTAGCTCACTGGTTCAGCAACAGCCTATTCACTCTTGTCCTGAAATAAACACTTCCAGAAAAGATTACCAACTTCAATGAGCTACATGGGTAGGTATATCTTGTTTTTTATCGATTTTCTCAAAAAAAATTATAGATTCAATGCACATGGGACTATCTCTTAAGTATGATCTAGCTAAAAAAACATCAAATTTGATTCAGACTTGGCGGAATGATCGCGTATGATACATAAAAAAAAACATAGTCGAAATGAAAAATTTGTCATGAGGAATGGATGCATTACATTTTTAATTTTAGTAGTTTAAATTTATGTAGGAATGAGGCTCATTCCTAGAAAAAAATTACAGATTTCTTTAAGTATAGAAGCCTAAAAAAAAGATGAACATGATTTTTTCCTGTATTCTCCCTCTTCTTTCTTCTTCTCTACGGACCTAGTACGGAACCCAAAGCGCCCATACAAGCCCTGTTAAGATTTTTCCTGGAACGATGACCCCTCTATAGAAAACTCAGTTCCAACAATTATAGAATTTTATTATGGTATAGATATCGTTGACTTGATTTGCGCTGTGAGTCACATACAGAACGGGACATTCCTTTATTATTATAATTTACAATAATGTAAATGACAAAGTGAACACCTCAGACCAGTTTTGATCCTTTTCCATGTGTCGCAGTGCAGCACAGTTACGTCACTGGTGTACTATTGGTTTAACACAAAAAGACAAAAATTGAAATCAAAAAGTTTATTCTGTAAGTATGCCATGAGGGCACTTTTACATGTCTGAATCTGAACTCAATGGGATTGATGGGTGGATGGAGATGGATCCCACAAGGTGCGTACCGGAACAGAGGCATATCGAAAAGGAGATGGTGGGACGATCTGGACACCTTCTGCAGAGAATGGCAGAACCGCACTGGCAATAGGGTCGAGTGGAGAAAAGAAGGCATTTGCCCAGCAGTGGGACACCTAAAAAGGCTATTAAAAAAACTGGTTCTACCAGCATTTCACAAGAGGAGTTGTTGAGAAGAAAGTCGAAATAAAGTATTTTTTTCGTAAAATATACTTAAAACTATTAGAACTATATTATAACTAGGTAATTGATACACATTAAGATATACAAGTCAACTCTTCATTTGGCAATGTATACCGATCAACATATTTACTGAATTGTTTGCTCTATTCCAGTGAGGATTGAACTAGCGACCTTCGTTTATTTTTATCAAATGAAGGGTTAAGCTCACACGCTTTTCACACATTATTACCCTTCGAGACCGTTGACATAACATCACGACCAAAACCTCAATGTAAACAAACACCTTTTTGAACGTGACTAAGTTCCGTTTTCCCGTTTTGTTATAATAATTTGGCTTCTGGTTACAAAAAGAAATAATAGTGTCTCTTCCTGCTTAATACGCCTTTACGCGACGCAGTTTTTGCGTGATCCTCCAGAATCAGAAAGTTTTACCTGTAATGTAAGTACTGCTACTACTAATAGGTAGGCCATGTAGAGACAACTTAAGATGGACACCTCAACTTACCAGCGAGTGTTAGTCTAACTGTACTTATTCAAACTGGCACGCTCGTGGGAAGTAGAACCGATGAATGGAATGAATCAGAGAACGGTCAGAAATAACATACAGTTGATTGTTTAACATTAGCATTACTTTACGCACATATGGAGTGGAAATAGTCACACAAGTCTTACTCGCTATGGATTCTTACTCATGAGAGCTTAAATAAAACAATTTCAACGGGTTTCGCGTATATTCATTGTTTTAGTCTTCCAACGTTTCGGAAACTATTTCTGCTTCTGTTATCAAGGTACAACCCTTGGAGCACGAGTGTACTTTGGGAAAGGGAGCTGCCTATTGGTATTTGATGCTGTAGATAAGAAAAACATAACTCCAAAGGTGATTCAAGATGACCCGGTGAATAGCAATTAATTATAATAATAAAAAACAGTCTTTATTGCACGTTACTTAAAGGAATATATTATTATTCGCATAGTACTAACTAGTTGGTACACATTGACACTACGCCGATATTATCACTACATAGTATAAAACAAAGTCGCTTTCTCTGTCCCTATGTCCCTTTGTATGCTTAAATCTTTAAAACTACGCAGCGGATTTTGATGAGGTATTTTTTTATAGATAGAGTGATTCAAGAGGAAGGTTTATATGTATAATACTCGCATAATTTATCAGCATTGCACCCGTGCGAAGCCTGGGCGGGTCGCTAGTAAATTATAATACCCTTCTACTGATCTATACCCCCTTAGTCATGACTCATGAGGGGCGAGCTATGTTCAGCAGTAGCCGTCTGTGGCTGATATATAGATAAATACCCGACTGATCCTGACTCACGGCACCAAATTGTAACATTAACCCTATTTTATAGAGAAAACTCCCGCGTGTCAGACATATTAGAATACTAATAAAACGGGTTTAATCACGTCTTTCAGGGTCGAAATATTTCGTATCGATTTATGATTTTTAGTCACTAGTTGTGTTTAGTCGTGATAAGGCGCAAACCCGCGGTATTCGACTAACGACGTGAGTAAATCCTTTTCATATGTATTTTAAAACATTAACGTTCTTAGTCTCGCGATTGAACACGGATGTTACACGGGTTAACATTTTGAACGCCAAGCCAAATTTAGTTAGTAATATTAGTAAACCAATGCAAATTTATCTTGCCGTACAGCAGAGAAATAAAAAAGTGCTCCCGAATCAACATGGATTACAAAGTTTATGGTCATTGAAATTTGGACGGTGCCCGACGTTGACGTCATCAATTTACCGCTGTCGGCCACAGCCGTCTTTGGCGTTCAAACGTTGATAAGAAACACGGAACGCCAAAGGTGAAAGATATCCAAGATGACCCAGCGAATCGCAATTGACACTACGCCATTATAAAATCATTAGCCGTGTGCAGTAGAGTTCGAGACACTTTCACCCGGTCGGTGCAAGTCATAGGCGTTCGGGTTTTTAGTCTCATTACTACATATAAAACAAAGTCGCTTCCTGCTGTCTGTCCCTATGTATGCTTAGATTTTTAAAACTACGCAACGGATTTTGATTTGTTTTTTTAATAGATAGAGTGATTCAAGAGAAAGGTTTATAATACATGCATAGTATATTCAGTATCAACATTGCACCCGTGAAGTCGGGGCGGGTCGCTAGTTTCTTATAATAAACATTATCATTTTCAAACTTATTGTTAACTAGCTTTTGCCCGCGACTACATCCGCGTGGAACTTGTAAGTATGGAAGCAAGCTCGTACAACACGATAGATATCCACCTAATCACCTTAATTAATAAAAGGGATTATAAAAAGCGCCTAAGCAAATGTAAGAGCAATTGTGCTTTTGGTCTAATCATTACATTTCCTACAGGGTCATCAATGTCATCATGAATTACTTACTCACTTTTCAATCTTTTTAGGGATAATTTCCAGGATGAAAACTATCCTATGTTTAAGATCCGAGGAAGGGTATCTTAAACTATGTCCATGCCAAATTTCATCAAAATCGATTCAGCGGTTTAAGCGTGAAGAGGTAACAGACAGACAGACACACTTTCGCATTTATAATATTAGTATGGATTTTCGTATTCGCCTCTGTTTGTGTCTTGCACCGAACAGGTCCACCGATTTCTAATTCGATCATTATTAGGCCTGCATTGTGCTGTAAGCTGTAATCGCATCTTCCGTAACAGCCTGTATAGTGCGGTTTTCATTCATACATAAATGTATGATGCAGTAAACTTTTGGTAGTTTACTGAGGAACAAAAGAGAAACTATCCTCACTTGGCAATAGGCTAGTTTTATGAAACATCAAGGTTTTATTTAGGTATTTTTATTTCATTATTTAGGTTTTCCCGGGGGCTACAGTACAGTATGCGGTTCTTCAAGAGGGGAATAAATAGGTTCTTAAAGGGTCAGCAACGCGCGTGTGATGCGCTTGGCATCGCAAGCGTCCATAGGCGGCGGTAACTGCTTAACATCAGGCAGATGGCCTGTTTGCCACCGTCCTATTATAAAAAAAAAAAAAACGCTGGACTAGTATGAAATTCCCTGTCCAACGTCAGCATCATCCGGTACGGTCAAATTACCTCCTCTTATTTGGTATGTGGTAATTTTAATATACCTACTACCATTAGTCAGTATCTTTTGTAATAATGCCGCAGAGGTCATTTTACTGTCCAGTAGGCCTATGATGGTTGCGTTTATCACGTGATAAATAAGTGTCAAAGCATCCGTCACGTTTTGACCAATTGCGAGTGCAAGGGACAGATGCTTTGTCACTTATTTATCACGTGATAAACGCAACCATCATAGGCCCCCTGAGGACCTTATATGGTTAGTGGTTACGCTTGTCACATGAATAGGAAATGCAAGTCGGTAAATTTTAAGAATGACCGAATTTCCGGTAAATTACCCGTAAATTCTATAGAAAAAAATACCGGTTTGCATTCCCTACACGAACCATAATTGTCAAAACATTTTTGATCCCCCTCATTAGACTTGCCACAATGTGACAGTTGCTTTGCTTTGAAATTTTCAAATGACAAACGATATATTAGCCCGCAAGTCCCGCAACAAAATATATCTATTTCAATGTCACCAGGTCACCACATATTTATTTCCGCGGAATTAGATCGTGACTTTAATAATGTTGATAAGGGTACATTTGAGCTATTGTGTATATCTCCGCCTAATACGAGGTAAATATGGCATAAAAAATGAAAACAGAAAAGTCTAAAAACAATACTATCTCCGAAACTAATCACGGTAAATGTACGCAAAAAAAAAATGGAAACGGTAAGGATTTATGGAATCACGCAGGTTCATGTGGTTTAATATTTTTTTATAAGTAGACCTGTTCTTGAGCAATAAAATGAAATGTTAATTTTATGACCCGGATATGAGCAAACTGACGTGATTTAAAAAAAAGAACTACAGGACCTATTGATGGGAGCTTTAGTCTGATTATTTGTAATGGTAACATGTATTGTATTTCTGAAAATGGCTTGAGACAAAAGTGGGTTTTTTAAAAGACTGTGAGACGGACGACAAATTGATCATATAAGGGTTCAGTTTTTGCCGATTGTGTTACGGAACCCGTGGAAACCCCAATGATGACAAATCTCAACAATGTTAGTCAATCTCAATATAAGATAGGAGGAAAATCAGGACGGGGTTTCTGTTTAAGTACCTATCTGGAATTCCCGGTGCGCTCTTTCATATCTTGTTCGTTCTGTCAGTTAGTATAATTACGTTTTCTGCCAACGAACTTTTATGCAGTTTTGCAGAGAGAAGTTTGTATTGTGAATATACTGTATTGTGAATACTAGGTGCATCCCTACAGGGGGTTTTACAACCGACGCCATATTGCGGATTTTTAGTGGTACTAATTTATCTAACAGGCAACGACAAATTTTTGGTAACTGACGTTGAAAGTCGGTGAATGTCACTGATGTAAACAAAGAGGAAACAGGACTAAATATTCCGCAGATTTCAAGTATTTTTTCCTATAATAAAGCCGAAACTATATCCACAATAATAAAGGCAAGTTTTTTTCAATAGATTCAGTATTTATTTCGCAAGAAGAAGGATTGAGCAGCATTCCGGTAAACAATGTTTTGAATTTGGTTAATGACAAATCCTTGACGTATAGCTATTGAAGTTGAATAATGGAAATATATGACGTATGCACATTATTGCCCTATGAAAGCTGTTTGAAGCGCCACTATCCCTGGGCCGGACTGACGCTTGTTAGGCAATACATATCATGCATTTTTTTAACCCCTGGATGAAAAAAAATTAACATGTGTATCTGTGTCTGCCTGTAGCATCGTAGCTCCTAAACAGATTGGACTAATATGAGTGCGTTTTTTTTTAATCGAAAGACATGCCCGTCGAGATGGTGCTAAGCTATGTTTGGCGGAAATAGGTCCAGTTATTTCCAAGATATTGAGCTTTAATTGGAACATCTGGCAAGATTGAAGCTAAGAATTCCACATTTTGTAGTTATGTTCAGTTTTAGTAGCATTTTCTATATCACTCATTGAATGCGGTCTCATGATGACCAGATACTCGTGTCGTGGGTGTTTTTAATTTTTAATGTAGCTCATGTTCTAAAATCCATACTTCCATACTAATATACTAATATTATAAATGCGAAAGTGTGTCTGTCTGTCTGTTACCTCTTCACGCTTAAACCGCTGAATCGATTTTGATGAAATTTGGCATAGAGATAGTTTAAGATACGAGGAAGGATATAGGATAGTTTTCATCCTGGAAATTATACCTAAAAAGATTGAAAAGTGAGTGAACATTTCTGTTGGGGTGCGGTTACCCTGTAGGAAATGTAATTATTAGACCAAAAGCACAATTGCTCTTACATTAGCTTAGGCGCTTTTAATAATCCCTTTTATCAAGTTTCACGCGTACGTAGTCGCGGGCAAAAGCTAGTGCAATAATTAACTTGTAAGTAATGAAGTACTTATAGATTTTCAGATGTTTCAACATTACCACGAATACTCAGTTTAGAAGTCACTGACAGTGCTCATAAGACACAAATTGCAACAATACCTTCCTATTCTAAGTCGGTATAACTTAAAAGCGAAAGTGATTTGTATGAAGTATTAATATTGATGATTTGTATGATGTTTTTGATTGATGTTTGTCCGTTCATTTGTAATGGTAATTTTTCGAAAGTTTCTTTGAATGTATAGATAAATAGTCAAAGGAAGTAGGTACTTACGGTATTGACGGATGTTTACAATAACATCATTATGTGTTACCGTATAGATGTATGTATGTATGCGCGTTTTGTATGGATTTTGTGGAGCGATCGCTTGTATCTGACAGTTTTCATAGAATCAGATTTATTTATTTCATGTGAATACATTTGCAAAAATATAAGTATTTACATCATGGTCGTCAAAATAAAGATATAATAATAAAAATAACTGTAACAATGTCAAGTACAAGAATTAATAACAATAATAATCAATATAATCTCCTAATAAGGATCGGCATCACAATTTGAAGTCATACGTTAAAACAAAGCAAACAAAACTTCTCCTAATAAGAGATGACCGATCGCAATAGCAAATAAAATAAAATACCAAATCAAATGTCACTAACAAATATGCAGATAATAATTAGAAGTTTAGTTCCATGTACACACTCACGGAGTACAGAGGGTTTTCTAACAAAATGTCGTCGAAGCCTGAATATTTCGTAAGATGGCTCATTTCGTAGATCTTCAGGTAAATGCTCATAGTAAGTTGGACCAGTAGAGGCAAAAAGACAGACTGAGTCGCCCGGTAGAGCGGAGATGTTTACCTACAACATTAGAATAGAAAAGTAAGTTGAAAAGATATTGTGAGCATAGCTATCCATAGAAGAGTAAATCGGTCCTTTACTATCTATAACATGCTCATTTTAAACGCTCTTTTCTAGAACATTTTCATTGCATCTCTGTATCAAATCAATTGGAAACTGCACAACTCGTGTCATTGACCAGTAATCAACAAGTGTCAACTTCCCTCTCCATACACAGAACGACGTAACCGCCTTGATATACCATTAACATACTCCCTCTTTTAATTAATATGTTGCGCTACCGGTCTCTCTATATATAAAACGTCGTAACCGACATGATGTTAGTACTCACATACGCCGTTCTTGAATCCATGTTTTGTGTTGCTAAGAATGAACGCAGTAAGTATGTATGAATTGTGTATGTAGTTAGTGCGTTTTGGGTTTAAGGTTGTGGTCTCGGTGTAATGTTTCGTGTTGGCTACTGATCAGTAGGTTTAACTAGTCACCATAGTAATATTATATTTAATAAGACAGGTAGCTCTTGTAATAGTGTAAATAATGTTTACTTTCAAATATGTCATATCGGGTTATGCGTAGCGTAAACCGAACAGAAGAGACGTAAGATGAGGATGCGGGGTCACTTTAAGAGGATATATCACCGACTTAAACAGTTTACGTTAAAAGTAGAAAAGAAAAAAAGAAAAAAAAAAATCACCCCCACTTTAGGTGCTCGAGAGGTACCGGATTTTTTTTTTTTTTTTTTAATTTTAATTTACCGTTCTGTCGGTGTTATACATACACATACTCATACCAAATTCAGCTTTCTAGTACTAATGATCACGGAGCTAAGCCGCGGACGGACGGACAGACGGACATGGCGAAACTATAAGGGTTCCTAGTTGACTACGGAACCCTAAAAATGAGTTTCTCTAAGGAGTTGATTTTCGTCGCTTCGTTTTCATATATGTGTCATAAAAATCTTCTCAGCAAATTAAATATCGAGAACTTTCAACTTTTAATGAATGTGACATTTAACGCAACAACCAAACGCATCTTCTGATCATGAATTCCGATCGCCTATAAAGTTTATTGCGTTCTTAGTGCCATAATCCAATTTCTTTCACTTCTACATAACGTGAGCTTCGATGTAACTGTACAAGTGTACAGTCGCCATCAGATATATCGCAGCATATAAGGCGTTCATTAATATCTGAACACGACTCTTATTGACTAGGCGTTACAGTACATCTGTATATTTTTATTTATGTACGTTTATTACTTTTGTCTTTTATGGTAGTCGTTCTTTTAGTCCTATTATTATTATGCACCACCTACTAATTTCAAACATTAATTTTCAACTACTCCGCTACCTAAAGGTTGTCTGGAAGAGATCGCTATGTAGCGATAAGACCGCCTGTTGTTTACCTCTGCCTGTTATTTGAATGTATCTCATGTTGTGTTGTATATTCCTTGATGTTGGAGGTGTGCAATAAAGAGTATTTGTATTTGTACATGTTTAGATATTTATGAACGCCTTATATGCTGCGATATATCTGATGGCGACTGTACAGTCAGCAGCAAAAGAACTTAAGCATTAACACACGCTCACAATTATCTTTACATCATCATCATATCAGTCGATAGAGGTCTACTGCCGGACAAAGGCCTCTTCTAAAGTTCTCCACAACGACTATTCTTGCACCGCCCTCGTCCAATATCTGCCCGCGATCCTAACCAGGTCGTCGGTCCACCTTGTTGGGGGCCTCCCACGCTGCGTCTTCCGGTCCGCGGTCGCTCAAGAACCTTTCTGCCATCGGTTCTACGAGCAATGTGGTTGTCTTAAAATTATTGTTTTGTTAAATTATGAGGATCCTGAGAACAAGTTCAAAATTTCTTTAGGTCAAAAAAATAAGCATATATTTCAAAAATTATATATTTTTTCCTTTATTTCATAACATATTGAGCTAATTTTATTAATTTAATAACATCAGTCGTCATCCAAAGCGGCATCAAAAGCGGTGGTAGCCTAGTGGTTAGGGCATGCGACTTTCAATCCGGAGGTCGCGGGTTCGAACCCGGCCCGTACCAATGAGTTTTTCGGAACTTATGTACGGAATGTCATTTGATATTTACTACTCGCTTTTCGGTGAAGGAAAACATCGTGAGGAAACCACCTAAGCCCAATAAGGCCTAGTTTCCCCTCTGGGTTGGAAGGTCAGATGGCAGTCGCTTTCGTAAAAACTAGTGCCTACGCCACATCTTGGGATTTAGGTAGCCGACCCCGATTGAGAATTCATTCTCAAAAAATGGGACAAAGGCTGGGAGGATGATGAACATCAGTCGTCATCCCAATTTGGAGCACGTGGCGTGCGCACGCGCAGTAACTTCTGCGGCCGACTGTACGTTATGTAAGGTAATGAAAGCGAATCGATTCACTTGTACTGATCGTTTAAGGAAGCTATAAACGTAATCATTGCTATTATAAAACTGTAATAACATAAGTTAAAAATTTATAACACCCCACACAAGTAGCTCATTATGAGACCCTTATTTAATGAGTGATATAGAAATTTTACATAGAAAAAAAATGTTTTGTTATAGAAATTGCTACTAAAACTGAACATAGCTACAAAATTTGGAATTCTTAGCTTCAATATTGGCTGAGATCTTGTCACTTGTTACGATTAAAGCTGAATATCTTGGAAACTACTGGCCCTATTTCCACAAAACATAGCTTAAGAGGGCGCCGAGCGTTAGCGACTGAACCATAGAGCGCGGGGAATGCGTATTTAGTTTAGAAATGGATTAAACAACTAGTGTTGACGTTGTCTACTTAACGGCAACTGCCTATTTTTTTACATTTCCCTCGGTGCAGTCTTAAGAACCATCTCGACAACGGACGGTACATCTGTTTTGGAACTATGGTGCCACAGACAGCATCTATACATCTCCTTCACGTGTACCCGTGTAATTAACTAATTAGTTATACCACAAATGTAGTAATTGTAATTTGTAAAAAGTAAAATTGTAAAAAGTAATTGTTTTAAGTACTATTTACGAAAAAATGACTTACTGTTGAGTTTCTTTCGGCTTTCTTCTCAACAGCGGTCTCCTCTCGCGAAATGCCGGTAGATTCACAATCTGACTTGTAAAAGTGCCCTTGTGGCCTACATACTGAATAAATTATTTCATTTCAAATTATTTCATTTCACAGACACAGATGCACATGTTAAACTTATAACACCCGTCTTTTTTCATCGGGGGTTAAAAGTTGCATTCCAAGATTTGGTTACATTGTTAGTTAGAAATAATAAATTAACAAACTTAGTTAAAGTGAAGGTTGACTGGTAGAGAATGCCTCATGGCATTAGTCCGCCTTTAGTAAGATAAGTTTTCTTTTAATTATTGTATTAATCGGTTTACACTCACGTGAAATTGTCAGGGACGGCCCGACATGTTTCGAACTCGTATGGAGCTCTTGGAAGTTTTCTTTTGGGCAATAAAGATTAAATAAATTAAAGTAGAGCTGAGCATTTCTCAAAATGTTTGTATAAAATTAAGACTCAAAATTAGTTCAATATAATTCTCCTGTTTTCTTACCAATTATGTGAGTAATTTTATATCAATGTTATGTCTATGTTCGATAATTCATGTTCTGTTATGCTTATACTTTTATAATCACTACATAGTAAAAATTTAATAAAGTCGCCTGTCTGTCTGTCTGTCTGTACCTATGTATGCTTAGATCTTTAAAACTATGCAACGGATTTTGATGCGTTTTTTTTAATCAATAGAGTGATTCACGAGGAAGGTTTCTATAAATGCGTAATTTATCAGCTAGTCATATATAATCTGAAATCAATGTATTGGAAATCACAAAGATAATTGGTAATAAAATAGGAAAAATATATTTAATTGAACATTAATTGAAATCTTAATTTTGTACAGACTTTTTAGAAATGCTTAGCTAATAAAAACGTGCTCAAATCGTACATAATCTAGTTATTATTTTTATTAAAGCAGTAACGTCTGCTAATGTAAACCAAATGTTTACAATGAAGCGAAAAATTGAAAAATTTAATGGTTCAGACAGGATTTGAACCTGCGTTTCCTACGGCTTTCCGGGCCAACACGCGTCCTACCAACTGGACCACCTTGACCCGGAAGGCCGTTGGAAATGCAGGTTCGAATCCTGTCTGAACCATTAAATTTTTCAATTTTTCGCTTCATTGTAAACATTTAATCTAGTTATGTCAAATGACTACATAAGTACACTTTGCCTGGCACAGTATCTATATGAAAGATGTAACAATGATATCTATATATCTATGCCTATTGTTCGTAGGATGCTATCTCTGTAGGTTAGTTTGCTAGTAAACAATGCTGGCGGCCTTACAGAATTCAAATATTACATATAGACTTGACGTCCTTTTTTGAAGTCGGTTAAAATCGGCTTAGATCATTCGGATGTCCGGATTTCCGGCTGTTTTCGCCTACAGGCCCCAATCTCAAACGATAATCGTCAAATTTTGTGAGAAGGTTTAATTAAAAAAAATCGAGTCACTTTTTCGTTTATTTTGCAAAATGGCGGAAATACGGTTCTTGAAAACGTAAAAAAAAGTCATATTTCAGCCTGATTTCTATAGCTCACAAAGGCTCCAGTGATTGTTCTCCAAATCTGAATTCAATTCGTAGTTCGTACATACGAAAGCATTTTTTCCCAAGTTCAATGACAAACATCTCGATTTCCTCTGTAACTGAGAACCTCCTTATTTTTAAGTAGGTTCAAATACAACCCTTGCCACAGGGAATTCGGACATTAGAAAGCATTTTTGGTCGAGCTCAATCCATACTAATATTATAAATGCGAAAGTGTGTCTGTCTGTCTGTCTGTCTGTCTGTTACCTCTTCACGCTTAAACCGCTGAACCGATTTACATGAAATTTGGTATATAGATAGTTTCAGTCCCGGGGAAGGACATAGGATAATTTTCAACCCGAATAAATTTAGTGTTCCCGTGGGATGAGCGGGTAACACCGCGGGACACAGCTAGTACGAAATATCACGATTTTCTGTAACCAAAAACCTCCTTTTTTAAAAGTCGGTGAAAAAACAACCCCTGCCACAGTCGGGTAAACAACGTAGAATACAGGAAAGTGCTTCCCGGAACGCTCGGTAGAAAGTGAAACGCCGGTATACAGGTTCGATTTCCGGCGGACCTTGTACAGCGGGTCCTGGTCTCACGATGCCATAACAAGTGTAACGAAGACATGTAGTAAATAAAAAAAATATATTAAGGGACAATCTTACACAAATCGACCTAGTCGCAAACTAAGCAATGTTTGCACATTGGGTACTATATATAGTACACAACGATATATACATAAAATATAGATAACATCCATGACGAATGTAGGCACAGTTAATAATTTGGTCAAAATGGTAATGCAACCCTCACTGATTAAACGACAAATGATAGAATACAATACAATACAAAATGCTTTTTTGCAAACCAAAAAAAAAGTTTACAAATTAAACACAGAAACAATAATTTTAATAACGGCAGACATCAGGCGGTCTTATCGCTAAAGAGCGATCTGTTCCAGACAACCTTTGGGTAGTGGACTTGATCAGTATTAGGTAACTACACAATGAATAACTTAAATACTTTTTCCAATTTCGAATCTGGTTACCAACCGCGGTTACGAATCGGTAATAGACAAGTCCCGTTTTTTTACCAGTTACGACACGGGATTTTCGTAGCTGGTTACGAACTTTTAGTTACCAAACGGTACCAAAGGACCTAAATTGAAAATTATAAACCCCGACTCCAGCTAATAACGATCTAGAGGCAAAAGGCTTTCGAAAAAAAATCACTTGAATCCGTCCATCCGTTTGGGAGCTACAATGCCACAGACAAACACAGATACACAAGTTAAATTTAATAACACCCATCTTTTTCCGTCGGGGGTTCAAATTTCATATACATCAAACAGATAGACTATAGGTGTGACACTATAAAAACTAAAAAAAAAAGTACCTTATATAATCTTAATGTAAGTTTCCAACAGATAACATGCTTTGTATGTTAATTCTATTCCGAGATGAATTAGCATATGTATCTAGGCCGAATATAACATCTTTGTGTAGATCTGTTATGTAACGTTGTTATTATTTTTGCAGTTAGTATGGAATATTTTTTGCATTTTAATATAGTACATTACGTAGATGCCGAGAAAAAAGGGCTTGCCGGGTGAGTAGGTACAGACAGCCGGATAGTGCATTTATAGTACTTTTTAGGGTTCCGTACCTCAAAAGGAAAAAACGGAACCCTTATAGGATCACTTTGTTGTCCGTCTGTCCGTCTGTCAAGACCCTTTTTCTCAGGAACGCGTGGAGGTATGAAGCTGAAATTTATATCAATTACTCAGGTCTACTGTCCCTTGAAGCTGTGAAAAAATCAAACTTCTAAGCCAACGCAATCAAAAGATACAGCCGTTTATGCCGCAAATTTTCGACACTTGCAAGGGAATCAAAACCTACAGGGTGCTTCCCGTGAACTCAGAATCTTGAAATTTGGTACGAAGCAACGTCTTATAGCATAGATAAAGGAATAATTACGAAAACCATAATTTTTTTTTTTAATACCTATACAGCCGTTTATGCCGCAAATTTTCGACACTTGCAAGGGAATCAAAACCTACAGGGTGCTTCCCGTGAACTCAGAATCTTGAAATTTGGTACGAAGCAACGTCTTATAGCATAGATAAAGGAATAATTACGAAAACCATAATTTTTTTTTAATACCTAACTTTGCACCTAATTTATATGGGGCGCTATACATACCAGGTGCAAACTTAACTTAACCACTTAGGGATGGAAAGTGTTTGTACGGAACCCTCGGTGCGCGAGTCCGACTCGCACTTGGCCGGTTTTTTAATAAAAAATACATCACTCAAAAAAATATAATTCAGCTGTTTAGCCTGTTCATGAACATAGACGCCACCACCACATATTTAAGAGCTAAGCTCTTGCCGGTGGAGTAATTTCCAGCTTATTCTACATTCCGCCTTCTCTTTTACATCTTTATACAATGAAACATTTATTTTTCCTTTATTTGCTCCATATATGGCCTTCTCGGTATTCCCCTCTTCCTTTTCCCTTCTATTTTTCCTTCTATAATAGTCTTCATGTAATTATCGTGACGCAAGAGATGACCTAACATTTTTCCTCTCCTGTTCTTAATTATTTTCAATAAAGATCTTTTTTCGTTAACTACGACGACATGTTTAAAAAAGTGCTTCCCGGCTTAGGCCTTCAATTTTGTGTGAAATTTTCGTGAAAATTGATTTGTGTGAAAATCGTTTTCCCCTCGGTCGCTCCTGAAACGCTCTCTCCCATCCTCTCCAGGAAACACAACCAGCGGAGTCGTGTAGCTTTGATTTCGCCAATTATGTTGGGTGTAGCCACCATTTTTCGTTCGTCTCCAACTGCCATCCTCATTTCTTATTGGTCCTAGAATTTTCCGCTAGAGAGATACATTCATTTCTAATTGAATTCAGCTATTCCTGTAATCTTGTCTAAGCCGATAATAGAATGTATAGTCACTTCAGTATGAAATCAAGGCGCTGACATTTGCAGTACACAAGGAAGCAGATAACCCCTGTTATCGGACAGCTTCTTATCGTCGACTCTTGAGCATTGGATTAATCTTAATGGTACTTGCTTCGATCGGGTGCTTGAGGACTGGCCACGACTATGCTGCCATGCTACGGTAAAATGACGTATCTTACTATGACATCCGTACCTATAAAGATACGACCTTTCACCGTAACACCGCAGAATGTGAGACCAGCGACGAGCGTCGGCCATAGGAGTGAGCAGGATACCGCGCTCGGACCTTCCGCTCCCACTTACGGGATGCCGTTAGCGGCGAGCTTGCCGGCAAGCATGCTACGTACACTGCCCGATCCGTCTGCGCGAACCGCGTTTTTGCAAAAACCCTATCCTTTTTTTCAGCAAGATTGAGTTTTTGTGTTCTGAATCCGATCATATGAGGTATCTAATGAAGGGCATGATCATTCATGAGCTGATTCCAAATATATGTTGCATTATTAAATTACTGCTACTTTATTGATCAAATAATCTGAAACAACATTATCGAAATTTAAGTTTATGTATAATAGGTTTCTGTAGATTTTTTTAGTAGTTTTCTTGATTACTTTTTGCATCGCCTGCTCATCTCATTTCATCTATTAATCCGCTACCCAAATTTTGTCTGGAAGAGATCGTTCTTCAGCGATAAGATCGCATATTGTTTACCTTCTTGTATTGTGCTAAGCGTTATCTGTATTTGTATTTCTTTCTTGTTGAGGTGTGCAATAAAGAAAATTTTATTGAATTCCAATACGTATCCATCATTTTTAGGGTTCCGTACCCAAAGGGTAAAAACGGGACCCTATTACTGAGACTTCGCTGTCCATCCGTCCGCCCGTCTGTCACCAGGCTGTATCTCAAGAACGGTGATAGCTAGACAGTTGAAATTTCCACAGATGATGTATTTCTATTGCCGCTATAACAACAAACACTAAAAATAAAATAAAATAAATATTTAAGGGGGGCTCCCATACAACAAACTTGTCATAGATTATGGTACGGAACCCTTCATGCGCGAGTCGGACTCGCACTTGCCCAATTTTTTTAATTATCTAACTGACGAACTTAATTATAATAACCTTTTTTACCAAGTAAACTACACAATTTGTTGTCTGTAGTTCTCCCCAAAAACATGCTCGAAAGTTAAGTGGCCGTTTTAGGTTTGGGCAAGTCTTTGAGGACTACTACAGATCGACGAATTCTTTACAGTGGTTTAATAAGGTGTTTTCCTAGAGCCTTTTGAATTTACTGAAGATTAATTTCATTTAGAAGATTTTTTTTACTCCTCGCTCAAAGAATAAGTCTGGCGATTCGACTAGGAAAACGATGCCAGCATTTTCGGCACCATGCCGCAGGGGCCATTTTTAGATTTAATATATGTATTTTAAGGTTTAGTTTTACTATAAGTATTTTTGTACCAATAATAAATATATATTTAGTTAATTTGAAGACAATAAATTATGATGTTTTGAATTTAACATCAGTCATCATCCACATTATCCCACGCGACAAGCTTATGGTTGACTGGTAGAGAATGCCTTCTGGTATTAAGTCCGCCATTTGTACAAGTTCGATCTGTGCAATAAAGTTTAAATAAATAATATGTGAGAGAAAAACGTTAATCGTTCGAAAATTTTCTAAATTATCACATCCACAACTTGCAATTAATGATTCTTATGAAACGGTAATTAGTTTTTTCATCTTAATGAATACGTACGATCGAGGCAAGAGCGAAAGTAGTATTGTTGAGCGTAATGTTGCGTGGGAGGCTGGGAGGGGAAAGCGCGGGGGCGGGTATGACCGACGATTCGTTACAAGCGAGCATGCGGTATTAATGAGATACAATTGATTAGCTAAGATTGTGTACACATCAGAGATGGGCAAAATGTAATCGATCACCGATAAAGATTACTTAATCGTGATTTACGAATACAAATTACGATTAGTTTATCTTAATCCCGATTAAATTAATCGTAAGATTACAATTTTAATTGATTAATTAAATCTTTATTCAAAAATAACACAAAATGTCAATGTAATCAGTCACTTAACCTAACACAACCTAAATAAGTACCTATTAATCAAATAACCCGCCCCGAGTCATTCCGGGAGCAAAGGTGCCCATCACGCTCGCTGCATTACCGCGTTGAATCGCGAATTATTTTATACATTGATTAATTAGTTTCATTAATTTTCTCTCGATTAATGTTTCGTGTTCTCGACAACGACAATTTTTTTAATAACTGACGTTGAAAGTCAGTGAATGTGACTGATGTAAACAAAGAGGAAACAGGGCACAATGAAGATGACAGTGCCAAAGCCAAAACTATCCACAGTGATGAAAGTAGAGTGTTTTTTCCAATAGGATTCAGTGTTTATTTCGCAAATAGAACGAATAATTGAGCAGCATTCCGGTTAACGAATGTTTTGAATTTGGTTAATGACAAATCCTTGACAATTCGCTACTGACGATTAAATTGCGCTCATACGTGGTCCACACCGGGACTCGAAACCGGTACAGGGTTCGAAATTACCAAGATAATTACGCTTTTTGATAAATAAAATAAATAAATAAAATAAATAAATATTAAGGGACAATCATACACAAATCGACCTAGTCCCAAACTAAGCAAAGCTTGTACTATGGGTACTAGACGACGATATACATAATATATAAATAGGTACATATATAGATAACATCCATGACCCAAGAACAAATATTTGCACAAATATTTGCCCCGGCCGGGATTCGAACCCGGGACCGCCGACTCAGTAGGCAGGTGTCTACAAACCGAGCCAAGCGCGTCGTCAAACTATCGATACATACTTATCGGATACATAAGACCAGTGTTATAATCAAAACTCATAACATAACTGTCCTCTCATTTCCAGGAAATCATCTACGACACCCCGTGCACCTCGCGCCCCGCAACCCCAGAAACCAAAACCGACTTCCAGAAGCTCCGCGACAACTTCGAGAAACCGGTGCTGAAACCGAAACCGATACTGAAACCGAAGAGCTCGGAGGACATCTGCGAATCGGGGCAGCAGAAGAGGTTTAGGAAGTACGCTACGGAGCGGAAGAGTAGGAGGTTGGATGGAAGCGAAGTGAGATTTGTTAAAGAGAAGAGCGTTCAGTTGGATGTGGATCGGCAAAATGTGAGTATTTATTGAATTATGCTTACTTTAATTAGGAAATCTTAAAGTGTGGATAAAAAACTATGAGGATTCGGGTCTATTTCATGATACCGGAAAAAAATGTTTATGGTTAAGCATTGATAACAAGGATCATGAATCCAGGATAAATCAAACCATCTCTATCTATCTCTCTTTCGGTCTGTAGCTCTGTCTCTTTTTGTATCTATTTATCCCTTTCTGTCTCTATCGTCGACTTTGGAAATTTGAGCGATCGGTTTCGGTATCGGTATCGGTTTTAGCACCGGCTGAAACCGATACCGAGACCGAAGAGCTCGGAGAACATCTGCGAATCGGGGCAGCAGAAGAGGTTTAGGAAGTACGCTACGGAGAGTGAGTAGGAGGCTGGATGGGAGCGAAGTGAGATTTGTTAAAGAGAAGAGCGTTCAGTTGGATGTGGATCGGCAAAATGTGAGTATTTATTGAATTATTCTTACTTTAATTAGGAAATCTTAAAGTATGGATAAAAAACTATGAGGATTCAGGACTATTTCATGATACCGGGCAAAAAATTGTGTATGTTTAAGCATTGATAACAAGGATCACGAATCCAGGATAAATCTAACCATCTCTATCTATCTCTCTTTCTGTCTGTCTGTGTGTTTATATTTAGCTCTATCTCTTTCTGTATCTATTTATCCCTTTCTGGCTCTATCGTCGACTTTTGAAATTTGAGCGAGTCGGTTTCGGTATCGGTATCGGTTTTAGCACCGGCTGAAACCGATACCGAAACCGAAGAGCTCGGAGGACATCTGCGAATTGGGGCAGCAGTGGTATAGGAAGTACGCTACGGAGAGTGAGTATGCGGCTGGATGGGAGCGAAGTGAGATTTGTTAAGTTAAAGAGAAGAGCGTCCATTTGGATGTGGATCGGCAAAATGTGAGTGAGTATTTATTGATTTATTCTTAGATTAAGTTAGAATTTAAAGTTTTTAAAAACCCTTTTCCATGAAAACTGCTTCATGAAGAAAAATGCTCGTTATGTTTAGTTTTGTACAAGCGCTGATTACTAGGGTCTCGATCTCTCTTTCTGTCTCTGTCTTTTTCTCTCATCACCAGAAAAAAAATAACGTTTTCTACTGTCTTGTATTTTAAGCGTTAATTACAAGGGCCCTGATTGTTGAAAAATCTAACCATCTCTTTCTCCCTATCTGTCTTTTTCTATTTGGCTCTGTCTCTTTCTGTATCTATTTATCCCTTTCTGTCTCTATCGTCGACTTTTAAAATGTGGAGCTGCTTAAGAGCCATATATGAATTATACAGGATGTTAAGGTATACTTTATGTTTATAGAGACGTATTGTTGCCGTGCGAAGTATGAAGCGTGTTGATGTTATACTGTTACTATTATATCAATTTATGTATGATATTAATTAGCTCCTAACATGCACTTGATTAATTAACTAAAGCCGTAGCTTGGATATATTGAAATTGTCTTATTTCATGCAAAATGCATATAAATCTGTGTCTATTGTATGTGGCTATAGGTAATTTATCTACATAATAGTTTACGATTAAAGATTTTCACGATTTTTTGTTATTTTTAGAACAAAATTGTTATTACAAAGATTGTATCTTCAACAATAATCCGATGGATTAATATAATGAAAGAGCGATAATTTATTTTTGGAATTTTTTTGGCGGTAAGGGTGAGACAAGTGATTTAAAAGAAAAACATTGAATACAGATTTGTTTACTTTTAATAATAAAGTAATGTTTGTATTCAGTAAAATAGCTAGCTAGTTAATTTAAAGATTTAAGGCATTTTCCTACCAGGACCCATTTTTTTCCCACACTGTATACAGATATACAAGATCATCATCATCCTCCTAGCCTTTGTCCCATTTTTGAGAATGAATTCTCAATCGGGGTCGGCTACCTAAATCCCAAGATGTGGCGTAGGCACTAGTTTTTACGCAAGCGACTGCCATCTGACCTTCCAACCCAGAGGGGAAACTAGGCCTTATTGGGCTTAGGTGGTTTCCTCACGATGTTTTCCTTCACCGAAAAGCGAGTGGTATAAATATCAAATGACATTCCGTACATAAGTTCCGAGAAACTCATTGGTACGGCCCGGGTTCGAACCCGCGACCTCCGGATTGAAAGTCGCATGCCCTAACCACTAGGCTACCACCGCTATATATAGATATACAAGATGATATACAAAAATACCTTATATCTAGACACTATTACCAGTCAAGAGAATAACAAATTAAAAATTTAAAAAACCCCCGACATGACAACCAATAAAAAGAAAGAAATAAAATCTACGAAATGTGCCTATACAATGAACAGTAGAAAAAGAATCCAAGCTTCGTTGCGTTCGGGGGACCGCTAAGTACCTACCTAAATGAAATGAAATATATTTTTCAACGCAAAATTGCATGTATGCATTTGGGCTTCCCACTTTACGATTTTCAGTACTTACATTGCATTTCATTTACTTAGCGGTCCCCCGACGCAACGAAGCTTGGATTCTTTTTCTACTGTTCATTGTATAGGCACATTTCGTAGATTTTATTTCTTTCTTTTTATTGGTTGTCATGTCGGGGGTTTTTTAAATTTTTAATTTTATTTTCTACTGTTCATTGTATAGGCACATTTCGTAGATTTTATTTCTTTCTTTTTATTGGTCGTCATGTCGGGGGTTTTTAAAATTTTTATTTTTATTTCATATTTTTTAAACCAACAGAAGTTTCGTCCCGGAATTTTCTTCTTTTGACACTATTTTTGTTTTACACCGTTTAAGTCCAGGGTTTCCAATCTTTTGTCGAGCTTGATCCTGGACTATAATTATGTAGGTACAGCAGGATCCCAAGCCAGTGGTAGAGTCTGTCTAACGAAAGCTGAACCCATCGATTATTTGAGCGGCAACACTATTAAAATGTCATTTTGACATTGACTAGCAAAGTCGTTGTTGTTGAGGTTAGTCTGAGGCTGCATTCGAGTGTCAAATAGAAGAGATCTTTCGAAAGTTTACTGCTGAAACATGGGTAAAACAATTAAAAGTGGTGTGCGTCAGATAATTTTTACTATGATAAGCAAAAGCAAACAAAAACAAAAGGAGAGGGAAGCCTTGTTCAAACAGAAAAAAGAGTGTTTAGATGTGGTGACTGCATTTGTAGGTTAGTAAGGCATATTAATTTTGATACTTATTATTTCTATAATTATCTTCAATCCAAAGATTCACAATATATCGTTTCCCGTCCAAACTATCTTTTTAAATTGATATTGCTTTTTAATTTTTTCATAAATGATGTATTCATTTCAGATAAACTTGACGACTCTGAAGAAAAACAACTCCTTTTGGATAATCTTGGGAAGTTGAAAGAGTTGGAGCAAAACGAATTGCTAAGTCAAAACAAGTATTTAGAGGAAATATCGTCAATAACTGATCTCAGTGTTTGAACTTTGAAGAGAATAAACAATGAAGGAAAAGTAAACAGTGGTGTCTTCAGTACCCCAGGAAAAAAGCGACCTCACAAGGCCACAGTATCCAATTTAAATAGCTTTGACATCCAAGCCATCCGAAATAAAATCAACGAATTTTATATCGTAAAGAAGCAAGTGCTTACACTCAGGTGCCTATTGGCAGAGTTGAGAGAAAGCATCAATTTTACCGGATGCCTTGAAACTTTACGCCGAATATTACATGCGAATGGATACGAATTTAAACAAAATATCAATCAGCGCTCATTGAGCGCTTTGACATTGCAGCTTGGCGACACCGTTACTTACGGACTATTGCAACAAAACGTGCTGAAGGTAAACAAATAATATACCTGGACGAGATTTACGTACACCAGAATTACAAATTAAAACGATCATGGCAAGGGCCTTCCACCAAAGGTCTAGTTGACAATATCTCGTCCGGTAAACGATATATTATTGTTCACGCTGGATCAGAAAATGGTTTTGTTTATGCGTTATTAACATTTAGCACAAAATCAATTAAAGCCGACTACCACCATGACATGAACGCCACAAATTTTAATAAGTGGTTACATGAGAAGCTTATTCCGAACTTGACTAAACCGAGCGTGATTGTCATGGACAATGCCAGCTACCATACGGTAGATATGAGCGCCGCGCCGGCGCGCCGCCGTCGCCGCCAATTCGAGTCGGCGCGCCGCCGCCGTGTAAAATACGCGGCGCGCCGGCGCAACAAGTTGCGATTTGCTTTCTCGCTTGCACTCGTAACGTATCCCACCCGCGTCCGCGTTCGTTCGCACGATGGCTTCAGTCGAGCGTGGAGATGTACCGTTTCTGAAAATTTCCGGAAACTTTCCTAATTTTGTATGAGAAATGAGGTAAGTTTCCGGAAATTTTCGGAAACGGCACATCACTACGAGCGTAGAGTATATTTCATGTAAATATTCAGTCAATTATTTTGTCGAGTGAAGGCGTGTTATTTTTTTTTTGACCCACGTCGGGACAATATGGTCAAGTTCGATTGGTATTGTTTACAAAACGAATATAAAAGACCATGAAAAATCATTCCACGAAACACACACAAAGCTTTTGCTGGACAGAATTTGGCCAACTATCGTTATAAAGCTAAATGGAAAAAGAAGGACTGTGTTAAGTTAGTGTATTAAAAATATGACTGTTTATACAGGGTGCTTTGGGGGAATCCAAGTAATTTTACCAGCGCATTCCTAAGAATGTGTAGAAAATAAAATGTACTAAGTTGAACTCTGCTTGGTTTTTGAGATTTTAGTAAGTTTTGTTCTAAAACATCTCCAGTGTAAATCATCTTTATCATTTCGATGTTGGGAGACCGTCTCATTATCTGACAGACCTTGACTATTGAAAATCGTTCCTGTTATGATCATTGTTTATTTGTGAATTTTTCACGGCACCCTTGTGATATTTAGCACTGTGGAGTATGTTTCTTCAGCTGTTATAAAGGTTGTCTGTCTGAAGTAGACGCTGCAATTTCGATGTCTAGTGCAATTATTATTTGTAAAAAGACACCCGTTAAAATCAACCACAACAACGACGTATTATATGATTAAAGACATTGTCTAAAGTAGTGATACAAAACGAGTCGAAGGGTTTTTTTTAGTGACAGTCTGTATCATAATCATAATCCATGGAGTTTGATAGCAAACTTATTAAAAGAGAGTGTAGGCCGCAATTAGATAAATCATGAGATTCATGATCATGAGTTGGATCACATATTTAAGTAAAGCCTGCTTTGTAAAAAGATTTTTTTTTTTTTTGTGTGGCTTTGACCTTCTTGCTGAGCAAGTGGTATTTCGCCAATGACTCGTTTCCAATCGCACACGGCGACAAGATTGAGGATTTATATCACGTTGTACGGTGAGGAGCTTTATTGTAAATTGATAGCGATTTACAAAAAACCACGCGGTCTATCGGGCCTTGACCCAAGAAGGGCTATGTACGCTTCAAGTTGAATTCTTCATTAGCTATTCACACATTCGTTTGATCACTGCACAATACGCTATCAATACTACACGTTGAACAACAAAAATGAATAAATAACGAACAACAAAACCTAAACGCATGCGGCCATCTTGAGACACGGACCGGAAGCCTAAAAAGAAATTGTCCAAAAAGAAATCTCTTTATGACATTGACAGAAAGTCATATTTTAATGAAAAGAGATAACAATAACAAACATTGCCAGCTCTTCCTAAAGTATTGTTTTATTGGTGAAGTAAAGGTAATTTATTTATTATGTATGGAAACATAAAAAAAGTTAAAAATCATCTTTCGACATAGGTTCATATAACATTTTTTACTCCTTACGACATCGGGAATCCGCTGGTAAAATTATTTGGACTCCTCGCGAGGACCCTGTATACTCGGTTCCTTTATTAAAATAAATAAAACTTTCTTTATAGTAACAAAAACAAGGCTTTTTTTTACAAATTGCTCCCTAATAAAAATCTAAAGCTCAAGGTCACGCCGCCGTGACGACGCCGCCGCCGCGGAATTTTGCCTATCACGCCGCCGCCGCGGATTTGGCCATCGGCGCTCATATCTACCATACGGTGCAAATTAATAAGCCTCCAAATACCAACACCCGCAAAGCAGAAATAAAAGAGTGGCTTCGTGTAAATCAAATTCACTATGAGGAATATCATACCATTGCAGAACTTCTTGTATTGGTACAGAAACACAAACCGGAACCAATCTACGAAGCAGATGAAATTCTAAGACAGCATGGTCATGAGGTCTTGCGACTTCCGCCCTATCATTGTGATCTGAACCCAATCGAATTAATATGGAGTTCGGCGAAGAGAAAAATCGCAAGTAAAAATATTGCCGGATAAGGAGCTGAAATGGAAAAAAATATTAAAGAGGCTTTTGAGAGCATAACATCCGAGCATTGGAAGAAAATGACTGATCATGTGCTTAATATTGAAGCTCAGTACAAAGCCAGGGATGGAATAACCGAAAACCTGGAATCATTTATTATAAGTGTGCATGATGATGAGTCTGACAGTAGTTCAGATGAATCAATGGAAGTAGAGTTTCTAGAAACCGATTTTGATTGTAGTTCTTAAAATAAATAAAACTTTTAACTTTAGTTTATGACTTTTTATTTTAACCCCGACAAAAAAAAGTGTGTATGTGTGTGTATAACATGTATACATTATAAGACTATGTTTTTATTTATTTAAGTATATATCTAGTGAAACTTGTTTTTAAGTTTGTTGTAATGCACATAATTTATCTGCTTAGTTCAAAGGTTGACTGGTAGAGAATGCCTTACGGCATTAAGTCCGCCATTTGTATGATAAGTTTATTATTTGGTGCCATAAAATCAAATACATAAATAAATGTTCATGAAATATTAGGCGTTTCCTCTCCCTTAGTACCCACCAAAATAAAGAAAAGTATCAAAATCGTTTATTCCTACTTTGATGGGTAATACCATGTAATGATTTTTTAAATTTGCCGCTTTTTCGCAGGTTCAGCTTTCATTAGACAGACTCTAATGAATGCCGTCTTCTCTAAGATTGAAGTTAGGATATATTTTGATTTCAATAGCCTTAAGCAACATTCTGGGAAAAAATCGTTAAATTAAGACTAGTTAATGCTTATAATGGCAAAATGGCGAAGTTATTAGCCAAGACAATCAAAATATATACTTTAAATGCACTGCTCATGAAGTCAGTCGCAAGAATCTGCTACTTACGGCCTAAAACAGAACCAGGTTTCTATTTTACAGGATCCAAATAGTAGGTACGGGTGGCTTACTTAGCTCCATAAAAATTGCAGTTGGTGCTAGGTAACTTGACTTAGTTTTAAGAGACCTAATCATCGATACCCCACACCATGGGATAAACATACAAATGTTATTAAAAATGTATTCAACCACTTTGTCTCTGAGCTAAGCTGTGTACAGACTGACACAAACTACAAAATCCTAAAAAGCTGTTATTCACTTAGGCAAGAGTACTTTTGCTAAAGCTTCATTTAGTCGCGTTAAAATCTTGCAGGGTGTTGCTATTTGTGACCTCAATCAAAGGAACCTGTTCAATAGTCCTAATAACAATTCAGCTTTAGCAGAATTCCGAAACTTAAATATAGTGACCCAGTACTGTGACAGAAACTAATGAGATTTTTTTTGGCAAAAAAGTTTTTTTTGGGACTCGGTTTTATTATTGACTGTACTTTCTTACACAAATATTAATTGCTCATCAAGAACAATCAGACGAGCCCAAACACCGTGGGTTTATCTTGTGCTGTTTAGGAGTTCCTACGGCCATCTTCAGCTCCAAGGTACCAAATTATTGTACTGTCAAAAATGTATTAATCTGTTGATTACGCTAATAAAACTTAACATTTAACCAACATTAGAAATTCTTGGCTTAGATCCTTTCACAACTAGCTGGTCATCATGAGACCTTCATTTATTGAGTGATATAGAAAATGCTAATGATACTTAACATTTAACCAACATTTGGAATCCTTAGTTTCAATATGGGCTGAGATCCGTTCACAACTACCTGGTTATCATGAGACCTTCATTTAGTAAGTCATATAGAAAATGCTAATAATACTTAACATTTAACCAAAATTTGGAATCCTTGGCTTCAATATTAGCTGAAATCCATTAACAACTAGCTGGTCATCATGAGACCTTCATTTATTGAGTGATATAGAAAATGCTAATAAAACTTATCATTTATCCAAAATATGAAATTCTTGGCTTCAATATTGGCTGAGATCCATTAACAACTAGCTGGTCATCATGAGACCTTCATTTATTGAGTGATATAGAAAATGCTAATAAAACTTATCATTTATCCAAAATTTGGAATTCTTGGCTTCAATATTGGCTGAGATCCATCAACAACTAGCTGGTCATCATGAGACCCTCAATTAGTGAGTCATATAGAAAATGCTAATAAAACTTAACATTTAGCCAATATTTCGAATTATTGACTTCATTATTGGCTGAGATCTCGTCACTTGTTCCAATTAAAGCTGAATATCTTGGAAACTACTGGTCCTATTTCCACCAAACATAGCTAAGAACCATCTCGACGGAAAAGTCTTTCGATTAAAAAAAACCGCACTTAAATTGGTCCATCCGCTTGGGCGCTACGATGCCACAGACAGACACACAGATACACAGATACACAGATACACAGATACACAGATACACAGATACACAGATACACAGATACACAGATACACATGTTAAACTTATAACACCCCTCTTTTTTCGTCGGGGGTTAAAAATACATACCATGAAACACAGAACCTCCTTTGTTTAAAGTCGGTTAAAACATTTTTGAACGGAGTGATTGTTTATATTAGAGATGCACCGAATATTCGGTTACTATCCGGTATCCGGCCTATACCGGATAGCACCGTGCTATCCGGCCGGTAAAACTGGAATGTACTGCACTACTACTACAATTTGCACGTGTACTATTGAACGAAGTTACTTCGTAATGACATAGTAAAACTCGTTTCGAACCTAGAAATGTGTCCGCGCGAACGTTCACTACGAAACAGGACAAAACCTGTGCGACGCGCACCTGTAAAACTCAAAATGTAGGTATAGTTCCGCCGAATATCCGGCCGGTGGTTAGGCCGAATATCCGGTATCCGGCCAAACAACTATCCGTTGCATCTCTATATCTTTTAGCTGATTGTACTCAAAATGCGTTTACAAAGCGGGCGAAGTCACGAGATAAACTAGTGTTTACAATTTTTATAGGATACATTAAGAAATATCAAAGAAAAGGTTAGATGGTCAATATAATGACTATAACGAAAGGTTAATAACATCTTCAGAAAGTTGTCTTTCTATTGCCAAATTGTACCTATTAATTTTAACTATCGAAATATGTGAATAGAAATCTTTGCATACATACTTTTCTATTGCTATCTTACAATGGTGTATGAACGAAAAAAAAAAAAAAAGATTTTTGTTTGTTTGTAGGAATAACCCCCTCAAACTTAGAAAAAAGTTAGAGATTATTATGTAACTTAAAAAAATAAAAATTGGGCAAGTGCGAGCCCGACTCGCGCGTGAAGGGTTCCGTACCTATACATATATATAATCTATAACAAGTTTGTTGTATGGGAGCCCCCCTTAAATATTTATTTTATTTTATTTTTAGTATTTGTTGTTATAGCGGCAATAGAAATACATCATCTGTGAAAATTTCAACTGTCTAGCTATCACCGTTGTTGAGATACAGCCTGGTGACAGACGGACGGACGGACGGACGGACGGACGGACGGCGAAGTCTCAGTAATAGGGTCCCGTTTTTACCCTTTGGGTACGGAACCCTAAAAACCGTCCAAGTACGACTCCGACTCGCGCACCGTGGGTTCCGTACAACTAAATATTTTTTAACTTTTTTGTTTTCCGTATTTGTTGTTAATGCGGTAACAGATATGATGATCCTCTATTCTACATGTATACATGCAGCGCCATCTTTCAATGAGTAGCGGAACTTAATTATTTCACGAAACAATTCTCGGGTGAAATTGAGACTGAGACTGAGAGTGATAATTGGGGATGATAGTACTTACATTACATATGTCTTATAGGGTACGAATAATTTTAGTTGAACAAATCGTGACCATACATGGTCAATAAGCGCCATCTCTCTGTGTATAATGGAACTAATTTTGTATAATAAAAAATATCAGTATAAATAAGATATTGGGAATGATAAAGAGTAATAATGGTATAGAATAGAAATTTATCATCGATCAAAAATACCCTAGATTAGGGCTGCCATCTCTAAATTTGCCGAACCCGGACAAAGTATTACAAACCCGGACGACGTTTAGCGTAAATCGCATTTTTTTCCGGACGTGTCCGAACCGAAATATATTATAATGAAATAAAATAAAAGGTTAAAAAACTTAAAACCCGACTACGAAGAAACGAACTAAAAAGTTAAAAACAAGGTAGAAAAATCGGGTATCATCGCCTTCTTCCACAAGACAAGACATTTGACATGTAAAATGTTCTTGTATATTTTTTTCTACTGAAGTCTTCTGTTAGTTAACAACAATTACATTATAATTTAATTCAAATGCCGTAGTCGTGCGTTGTGGCATTAACTTCCTACGATACAATCTTCCTTTTACATATCTCCAAACAGTAAAAGAGCATTAAGCCGCTTATATAATATAGTAGCCGTAGCAGCAGAATTTATTTTATTTAGTTTTCTTATTTTTTTAAAGATCATGGTATTTTGTGTAGCAAAAAACCTACCTATAGTGTCTAGTTGTCAAAAATAAAACGGACGCACAGCCTTATTACAAAGCTACACATCGTTATCATATTAATATTAAAACAAGACTTATTTTAGGTACTCAATCAGATGATGATGGCGATCTCACTAGAAATACGGAAATTTCGTTGTATAGTTGCAGTTTTTTTTATAGTCGACAACGCACGACTACGGCATTTGAATTAAATTATAATGTAATTGTTGTTAACTAACAGAAGACTTCAGTAGAAAAAAATATACAAGAACATTTTACATGTCAAATGTCTTGTCTTGTGGAAGAAGGCGATGATACCCGATTTTTCTACCTTGTTTTTAACTTTTTAGTTCGTTTCTTCGTAGTCGGGTTTTAAGTTTTTTAACCTTTTATTTTATTTCAATATTTTCAGTTTTTAAATAATATGATGCAGTATATATTATAAATGCATATGTAAGATAAAAAAAATATCGCTGTATCGCTACATCCTCCTTTGAAGTCTGTTAAAATATACTCAGTAATCAAAATCTGTCGAGTAGTTTCAGCGCTATCGTGGAACATATAAATACATAACTTAATACTTTTCCCTTTGACTTTACGAGTACCATAGTCGGGCAAAACTAAGAATAATTTATATGGAAACGTTGAATACCAACGTCGAATTTCAGCTATCGAGACCAACCAGTGTGCAGTGCCTCTATCAATTGTGGACCAGTAGAAGACTGAAACCTTATGATGGAAAACAAACGATAAAGAAAACAATTTCATACACCTCTAATATTTTTTATAAGATTTGCTTCCTTGTCGCCGTTTTAGAACGTTGCAGTCTTTTATGGCGGGGGGCTCCGCCCCCCGAGCCCCCCATGTTTTATGTTACCATGGCCTGCGTAGACTCAAAACTTTTATAAGATTTGTTTCCTTGTTGCCGTTTTAAAATGTTGTATTTTCTTAAGAGTCCGCAGCAAGGTCCGCTCAACTCCGCGTTGAGATCGCGCGCTTACGCTTTAAAATGTTGTTGTTTCACCTAGAGGAAGACAGGGCGCTAGCAGTAAAGCGAGAGCGCGCTAGGAGCAAAGAGTATGTAATCACTACGTTTTAAGAGACGGGAGTGCCATACGAAACATACTGCCAATATGAAGCCGCAAACAATATCAGTGTCAGTGTCAACTCATGACATAATGCCAACATCAAGAACAAAATAGGGATGTCACATGTTACACAAATTATCGAATTATCGATATCGATATCGGTATTTAAAAAAAATGGTTCAGGCGGGGTTCGCATTCGCACCCGCGTCTCCAACGGCTTTCCGGTAATTTAAATCATTAAATATTTCGCTTCAATGTAAACATTTGGTTTACTTTAGGTTACTGACTTCATAAAAAAAAACAAAAGTGTGCAAATAATTTTATTTCGTTCAAACTTTGCTTGGCTTGCTGATAAACATAGACGAAAAAAGCCGTTTCATCACTCCAGTCTGTGCTCCAGGTTGGAAGTTCTGCAACACAAATAATACAGGGTAAACAGAAAATTACAGAGTAAAATGAATCTGTTTGTCCAGATGAAACCGTACCATTCATAGTCCATTGAAGATTTTTCGTAAAATATTTCTGTGACCATAATCTAACTCAAACTGGCATAAAAAGTAGTGGCTTTTGCTTGAAGAAAGATATTCCGTATTTACCCAGGTATTTTTCACTTCAAATGAAAATTATCGATAAAACTTACATACAGCACTATTGTTTACATACGTATAAGGGTATGTATTATTTTACCCGAAATACCAAGTTTTCAATGAAACTTACGATTAACATGGTTATAACACGCAGTAATTAATTATATTTTTTACTTACCGATCTTCGTCCGGTGGAAATCTTGCCATGAATAGTCTTTTTTGACCGTCCATTTGACACGTTTTCATTCTGCATATTTCGCACTTTTTCCTTTTCAATCCACTCATTTTTGCAATTGTGATTGTCTTGTGTACCTTCTAGACGACCACTACACCCAAAGAATGCAAATTATTAGATTATTTGTGAAATTTGAATTATTTGAAAAGATCGCAGAACCTTGACAAAACCAGACAACACAACAAAAGAGAAACGTCAACTAATATGGCATGGCATATCTATGGGCATGGCGGACAAAAATGGCGGCTGAAGTACAACCCGCCTAAATTCGATTGTCGCCAATTATCTAATGCTTTGTAGGTTTCAACGTTCTTTCAAACTTAGATAGGTAAAAATTCACCCCCGTTTCATATAGCCGTTGTCGTTCGTTTTTTACCTTGAGAGTTGCGCGAGGCGGGCTAGGAGTAGCTATGATAAGGGCGGTGCTTACCGCCGCCCCCCCGGACCGTTCCCCGCGCTAGAGTAATTCGCTGCAGTTTCGCAACAATTTTTTGTAATTTATTTTAAGGTTTTCGTAGTTACGCTCTCATTTTAAAACTACGAGATCAATTTTGATAAATCTTTTTTCTTATCAAACTGCATAGTTTAATCGACACCGGAAATAGGTTTTGACTTCAATCTAAACTATATTTTGGTCGTAGTATGCCGCCAAACTGAACAACTTTCTGGGGTCTAAAAATGCAAAACTTGTACTCGCTCTATTTTCTTTCTATTAACATTTCAAGAGTCATAAACTAGTTTTAGCCCTAGATATATCTTATCTCATTATATTTAGAGAATTTCATGATAATGTGACATGTTATATTAAAATAAGGACGTAACTACGTTTGTATGAAGAATCGAGCTTGCTGCGGACTCTTAAGGCGGGGTCTCAGCCCCCCGAACCCCCCATATTTTGTATCACCATTGCCTCCGTAGACTCAAAAGTTTTACAAGATTGGCTTCCTTGTTGCCGTTTTAGAACGTTGTACTCTTTTATGGCAGGGGGCTCCGCCCCCCGAGTCCCCCATGTTTTATGTCACCGTCGCCTCCGTAAACTCGAAAATTTCATAAGATCTGCTTCCTTGTTTTCGTTTTACAACGTTGTATTATTTAGGGTGGGGGGCCCGCCCCCCGAGCCCCCCGAGCCCCCCGGTGTTTTATATGACCGTCGCCGCCGTAAACTCAAAAATTTCATAAGATCTATAAATTTATGAAACATGTAATGTCTTATTTTGTTTTTTAATGTGGGTACACCACAATTTTTATTTAAGCTTTGATTTTTGCTTTGAACTCAAAAATTTCATAAGATCTGCTTCATCTTTGCCGTTTTGGAACGTTGTATTATTTAGGGCGGGGGGCTCCGCCCCCCGAGCCCCCGGTATTTTATGTCACCGTCACCTCCGTAAACTTGAAAATTTAATAAGATCTGCTTTCTTGTTGCCGTTTATTCATAAGATGTTTATATTTAATTATCTTAATCATTCATAAGAGCCCCATGTTTCTTTAGTCTCCATTTCCTTCATAAACTCAAGAGTTTCATAAGATTAGCTTCCTTGTTGCCGTTTTTGAATGTTGTATTTTTTATGGCGGGGGGCTCCGCCCCCCGAGCCCCCGTGTTTCATGTCACCATCGCCTCTGTAAACTCAAATGTTTCACAAGATCTGCTTCTTCTTTGCCGTTTTAGAACGTTGCATTATTTAGGGCGGGGGGCTCCGCCCCCCGAGCCCCCGTGTTTCATGTCACCATCGCCTCCTTAAACTCAAATGTTTCACAAGATCTGCTTCTTCTTTGCCGTTTTAGAACGTTGCATTATTTAGGGCGGGGGGCTCCGCCCCCCGAGCCCCCGGTGTTTTATTTCACCGTCGTCTCCGTAAACTTGAAAATTTCATAAGATCTGCTTTCTTGTTGCCGTTTATTCATAAGATCTTTTTATTTAATTATCTTAATCATTCATAAGAACCCCCTGTTTCTTTAGTCTCCATTGCCTTCGTAAACTCAAGTGTTTCATAAGATTAGCTTCCTGGTTGCCGTTTTTGAGTGTTGTATTTTTTTATGGCGGGGGGCTCCGCCCCCCGAGCCCCCCGTGTTTCATGTCACCATCGCCTCTGTAAACTCAAATGTTTCACAATATCTGCTTCCTCTTTGCCGTTTTAGAACGTTGTATTATTTAGGGCGGGGGGCTCCGAGCCCCCGGTGTTTTATGTCACCGTCGCCTTCGTAAACTCGAAAATTTCATAAGATCTACTTCCTCGTTTCCGTTTTAGAACGTTGTATTATTTAGGGCGGGGGGCTAATATGACTCGACCACACCATAATTTTTTGAAGTCGGTTAAAAATATGGCCTACGCAATGTAAACCGTTATAACAAATCGATGGACACGTTATGGTTCAAAATCAGTTAAGTAGTGTAAGCGCTCTGCCAGAGCATACTTTAATACAAGCATATAGTTCCAATCACCTTTCGTGGTTTTCTGCATCAGTTCCACTTGGTCAAATTATGCTTTCTATAACAGATACCTGAATCACTTCAGAAAATAATAAAGAAATTGTACTTGTTACTATTATATTTGCAGAGTTCCGTCTATTTCTGATGGATTCCATCATCAGATCTTTACCATATTTCTAAGAGATAATAACTGACGTGTTAACTTTCCAACAAAAAAAGAATTTTTGAAATCTGTTGGATTTTTTATTTTTTTTCTGTAGATTTTTTGCTATCGCTCGTCCTCCTTTTTTGAAATCTGTTAAAAATGTAGCCTATGTCACCCGGACTGTAGTTACGAATTGATAGACACCTCAATCACTTAAATCGGTTGAGTAGTTTTTGCGCTATGGTGGAACACACTTACATATAAATATACATAGACTGCTAAACTTATTACCCTTCCTTTTGGCTTTGCCGTAGTCGGGTAAAAAAAACGATCGCTTTATATTTCATTTATGAAATATCATTCACATAAAAAGGTGAAAACCCGGACACAGAACCCCCTTGAAGGCCTCCAAACTAGGACAAATCCGGGGAAACCGATGGCAGCCAGCCCTACCCTAATTGCACTAACACATCCTACAAATTCAAGTCGCAAAAGTGCCCTGAACGAAATGAGTATATGATAGAGCAGTTTGAGTTAACAAGTACCACTGAACGAAATTAGTGATACATATCGCAAGCTAAAGACATGAATCGTTCTCCTTTCCTTCATTTGGATGACATATTTGCGTAAATATGTTACAAATTTGTCTATTTTAATACCGTTGTTGTCGCTGGTAAACAGTGATAAACGGTCTCAAAAACTTAAAATTTCATCAAAATCGGTTTCGGTGAGCGCTCGCTTTTTCTCGGTACTAGTACAATCTACAACAACATAACGCTTGCGCGATGCAGTCGACAGGCAGCGACATCTGTTGTCGAATTCGGTAACTAATTAGTATGATATATAAAAGTAAGGCATATTATATGAATAATTATCGTTTCTTTTATATTAATTAAGTATTGTAAGTTGTGTTTATTTTAAAATTAACTTTTCCAACTGTTTTTAAATATAAAAACGTACAACAGAAATAAAATAAAAAATCTCCTAAAAATTTTAACGCTATATAATCCCTTAAATAGAAAATCTATGAAATAAAAATAACACATACATAACTAGAAGAATGAGATATTGAGACATCAAAGTGAGTGATTAATATTATCTTATTACCAAGACTGATATTAAACATATTATGAACGCATAGTTTAGTTCAGTTTATTTACTACTTTAATCTACTGAACTTATTACAAATTAAAACTAAAGAATCCTTTGATATTCAATGAGTGATTAAGAAAATGTTACTAAAACTGAACACAACTACAATAAATTGGGTGAAAGCTTGCCTCTTCCAATTAAAGCTGAATATCTTAGAAATTTCTGGTCCTATGTCCACCAAACATAGTTAAGAAACTGCTCGACCGACAAGCCTTGATTTAAAAAAAAAACTGCACTCGCATTGGTTTATCCATTTGGGAGCCACGCACGATGCCACACTCACACGTGCTGTAATGGGTGATAACAACCCTCTTTTTTCGTCATGGGTTAAAAGTAGAAAGAAATTAGTAAAATAATTACTTCTTACACATTCAATTTCAACCTATACATTAGATAGCCGCTTTCGCTACTGTGAGTAACGTCCGGCTTCAAAAACTCTAAAAAATGGATAAAATCCGTCCGCCTTGTGGAAGTTGTTCAGAACACTAGTACATTTTACGAGAAACAAACGTTAGCGCGATGCAGACGACATGCCACGCCATCTATGGAACGACTTGGTAACTAACTCATAAAAAAGGTCATGGACTAATTCAAGCCCTTCAAGGGATCATGATTTTGTGATGTGTTTTTAATAATGATGCTGCCGGAAAATTTAGAAAGTAAGAAGAGCATTTATTCGGGAACTAAAAAAAAACTATTAACTATTTAAATTAAAATTATTTTTAAGGATGAAATAGGAAAAAATTTAAAAGTAAAATGTTATAGGAATTTTTTACCTAAAGGCAAAGACCTTCCCTTCTTTCTTCCAGTCGTCCCTATTAAAGGCTATTTTAAATTCGATCAGATTGAAAAAAACATCAATATTTAAGGCAGTCTGAGAATGTTATACTACTGTGAAGAGTAGCTTACAGTGGCGTGGCATCTATAGATCCGGATTCCCACCGGCTTGCCCTACTTTACAAAATGTGCATCCAGCTACGACTAGAAGAAAAAGTAAGACAAACCTACTCCGGCTTTACCAACAATATGTTTGACGCCACGCTACTGTTAGCATAACAAAGATTATGCGAAATTAAAATATCTTGTAAAGTGTATTCAAATGAAATTTCTTTTAATATATGGTAAAATATTCGATAAAGTACCATATTTACATTTTATCGCCAATTACAACTGGCCTATAGTTGTTGAACGGTGGTCATTGGTCAATAAGTGGCGATTTACTTATCCCATGTCTATTATCTTTATGCTTATCTTACCGCTATGTTACTGTCACATAACAGACGGTTCCAAAAAACTACAAAATTTTTCAAAATTGGTGTGCGTTATAGTTACTTCTACGTATTACTACATGCTACAACAGCCAAACGTTTGCGCGATCTAGACGACAGGCAGCGCCATCTCTTGTGTAATTTAGTAATTAAAATGTTAATAGATTAAAAATGTGTTGGCCAAAGTTGATTGAAACATACCTATTTTAACCGACTTCAAAAAGGTCGTTATCTATTCGGTTGTAATTTTTTAATAAATGTTTGTTACCTTAGAACTCCGCCATTTATTCTTTTCTTTAGTCGGCGACGAGGCATCCTTATTGGTCCCATAAAATTTTGGTGAAGACCAACCAGATGAGGAATCAAAGGAACTCAAAAATTATAGGGACATCTATAGCGGTTTCGGTGTTTTTTTACAGTAACTCGTCCAGTCTTTTCGGAAATACAATGGAAGAAGTGAGCTTGAATGGTTATTTTTAATCCCCGACGAAAAAATAGGGGTGTTATAAGTTCAACATTGTATCTCATTATAGTCTATAGCTTCCGAACGGATACAGTAGCAATTTGAGTACAGTTTTTTTAATCGACCGTTAAGATGATTCCTGGCTATGTTTGGTGGAAATAGTGTCAGTAGTTTCCAAGATATTCAGCTTTAATTGGAATAAGTGACCAGATTTCGGCCAATATTGAAGCTTCAACATTTTGTAGTTACCTATGCTCAGTTTTCGTAGGATTTACTATATTACTCTTTGATTGAGGGTCTTATTACTTGTATCGGGGGTGTTTTAAATTTTGATTATAATTGACAACATTTCATATTTATAACAGGTGGAAATTAATATAGAGATCGACAGGGCTTTAAGTCGTGTACCTTAAAAAAAATCTTTGAATTTATTCTTCTGTATTTAAAGAAATATAAGAAAATACATAAAATAACTACAATCTAAGACAATACGGGCTGAATAGGGTTGTTGTCTAAACCAAAGAGCGAAAAAAAATTTTTTTTTTTTATTTGACGTTGACAGGTGACAGATGCATACCGAGTTTGATTAAGTTTTTTTTTAATAAGAAAACCGACTAAAGTAACCGTTCCATTAAGTTCTGGTTTCTGTGTTGCCACATTTTAAAATGAGTATGTTTTTATAAATTAATAATAAAGTAAATAATCATCTCAGAAAATAAATAAAAACAGAGATTACTTCATCTTTTTAAGCAGAATTCAGAAAAGTAATAAAATGATAGTCTTAAAAATATGAAATGTTGTCAATCAAGTGTGTCTAAAAAGTTGCATTCAAAATGTTTTAATGTTTACCAAGTTACTTGGTTTCGTTCAGTGACCTAAAATTGATAACATCATTTATAAACAATTTGGTGTTTCCAAAAATTTTTCTCGGTAGTCGTAAAGGCACAAGATATAAAAGTCAAAAATGTTTGTTTGTTCATGTTAAATACGCGGTCTTTAGCGACATCTAGTATCCAATAGCAGAACTAACATACAACTCGTTTGCATAATTGCAATGCTAACCACTGCGGCGCTGCTATCTATCGGTAAGCATAAAATCTGTACGTTGACAAGTTAGTTCCAACTTTCGCCGCTGTTTTAGTTAAATTTGTAATATTGCTTCTTTGGGTTCTTGATAGATGGCATTATTGAGACGATGTTTATATTTTTGCGAACAGAAATGAACGGTAATTTGCAAACAGACGTAATTTCAAAGATTCGTCATCATATTATTAGGGTCCGTTTTGAAACGAACTCGCAGGTTCACAGAGCCACAAAAACCATTGTATTGAATTAATTAATTCTTTAAAACAACATCACGTGATTCAACTGTCTCTATATAAGCGTAAGGTGTCGTTTTTAAAAAAATATTAATTGAATAAAATGGGTTTTCATGGGTGGACAAAGTAACCTTGTAGTGTCAAAGTAACCCGATGTTACGGTACCTATAGTGTCGAATATTATGATTATACCCCGTGGATTTCGGTGCACAAATTACAATTTAATAGTACATTACGTAACAAGGGTGGTAAACGAGGAATTACAAACGGGGGTCTATTAGAAGCCCGAAGCCCAAGGCGAGGGCTTTAATGACACGATTTTGGACTTCCTTTACCACCAGAGTCACGTACGACGTTTTTCATCACACTTTGGAGGGAAAAAGTAGTAGTACTAGTCAATACCAAAATTACTTACCGCCCTAGGGTGACATATACGACTTACCACCCTAGGGCATAATATATGATTTACCGCCCGGTTTTCTAGCATGTAAACCCCTAAAGTGTGATAAAAATTACTTACCGCCCTAGGGCGTAATTTACGACTTACCGCCCGCTTTTCTAGCATGCAAACCCTTGTTTACGAGTAAGCGTAGTCAAAAATATTCTTACTCGCCAAACTGCTACGTTTAATGGCAAGAAGCTGAACTTTTGAATTTGACTTCTTTTGTCGGCCTCGTGTTGAATCATGTGTGCACCTAAAATCCCGGGTTATGATGATATCTATGGACTGGGTGCAGAAGGTCAGAAGGGAAGGGTGCAAAGGTCATATTACCTCGCGAACTCGTCAAAGTAAAAGCTTATTGACAGGGAGGAGTGTCAAGAGTAATGGGTAAGGGTGGTATGATACCGGGAGAAAAAAAAAGCATTTATTTCGGATAAATTAATCCATATACTTATTGTCAGTGTTACAAAAATGACTTAAATAACAGCTGAATCATCGAAACAAAGAGCAAAGCCTGGGAATCGAAGCCGGTAGGTACGTCTGGATTACTGGTCCAACGCGGTAACCTTTCCGCCACCCTACCCGACGCCCAACCAACCTCTCGAATTTTTCCTTATGCTTTCTATGTTGATTCTTACATTTTTTTATTTCAAAGGCTTTACACCTGATTAACCTCCACCTTAACGCCAGATAACAATAAATGGTTGAAAATCGAGGCATGCTATGCTTATGTCTTTATTCCCTTATTACGATTATTGTTTAACTTAATAGAGCCCTGGAAATAGTTGCGTGTTGGCTGGCAATATCATTTTAATGTTTTAGGTGCGGCAGTAAGGCCGGCAGTTGTTTGCGATCTTTTACCGACTGCAAAAAGTAGATTTGCGCTTTGCCGACTTAAAAAACCTACAACATTAAATATTATAAAGGCGAGAGTTTGTGAGTTTATGTCTACGTTTGTTACTTTTGAAAAATTTCTAAAAACTGAATAATTAAAAATATCTATATACCTATACTTATCGGACCTACTCACTAAAGTTCACGAGAATCGGTTGAGAGATGCGACCTCTTGGCGAGAACCGCTGGCGCGTCTTGTAAAATGAGATGTTACGAAGCAGTTGATTATCTACACCTTCCGCGAATATACAAACTGACAGAACAGTAGCGTTATCTGTGACTCACGAGCGGAATAACGAAGCACGCGGGGCTTACATGGCGCGCTTAGGACATGCCATTCTTTTGTGTGTATATTGATGATTTGATGATTTGGTGTAGGGACGCCCGGCCGGAGACAGGCGGGCTGTCGATCGCTTGAGTGCGTTCATTCAGCCCAATTCCCAGTTGGAGCCAATCGGTTACTGTCCCGGCGGCGCTCCCATACAGCCTTCTTCCTCGAATTTTCTTGTTCTCCTGCAGAAGGAAAGGACATCTTTAAGGTTAATGTCCCTCAGCTCCTCCTCTTCTAGTTTATCTTTCCCGAAGATGCTATAGCGTACTATCGCATACATGCCACACTCTGCTATAACATGCTTACTTGTCTCCTCATGGCCACAGTGCGAGCAGCACTTACTACACCCATAATCCATAATGTTTAGGTGCCTGTTAAGGCTATTGTGTGTATATTAGATTGTTTGCTTTGTTTTAATTAAATGACTTAAGCGCCATACGATTAAATAAATTAATTGACTTATAATTGTGATGACTATCCTTATTAGGAGATTATATCGATTATTATGGTTATTATTTCTTGTGCTTGACATTGGTACAGTTGTTTTTATTTTGACGATCATGATTGTGAATATTTTTGACTAATGCTAAATGTACAGTTATTTTCACTTGAAATAAATGAATCTGAATCCGGGCGAATATTCGAGAGTTCCAACCGTGCGTTAGAGCCGCCGCAGTCGGCCTGGTTCGGAATGACGTCAGAAAGTTTCTGACTCTGTCTATCATATGGCAATGTCTCGCTTGCTGACGTCATTCCTTTCGGAGACCGGACCAGAATTCCAAACGTCTGTGGCGACCCTTAAATTTGGTACAGTCCCCGAGTCCGTAGTCCGTGGCTGTGTCCGTCTCAGATTTGGATTCGGGTGCGAAAACGGAGAGGCTATTTCAATCGCATAAGAGAGAGCGAGACAGGTATAACGCGTATCACATTCTGACAGCTCACGCACTGCACGTGATTTTAAACAAATTTGGAGGTTGCTACAATTACTATCTTTTGTATTGATTGATGAATAAATAAATATCGGACAACCTCACACAAATCGATCTAGACCCCAATTAAGCTCAAGGAGGCTTGTGTTATGGGGTTATGGGTACTAGACGACGATATACGTACTTATATAGGTAGATAAATATATACTTAACTACATAGAACAACCATGACCCAAGCACAAATATTCGAGTTCATCACACAAATATTTGCCCTGGCCGGGATTCGAACCCGGGACCGCCGGCTCAGTAGGCAGGTATCTACAAACCGAGCCAAACGCGTCGTCGAATAACTGACATTATATTATATTTATACTAGCGACCCGTCCCGGCTTCGCACGGGTGCTTGCTGATAAATTATGGATGTATTATACATATAAACCTTCCTCTTGAATAACTGTAATAAAAAAAAACCGCATCTAAATCCGTTGTGGAGTTTTAAAGATCTAAGCATACATAGGGACAGACAGACAGACAGCAGGAAGCGACTTTGTTTTATACTATGTAGTGATGGCCGAAGTGATAGATGGGGGCTTTTTAGGGTTCCGTACCCAAAGGGTAAAAACGGGACCATATTACTGAGACTTCGCCGTCCGTCCGTCCGTCCGTCTGTCACCAGGCTGTATCTCAACAACGGTGATAGCTAGACAGTTGAATTTTTCACAGATGATGTATTTCTATTGCCGCTATAACAACAAATACTAAAAATAAAATAAAATAAATATTTAAGGGGGCTCCCATACAACAAACTTGTTATAGATTATATATATGTATAGGTACGGAACCCTTCATGCGCGAGTCGAGCTCGCACTTGCCCATTTTTTTCATAATTCTTAGACATTATGAATAATGACAACCTACCCAAGTAGCACAACTGGGTCTAAATAGCTCGTATATCATATCTAATTAGATGCTTAAGTGAAATTTACCACCATGACTAAGTGCTATATAGGTGGCAATAACCCTTATGCCACCTATATAGAACCAAAAGGAGAAAAATTGCAGCCTATTTTTGGTGCTAAATAGAATCCATAAGAGCTCTCACAATTACCTTAAGTGGTAATTAGAACTATGGGTGAAAGTTATGCGTCCATAAGAGATCTCACAATCACCTTAAGTGGCAATTAGAACTAAGGGTAAAAGTTATGCGCAGTGAACGAATGAAAACATTTCAGTTCGCTCAATGAGTGATAAATGAGTCGCCAAATTATCTTTGAGTGGCGAGGCAACTGCAACTGTCAAATTGTGTTGTGTGTAATACGTGATCTGCCATATTTATTTTGGATTTATACGTCTGTTTGGTGAGTGATTAAAACTTTACGTTATACAAGCATTGAAATAAGCACGAAATTCTTGCGAATTTTTTGTTACTGTGAAACTATAGTATGTTTTCTTTGTAAATTTCGACGGGCCTTTCATTTGATCAGGAATATTAAAAAAGAGAGTGCTAAATTAAATAAGGAATAGATACTGATAAGAAATAAAACTGTTAAAAACCTGACCTAATGATTGTAGGTTACCTACAATGTTAAAGTAACATCGTCAAAACTATCAAAAGTCTGTGATTATGCGTGAGTGTGATAAAATTCTGGTCAAAATAATTAATTTTCATTGGCTTCCATTTGTAAACATGGCGAAACAAAAAAGATCTTACAGTGTTTATTTTCACTTATTTGTTCCTTATTTGGAACTATTAGGTCTAATAATCACTTATTTGTATCTTGCGAGTGGCAAAGCAGTGCAACTATTAAATATATTTTGACAAGGCGCAATAGGAACTATAATAGAACTTTTAGTTCGTTAGTGGTTTGAAATAAGTGAAAATAACTGCTTTTGGTTCTAAGAATCTCCTATTGAGACCTATTTATGCGTTGGAGTGGCAATAAGGTACTTCTTAGGCCTTAAAGTTGCAATATTTTTTGGTTCCAAAAGAGCCGTAAAATTATCCCTTTAGCCACTATTGGTGATATAATTCGCTATTGTACTAGTCATTTGGAACTTTTAGTTCCAAATAAGGGTATGTTGCCACTTATATGTAAAAGTTGCTTATAAGTGATTTTAAGGCCTTATATAGCACTATTGCTTCTTATTGAGTGACTATTTGAACCTGCATGCAACTTTAAGTAGCAAAATCGACTTTATCCCACCATAAGTAATAAAGTAGAAACAAAAAACGTTCCTATGCAACTACAAGTGATAGGATGAACTCATATACAGTTTTGAGTTGTGTTTAGAGCTATAAGTTGCATCAAACACTGTTAAACCACTCATTTAGAACTTAAAGCTGTAAGATAAGCTGCAAAATTCACTAATGTGCTGCTTGGGTACATAGATCGAATAGCTTAGATCTTTTTGGAAAAAAAATCCTGACTGTATTATGAAATATCCCATAATTTGACCGGAGTTTTGCATTTAAAGAACCAGACATAAATGTTAATAACTTATATGTCATTAAATAAAAATTATGATCAATCGACATCTCCATGTAACCCTACCTTTACCGCGCAAGGGCGGTAAAACGATGACTACGACTCAGTCCATCCGATGCCTCCGTTGAATCTACTCACTTCATTACATACCTAGTGACGAAAGAATAAAATGCTTGTTTATTATTACTCGGACAAACCAACTGTTATTAAATAGCCTATACAGTTAATAATAATAATATTACCTACTTGTAAATGTGTTAAGTTGAGAAATTTCTCAAAACAGTGCAAAATAATAAAAATAAATATTTATTGTGAATAATGGTTTTTTGGTGTTAAATCGAGTTGATTGTGTAAAAAGTGGTTTAAAAATAACTAGTTTAAGTGTAATACTGACGATAATTAACGGAAAGCAGTATTAATAGTAAATTCATTTAGTGTAACAAAGAATCACAATGGATGTGAAGGGTCAAAACTTTTTGATCATACTGTGTTGTAAATACTGCGAAGTGGTCTAAATAGAAACACACATGTAAGTATTTAAATACTAAGTAATATACTCAGAAGATATCCACATTCTAAGGCGGAACTTTAAAAGTCGGGTATTAAAAAAAAAAAAAAACTTTTTGATCTACGTACGTACGTATATAGATCTAATTTAATATAAGTGGCAATGGGCACATCGCTCGTAGAACCGACGGCCGCTGGGGCCTTCAAGTTCTTGAGTAGCGACCACGCACCGGACGACGCAGCGTGGGTAGGCCCCCACAAGGTGGACTGATGGCTGGTGAAGGTCGCTGGAATCCGCTGGATGCGGGCGACGCAGGACCGATCATGGTGGCGTTTTCTGGGGAGGCCTATGTCCAGCAGTGGACGCCTTTTGGCTGATGATGATGATGATTGATCTATCAATTTTATCATATAGGTATACTTAACTAAAGTATGTTGTATAATTCAACGTCAAACACCCCTATTGTATTTCGCATAATAATACGTAAATACACATACAGGATAAAGTGATATTAGTGCTCCTATCCGAGGCCAGACTGTGGTTTAAACAGTAGTACCGTGAAATACACCACGATATCGTTTTTCGAAATGACTGAAATACCTACGACTTTTCTTACGTTTGCAATGTACATTTAAGGTCTTCGCACATTATAACAATTCAACGGCGACTCGATTTTTAGCCAAATATTAAAATTTAAGCCCTATGTCATATTTACTAGGTTTAATTTCAAAAAATCATATTAGTAGTGGACGACGAGTGGACAACGCGTCGGTGTATCGTCGAAATTAAACCTAGTAAATATGACATAGGGCTTAAATTTCAATATTTGGCATAGAATCGAGTCGCCGTTGAGTTGTTATAATGTGCGAAGACCTTTAAGAAATTTCGAAAAAATATCTAGTTATAATGATTGAGAACAGCCGGCAATTGAGACAAAAGAACATCCAATCATCCTCACATACGAAAGAATTTGGACCCAAGTTTAAACGGAGGGGCTTCGCTCGCTCAATAAAAAACCGCTCAAGTGCGAGTCGGAATCGCGCACCGAGGGTCCCGTACAAACACTTCCCATCTTAACTGGCCGGGTTAAGTTAGCACATAGTATGTATGGCACCGCATAAATGAGGTGCAAAGTTAACGCAACCGATCACATTCGTTGTATCAGAGCCATTTCGCCTATTTCGTGTTGTATTCATTTTATTCTGATTTTAGTAGGTATTTGTTGTTATAGCGGGAACGGACATACATAATCTGTGAAAATTTCAGCTCTCTAGCTGTCACGGTTCATGAGATACAAGCCTGGTGATAGTCGGACAGACAGACGGACAGGAGTCTTAGTAATAGGGTCCCGTTTTTTACCCTTTGGGTACGGAACCCTATAAATTAAGGAAATATGGTTGATCTGCTTGAAGTCTCCAAGTTCTTAATTTTAATGATGTTTTGAACTCATTAAATTAACAGACGTGTTGCCAATGAGTGAATCACTAACAGTCATTAATTAATTATGTTTTCAAAGTCATTATCTATTCAGTTTTGACGACGCGTTTGGCACAATGGTAGTGGAACTGCCTGCTGACGGTCCTGGGTTCGAATCCCTGAATCTGTAGGTGGAATTTCGTTCGCGTATTTTTGTTTCTTTATCGTAGTTTTGTTATAAGTATACTGTAACTATGTGTTAAAAGTATCCTATATTATATGTAGGTATATGATGAGCGTGAACAAATTATTATTACCTTTTGGTAATCCATACTAATATTATAAATGCGAAAATGTGTCTGTCTGTCTGTTACCTCTTCACGCTTAAACCGCTGAACCGACTTAAATGAAATTTGGTATGGAGATAGTTTGAGACCCGGGAAAGGACGTAGAATACTTTTCATCCCGAATAAATTTAGTGTTCCCGTGGGATGAGCGGGTAACACCGCGGGGCACAGCTAGTTAACTATATCCTGAACCATAAGCAAAATACGTTGGAATCGGGGGAAAACCTAGTATATGATAATTGTACTTTCATATTTATCCTTGTACCTAAAAACGATTATGAAAAATCATTCTAAAATTTTCTAACATTGAGTAAACATAACTAGCTTATTTTTAGAACTGTGTCATAATAACTCCACAAACAATAACAGTTCAAATGCGTTAAGTTCTTTAGAACGGTATGGTACTAAATGAACTAGTTACTTTTAGTACACATTAATAGCTTAAGTGTTTAAATCGAAACGGTTGCAAAATTCATAATAATTCAAGGCGTATAGGTCCTTTTGAGATCGAAATGGAATTAGACTGCAAAATGTGTTAAGTTCAAATGGGTGTTAGTTTGTAGTAAATTAATGGTTTATACGATGTTTTGGATGTGTGTGAAATAAGTTATTGTTCATAACGCTCAGTGAAAGTGTGGTTGTGTGGTGAATCAGACGTGCAGTGAATATAAAGTGGTTTAAAATGAGTTAGAAGGTTAAGCTTATCCGTTCAAAAATAATGATTGTTTAACACATTTTCCTCAATGATCAAACATGTTTTTTAACACATTATCAATGTTACTAGTTACAACAGGGCTACTGCGGAACCTACAGTATTAATTTATCATTGATCATTTATATTTTTGTTTCATAAACTACTCGAAATTGACAAAAAACATGCAGAAGACTGTTATTTTTTTCAACGTCATTTCGATTGCACGAATTTGTTTACATTCCAATAAAAAAAGGAAAAACAAAGAAATAGTCAATAAGAACTTAAACTAAATGCTACTAAGAACTATGTACAAAAAGCTACAATTAACATAAACTAAAACAAATTCAGGAAATTGCTCCCTCCCTTGCGGCATGGTAAAAATGTATGACGTCATAACTCTCTCTTGCGCTAAAAATCAAGATGGCTCCCCTTTTTAAAATGTTCTTAGAGCCTTATCACACTTGCGATTTGCGAGCGTATTTTGTATGAAGGCGATCGCGCAGCGTGTTCGCCGCGTCGCTTAGTTGTATAGAAAATACGCTCGCAAATCGCAAGTGTGATAAGGCCCTTAGGGCAATGTGTTCTTAGTAACTACGTTACATGAGCATAGTTGTTTCACTTTCTCAAGAGGTGGCGCTCTAACCTCGTTCAATATCCTAAATCATTGTATAAGGAAACATGACACCGGCTTGTGACATTGTACGTCACTGATTAGTTACTTTATGGTAACAAAATAATTATAAGGTTTTTTTTTTCTTTTAATTATGCATTTATGCATTATGATTGTCATGTTCTTTGAGTAAGTTTTGTTTTGTCGTAGTAATCGATTTAAAACATTGATTTTATGAGATTCATACAGGTGACAAGGGAATCGCGGAGTATTATGATAAACCACTTGCAACACGAACGGATTGACAGAACCAACCAACCAATCATAGCGCGATGACGTCAGAAGTCCACCTGTCATTCCGGAGTGCCATACCTTATTTTCTTATACCATGAATCATGATCCTAACTAAATCATGTCCTTGTTGTCCAATAGTTCGGTGAATAGAGACTAAAGTACTATGGGTGACCTTACAAACGGTCCGGTAGTTTTGAATTTTTGATATGTTGTCTAGGAGAATTGTGCATTTTGCATTTTAAACACTGACTAACCATGTGTTTACAATGCAAAATGCACAATTCCCCGCCCTCCGCGCCCGCCGCCATATTGAAAAAAACCGGCACGTTCTTCATATTTTTGATCATATCTTCGTTTAGGAGCATTTTAGCTAGAAGAAAGTTTTGACTATATTATAGAGTTACATTTACTGTACTCTCCATTTTATATTTTGTTTCTAGGACAGATAGTTACGGAGATATGCACATTTAAAAAAACGTAAAAGAATCGCAATATCTAACTCAAAAACAAACTTGTGGATTATATCTTCGTTTAGGAGCATTTTAGCTAGAATATAGCTTGGGCAATGTTGTAGAGAATTAAATTTACTATAATTTACATTTCAAATTTTGTTTCTAGGACAGATAATTACGGAGAACGAGAATTACGTTACGGGAATCGTGCATTTTACATTTTAAACACTGACTATCCTAGACAACATATCAAAAATTCAAAACTACCGGACCGTTTGTAAGGACAAACTCCTTTATTCACTGAATTGCAATGACTTAAACTGAGTTTAAAGACTTCATTTTTTTTTGTGTGGCTTGTGGAGTTGTGGACTATCGCTAAACAATAGCTTTACATATATTAAAGCATTGATACAAAGATCAAAGCTCAAAGAAAAATTGAAATGCGTAACCTGGTGGAGGAGACCGGGACTCGAACCCGGTACCTCTGCCTTCGCCACCCTAACTCCCAAGCAACAAATACAAATACAAATACTCTTTATTGCACACCTCCAATATCAAGGAAAATACAACACAACATGAGCTACATTAAAATAACAGGCAGAGGTAAACAACAGGCGGTCTTATCGCTAAATAGCGATCTCTTCCAGACAACCTTTAGGTAGCGGAGTAGTTGAAAATTAATGTTTGAAATTAGTAGGTGGTGCATAATAATAATAGGACTAAATGAACGACTACCATAAAAGACAAAAGTAATAAACATACATAAATAAAAATATACAGATATACTTACATAAATACTTAGACATAATAAATAAATATATTGTAAAGTAATAAATAAACTAAAAACAGTATGAGCCACAAACTTAAAGGAGCGATTATTATTGAGTAAGTTTTGTTTTGTCGTAGTAATCGATTTAAAACATTGATTTTATGAGATTCATACAGGTGACAAGGGAATCGCGGAGTATTATGATAAACCACTTGCAACACGAACGGATTGACAGAACCAACCAACCAATCATAGCGCGATGACGTCAGAAGTCCACCTGTCATTCCGGAGTGCCATACCTTATTTTCTTATACCATGAATCATGATCCTAACTAAATCATGTCCTTGTTGTCCAATAGTTCGGTGAATAGAGACTAAAGTACTATGGGTGACCTTACAAACGGTCCGGTAGTTTTGAATTTTTGATATGTTGTCTAGGAGAATTGTGCATTTTGCATTTTAAACACTGACTAACCATGTGTTTACAATGCAAAATGCACAATTCCCCGCCCTCCGCGCCCGCCGCCATATTGAAAAAAACCGGCACGTTCTTCATATTTTTGATCATATCTTCGTTTAGGAGCATTTTAGCTAGAAGAAAGTTTTGACTATATTATAGAGTTAAATTTACTGTACTCTCCATTTTATATTTTGTTTCTAGGACAGATAGTTACGGAGATATGCACATTTAAAAAAACGTAAAAAAATCGCAATATCTAACTCAAAAACAAACTTGTGGATTATATCTTCGTTTAGGAGCATTTTAGCTAGAATATAGCTTGGGCAATGTTGTACAGAATTAAATTTAGTATAATTTACATTTCAAATTTTGTTTCTAGGACAGATAATTACGGAGAACGAGAATTACGTTACGGGAATCGTGCATTTTACATTTTAAACACTGACTATCCTAGACAACATATCAAAAATTCAAAACTACCGGACCGTTTGTAAGGACAAACTCCTTTATTCACTGAATTGCAATGACTTAAACTGAGTTTAAAGACTTCATTTTTTTTGTGTGGCTTGTGGAGTTGTGGACTATCGCTAAACAATAGCTTTACATATATTAAAGCATTGATACAAAGATCAAAGCTCAAAGAAAAATTGAAATGCGTAACCTGGTGGAGGAGACCGGGACTCGAACCCGGTACCTCTGCCTTCGCCACCCTAACTCCCAAGCAACAAATACAAATACAAATACTCTTTATTGCACACCTCCAATATCAAGGAAAATACAACACAACATGAGCTACATTAAAATAACAGGCAAAGGTAAACAACAGGCGGTCTTATCGCTAAATAGCGATCTCTTCCAGACAACCTTTAGGTAGCGGAGTAGTTGAAAATTAATGTTTGAAATTAGTAGGTGGTGCATAATAATAATAGGACTAAATGAACGACTACCATAAAAGACAAAAGTAATAAACATACATAAATAAAAATATACAGATATACTTACATAAATACTTAGACATAATAAATAAATATATTGTAAAGTAATAAATAAACTAAAAACAGTATGAGCCACAAACTTAAAGGAGCGATTATTATTGCAGTGTACTAAGGGAGAGACAAATAGTGTTTTTTGACGAGGGTTTTAAATGTTGCAAGAGATTGGGCACCACTTATATCCAGAGGAAGCGAATTCCACAGCAACCCTTCGAATTTTTCCTTTGCTTTGTGTCTCGATCTTTGCATTGTTCATTTGAAAGGCTTCACACCTTAGCGACCTCTATGTGAATACGTTAATATTCACATCTTACCGCACTACTTTACAGCAGTGAACGGGCAAGCGAGAGAGGGCGCTGTTATTTGTAAAATGAAACTTGTAGTCTCACTTTTTAATGTGGGTACACACCACAATTTTTGTATTGAACCATTGATTCAAAGATCAAAGCTCAAAAAAAATACGTGGCTTTAGAGTTGTTACACTTGTCCAATAGATGTCGCTTTAAACCCGTTCAATATCTTAACTAGATAGTATAAAACAAAGTCGCTTCCTGTCTATCTGTCCCTATGTATCCTTAGATCTTTAAAACTACGCAACGGATTTTGATGCGGTTTTTTTTATAGATAGAGTAATTCAAGAGGAAGGTTTATATGTATAATACATGCATAGTTTATCAGCATTGCACCCGCGCGAAGCCGAGGCGGGTCGCTAGTCTTAACTAAACGATCTTGTGTATTAGTGACATACTGTATAATGTGTTAGTGCGTTGTGAACTCCAGTGCAGTTAAAGTGGCTTTATTTATCCTACGTAATTGTAGAGTAATTTAAAGTGACGTGTGTAACGACGATGAAGGATGCCGGAAACAGGTATTGTCTAGTAAATAGTGTTGCTGTTATTGTGTGTTTGTTTAGCCCTGCAAGGGGTGTTACAACCGACGCCATATTGCGGATTTTTAGTGGTACTAATTTATTTTACTGGCAACGACAAATTTTTGGTAACTGACGTTGAAAGTCGGTGAATGTCACTGATGTAAACAAAGAGGAAACAGGACTAAATATTCCACAAATTTCAAGTAATTTTTGCATAATAAGGTAAAACTATCCACAGTGAGGAAATTCAATACGATTCAGTATTTATTTCAGAAGAAAAATCCAATTTATATTTTCAGAGATAATTATTAATCACAGTAAAAATCTCTGTTTGGCCCTATGGCTGACTGGTACTGGTAGGGAATGCAATTAGGCATTAAGATCGCCATTGACTTTTCTTCAAATATCTTTTGTACAATAAAGTTTAAATAAATAAAAAGTATCGTATAACCATATTTGGATGTCCAGCTATCCGTTTACCGAAATTGGTTAAAATGTATTCAGCCGTTTCGGCGTGATGCGAGGACAAAGGAAATGATGACCAACAGATGGCGCCAAACTGGCATGGCGCCGCGCGCCCATACAAAACAAATGACGATCCTGCATCACGCTATCAAGATTTTTCCTGAAATCATGACCCCTCCCCATAGAAAAATGATTTTCAGTACAAATGTAGAATTATATAACAGTATAGAAAATATTATGTAGGTAGGTATATCGTCGTCTAGTACTCATAGTACAACCATTGCTTAGTTCGGGACTAGGTCGACTTGTGTAAGATTGTCCCTTAATAAAAATATTTATTTGATGCTGACTAAACCTAAGTAAATCTATAAGGTTAAGTAACACTACTGATACCATGATGTAATCATCAATTACCATTCATTAGTGCAGTAATAGGTGTCCATCAATTGATGAATTAATCATGACGAAGTATCCTATTTAGATTACAATCTGGGCATACCCTTTATTGCACGTGTGCGCAAAACCTTGCCATTGGGGGCCTCTTAGCATAATTGACAACATTTCATTCTTTTAACCCGGTGTTTTTCCGATATAATCAAATAAAGGATAAAAAAATAAATATATATATATATACATTATTATATTTTCTAAAATATCCCAATTTATTATTCAAAAATCCATTTGTAAAGTTTCTCATTCTAAAAGAGCGTAGGCGACAAGTAATAGGTCGCAGCTCAGTAAATCATACGACGCGGTTGGCTCAGTTTGAAAGCACTTGCCTACTGAGCCGGCGGTCCCGGGTTCGAATCCCGGCCAGGGCAAATATTTGTGTGATGAACTCGAATATTTGTGCTTGGGTCATGGTTGTTCTATGTATTTAAGTATATATTTATCTATCGTATATCGTCGTTTAGTACACATAACACAAGCCTTCTTGAGCTTAATTTGGGACTAGATCGATTTGTGTGAGGTTGTCTGATATTTATATACAGTCGGCGGTCAAATCATACCGAGGCGGATTTAGTATGGAAATTGTACCACTGGTCTTTCTGTAGGTTGCGACTGTAAACTTTCGACAGGTGACGTCATTTAGTGCTGTGCTGATTCTTCGACGACGCTTTCACCTATTTTTTTAATATTTTCAAAATTAGTCCGCATAACCAAATAAAAATAATAGTTTTGGGCTCTTTTTGTTGAGTTTTTAAATGGTGTCTAAATTGTCTAATAACATTACAAACTCTTTAAGTTGATGGCCACAGCTAGCCAACTGTGGCTTTCAATTGGTTCATCTGGTTAGGGAGCTAAATGTGAGAGATATGTAGGTACACGCGTCTTCAGCAGCCGTTGATGATAAAAAAGTTTTTTAAGTAAAAAAGTAAAATTTGAGACGGCTTTTTTGAAGTCGGTTAAAAAATTATAGAGCATATCAAACTATATCACGTACTAAATAAACACAACTTAAGCAATCGCAATCAGGTGACGTCACCTCTTTGTTTAAATTACGTCATGCGTTATCAGTACTAAGTTTTGAAACAGTTATCGTTACCGTGCCTTTGTGAGATAAGGCCGAAGAGTAATAACTACGAGTTAAGTTTGGTAGGCGTTGTCTTTGAAACTGTGTGTTCGACATTTAGGATATGATACATGCAATGTCCCATTTTTTTATTTATTTGGGTACACACCAATATGTTTATTTTAAACCATTGATACATAGATCAAAGCGCAAAGAAAAATTTAAATGCGTAATCTGGTGAAAGAGACTGGGAATCGAACCCGGTACCTCTGGATTGCCGGTCCAGCGCGTTAACCTGTCCGCCACCCTAACGCCCAAGAAAAATTGGAGAGGTTTCTCGATTTTTCCTTATGCTTTGTGTGTCGACCTTTGCATCGTTTATTTGAAAGGCTTTACAACTTATCGACCTCTATGTGAATGTGGTCTTTTCCACCAGGTTACGCATTTCAATTTTTCTTTGGTTTAAGATATAATAAAGTTTTTCTAAATAATGGTCGGGAATGTTGGCTTTATTGATAAAAAATCAGGATGCGAAGTGCATAGTTTATGGTCAGTCAAAAAAACGTTTCTTGCTCGGTGTGCTCAACAATAATGTTGTACGAAATTCCTTTGTTTGTCGATGTACAAACATTTTAAAAAACTAGACGGCCATATAAAAAAGGAATAGGTCCTTAGTTACCTCAAATAGCTTAAAAGAAAAATAAAAGGTGACAATGCAAAAATTCAGTTTTGTCATTATAGTGGCTAATGAAACTTATCAACAGCATAACATTTTTAAAATGTTCGCAATAATATTAATATTTGGTTTACGCTAGCAGACGTCTGCTTAAGAAATACTGAAATTTTAACTCTGTGCCTTTTAATCTTGACTCAATTTTGTTTTACCTAAATATTGTTGTTTTTTGCGTTCTGCGAGCGGTACGAACGATGTTCTCTTTGTAAAGTAATTGTAGTGCTAGTTACAATTTTTTAGGGTTCCGTACCTCAAAAGGCTCAAAAGGAAAAGAACGGTTTTCTTACAGAATATCCTTGCGCGTATCGGATTTGCAATTTGCCGGGTTTTAGTATAAATTATGACGTGAGCGGGCTTCTTTAAGTTTTCACATTTGAACCATTAAATGGTTCAATAGTTAAAAAGTCGTCAGTTTGGAAGAAAACCTCCGGAGCTATCTTATGTGCCCAATTTATGTATGTCACTACGTAAAGAAGCGGCATTCTTAAAAGGAGAAATTATGTATTCCGCGATAATTTTCGCTAATTGCGGCGAACTATCGACCTCCAGTGTGTCACCCAATAAATATTCAGAGCGGCAATTTCCAGGCGGCCGGCGGTCTGCTAAACTATAGATATTAGGGATGTGGCTAATGATATCGATAAATGCTAAAAATAGACAAGGATACAATAAAAATAAACATTATATTCAATTAATCAATCAATACATAACGTATATCTAGACGCGATCCTATGTTGAGTTTCTTTCGGCGTTTCTTCTCAACAACCTCTAGTGAATAGTAAGTAGACTCAGACATGCCATAAAAGAGCCCTTGGGGTCTACAAGTATTTTCTCTTCTTTTTATTGCACATCTTACAAAAAACAGGAACAATACAACTCCAGAAATTACAATTAGAGGTAAATAACAGGCGGTCTTATCGCTAAACAGCGATCTCTCTCGTCCAGGCAATGTTTGAGTAGTGAAGAACTTGTTTTTTTTTAACAGAATTAAGTTAATTACTTCATTGTTTGGAAACTTTACAGTTTCCGTACTCACAACGTAAAATACATTTTCTCTTTGGAAAGTTACTATAAAGGTAATTTCATTATCTAAATTACAAATAAACGTATATTTTGTAACAAACGCCGCGTTAGTGGGTGGATCAACTTTTTCTTGTTGTTATTCTGTCCCGTCACCCAGGAGACAATGGTGATTAAACTTCTTAGAAAAGTGTTGATAATTTATAATATTGGTATATTCAAGAGACATTATAAATAACAATGGGCTTATAACTGCTGCAATTACAACATTTAGTTGAATATTGCCGCCGAAAATCGTAGTTTTAAAGCGTAACCCAGGGGACATCACCATGGCAACAAGCAACAGAAAAAAGTTGATTGACCCTAGTACGTTTATATTATTGTTTTTAAATAGAATATTATCTAGAATAGATCCTAGCTAAGCAATAACATAAGTTAATTTCGCTTCCTATATCGATTATCTTAGAACTGCAACACTAGGTTTGTGGTGATGCTATATCGATATCTATATCATATTACCGTTAAAGTAGCAGTCGCCTGCGAAGCACGTGTGCGTATCACGTTTTTACACTGGTGGAAAACGACTGTCATTGTTATTGTTTAAGATTTAGAGATGGGATACCAAAACGTATTTAAGTCCTTTATCGATGGTATTTTTAACTGTCGCTAGAAATGTAGCTAACCTAAAATTTGTATTATTTCAATGATTCCATTTAAATTAACAACACCTTCGAAAAAGCCCATTTTGAACTATTTTGTGTATTTCAAAAATTATATCAAAATATATTTGTAGACAACTGTGCGGACTGATGTATTTTGTCACGAACTTAAACTACTTAAAGTGGCAAGGATTATACATATTTCCATGACCCAAACGTTATAATAAATAGAACATAAACAAATTAACCTTCATTTCATTAGTGAGGAAATGAAATGAGCTCGATAGAGAATTGTAATGCACTGAAAAAAATGCAAAAACAGCAAAATTAAAACGTAATATTTTTTTCGGTTTCCGCGACTGTCACTGACTTAAATAAAACGATTTAAAGAGATTATATATCGCGTGTATTAATTATTTGAGCATCCCTGACGTTACGGTAACTTTCTAGTTACAGTTGTCAAAGGTTCACTATAAAAAAACACATTTTTTTCTAATTAAAATTAGAACGTGTCGTAGAGAAGAAAATTAAATGGTCAACGAAATTAATCATTGCTTTGTATTCAAGTCCGTGTTGCTGAGATTATAGTCTGACTTTCTTTTTTATTCAGGAATGCAATCAGTTTCCTTATCGTTGATATCAATTTCTGATTTGCCTATGGACATTTAGATCCGTCGATTCGCACACTGGTAAAATTAGCTAGATTATGAACATTTGTGACACATATTGGGGCCCGAACTCAAGTGGATAGCAGTCGATACTGTCGTTTAAACATTGTTACTTGTGTGTCATTTGCATATAGTTTATTTCTGCACTTTATATTATTAGGCTTCGTAAGTCCCAGAATTAAATTTCCCAGTCCCAGAATTAGACATATCACTGCACCATTATTGTCATCTCATTCTTGTGTATATGGAAAGAAAGGAACGGAAATCCTCCAAACTAATAATCATCATCTGACCATAGAAAGCTGGATTTATTAGCAAGCTATTTTTTTTTATCTGGCATTTACAGACATTGAAAATACAGAAAACAATGTAAGATCATTATATTTCACATCTTTTCTTTTGAGCACCTTTTATTAAAACCAAATTTCTTAAGTGACATTAACACTACTACACAATACAATCCCACTATATGAGTCACTCAAATTTATTGACAAGCAACATACGCATTTTCTATTATAATTTGCCAATCTTTCGAATTTTTTCATCGTTATCGATATTTTCCCTTCGATACAAATTGGCCATCACTAAATCTTTTGTATACAAAAGTCATTATCGCCATATAACGACCTAGCGATTGTTTATATGTAATGGACGGTGTAATATGTTAAGTGATAAGCAATTATTAGTCATTTCGAAACAAAGACCTTTGTTTATCATTTATACAAACAAACCGGTATTCAAAATTCCGCTCGAATTTGAATCATGGACTTGTGTGTAAACATTATTGAATATGAATAAGAAAAAAAAGTATAATCACAGATCTAGCCCCTTGCCGCATATATAAAAAAAATATTTTTTCGAAATTGAAATTTAGCCTGTGTCAATAAGGTCGACATTAATAACTGTCTTATATGGCTTCGTATGCGGTAAGGGGTTAGAATTAAAAATACGCAGATGATACAATACACCAATTGCACACCAACAAGAAAAATGTTACAATTGAAACCATACTTTAAAAATGGTAGACGATAGGCGGTCTTATCGCTAAAGTACGGTGTCTTCCAGACAACCTTTGGGTACAGGAATAAGCAAAAATAAACTATAAAAGAGTAGGTAGGGAGATCAAAAGTTCAGCAACATAAATAACATAGAAGTCATACTCATACTTAAATAAATATTAATTTACAACTATAAATTTGCAAAATTTAAACAGCAAAAATTGCGAATTAGTATTATAAGCAACGCCGCGTGCGCAGCTTGTAATGTTTAATGTAGAGATAAACCAATTTTAAAATGAACGCGCCTCCTATATATATGTTTACGTAATTTTAAATAATATCTGATATCGCTATCTAGATTTAAAGGTAATGTAAATTATTTGTAAAACATGAGTAAATACACATAATGTGGTATTCGTATAAGGTAAAATGTCCTCCATGTTTTAGATAAGATAGAAGATTTCTTTAAAATAAATAGTACACTTAATTGAAATACTTAAACGGGTTTACTCACGTCGTAGAAGTCGAATAAAGCTCGACATGTTTCGAATCGGTACGCGATTCATCATCAGGAGAGACGATTAGTCGCGGCGGCGGCCAACCGAACACTATTGTTCGAGTTTTCGTTTAAGTATTTTAATATGTCTGAGACTCACGATAGTTTTCTATGTAAAATAGTACACTTAATTAATCTTTTAATCATGTCAACACCACATTTTATTTAAAATAACAACAAACACATCGGACTAATTCATGTATCGAATAAATTTTTCTCCATTTGTCTATCTAATAATACATGCTTGTTTACTTATTGCATAGCGCCATTTTTGACCATCACAGTTTTACGACTGTGTTATCATCGGTAAGAAATGTAACATGCACTCATCTGATTTAGAACGAAGAGCTCGGACAGAGTACACGTGAACTATTACGCGAGCATTATTAATAGTTCATAACACGTGGTGTTAATAATAATAGTGTGAAAAAACGGCGATAAAATTTATCACAAACCAGTTAATTTCGTTAATTGAGAGGACTAATACGTGTTATTACTAGTGATACGGGATGAGCAATTATTATTATTATTTTAATAAGTACGTGTGGTGTTAATAATAATAAATTATAGTGAGAAAAAGACGTCCAAAGCGTTACAATGCATAAAAAAATAATTAACCGATAGTGAAGTGTGATAAAATTATCGTGAATTGATTAATAAAAAATAAATATTTACAAAAAATATTAAATATTTGTTATTAAAGTGCGTACAAATACCTTTGAGTGCGTATTAATTTAAAGCGATAAGAGTAATTACACAACATAATATTATCAGTGTTCTTTTGTTATGATTTTTTATAATAACGTTCTGTGATTAGTTTGCCGTTTCAGCTGCGTGTTGGTTTAAAAGTTTCATTAACACCAATTAAATTGTGCGGTGTTGCATGACATCATTCAAAATGGAATCGCAAGGTGAATCATTGATCTTTAAGTAACTGTTGTATGAATCTTTGAGTTCAAATGAACTAGTACTGGTTAAAAAAAAGGAGTATTCCGTTTGTGTTCTGTCATCTTCGAAAATACTTTGTTGTTTTACGAGTATGTAATGGGGTGAATCAACTTGTTTGTGTTGTTGACTCTGTCCCCGTTGTCCAAGTGACATCTTCATACTGTTTCATAGAAAAATGCTTAGGTTGTCCGGTCCGAGGGACAAATTTTGCGTAACCATAGCAACAAGGTGCACATAAAAGTTGATTCACCCAATGTCTAATTTTTTTAATGTGGGCTTATAGCACACTAGCTGTGCCCCGCGGTGTTACCCGCTCATCCCACGGGAACACTAAATTTATTCGGGATGAAAAGTATCCTATGTCCTTTCCCGGGTCTCAAACTATCTCAATACCAAATTTCATCTAAGTCGGTTCAGCGCTTTAAGCGTGAAGAGGTAACAGACAGACAGACACAATTTCGCATTTATAATACTAGCTGTGCCCCGCGGTGTAACCCGCTCATCCCACGGGAACACTAAATTTATTCGGGATGAAAAGTATCCTATGTCCTTTCCCGGGTCTCAAACTATCTCCATACCAAATTTCATCTAACTCGGTTCAGCGGTTTAAGCGTGAAGAGGTGACAGACAGACAGACACACTTTCGCATTTATAATATTAGTATGGATAGGTACCACAATTTTTATATTAAACCATTAATACAAAGATCAAATATTGAAATGCGTAACCTGGCGGAAGATACCGGAATCGAACCCGGTACCTCTGGATTACCGGTCTAGCGTGTTAACCTCTCGACCACCCTAACGCTAGATAACTTTTTGAATTTTTCCTTATGCCTTGTGTGTCGATCTTTGCATTGTTTATTTGAAAGGGTTTAGACCTTAGCGACCTCTATTTGAATACGACAATATTCACATTTTACTCATTTATTCAACATTACAAACCTACAAATGAAGCGAAAATTGAAAAAATTAATGATTCGGACAGGATTCGAACCTGCGTTTCCAACGGCTTTTCCGGGCCAACACGGGCGTCCTCCCAATTGGACCACCGAATCCCCTACGAATCACCGAATCACCGAAGCCTTATTTATTATTATGATATACTTTTAAACAAATACTCTACATAAACTACTTTTAACACTAATTTGTTTTACACCGTTCGAGGCCCAAGGTTTCCAGTCTTGTGTCTTGCTTGATCCTTGATAAGATGTACAACAGGATCCCAAGCCGGTAATGACAAACCATCTTCTCTATTGACAATTGGGATATGTTGATGGCATGTTCTTTCGGCGATCTAGTTACCCGAGCAAATGCGGGAAAAAATACATTTCTAGTGTCTAGACAAATAACATATAGGACCCAAACAATAGATAACAAAATGTCTGTTATTATTATATAAACAAAAACTCTGATAGGCAAACATGACCAGCTAGCGACCTTCATGAAGGAAGAATTTTGGCCGAAAGGTGTTTTATTCCGGCGTTTCTGCGGTCGGCTACCCAACACCACGGACTTACGAAAGACATCGTGACCTAGTTGTTTAGTATTTTAATATTTAATATGTATGTTAGATTGTAAGGTATTTATCTATGGGCCTTTGATGCCTGAAATAAACGAATTATTATTATAATTATTAAGAATACGAACGCCGAACAAAAATCGAATTCCGCATTCGATGACAGCTCAAATTAGCAACTTTTTAGGGTTCCGTACCCAAAGGGTAAAAACGGGACCCTATTACTGAGACTTCGCTGTCCGTCCGTTCGTCCGTCTGTCACCAGGCTGTATCTCAAGAACGGTGATAGCTAGACAGTTGAAATTTTCACAGATAACGTATTTCTATTGCCGCTATAACAACAAATACTAAAAATTTAATAAAATAAATATTTAAGGGGGGGGCTGCCATACAACAAACTTGTTATAGATTATGGTACGGAACCCTTCATGCGCGAGTCGGACTCGCACTTGCCCAATGTTTATGAAATGTCAAAAACGATTTGTTAGTATGAAGTTTTTATGAAGATACTGGCTGACGTCATAAAATCAGTAGTCAAAACACGTCTTCTTTTAGCTTTTGTCCAAATAATAGTAAAATGTCCAAAAGTTAGTGTAGTTTATTTGGTTCCGTGTATTTTTAATGTTTTTGTAAATAATTTGAATTTGAATTTTTATAATTAGTTAATGTTATTTGCATCGTTCCTGTTTCGTTGTCTACCGTTCCCATACTATTGTTAACCGTAATATGCTTTGTGTTGTGACTGTTTGTTGCCTTAATAAAAAAAAAAAAAAAAAAATGTGATTCCAACTACACAATTACTAATTTTCTCTATAGTAAAATACCGTGTTTCTCTGTGGATAGTTTTGCATTCATTTGCATCAACCATATTTAACACTGGTTAATTGTAATCGGCCTAGTCGAGTCATGAAATAAGAAAAAAAAAATTATTTTATTATTTTGTTGTTATAGTGCCCATACATAGGGTAAATCGCCAATAATTGGCCACCGTTCAATAACTGGCCACCTCAAACTAAAAATGAACTCTGATCACCTATAAATATAATTCATTTTAGTATAAGCTGTTAATTACTGGCCGCCCTTCAATAACTGGCCACGATATAACAAAATGAATTCAGTTTGTTAGTGAACAGAGTTCATTTTTAGTTTGAGGTGGCCAGTTATTGAACGGTGGCCAATTATTGGCGATTTACCCTACTATGAAAAAATCGATAATCATTCAACCGTTTGATCAAAAAACATAGAAAACCCTAAAAAAACTGTGTTTTTTGTATCGACCTTTTATTTATTTAATCTTTATTGCACAAAAGAAAAACAGATCGTACAAAAGGCGGACTTAATGCCATAGGGCATTCTCTACCAGTCAACCATCGGGCAAAGCAGATAAGTTGTGGGCGGTGCAACTAACTTAAATAGGTTTTAATAGATAAATACGTAGATAAATACATATATTTATTATATATACAAATATAATGTATGTAATGTATGTAAACGCTTTATTGTACACAACAACTGGTTATAAATACATTGATAACAAATGAAATATGTACAAAGGCGAACTTATCCCTATTAGGGATCTCTTCCAGTTAACCTTTGAGCAATTGAAGGAATGGGTATTCGAAGAAAATAGGCAAACTACACTGCGTACAACCAAGATATCTATATTATACTTAATAAAACTATAATAAGTACATAAACTAAGTAAGTAATAATACACATATATTTTTACTATTTATAAGATATATATTATATATACATATAATACATATAAATGCGTAAATAAATATAGTATTCAATGAATTCACACGTTATCGGACAGCCACAATTTCTTCAAGTTAATCTTAAGTGATGCAACAGATGGAGACTTCCTAAGGGACAAAGGCAACTCATTCCACAACTTCACTGCGCTTAAACGTACAAAAATAACGGACAAATATAAATATATATGGACTAAAAATCAAAACAGATATGCTAAGATTTCTCCATTCTGCTTATGAGGAGGTCACGCAAGGATTTTTTAAAATTTAACTTGTTCGGGGCTTGCTTGATCTTGCTTTATTTTCATGACATTATGCGAAAATGTCAAGTCTACCTATTACGGTTGAAAAAATACAGCCCTTTGACAGAGGAACAGACGGACAGAGCGAAAACTTAGTCATAGGGTCCCGTTAGTGCCCGTTAAGTACGGAACCCCTAAAATTGGCACAGCCGGCTGCCACCCCATAGCAAACATTAAATTATCAGCGCTAAGACCGTTTGAAACTGCTGACCCTAATAAGGGTAGAGAGAGTCGGACCGTGACGTGACCAATCGTTGTGCTTAATTGACACTGTAGCAATGAAACCAGTGGAGCGGAGCGAAGCGGGGCTGAAATAAGAGGAGAGGAGAGGAGCGTGAATTGTCCAATAAGGCAATAACTGTGCTTGCAATCTCCTGGAAAAGAAAGCCGAGCGAACCTTCAGATAAACAGGTTGTCTAGCTTAGCGCCAAAGATAATAATAAATAAATATCGGACAACCTCACAAATCGATCTAGTCCCACAGTAAGCTCTAGTAGGCTTGTGTTATAGACACTACGACGATAAACATACTTATATAGACGTGTGACTCATACTTAAATACAAATAACATCCATGACCCAGGCACAAATGTTCGAGTTCATCACACAAATATTTGCCCTTGCCGGGATTCGAACCCAGGACCGCCGGCTCAGCAGGCAGCTGCTTTACGATTGCGCCAACGGCATCGTTAATATTTTTTCTCCAACTTGCTTGGAAATGTTGCCATTAATGTAGTAAAACTGGACCGCGAAATCGTTCGTTATATTTAGAAGGCGTTAATAAAAATTAAAAAAAATATATATTATTGGCCTTAGCCGGGAAATCAATATTATTTAAATAAGACGATTAAGTAAAAAACACACCTTATAACGTCTCATACAAATGAAGGTAATCTTAATTTGGCCGGTTACTGCATTTTTACTTTTAATTTTTTCAAAGACTGATAATTCACCATACAGCCAATTGTCCACTAAATTTAAAAAATAAAAACTATTATAAACTTTTTAATTGTTCTCTGCGTTTAGTTCTTGCACTGAACATTTTTTTGCTCTGCTACTGTCAATGTATTTGAAATGTCGACAAATTTCGAATAACGGACAAACAATTTGAATAATAATCTTATATGTGGTTAATTTATTTTCATGATTCTTAGTTATTTATTAGAGATTTCTCACGAAAGTTTTAATTTTAATAATATGATGATATTTAATGAGTGATTTGAAAATTAATAAGTGTACCAAACGTAAACAAATAAAAAATAAAACAGAAATAATTGTGTCCAAATCAATATAAAAGTTATTTTGAACTTATGATCTTCTCCGAATGATAAATATGGTATGGTTTCTAAAAAAAAAACAGTGTGTTTAGAAGTTGTTCATTTAACTAAAATTTATAATTACCTATGTGCATATTTTTTGTTATTGTGTTTTCATATATATTTAATTCTTATTCATATATTTTATTTTAAATCAAACATATGATTCGGACCCGAAATTTTATTCCTATTCCTAAAAAAAATAAGTACCAAATGAACTTCATGGTACTGATACATTAAATTAAAATGTAGATTGGTGATTATTTACAAGCATATTTGGAGAAAAGCACTATACAAGCCTCGGCGGGAATGTCAGTTCGCAGATTCGTATTATTGAAGGACTCGGCTACGCCTCGTCCTTCAAAATCATACTCATCCACGAACTGACTTTTCCCGGCCTCGGCAGTAATATACTATTACATTTAAGCGTCAAATAATGATTCGGGTGGGGTTCGAACCCGTGTTTCCAATGGCGCCTTACACCACCGAACCGACGCGCCATTAAAATTTTCAACCAGTAGTTTCAAATCTAATATTCCTTAAGTTTTAAACTTTGAACCAATCTATCGATACAAAGTTTTTTGTATAACAATGTTTGTAAACGATTTATCTTATTGTTTCAGTTGAATCGTCTGATGAACGAGATCTACGAGACGGTCTCCGCGTGCAACATGGATGAGAACAAGCCCGGCAGCTTCCCTACAGAGCTCTCCGATAGCACTAGCGAAGGTAAGATAGTTATTGACATCATTAATACCATTTTCATTGTCATTGACACCAGCATCATTGTTTTTGCTATCAACATCTTCAACATCATCGTTATCATTGCCATTAACATCGTTATTGTCTACATCAATATTCCTGAGCTGTCTAATTCCACTTAAGAGGCAGTGTCCCTACAGAGCTCTCCAATAGTACTATCGAAGGTAAGATAGTTATTGATATCTTCAGTACCATTTTAATTGTCATGATTGACACCAGCATCATTGTTTTTGCGATCATCATCTTCAACATCATCGTTACCATTGCCATTAACATCGTCATTGTCTACATCAATATTTCTGAGCTGTCTAATTCCACTTAAGAGGCAGTGTCCCTACAGAGCTCTCCAATAGTACTAGCGAAGGTAAGATATTTATTGATATCTTCAGTACCATTTTAACTGTCATGATTGACACCAGCGTCATCGTTATTGCTATTATCACCAACATCAGCATTATCATCGTCATTGTCTACATCAATATTATCTAATTTCTGAGCTGTCTAATGACACTTAAAAGGCAGTGTCCCTACAGAGCTCTCCAATAGTACTATCGAAGGTAAGATAGTTATTGATATCTTCAGTACCATTTTAATTGTCATGATTGACACCAGCGTCATCATTATTGCTATTATCACCAACATCAATGTTCATTTACTTATTTAATCCCCACCGCTCAAAAACGGCCGCTTATAGTTAATCTCTCATACATACTTACGACTCTTCAGTACTGACCGACGACTGGTGCGGAGCACATGAAAATCGTTCTCCCGTGCGTTTAAATTTCTTTTGTCTATCCCGTTTACTACATACGATTACCCGGAGAAAGTGCATTTCGCTTGTGATCTGGACCAAAGTGAACCCTGGACTTGCTGCTGTGAAAGTGCCCGCGGCCGCGGTTCCGTACAGAGACAATTCGACGCTGCTCACGGTATTGTGCCCTTAAATTACTATCACCAGGACGACTGACTAGCCCCCCTTTAATTATTCCCTTAACAATCAACATTATCATCGTCATTGTCTACATCAATATTATCTAATTTCTGAGCTGTCTAATTACACTTAAAAGGCAGTGTCCTTACAGAGCTCTCCAATAGTACTATCGAAGGTAAGATAGTTATTGATATCATTAATACCATTTTCATTGTCATGATTGACACCAGCGTCATCGTTACTGCTCTCATCATCATCATTATCATCGACAACATTGTCTACATCATTATTATCCTCTCCGTATTTATCAAATTTAACTCGTTGTAGTAGACAAATTGCCCGCCCGACAGGTGGGAGTACGCTCTTTTCTTGAATGTTTGAAGGTCGTATCGGTCCGGAAATACCGCAAGCGACAATTCATTCCACAATGCAGTCGTGCAATTTTTGTTTGCCAATAAACCAGTAGTAAAATTGTCGGCTACTTTTGACGCTAACCGTACGTTTACTCTTTGTAGATTCAGTGAAACTGACGCGTTGTCTCACCGAGAAGAGGAAAAACTACGTCCGACGTGTGTCTTCGCGCGTCGCCTACACCGATCCCAAGAATAGGACCCGCTTCAGGCACCAGACCTCAGATTGTTCGTACAAGTCTGACACGAGCGAGGCCAAGCGGTATTCCACGTTCAGATCCTGGAAGAGTTTCAGGTGAGTTCAAGACAGTATGATCCGACGACGCGGTTGGCGCAGTTTTTAAAGACCTGCCTACTGAGCCGGCGGTCCCGGGTTCGAATTCCGGCCAGGGAAAATATTTGTGTGATAAACTCGAACATTTGGGCTTGGGTCATGGTCCTATGTATTTCAGTATATATGTATCTATATAAGTATGTATATCGTCGTCTATTACCCATAACAAAAGCCTTCTTGAGCTTAATTTGGGACTAGAACGATTTGTATGAAGTTGTCTGATATATTTTATTTTATGATCAGTTAACCGGTCAGTGTTTCAGTGAAACTGAACCAAAATCAAAAAGTTTATTCTGCATATAGGCAACAAGGGCACTTTTACAAGTCTGAATCTGAATCTACCGACATTTCACAAGAGGAGACCGTTGTTGAGAATAAAACCGAAAGAAACTCAACAGTTAGCTCAAGAACTGGAGGGGTATCACAAGTCGGAAAAAACAAAGGCCAAGCGATACTCCATCTTCGTCTCGTGGAAAAGATGAGCTACAGACACTAGAGGTACTGAGAATCGGGTTTGCATGAAATCTGAGAGGCTCTTATCTGGACCGAGTACGAGCGAGCGAGACGGGTATAAAACTCGACACTTCTGTCAGCTCACGCACTGTATTGTATATAGTTACGTCAGTCGTTCGCTATTGGGAGTATTCGCTAATTGTTTTTTCTCAAACATCCAAGGAAATGTCGTTCTTATGGTCGTGGTTATAGAACGCGAAATACGTCTTTGTATAGCACTTGTTGAAGATTCGTTCTAATTTCAAATTAGAGGTTAATAAAGGATTATGGCCGTGGCCAACAAAGAGATTGTCTTTTTTTCAGTGGGGTTTATTTCTTTTATTGATAATCTATGGCATACTGCCAATAAAAAAAACGTAGTTTGTGCATGTTTCTTTACGTTTTATTTCTTATACTTACTAGATCATTCAATTATAGATTAAAACAGATATTCAATCAAATAAACAAAGAATCACGTTTATTGTTAAAAAAATATAACAATATCTAATTAATAAGGTGTTGTTTTTTTTTAATAAATAGAATCATCTTAACAACACTAACCCGAACAGCTTAAAATTTTTTTTTTTTTTTTTATATATATATATAAGTTGAACATTTGTATTATTTCCTTGGATTTATTTGAGAAAAGCACTATACAAGCCGCGACGCGAACAGGGATTCTCGGCCTTGTATCTCTAGAAGGCCTCTTTATCACTCGGCCATCTATTACTACTCGGCCAAGAATCCCCTATTTCGCGGCGTCTGCAGTAATGTACTATTATGCAAATCAATACACACACATCCAGTACTCTTATTATCCTTATACAGATCATCACAAGTGAACGTCAATGACATGGACTCAGACACCCACGACATCGGCCATGAGAAAACAGGCTGTGGTGGGGTAGGGGAGAGTGGGGGGCTGTTCGATGCCTGTCTACTCGTCGGGTACAACTGCATGGCGGGGGAGGCCTATGTCAAGGCCGTGTTCCCGAAACAGGTCAGTTGGGAGCGGGGATCCTTACCTTACCTTTTGAACACCGGGTTTGCCGCTATACAGTCATACCTGGCTAGCTTGTGGTCTGGGACACAGTTTTCCGTCTACGAGTTAAAATAAATTTCTACCAAAAAACACAATATAGAATAGGGTGTTGCTTATTTTCTAATCCCGTACTCTCACCCCCTCATTCTGTTCTAAGACACGAAAAAACGTCACTGATTTTTAATTTATTTTTAAGTTCAGTATTAGGGGTCGCTACCGGCAAGTAAAAAAATCTGAAAAAGAAATTAAAAAAAGTTTTTTCTTTGCTTCATAATAGTTACAAAAAGTATTAAAATATATTGAAAAAGAAATCTACTTCATCACTCAATTTACTCAAAGGTTAACTGGAAGAGATCCCTTAAGTTCGCTTTTGTACATACTTAATTTTTTTAAATGTATTTCATGTTTTGTGTATTATTTTAAATGTTTCAAATATTTCATATTTTTTTAAATGTATTTCATGTTTTGTGTACATAAAAACGTTTACATACAAACATGGTTGTATGGTAAGATTTTTTCATATTTTGAACACTGACCCAATATTTTTCCAGGTGCAAATGCCGCCTCACATAGAGAACCTGATCTTCCCGGAGACGCTGAGCTCGGCCTGCAAGGAGTGGGCCCCTGAAGCCAGGAGTGCCCAGTGCTATTCCCTGGTCCTCACTGATGAGAGGGGAGAACGGTCTTATGGGTAAGTAAGAAGTTAAGAACATATAATACAACTAGCTTTTGCCCTCGACTACGTCCGCGTGAAACTTGGAAGTATGGAAGCAACCTCGTACAACACGATAGATATCCACCTAATCACCTTAATTAATAAAAGGGATAGCGCCTAAGCAAATGTAAGAGCAATTGTGCTTTTGGTCTAATCATTACATTTCCTACAGGGTCATCAATGTCACCATGAATTACTTACTCACTTTTCAATCATTTTAGGGATAATTTCCAGGATGAAAACTATCCTATGTCCTTCTTCGGATATTAAACTATCTCCATGCCAAATTTTATCAAAATCGATTCAGCGGTTTAAGCGTGAAGAGGTAACAGACAGACAGACACACTTTCGCATTTATAATATTAGTATGGATCTGGGTTAGTTATTTTATGGACTCTTAAGAGGCCTTATTCCATTTGTTTTTTTTTTTCATATTATGACAAATCTATTGACAATTTGAACCAACTTTTTGATGTGAATAATACTTTTCCCTGAGTTCTAGGTAGTAACATAGCCATTTCATGCTTTCATTGCGTGCTGTCGAAAATAAGTTGAAAAAACTAATTTTCCGCGTGAATTTTGACAATATCGAGTATTTTTTGAAACAAAAATTATCAATGAAAAATTTAAACTGGACAGAGACAATTCAAACAGGTTTCAAATATATACCAATAAATTCCAATGGCCCTGTTCTAGGTAGTAACATCAATAATATCATATAATATGTTAAGAAACATGTTTGATCATAGAGAAAAATTTCGAAAACAATCAGCATTTTAAAAGAAATAAGGCCTCTTAAGAACATATCATACAATCTGGGTTTAGTTATATTATAGATATAACTTGACAATAAACACTAAAGTTCCATAATCCAAGCCCCATCCGGGCTCGATAGTTCTCGATTGCGGTTCAGAAAAAAAAATACAAAAAGAGTTTTGTAAACTTGTGCGTTTTTAGTTTGTTCGTATGTCCATCACTTCGATGTCTTGTTTTCTCTCTCATTTACTCAAAGGTTAACTGGAAGAAATCCTTTATAGGGATAAGTTCGCTCTCGTAGACATGTATTGTTTTTGAGTTTCTTGTCAATATTATTTGTATGGTACAATAAAGTGTTTACATAAATAAACACAATACAATACTCTTTTATGAAGCGTGCAATGAAATATTAACGTTATGTTCCTTGTAATAGGATGACAGGGTAACAGTAATAGAAACCGCCTATGACAGTAACCCCAAATATTACCCGAATATTGACGCAGTGACCTATTAAAGTTGGAAGCATTTACTTACTACTTTGTAATACTCTACTTTTCTCCCGTGTGACCCAACCTTCTTTTTTTCAGCTATTGCCGCAGAGTGCTACCAGAGGGCGCCACGGTGTGCCTTCCACTGTGTTACTGTATCATAGGCAAATACAGAGCGCCTGGATTTTATTATAAGGTAAATACAATCTATTTGAAGCGACTCACATACTGTACAGTCAACCATTTTGATTCCTAGGCCACTATAAAACCTTGTCACAATGACAATGATATGAGATTTCAAGCGGCTTTCATATTGACGTTCACTGTGACAAGGTACGAAATGGCCTAGTAACAAATGTAGATACGAATCAATATTCAAACAAATGCTAAGTATTTTATTGAAATGACAACTTTATCGACACCTGTTATTTACGCGGTATCGTACTATCCCCGACGATATTATACTATACATTGCTGTGAGGGCTAATAAATAAGCAATATACAACATCAACACTATTTTTAAATCTGTATTCCAAAAATCTTAAGAAGCGACATCCATTATTCCAAATACTATCCATCCAAAATCTGTGTTAACCGCGGTCTCATCTTAAGAGTTTGTGCCTAGAATAAGAAACATACTTATGTACCTAAAATAGATCCCACAGTCAAACCAGCCACTGGTTTTGTGGGACATCACTTTCTCTGTCCCTATGTCCCTTTGTATGCTTAAATCTTTAAAACTACCTAACGGATTTTGATGCGGTTTTTTTTAATAGGTAGAGTGATTCAAGAGGAAGGTTTATATGTATAATACATGCATAATTTATCAGCATTGCACCCGTGCGAAGCCGGGGCGGGTCGCTAGTTGTACATAAATAAATAATAAATAAATGCCGGTAGATTCACAGTCTGACTTGTAAAACTGCCCTGGTGGCCTACTTAGGTACTGAATGGAGATTTCATTTCATTTCCATAATTAATAAATAATAAATAAATATCGAACAACCTCACACAAATCTAGTCCCACAGTAAGCTCTAGTAGGCTTGTGTTATGGACACTAGACGACGATATACATACTTATATAGATAAATACATACTTAAATACAAATAACATCCATGACCCAGGCACAGATATTCGAGTTCATCACACAAATAATTGTCCTGGCCGGGATTCGAACCCAGGACCGTCGGCTCAGTAGGCAATTGCTTAACCACTGTGCCAACCGCGTCTCCAAAATATTTTTTTTTTCTTTATTAGAAGACCAACAGCTTTGTAACATACAAAAATAATCTACAGATAAGGGGTCATCCACATATTACGTCACGCAAAATGTCGACTTTTTGAACCCCTCCCCCCCTATGTCAAGCTTTTTTGCTATACCTTTAACATGTACTGTCACGTTTGGTATGACCCCCCCTCCCCCTTAACTTGTGACGTAATTTATGGATGACCCCTAAGATACATTTAGCATATTTAGCCAATAACAGGTAATAATAATTAATTGCACGTTTGAGAAAAATAATATATTTTCAGGTCCTACAAGAAATAGAATCTCACCACGGCAGCTCCGACGTGGAAATCAACTCCATACTCCAGCAACTCTTCGAAACGGACTTCCCATCGCCAGGAGATGAGATAACCATCTCCTACTCCAGGCCCATGAGATGCAGCCTCAACCTTGAGCTGCTGAAGGCCAAGACTATGCCAGATTTCAGGCATACGGTGGCTGAGGGCCGGGGTGTCCCGGCGTTCTATGATTTGGAGAATAATAATGGGAGCTATTGGAAGGAAAATCATAGGTATGTCACATAAATTTTACATCCATGTTATTATCCTGTCGATCTGTCTGTTTATCTAACCAGTCTCTCCATTTATCGATTGATTTATTTGTCTATTTATCTGTCGGTCTATATGTCCATCTATTTGTCAGGCTATCCATCTATTGGTCGTTCTATATGTCAATTTATCAGTCGGTCTATATGTCCATCTGGTTCTCTGCCGTATCGCCTAAAAAAATTTCGCAAAATATTCATTTGGCAAACTGTTTCATTTCCCAACTCACGATTTTCTCTGAAACCATATTTTTTTCAGAACTTTCATAAAACAAACCTAACCTAACCTAACCTAACCTACTGTATTCTATAAGAGCATAAAAAAAATACACTGAGATTGTTTTTGCTTTCAGAGAAAATCGTGAGTTGGGAAATGAAACAGTTGCCAAATGAATACTTTGCGAAAAAAATTTAGGCGAAAAGGCAGGATACCGTCCATCTACTTGTTACTCTATCCATCTATTAGTCATTCTATCCGTCGGTCTATATGTCCATCTATTTGACACTGTATCCATCTATTGGTCGTTCTATATGGCAATCTATCGGTCTGTCTATATTTCAAGCTAGCGGACGGTCAATATGTCCATCTACTTGTCACTCTATCCGTCTATAAGTCCTTTTATATGTCATTCTATCGGTCGGTCTATATGTCCATATATTTGTCACAATTTCCATCTATTGGTCGTTAGAACAAAACAGTGACTCTAGACTAGCTTCTTTATTTCCAGGACGCGGACGATAAAGCGACCTCTGGAGCCGCGAGCTGATGAAGACAACATCTCCATCTTGTTGGATACCCTGGGCGCTGGTCTTCTGATCAAGGTCTTCGGGTCGCTGTTGTTGGAGAGAAAGGTCATCATCATCAGTGATCAGTTGAGGTAAATGACGCCACCTGTCGGGATATCGGTTCACGAGCTGATGAAGACTACATCTCCATCTTATAGGACACCCTGGGCGCTGGTCTTCTGATCAAGGTCTTTGGGTCGCTGTTATTGGAGAGGAAGGTCATCATCATTAGTGATCAGTTGAGGTAAATGAAAGAACATTCCTGACATGATGACACGGTTGTCACATTGGTAGTGCACCTACTGAGTCGACGGTCCTGGGTTCGAATCCCGGCAAGGGCCGATATTTGTGTCATGAACTCTTCTCTTCATGGATGTTCTTTTGTATGTGTGAACCACTGCGCCAACCGTATCGTCATATTAATAATATCAGTCATATTTTGGGGTAAAATCTTATTTGCTAAACAGAACATGAAAGGAAGAATAGACTGTACAAGTATTCATAATTTGTTAGTTCTCTGCGCCGGGAGAAAATCTCACTTCCTGACCAAGGCAACACAGAAAAGTTTAGTCAACCCAGGGGCGGTAATTTATAGTTTATCTTTTTGTAATTTTATACTGTACTTGAGTGATTAAAAAATACCCGAATCCCTGATTCTTCCAGAACTTGACGTTCTTGTGTTCATCCTACTCTGAATCAATAGCATTTTCAATATGAACAATAAAAAAGTGCCCAAATTTTTTTATTAATGGGAATTTTAGTTTCCACTACGTACGCAAATAAAAAAAAACATATTCACACGTGACGTAATGGAACGGACAAATTTAGGGCAGTTCTAAGGGTTCCGTACCCAAAGGGTAAAAACGGGACCCTATTACTGAGACTTCGCTGTCCGTCCGTCCGTCGGTCACCAGGCTGTATCTCAAGAACGGTGATAGCTAGACAGTTGAAATTTTCACAGATGATGTATTTCTATTGCCGCTATAACAACAAATACTAAAAATAAAATAAAATAAATATTTAAGGGGGGCTCCCATACAACAAACTCGTTTTATGGTACGGAACCTCTCATGCGCGAGTCGGACTCGCACTTGCCCAATTATTATTATGCCGATATATTTGCTCAATTCTTCACATTGAAAATGCTATCGATTCTGAGTGGGATGAACCGAACAACGTCATGTTCTGGAAGAAGCAAGGATTCGGGATTTTTTTGGAATACACCTACTTAGCCCTTAATTACTTAAGAACAATAGGTATACGTTTGTAATTATATGTATATTTATTTATCTTAAGGTTATATTTACATTTAGTATATTTGCACGTTTTAGTTTGTTCGTTTGTCTATCACTTCAATGTCTAGTTTTCTGTCTCATTTGCTCAAAGGTTAACTGGAAGAAATCCCTTACAGGGATAAGTTCGCCCTTGTACACATGTATTGTTTTTGAGTTTTGGTCAATATTGTTTTATGTGCAATAAAGTGTTTACATACAGTCGCCATCAGATATATCGTAGCATGTAAGGTATTCATAAATATCTGAACACGACTCTTATTGACTGGGCGTTACAGTACATGTTCACATATTTATGAACGCCTTATATGCTGCGATATATCTGATGGCGACTGTACATACATACATAAAAAGTTCAAATAAATATTCGATTTTCCTGTTTCCAGCTTACTCTCGTCCTGTCTCGAAGCCCTGCAGACCTCCCTGTACCCCATGGTGTGGCAGCAGCCGCTCATCTCCTGCATTCCCGCGGACATACAGACTGATGTCCTGGAGGCACCATTACCAATGCTGGCTGGTCTACTGAAGACTGGAGACTTGGACACGGCTGGGGTATTATTTGAAGAGGTAAGAGCTAAACCACATCACATTATGGAGTCATACTTAGAACATAAGTATACCTTCAGAAATACAGAGTTCTGGAGGCCATGCTGGGTGGTCTACTGAAGACAGGAGACTTGGATACAGCTGGGGTACTATTTGAAGAGGTAAATGCTTCCACATCACATAATGTCGTCATATTTGGAACATAAGTATACCTTCAGAAATACAGAGTTCTGGAGGCCATGCTGGCTGGTCTACTGAAGACTGGAGACTTGGACACGGCTGGAGTATTATTTGAAGAGGTAAATGCTAAATCACATTATATTGTATCGTCATACTTGGAACATCAGAATACCTTCACAAATGCAGAGTTCTGGAAGCCATGCTGGCTGGTCTACTGAAGACTGGACTCTTGGACACGGCTGGAGTACTATTTTAAGAGGTAAATGCTAAACCACATCACATTATGGAGTCATACTTAGAAAATAAGAAATACCTTCAGAAATACAGTTCTGGACGCACCATTACCAATGCTGGCGGGTCTACTGAAGACTGGAGACTTGGACAGAGCTGGAGTACTATTTGAAGAGGTAACTGCTAAACCACATCACTTCATGTCGTCATATTTGGAATAGCTGTATGCCTTCACAAATACAGAGTTCTGGAGACACCATTACCAATGCTGGCTGGTATGCTGAAGACTGGAGACTTGGTCACGGCTGGAGTACTATTTGAAGAGGTAAATGCTAAACCACATCACATCATGTCGTCATATTTGGAACATAAGTATACCTTCAGAAATACAGAGGTCTGGAGGCACCATTACCAATGCTGGCGGGTCTACTCAAGACTGGAGACTTGGATACAGCTGGGGTACTATTTGAAGAGGTAACTGCTAAGTCACATTATATTGTATCGTCATACTTGGAACATCCTTCCAACCTTCAAAAATGCAGAGTTCTGGAAGCCATGCTGGCTGGTCTACTGAAGACAGGAGACTTGGACACAGCTGGAGTACTATTTGAAGAGGTAAGAGCTAAACCACATCACATCATGTCGTCATATTTGGAACATCAGCATACCTTCAGAAATACAGAGTTCTGGACGCACCATTACCAATGCTGGCTGGTCTACTGAAGACTGGAGACTTGGTCACTGCTGGAGTACTATTTGAAGAGGTAAATGCTTCCACATCACATAATGTCGTCATATTTGGAACATAAGTATACCTTCAGAAATACAGAGTTCTGGAGGCCATGCTGGCTGGTCTACTGAAGACAGGAGACTTGGACACGGCTGGAGTATTATTTGAAGAGGTAACTGCTAAACCACATCACATTATGGAGTCATACTTAGAACATAAGCATACCTTCACAAATGCAGAGTTCTGGAAGCCATGCTGGCTGGTCTACTGAAGACAGGAGACTTGGATACAGCTGGGGTACTATTTGAAGAGGTAAATTCTTCCATATCACATAATGTCGTCATATTTGGAACATAAGTATACCTTCAGAAATACAGAGTTCTGGAGGCCATGCTGGCTGGTCTACTGAAGACTGGAGACTTGGACACGGCTGGAGTACTATTTGAAGAGGTAAATGCTAAACCACATCACATTATGGAGTCATACTTAGAACATAAGTATACCTTCACAAATGCAGAGTTCTGGAAGCCATGCTGGCAGGTCTTCTGAAGACTGAGGCCTTGGACACATCTGGAGTACTATTTGAAGAGGTAAATGCTAAACCACATCACATTATGGAGTCATACTTAGAACATAAGTATACCTTCACAAATGCAGAGTTCTGGAAGCCATGCTGTCTGGTATACTGAAGATAGGAGACTTGGACACAGTTGGAGTACTATTTGAAGAGGTAAATGCTTCCACATCACATAATGTCGTCATATTTAGAACATCAGCATACCTTCAGAAATACAGAGTTTTGGAGGCACCATTACCAATGCTGGCTGGTCTACTGAAGACTGGAGACTTGGATACAGGTGGAGTACTATTTGAAGAGGTAACTGCTAAATCACATTATATTGTATCGTCATACTTGGAACATCAGAATACTTTCACAAATGCAGAGTTCTGGAAGCCATGCTGGCTGGTCTACTGAAGACTGGAGACTTGGACACAGTTGGAGTACTATTTGAAGAGGTAACTGCTAAATCACATTATATTGTATCGTCATACTTGAAACATCCTTCCAACCTTCACAAATGCAGAGTTCTGGAAGCCATGCTGGCTGGTCTACTGAAGACTGGAGACTTGGACATGGCTGGAGTACTATTTGAAGAGGTAAGAGCTAAGCCACATCACATCATGTCGTCATATTTGGAACATCAGCATACCTTCACAAATACAAATTTAAATCTTTCAATATGGCGGAGATATGGGGATTGAGAACGTAAATAAATACAAATTGCAACAATTTCTATATAAACTATCATGTCAAATCAGCGGAACGTAACAGCGAAGTCTCAGTAATAGGGTCCCGTTTTTACCCTTTGGGTACGGAACCCTAAATAAAACATTGACATTCGTTATAGTAGCATATGTGCAAAAAACATTTTTAATCGACATCTTTGTTGTTTACCTCTAATTGTAATTTCTTGAATTGTTTTTCTCCTGTATGTTTTATGAGGTGTGCAATAAAGAGTACTTGTATTGTATTGTATTGTATCTTTTTTCCAGGGCATGTTAATCGACCTCACCCAAGCATCCAAAGTGATCTTCTTCCAAGGCGACGAGTCCACCATACTACCAACATACAGCTACAAGTCCCTCAAAACCACCATACAAATGGAGTCAACCAAACAGAAAGACAAACAGGACACTAAGACCAGAAATGTGATGATTTCCGAGGCGTTTCTCAGGTTTTTCGTTGATGTGCTGGGCGGTTATGAGAAGTGTTTTAAGGATGGCGTGAAAAAGGATGGGGAAATGGGGAATGGGGGTGTTGTGTTTGATGTGAGTATATTTTATTTAATCTTTATGAAATAATTATAAACAGTTAAAAAAAATGATATAATGAACTTTATTCTGCAAGTAGGCTACAAGGGCACTTTTAGATGTCTTAGTCCACTGGCATTTCATAAAAGGCCACTGTTGAGAAGAAACGCCGAAAGAAACTCATCAGTCAGTATTTTTTTCAGAAAAGATACTTAACTATTACAGTAATATCAACTTAAACTAATTTGTACCAGGTGCAAATGTACCTATCTTAAGAATTTAGGCGTAAGTATACGTAGTCCTCGAGTTAAATATTTTAAAAGTGTGCCTAGTAAAATAATAATATAGCATTTTAAGTAATAAATAAGGAAAAATTATAAAAGGATAAAATGAAAATTACAAGAAAGTGTGACGGTTTATGACAATTTATGTACGTTTGACATGCTTTCTTATTAGACTGTGTCCCTTAAACTAGTCAGGTACAATCAAACATGAATTAAGGAGTCAGTTAATAATTTTTACAAATCATCATTAAATCAAATGTACCTTCTAAAAACCACCTATTCAATATTAAAATATGTTTTGTATTATTTATCTATTTACTGTCCAGTACGAAAGAAAACTTCATATATATTTTTTTTATGAAATTTATTTAACCCTGTATCGTTTATCTATTACAGAAAGAAGCATTCATCAAGAACGCTCAGTCGAAACAGACGCAATACTTCCTAGAATGGTTCACGGAGACCGCCATGTTCAACCACTTCATACAAAACATGGCCGCCGTCCATACAAACAAACAAAACAACAACATACCACTAGTCGACACCCCCTTACCCAACTACTACGAACTTTTCGAAGAAAGAGTCAGCAGTCGGGGGCGAATGGAGAAAATGGACGGGAAAAGTTATTATAAAACCGCTATGAATAAGAAAGTTAAGTTATTGAAGACTAAGTTAAGAGATTTAGTTAACTGAATTAGGTTATTACAGTTTAAAACAACTGAAATGCAATGAGTGAATTGATAGTTGAGGACACTAGCGACATCTGTTTTGGAGTAGTTGAACTACGATAATCCTGTCAACTTTTTCTATTGGCCGATAGATAGCGCACCTAGGCTTGTCTTTATTGAAAACTTTGTGTAAAGCTTTTTCTCTGAAACGTTTTACTTTTGGATGTTTTATAAAACAACTGTATTCTTAATAATCGTGAAAATGTTCGACATCAGAGAAAAAAACTTCTGTTAAAAGGATTTTGATGTTATGACTGAAACCATCTGAAACTGTCGTTATAGAAGTGTTCTTAAGTCGGATAAGAGAGTAACGGAATTCATAATGTCACTGACTAAAAATCTAACAGAGATTTAATCCAAATGAATTGAGGATGTTTGTATTTTAATTTATATTTCTTGAATGAATTGTGGATGATGAAATCTAATTTTAATGTTACTTTAAATGATTTTCTATACTTACTTTAAAGTCGTTGCCTACTCGCCGGTATTACCATTTATTATAGTCGTTTTCAACGCCACAAATGTATGCAACGCCATCTAGTTACGCAGATGTTAAAAAGCAAGCGATGTGGTGACTAGCTAGCGACATCTGCCGTGGAATAGTAGAACTACAGCATACTTCTAGTTGATAATAGATGACACAACCTGACGTTCTTAATATCAGTTTTTTTAGACTGTGACACTAATAATTCGATACTCTCAGTTGTAATATTATAGAAAATCGCCTCAGATCTATTCTTGTTACTTGTAATTTATGTAACTGTTATCAGTGTAGTCCATATAAAACTTAAACCTATCGTGCTATTTAAATTTATACCGACGCCTATGTATACCACAAAAACACACATGTTATTCTTATAGAAAACATAACTAGAAATATGGAGTTAATAAAGGGATACTGTCTAAGAAATATGCCGGTCTATGGGAAAATATAAAATCAATAAATGGTGTTACTGTCTTCGATAGTTCTCTGTACAAGTACAACTGATGTATGGAAAGTTAGCATCGATAGTAATATCATGTATTAGTAAACGTTAGTTAGTACGTCTTTTATCGATACTTTTTCCAACGTCTTGTATCTTATTATCGCTTTATTAACTTCATAATTTCTTTCATGTTATTGTATTATAAAAAATAGGCTATGACAATATTGTATTAAAGAGTTACAAAGATGTAGTGCAAACTGTAAATATGACAAATAGTCTTATAACTTTCATTATCATCTCATTCATATCGTAAATTATTCTATATTTTTTTGCGATTACATACATTTTACAACAAGGGACCTTTTTTAACGAAGCGTGAAGCATCTCTCGGGCCAGCATGGCAGCGTCAACTGACAAGGCACCGTTTCTTGTCAGTTGACTTGGGTTCCCCTTTTAGCTTACCATCAGGCGAAGTGCTAATATATTTAAGAAAATGTTCGTAGAAAAATGGTCGAAAGTAGAAAGACGCGGCAAATACTCCGACGAGAAATTATGTCTCAGGCATTTTGTCCCTGTTTAGAATAACCCGTGTCTAATTTTATTTGAATTTATCTAGAAAACACATTCCTGATTAGTTAACTTCCCCTACATGCTCACAATTGCCACTTTTCAAAACATTTTATTTCATAATTATTTCTTCGATCTTTATGGTATTACTTTAAAAATGTATTTTACGTTGAATATTAAATTGTTTTACATATCATAAAGCCTTAGAGATGTGCCTGAATTTGTGTATTATATTAATATTTAAGTTTTTTAAAACGTATTATGATTTTTTGTTTTAGGCAATAAAATAATATTTTAAATATGACTTGTTTCTTTTTTATCATCTTCATGATTCATATCAGAAACTGTCAATTGCTGGACAACGGGCCTCTTCCAAAGAAGGCAACCATGAACGAATTCTTTCTGCTGTGTCGTTGATGTTAATTTTCAAAGATGGCGAAAGGCCTTTAGCGACATCTATCGTGGAGTAGTAGAACAACTCAATTAACTCTTTTGGAGTAATAGATAGCGCACTACTCGATAAGTTTAAAGTACTTAATAGAAAGTGAATGTCTTCATGCCATTTGGTTGGGCAGCTATTTTAATTGTGCACACTTAATAAAAGAAGCAATCTTAGAAATTGACCATGTGTTTTCGCCACTAGCGACATCTGTTGTAGAATAGTAGAACACAAGTATGCTCCTAGAGGCCAATAGATAGCGCGTCTTGTCACGCTGGACTTCGAGTTTTTCTAAACCTTGCCCTGAATGGTTTGAAGGAAACTTATGATCGTTCATAGCTATAAGGATCAATTAACAAACAAACATAAATATTCTGGTGCTTTTCTCACTGAGGAAATTATGAACTTTATTCTGCAAGTAGGCCACAAGGGCACTTTAAATGTCTCAGCATAGGCATAGATCAAACAGTATACAGATGTAGACACTCCATACATTAAAATACGCCAAGCTAATTCATGCTGACGTCCAGACGGCGTTAGTGCGCAATGATAGCAATTCATGGTGACGGCTAGATGGCGTAAAAATCAGTTTAAGTGCAGTGCAACACTAGCGGCATCTACATCTTCTTGTTGTAAATAATTAGAAAGCATCGTATACTTTCGAGTATTACGTCAACGCAGCATAGATGTCGTTTTACGGAGCATTATACAATAATCGAAATGTTTAATCAAAATCATAAACACTAACACTAAACGTGACCGTACCTAAATGCTAAATCATTTATAAGTTTATTAATATGATGAGCACCTACGTAAACTGGTTTTAATTTAATTACACCTTTTGTTAAAAAACGAGAGTGTAACACGGCACGGCATTACGTACAAAGTGTAATTCCATCACTATTATTTCTTTAACTTTTTTTATTTTATTTTATTATAAATATACTTATTGATAATATTAAGCAACTTTTTGAAGTAAATAATACTTTTCCCTGAGATCTAGATACAGTGGGACCAAAAAGAATATAAATCAAAAAGTGGCAATACTGTAGTGTCGTCTCATTTTCTTAGATTGATTAGAATGGGACGACACTACAGTATTGCCACTTTTTAATTTCTACTATTTTTGGTCAGACTGTAGTAATATAGCTTGCATGCTTTAATGCAGTCGAAATTAAATTGAAAAAATAGTTTATTGCTTGGTTTTTGTTAATTACGAATAGTATTTTGAAAGAAAAATCATTAATGAAAAATTCAAAGTGTAGGTTTCAAATTATACGTAACATTTAATCGCAATGGTAATGGAAAAACAATTCTAAGTAGTAAAATTAAAATTATGTTAAGAAATAACATAATTAAAGAAAAAAACAAATTTCATAGAGAAAACTTACATCAGCATTTTTGAACGGATAAGGAGCCTTTTGTAACAAGATAGAAACAAATACCTCGATCGGTAGCGCGTTTATTTTTACATTAGTAACATTATAATAAGCAAGGGATTTCGGTATGCAAGAATAAATTTCATGTCGAAAAACGAAACTTGCAATAAGAGACGAGATTTTTTATGCCGGATGTACACACTCGCCAAGACAGGACAGGGCGAGACAAGCATGCCGTCCTTCATTTACTCATAGAGTTACAAAGTGACGGCATGCAGGTATTGCCATGTCTTAGCGAGTGTGCACAACCGGCATAAGTATGATCTGTAAATTTAAATCTCACTATCTGTATCAATTTAGTGTAGCTTGATTCTTTGTTAACTTGTAGTCCAAATATCCATTTAAAAACAAAAAAAAAGATATATTGACTTACACCGATTGGTCACGAAAAAATCACGATATATCACGTCGGGGGAGGGAGGGGTATAAGGAGACCTCACGTGTATTTTCTACAGTGAGCGAACTAAGAAAAAACCGGCCAAGAGCATGTTGGGCCACGCTCAGTGCAGGGTTCCGTAGTTGCTCATCCTTCACAAGACACGGGCTTATAACAGCGGTTTTAAGCCCGAGGTTTAAGTTACTACACAGATTTCAAGTTCTATAAAAAGGTCATAAACGCCAAAGTAACTGTAATTACTTATTACCTTCTTGAAGTCAACTTACGTCTTTTTAAAGAAAATTATGAAATTTTGTGATAACGCAAAAACGGATAAACCGATTTTGATCAGTATAGTTTTCATTGAAAGTACTTATAAGGTCTCATTTTCATGAATTTTTACATATTTTTTTGACTCGTGGTTGAAAAGTTAGAGGGGGGGACACTATTTTTTTTATTTTCGGAGCGAATATTTACAAAACTTCGGACTTTATCAAAAAGTATTGTTTAAAGACCCCTATTATTTTTAACAGACCTATTCAACGGCACCCCACACACTAGGGTTGAAATGAAACAAAAAAATACCCCCACTTTAGGTGTTGGAGAGGTATCCGAAAAAAAATTTTTTTTAGTTTTTATTTTACTGTTTTGTCGGCGTGATACATACACATACTCGTACCAAATTTCAATTTGGTACGAGTATAGTGCACAAGCCCTTATTTTATCATTTTAAATCAGACACAGCCGCGACAGCGGCCTATCGGTGTAGTGTAACTCGGGTCTCGGGTGTCGGTGACCTTGTAATGCCGAATCTCGCTCGCTCCTCGACACGCACACATAGCCGCGAGTTTTGTTACTGCACACTAGTGTCGGTGTCGTTTCTTTTTACGCTAGTACCTATATATATATATTCTTTGAATCAGATGAGCTAGTATATTTATATGTATGGAAAGAAAGGAATAGGAAATAACTATTTTTAGAACATTCCAGTCAATAATAACAATGTCCTTCCTATCTATAAAAAAAATCAAGGTTAATGAAAGATGATATCTTGGAAATTAAAGAGACCAATAGAATATTTTTTATTGCACACGTTTATAAGAAAAAAATATAAAACAATATAAAACACAGATAACACACAATAGGCGGTCTTATCTAGGTATATAAATATAATAACTGCAGTACCATCGTGCCCGCTGATGTGTAAGAACACTGTAATGTAATTTAACCTTTTGAGCGCCACAGTCGGCTGTGGCCGTCAACAAAAAATCGTGCCCCTGACGCCAAGTCGGCCACAGTCGTCCAAATTTTAATGATCAAAAACTTTGTAATTCTAACCGCTACAAGTATTTTTCAATCCCTGTTGATTTTGGGGCACATCTTAGTTTTTACTCTGGCGTCAGTGGCACGGTAAATTGCTAGACCGCTTGGCGGTCAATAGGTTAAATCCTATCAAAAGCATAAAATGTTAAATAAGTGCCAAGTTCAATATCGCGTAAAACGTTGTTGACTTCACCGACAAATGAATTGAGATGCGCATGCGCCAAGTTCTTTGTCGTAATTTTTTTGAGAAGAGAGGTACTTACTACAATGTTTGCTACTTAGAATATAATAGAATAGAATACTCTTTATTGCACACCTCAAGAAGAAAGAAATACAAATACACTTATACTTAATAGTTAATATAAATTATAATAAACAATTATTTACTCAACGCACTTCTTTTACTTGGGGTGTAATTCAATATCAAGATTGAACTTGGCTCTTATTTAAAATTGATGGAATATCAATACTTATAATGATGTGTAAATTACTTAATTATTATTTGGTAATTAGGACATCTTTTAAATAAAGAAAGAATTTTCCAAATCGGTTAATAAATAACTGAGTTCTGAGGTAACAAGCATAACTAATAATAATAATAAAAAAAAACGAAACATTGTTTTCTGTTTTTATTCTGTTTAGACACAAATTTCCCCTTTCTAGGACACCTGGAAGTAGGTCAGGTTTTTGATTCCTAGTCAGTGAGTCAGTCAGTGGAAAAGATGCCGTTTTATGGACTTTAATGTCTCGATAAATATTTTACCCATATTTATAAGATTTGGGGTTTTAGCTGTTCTAAAGGATCTAAATATATAAGCCAAATTTATTTTTTTTACCTTTAAGAGTTGGAATTATGGAGGGGTCAAAATCAAAAGTGGCTTCAAACGGTTCGTGTAATATAACACACGGCTGCTGCTCGCCAGTTCCTGGGGTGAACTTGGCTGGACACGCTGCCGCGTGGTTAGAAAACTACGATCCGACCGAATAATGACAGCGGCACCACAGTATAGATGCTGGCGCGGGCGGCGCGGACGGCGCGGGCGGCGCGGGCGGCGCTGACCCGACTAGTTCACGTCGATCCGCTTGCATTGTGATGCGGGCCGAGCGCGTACTTAAGTAGACGTACGTACACGGCTCGCTCGCACACATACAAACCGCGTGGCTAACTTTTGTTCGAACATTTATACTACTGCGGATGTGGGAGACAAAGATGTCTCGGTGTATTTTAAAAGCATTCTATTTTATTGTTTATTTTTCTTTACTCATGGCAACAAATATCTTGACCCCCGAAATAATTTTTGGTACCCCAAACCAGTATCACCTAAAAATCATAAGGAAACCAAAAAAGAAATTAAGTACTTGCACCAAAATAAGATAGCCTAAAATTCCAATCGTTCTACCTATTTTAGTCATAACTCATAACTGCACTTCTAATTGTATTACAAATTATTGCGATATTAGCTTCTAAAATGATTTACTTAAAATCATTCGCGAGCCGAGCGAGCGAAGCGAGCGTACCTTGGTCACAGTATAATAAAGAGTACTAACGTACAGTATGGACACTCCCTGCCTCCCCCCGAAAGTGCCGCCCACCCGCGCTCGGTTACCTCGCAGTTACCGGCTGGCAGGGACGCGACGACGCGGTGCGCAGAGCGGAGGCCACGTATAATATTCAAATATTAAACAAATACTTTTGTAATGGGCGTGTGTTGTGCTGTGTACGGTTGTTTAAGCTCTATAAACAACAAAAATAAAAGAAAGTTCTACAGATTCCCATTGGATGAATCAAGGCATGTACATACCCAGTTATTTTCAAAGTGTTATGTTTTAGTAGAAAACCAACTTACAATAGGTACTTATGTTTAGTATTTTTTTTTGCCCTATCCGTTTTCGACCTAAACCTATCAGATCACACTGAAAACAACACAATATTTATATATGAACAAAAAATCATGTTTTCAACTTACGTAATATTTTGGTGGCCTGAATTTCCTTACAAAAATTTAGTTACTTCGTTTATACTGATTCAAAATAGGAAACTATTTGTATAAATCGAGCTTAGATACCCACCTTACAGCGTAATATGATTCTTAATTCTTCCTAATTCGCGCAATGAGTTTTTAGTCATTGAGGTTATCGAATTTGAACGCGGGCGGAATAAGAAATCGTAGATTAACATTACTTTAATTATAAGCACACAAAATTAATTCGACGCCCGCTATTACAAGGTCATCTCATATTGCTGCACATTGTGTTCCCGACTCGTGCGTTCAAAATGGCAGCAACCCTAGCATGTCTTATCTCACTCACACAAGCATGGTACGCGTTCACCTACACGAGCTTAGACTGTGTGCGTAGCAACGCGTTTCTTTCATACATTTGATCGCCATTGTCCGAGGTGTGCCTTGGTAGCGGACGGCGAAGCGTCAGAATCAGAACCGAACTGCTACCAGTAAAGTAGATTAATGGGTTAGGTTATGTATGTTAGAACTGCGACCACAACAGCGAACTGAGAATCGGGTCGAGCGAGCGCAACAGCGGCTGCGGTGCGGAGTTCGGGGGGTTGGTTGAGCGCACGTTGACCGGGCGGGGCTTACTAAGTTTAGCATCATTAAAAGGCCTTATTCCTTTTAAAATGCTGATTGTTTTAGACATTTTTCTCTATGATCAAACATGTTTCTTAACACATTATTGATGTTACTACCTGTACCTAGAACAGGGCTATTGGAATTTATTGGTATATATTTGAAACCTGCAGTTTGAATTTTTCATTGATAATAATTTTTGTTTCAAAAACCACTCGAAATTTACAAAATTCACGCAGAAAACTGGTTTTTTCAACTGCACGCTATGTTACTACCTAGAACTCGGAGAAAAGTATTATTCACTTCAAAAAGTTGGTTGAAATTATCAATATTTTTGTCATATTATGAAAAAAATAAATTAAAAGGAATAAGGCCTCTTAAACTTTATTTGGTTACATATGGGTAACATTAACATGCATACATTTTATGGCAATCATAGTGGTATATTTAGGTAAAAATAACGCATTAATTTGCTGGCTAAGAGGTTGTGATCATTTAATTAATTATATAGGGCTTTAAATTTTTATTTTTTAGGTTACATATACATTTGAATGTAGTTTCATATTAAAATGGTAATAAATTTCTGAAGAACGTTTCGTTTTTTTCGGTTTAATAATGACTATTGTGGAGTTATTTACTTTAAATAGGATAGCAAGTTGTACACGGTGTTAGTTTGTTTATCTTCTCCTGGCCTGGCACTCACTCAATTGCTGAAAGGTTAACTGGAAAAGATCCCTTATAGGGATTAGTTCGCTTTTATACCTATGTTCTTTGTAATAGATGTATTTTTAACTGTTTGTGTGTACAATAAAGTGTTTACTTACTTATAATTTTACATAAAATTGGTGTTTTAATTTGGTGCTCATTCACCATTTTTGGTAGCAAAAAGTGATTTTTATGCCAAGAAATTTTGCTTTATCTGGTGATCAGTAATATTTTACAACTTTTGGTTATCATTTAACATTAATTTTGGGATCAATTTTGATGCTCATTTATTACCTATTTTTGATAAGTAGTAAAAAGTATTTTTCTTGCTGTTACATTTTAAATCATTTAAATATTATTATTTTACATTAAAAGTACTGTTTTCATTCCTATATACAAATATTTGCTTATGAAATAGTTGTATGAAGTTGTTTATAATAATTACTTTGATCATTCCTTATTTTCATAGCAGGAACTATAAAAATCCTTAGCTATGCACATAATAGTTTTGAAACTCTTAAGAATAAGCAGAGTAAGTATTTTGTTGTAAACCAGCACAAATAAAAAACCGTCTTGTGTTTATACCAGTGAAGAAAGAAGAGTGTAACTCTTCCTGTGCACATTTTCCCTGAAAAATATGTATAACTTGGATCGCTTCAAGTTGTGAATGAATAGGCATTTTCTAGGCAAGCATGCTCCATCTCAGGCCCTATTATCACTTAATATCAGGTGCAATCAAAACCAAACGCATGACTATCATATCATATATAAAATTTAAAAAAACAGCGAGTTTATTTCTCGCTGGTGCTATTTGGTCATTGTTAGTTAATTGCTCAAACTAGGTACTAGTACTAGATGGGTGATTCTACACGTGTTTCAACCGCTGTCAGTCCGCTGTCAAAAATATTGAAAGTATGAGCTACACCGAGTTGGAGATTTTCATACAACGATATACTGTTTTTTTATTTTTATTTATTTAATTCCTTATATTTCACAGCATAACAGTAGAACCAAATCACTGTGAAATTAAGACTAAACACACAGATTTAATACAAACATTACAACAATTAGCAATTAGAGATATACTGACGAAGGCCGTTCATCCATCATCTCACAGAACCACAAACATTCATCGCACACATCCAACCATCCACCTGCAAACACATCACAGTTTGGTGCCGATTCTAAGAGCGAGTCTGTTACCATACTGCTTACCATAATTGATCTAATTTAAAGCATCTAAATGCCCCATTGCTTTGATATTTATGACAGCGAATTGACGGCGGTTGAAACGCCTATAGAATCACCCAGATATTAAAAAAAAACATTTAAAATAATTATTTGATTTAGAAAATTTTAAGCTGTAACAGTAATACCTATATAAAATGGAAAGGAAAATTATTTAATATTAAATAAAAACACACACTCTCCAGCTTCAGGCACATTACTTCAGCCAGTGTTCAACTCTCTTGAAATTCTTCCCCGTTGGTAACATATCACCAAATGAATTGAATTGGAATGGCAATGGATTCTTAAATTCAATAACTATCCCTTTCATGTCTTCTGGATTGTTGTTCTTCCATGGCCATTCAATAGCACTTGAAACCTTTAAAAATTGCTTCCTGTTTTGGATGATCTATGCATGTCTTTTCCTTATCTTTTCACTTTAATTTAATGGATGATTTAACTTTAGATTCAAAACTGCTAATGAATGTTAACAGCACCCTTCAGATAGAAGACGAGCATGGCATTGAAAACACTTGTCAACACTTCTTGTTCATCCACAATGAGTCACAGATCACACTTTGAGCTCTGGACAAGACAAACTTTATGTTTATTAACGAACACAAATATGCACAAATATGGTATTCCTTCTTGAACTGTGTGAATTTCCTTTTAAATCTGAAAATAACAAATTCACTTGTGAACATGTTTTCATCTGTATGTGTCATGTATCAAATTTTTTTTCGATTACCTACAGCTTGTAGGTATCTAAAAATTGTAACTCGGATGATACTTACATATGCTTACATCGATTGCATTATGATATATCGTAACTCGTCGTAATAGAAATCCCAAAGGATTTTTTCCATCATCAGAGAGATTCGAGCTTTTTAATTTTACCAAAGTCTCCTTTAAATTACATGGGAGGAGTTAAATATTAAGAAATGTACACAAACAAAGATCACGTTTACGTTAACATTTTACACTTTTGCCTATTTGTATACAAATAAATACATACAAATATGACGGAATGACAGTGACATAATGACATTCACAGCGCTGCCAGACGAGTGCAAGCAGCACGGCTAGCATAACTTTGACACGCGACTCTTTCTCGCGCGGGATATACTACCTGTCTCTATCTGTACAGTACTATGAGATAGTGACGGATGATGCTATCTCGCGCGACATGAGTCTGATTCACCATAGAGATTCACATTAGATTATTGTATAATGTTTGCAAGCTTCTTTTCTTTTATCTAGATTAATACCGTAGTACCAACATAACTACGACTTGTCTATGATTGATACTTACTTTTTACGCTACTGAAATATCTTCTCAAAATAAAACATATTAGTCAATCTGAACTGATTTTATTCATTTTTAGATTTCCATTAAATAGAATAAACTGTGGTTTTCAAAATATTGCACCTACATAGTTCAGACTTTTATATTCTATTTTATTATTTCTCAAAGTCATTGTTTTTACTTATACCATAGTATTTAATTTTGAATTTACCGCCTTTATTGAGGGACACGTCGGTTCGCGTTACATACTCTGTAGTTGATAAAGTGAGAGAAATCTTTAAAACAATTCATTATGGAATAAAATATCTCGTTTGCTTATTTCTACTACTATCTTATATTCGGATTTTCATATTTTTTATTGCATAGAGTAAATATTATAATTCCGCAACAGGTATAATTAAGCGACATCTATTGGTATCGTATAAAAAGTGCCTACGCCTACCAATCGAGCTAGTAAAGTAGACGTTGTATGCAAAAATGTATAGGTGGCGTCAAAAACAAATATTGAGATATGTTTTTATTTTTACTTTGGTGTTTATATTGTGTGTGCTCGTTAATTTTCAATATATTATAGTTTCAGAAATTAAATTAAGTAAAATTGAAAGGTTTTGGCGTAATCTAAAGTAAAACAAAAAGATCATCTGCAACGAACGATACTACTAACGATATCTTGTGTGGAGTAGCAGAACTATTCGGCCGAAGTATGTGGTGTCGTACTCTGTTATAATTCCTTTCTCTATGGCATAGGTCTCAGTCTTCCGGCATTTTACAAGAGAAGACCACTGTTGAGAAGAAACGCCGAAAGAAACTCAACAGTTAGTCACTTGACTATTACAGTTAACTGAACTTAACAAGGACTATCTTAAGAATTTAGGCTTATATACATAGTCCTCGAAGAAAACATACTAAAAGTGTACCTAAAAACATGTAGAGCAATTGCAACTATGGACCAAATGCGTCTTTTAATGGTACCATATACTAACGAAAATCGCTCTCTTTTTAGGGTTCCGTAGTCAACTAGGAACCCTTATAGTTTCGCCATGTCCGTGTGTCCGTCTGTCCGTCTGTCCGTCCGCGGCTTAGCTCCGTGATCATTAGTACTAGAAAGCTGAAATTTGGTATATTAAGTATGTGTATGTATAACGCCGACAGAACGGTAAAAAAAAATAAAAAAAAAAATTTTTTTTCGGGAACCTCGAACACCTAAAGTGGGGGTGAATTTTTTTTTTTTCTTTTCAACACTGGTGTGTGGGGTGTCGTTGAATAGGTCTTGTAAAAATAATAGGGGTCTTCTAACATTATTTTTTGATAAAGTCAGCAGTTTTGTAAATATTCGCTCCAAAAACAAAAAAAATAGTGTCCCCCCCTCTAACTTTTCAACCACGAGTCAAAAAAAATCGGAAAAATTCACGTTAATGAGGCTTTATAAGTACTTTCAATGAAAACTATATTGAACAAAATCGGTGGATCCGTTTTTGAGTTATCGCCAAATTTCATATTTTTTCTTTAAAAGGTCGTAAGTTGACTTCCAGAAGGTAATAAGTGATTACAGTTTCTAGGGCGTTTACGACCTTTTTATAGAGCTTAAAATCTTTCTTAACGTAAACCTCGGGCTTAAAACAGCAGTTTATTGTGAAGGATGAGCAACTACTACGGAACCCTACACTGAGCGTGGCCCGACATGCTCTTGGCCGGTTTTTCATATTAATACTTATTTCCAAACCTTGGGCAGTACATGGGTGGTTTAAAATGTTCCGATTCTACTTCTATGATATCAAAAGACGCGTTTGTCGTGATTCTGTAGATTTCCTTACAACAATGGTTTAAATCCATGTTAACTTTTTACAAAGGCAATTAGCGTTTATAATTTCCTGTAATACAGACGTCTGTAGCATCTGTCATTTTGTAATACTTAATTGGAAATAATAACCAAAGTTGCATACACAATGAGACAAGAAAATTGATGTTTTAATGAAACGATAGGAAAATTTATGAACTGAAGCGAGGACGTAGGCAGATTGTTATGAAATTGGGGATTTCTGTTGACTGAGCGAGCGAAGCGTCTGCGTTTCAGCTTGGCCTGAAATTGTTTCGTACCAAAGTCCGGATGTTCGGATGTCGCACTCAACCAATTCTCATGAAATCTTGTAAGTAAGTAGGTTCGATAAGATAGATTCTTTATGTCGATTGGTTTCGAATTTTTCAAAATGGCGGATAGCCGAGGCGGTAGGTACGGGGGTTGGGAACGTAAAAAATTTACATTTAAGCAATTTGAAGCTACTATAGAAAATGTTCTATAAGCTACCAAACTTAAGTACCTCACTGCGCTCTATGAGCTGAGCGAAAAAAGTTTCATAGACGTATTTAGTCAGGGCAGCCAGTGTCCATCCTAGTATGGCTTAGTGCCCACACCAAGATGTTTTTTTTTTTTACATTTAAGAGTGTGGAGTAATTTCCAGCTTTTTCTACATTCCGTTTTTTTCACCTCTTGTGTTTATTTAATGACCTCGACGTTTCGCTTTCGAACGTGACGTTACATTCATGATCTCTAAGGGACTAAAATCAATATACCTAATTACAGTCTGACCAAAAAGAGTAGAAATTAAAAAGTGGCAATACTGTAGTGTCGTCCCTTTCTAATCAATCTATGAAAACAGAGAAGACACTACAATATTGTCACTTTTTAATTTCTAGTATTTTTGGTCGGACTGTACCTACTGTCAGCAAAAAGCAGATATTTTTTTTATTTTACAAATCTGTCAACAACTGGGTATCGAATTTGAAAACGTCTTAATTTCGTCATAAAAAAATAGTTATGTTTTTATAGATCACATCCGTCTCATCTTACCTTGTACGGGCGAGACAAAAAAGGTCGTAACTATAACAGAAATTTGCATTCCAATACCATTGGCAAAAAAACAATGTTTAGCTTAATACGATTAACATACCAACAAACCAATATATACTCTACTTTAACAGTCTTGTTTTAAAGTTTATACGACTGTATTCTTAAGTATGTTATATAAAAAAATCACAAAGTTAACTTTGCAGTTGCCAGCGGCGTAGCTATCTTCTTTTCATACAAATTGTACTAGAACTTGCTTTGTTGTGTCGTTGGTCGGCTGCAGATACAAGTTTGTTTTATTTATTTATATTCCGAATACTAAATATCACTCGCACTTGACCGCATTTGTTATTTGTGACCTTTCGTGTATGGTCCCATACCAAAGTGTTTCTGTTCATAAATCAGAGTTCCTCGTACATAGAAGGTGAGTGGGGAGATCGATCGTTTTTAGGGTTCCGTACCCAAAGGGTAAAGACCCTATTACCTCTGCCAGGGAATCTCTCTGACTATGAGTTTTTCTTCGCTGTCCGTCCGTCCGTCCGTCCGTCCGTCCGTCCGTCTGTCACCAGGCTGTATCTCAAGAACGGTGATAGCTAGACAGTTAAATTTTTTACAGATGATGTATTTCTATTGCCGCTATAACAACTAATACTAAAAATAAAATAAAATAAATATTTAAGGGGGGCCCCATACAACAAACTTGTTATAGATTATGGTACGGAACCCTTCATGCGCGAGTCGGACTCGCACTTGCCCAATTTTTTTGGCTTTCTTTTCAACAGCGCTTTCCTCTTGGGAAATACTGGTAGTAGTCATGGTATAATAATGTAGTAGTAGTAGATTCACAATCTGACTTGTAAAAGGGCCCTTGTGGCCTACTTACTGAAAATGTCATTACGTTTCATTTCATATCTTTATGCAAAGCGATAAAGCCGCCAGCATACTGGGGACCATGCCGCAGTCGGACCTCTTAGAGGGAGTATTCTTTTTATGGCCCTATTTTTATTAAAGCCTGACCAGAAATATATGAGGATGCGCCATATTGCGGAATTTCACTGGAACTAATTTCTTACACTGGCAATGATTTTAGGGTTTGTCAACAATGTCAGTCATTCGTGGTGATTTCTTTAAAAGACAAATATTTAAAAATATCCAAAGAAAATGCCGAAAACCATTCACAATCGTAAACGTAAGATTATAAATAAAGTGTACACGTGTTGACTACACGAAAAACAGTCAGGAAAAGAGTGCATCCAAGAGTGCATCCCATTAAATGATTACGAGGTTACCATAGCAACTGACAGGTATTTAAACTAATGAAATTTATAGTGCGGTTGCGATTGGTTGCAAAATTGTTGCCATATAAATCTTATAAACAGCGCCCTCTTGACAACCCTCATATATTTCTGGTCAGGCTTTATATTAGAGGTTATTTAGATTAAGGTTTTATACTTATTAACTCCCGACGAAAAAATAGGGGTGTTATAAGTTTAACATGTATCTGTGTGTCTGTCTGTGGCATCGTAGCGCCCATACGGGTTGAACGAATTGAGTGTGTTTTTTCTTAATCGAAAGCCTGGTTTATCGATTTGGTTCTTAACTTTGTTTGATGAAAATCGGAGCTCTGGTCTCAAAGATATTCAGCTTGTAGTGGAAGAAGTGATCGGATCTCAGCCAATATTGAAGCTAGGAATTCCAAATTTTGTTTTTATGTTCAGTTTTAGGAGCATTTTCTATATTACTCATTAAAACAGATTTTATAATGACCAACTGCTTGGGTCGGGGGTGTTTTAAAAATACATTTTTTTTTTAGTTTATGTATCTACTCATCAAATTTTGTATCTGCTTAGAATTTCGTAATTAAAATTCTATATTCTAAGAATTTTCGTTCCGACTGTACTCCATTTGGTCTAATGTCACTTCAAATAACATTATATCATACTTCAGCATCATATTAATGCAAAGCAGCGTTTAAATCGGCGAGACGAATCGAGATTTATTTATCATTTACATCCTGCACGCTGCCAAGTGACAAGCAAGCATGTTCTGATGGATATAGATCGATATGGGAAATCTGAATATAAATCAAAAGATATTCTGCTAAAGAAAAACATTATGACAACATTGAATTTTTTTGACCATGCCTTTTTCCGATATAATCCAATAAAGCATACAGGCCACGTAACCAGAAAAGCGTTAACCTTTAAGAGGGCGCCATCGCGTTGGCTAGCTCTCTCTCTCAGAGCGTAAGCGTGAGCAAGATGGACGTGCTCGGAAGCGCGGAAATCATGTTTTTTGAGTTGTGTCATAAACGTGTTCATTTTATATCGAAAATAGTTTTACAGTTTTTGAGAACTTATAATTGTGCATCTATTAAGCTAAAAAACATTGTTAAAAACGGAACGGTTTTGAAGATCCAACCGAAAATATCTAAAAAAAAGGGTTATGTTTGAGAGATAAAAGTATCGAGAAAATTATTACCAATCGTGATTTCACGTTTACAAGATTGAAGAAAAACTGTTTAAGTTTCTTATTTCCAAGGGACAGATTTTTAATCACTATGGATGTTGAGATCTAGGATCATTCATCTGACGAATTTTGCATGGGTGGGCTTAAGCACTGCATGGCAGGATCAACAAAAGCTTTCACCGTCTTTTTATTTCTTTTTTCGAATCACATAATTTTGCTCTATTCTACCTTAACAAGGCTTGAATTAGCGACCCTCATATTTTTATGTCAAATTAAGGGTTAAGCGTGAATGTGGACGGATATAGACGAAGAGGAAAGCCAGGTGGATGGATTGTGTGAAAGATGACATGAATAAGAAGGAAGTAAACGACGAGATGACGAGTAATTCATTTATTTTTTATTTAGTCTTTATTGCACAAAAGAAAACTTATCGCTTAATGCCGTGAGGCATTCTCTACCAGCCAACTTTAGGGGAAAGCAGAAAAATTATAGTAATAGGGAAGAATGGAGGAAGAAAACATGCTCCGCTGATCCCAAATAAAGGATACAAAATGAAATATATTACACTTTCGAAAATATAATTCATGATTAAAAATCCATTATAAGAGAGCGTAGGTAAGAAGTAAATGGACACAGCGCAGTGAAACATACAGTAGGACACTAACACTCGGGGATACTAACTCTGTCTCTATGTAGCGTTATTCTGATTTTACAATTGTCTATGCCAGCTATGTCACAAAAAAATAATATTTTTTAGGTAAAGTTTACTCGGGTAATTCCGAATGTCGGGTAATTCCGAAAATTACTGATATCTAATAAATATCTAGCAACACTTCTTCTTACTGTAGAAGTGTATAGTATCTGAGGAAGTGTTGCTAGCGCAAAAAATATTACCCCGTTTATTAGATATCAGTAATTTTCGGAATTACCCGACATTCGGAATTACCCGAGTACACTTTATTTTTTATATTCTCGCATTCGACGTGAAAAACAGAATGTTTAACACGTGGCTAAAAGCCATTGTGACACTTAGATTATATTTGTCCTTGCTCGTATCTCTCGATCGTATGTACTTGGCTAAAAGCCATTCAAGCACTTCGTTCTCTAGCCCAAATCACTTCATGACTGGCTTATTTAAGCCCTTGTCAAACGATCTACTATTTAAACGAAACAAATCAAAATAGGCCACCGCGAACGCAAAGTTCGCGGCCGCACCACTTTCGGCGACATTACGTAACCCATACTTACCATGTTAGCTACCACAAACTCCATTTTGGTCATTATGACGCTCCGCTAAACTGTTTTATTGTTTTTAAAATATTTTATTGCCTTTAAACTAATCGAGTGTTAATGGCGCAATGGCATTGAAAAGATTATGATAATTTTATTAATAGTTTGGAAATGGTTTTGTTACGAAAATGTTTAGGGGTAAAAACGTCTGTTATTTAGGTATTGCCACAGGGCGGACACTGCCTACTAAAAACTGAACTTGAATGTCAGTGTCAATGTGTGCAAGTACGACGCACAGGGCTGCCTCAGACACATTGCAACAACTAGTTGGTGTTTTAGTTGCACATAAATATGACATAATAAGAAAATTATCACTACCACACGACAACGGTAGTGGTGGTGATGGTGACAGTGGTGATGATGATGGTGGTGGTGGTGATGGTGGTGGTGGTGATGGTGGTGGCGTTGATGGAGGTGGTGGTGATGGTGGTGGGTGGTGATGATAGTGGTGGTCACCACCACTATCATCACCCCAAACTTCATCACCACCACCATCAACATAATTATCATCACCAACACCATCACTATTTCACGATAGCCTACAGACAGTACAAACAACACTTTCAAAATTTTATCCATTGATACAAAGATCAAACCTCAAAGAAAAATTGAAATGCGTAACCTGGTGGAAGAGACCGGGAATCGAACCCGGTACCTCTGGATTGCCGGTCCAGCGCGTTAACCTTTCCGCCACCCTAACGCCCAGGCAACCTTTCATTGCATTGATCTTTGCATTGTTTATTTGAAAGGCTTTACACCTTAGCGACAATGAATAAATGTATAACAGTGTGAAGGAATTCCTCTCTCGTGAGCTGTAATGTCCAAAATATTTGCATGCTAGTATTAAAGTACAGATAGCAGAATAAGCTACCTATTGTCGCATACCATACTAAATATGACACATTTGTACCTACTTATTCTAATAAATACCTATTCTATTCTATTCTAAATATCTGAACACGAGTCTTATTGACTGGGCGTTACAGTACATGTTCAGATATTTATGAACGCCTTATATGCTGCTATTTAGCGATAAGACCGCCTGTTGTTTACCTCTGCCTGTTATTTTAATGTATCTCATGTTGTGTTGTATATTCCTTGATGTTGGAGGTGTGCAATAAAGAGTATTTGTATTGTATTGTATGCTGCGATATATCTGATGGCGACTGTACAGGTCATCGGTCATCAAAGTATTAAGTATCACATTACCTGGAAAATCCGAGATGCAAAAGTCAATGTCCTTTTATCTCCAATCTAGAAAAAACGGCCATCTTGATGGATCGCCTAACGCATAGTAATCAGTCATGTTTTTTGTCAATCGCTCGTGATTTATTATTAATTCCTATAAACATGGTTTTGACCTGCGCAATGACCGTTTCATATTATCTTAATTCGATCTTAGAGGAAATTGACCCCTAGTAGGAATCGCAAATTGTAGTATTTTGTATGGAAGACCAGGATTTAGGAGTATTAAATAAATATCAGTCAATTTCACACAAATCGATCTTGTCCTAAAGTACCGAGGTAAGCTACGGACGGACAGACGGACGGACGGACGGACATGGCGAAACTATAAGGGTTTTTTGTTGACTGCGGAACCTTAAAAAGTGATTACCATTAAAACGCAGGTTCGAATCCTGTCTGAACCATTAAATTTTTAAATTTTTCGCTTCATTGTAAACATGTGAATATCATTGATAGTTGATAGTATCACTTTATGCATGAGTGAGCCAATTTTTCATTTGTCCGAAAGCGAAAGTATTTTTTTCCTGAAGCCCATAATATTTTCAGGGTTTTTAAACGTCGTTTTATACCATTAGCTTAAGTTAGGTTAGTTTTATAATAATTCTGAAAAATTAACTGTTTAGGAAAAAAATGGCTTTCGGACAAATCAAAATTTGGAGAAACTTTACAGGCGGCGAATAACAATTCGGACTTCGATATGTAACCATAAGTTTCACTTAATGCGCCAAAATCATGCCAAAATAATAGTAAAAAAAATAAGAAATTGAAAAGGGGAAACCCCCTTCTAACCACATGAGAAAATTCATACATGACATGTCGATGCTTTAAATTATGATACCCAATTAAAAATCTGCTTAAAAAATTGTTGATATCTATGAAAAATTGAGGATCCTTCAAAACCAATGCCTTACCTTGAATTCCTCAAATAACAATATTAATCAAACAAACAATTAATACTATTTTCCATAACATAACAACTACAATTAATAGCCCATGTAAGCATTTAATTATTAGTAATTATGAATAATTAATAGAATGACTAATTAGTCCTAAGCACGCAATGACTAATGTCACTAATGACATACCTTTTCCGTCATATACTGTAAGTATAAGATGGTTATAGGAGACTTTAGAGACTAAGTTACGGTCGCCTTCTAGTCTATATCTCGCATAAACGGTATCCTGCCCTCCGGTGCTTCTCCAAGCGGAGTAGCACGTCTGGCACCAGCAGTGCAAAGGGTCCGTCGGACCTGCAAGCTACCATGGAAAAAAAAGGTATCCTGCCTTTTCGCCGAATTATTTTTCGCGGAATTTTACATTTCGCCGAATGTTTACTTCGCAGAATTTATTTTCCTCTGTAGTCGTACATTTTTCATAATTGTTGTAAATATCATCCTATAAGTAGATCAGGGTAGGTTAGGTTAGGTTTGTTTTGTAACAACCCTAAATAGTTTACAGTTTCAGTGAAAAATGCTTTCGGCGAAAAATTATTCGGCGAAAAGGCAGAGAACCTGCAATAAACATTAAAGACAACATTAATAATGCGGTCTTATCACACAGCGATCAGTTCTTTACAACCATCGGTTATTTTGCTTAGATGGGGTTTTACGGCCTTTTTCGCACTTGTGCAAAAAACTGGGTAGAATGTGACGTCACAGCCCCAAAATGGCGCGTCCGCTTACGACACTTGACTTATATGATACGGATTAAAATTAGCTTGGCAGATATAATCCGTGAAGCTAAAGGGTTCCGGTGATACTCAAAATCAGAATAATTGTATTTTTTTTGTTTACTTACAATAAATCAATGGATCTTACAGACTGACAAAAAAAGTAGAAATTAAAAAGTAACAATGCTGTAGTCCCTTTTTAATCAATCTAAGAAAACAGGGACGACACTGTAGTGCTACTGTAGTATTGGCACTTTTTAATTTCTACCTGTTTTTTATCTGATTATGTATGTATTTGAGCTTAAAAATAAGTTTATGTTTTTTTTTATTCATCCGCGCAAAAAGTATTTATTATTTAAGTGGCAGTGCTTAACGTAACGTTAAATAGAAAATCAAGCTTTGACAATTCTAAAATCATTGAATTTTGGCGTGTGGATGGTAACATTTTTAAGGTATTTCCAAATTTTAGAAAATCTATACTTATGCAGTACAATTGAAAATGTTCAAAATATTTTATGTCTACAAAACTCCGTCATTTTTTTTGTCCGAATGTACTATTCCGGATTTTCATAATTCCGAAAACCATATTCTGGTGAAATATTTTTACTTTTTTTGGGATAACATATAACCCTAACCTAACCTAATTAAATGGCGAACATACCATCCTCAGCAGATATCATCGTTTGGCGATGATAGCCAGGGTTCGGTAATTCGGATCAATATTTACCTAAAGTTGACAACATCCTATTGCTATCTCACTCATACGTCAAACAAAGCCGCCTATACCTACGACCGAATAACAAAGCCGCCGCCAAAGTTTAGGTAAATCTCGATCCGAATTTCCGAACCCTGGTGATAGCGCTTTCGGCATTATGAAAAATCGGAATTACGATGAATTCTGATAAATTAAACTTCGGAATTGTTGGGTGTTCTGTTCTATCATGAATCAAGGGTCCACGCTACGGGACCCTAAACCGATGAACAATAGCCCATAAGAGTTGCGCCGCTTAAAGTCTCCTGCCTTATCCATCGCATTAGTAACGGACCTCGTGTCGAAAACATTTCGTATTATACTTTAGTAATAAGGCGCGGTTGGCTCAGTTTGTAGTGCAGCTTCCAACTGAGCCGGCGGTCCTGGGTTCGAATCTGCAGGACAAATATTTGTGTAATGAACTCGAATATTTGCTCCTGGGTCATGGATGTTATCTATACATGTATTCATCACATTTTTCTACAGGAATAAGTAGGTCAATGAATGATTTATTGTTTTAGGAAAATATGTAACATTGGAGAATAAAATTAAAATTAAGCCTAAAATAAAACTACAACTAAAATCTAAAATAAATTACAATAAAGCTACAATAAATCTAGAAAACTGTGCCCCGCGGCATGGTCCCGAAGACGCTGGCAGCATTTCCTCGCTGAATCGCAATGAACAAGAGTGATAATATGTATTTAAATATTTTGTATATCTCCTATAGTTCCCATAGTACAAGCTTTGCTTAGTTTGGGACTAGTTTGATTTGTGTAAGATTGTTCCTTAATATTTATTTATTTTATTTTATTTATGGCTATCTGTCCGGAGCGGAACTGTAGAAGATGGATCAATGATATTCCTCATATTTGACAGGCCTTATAACCTTCTTTACATTAATACAATGTATATTTTCATATTATGACGCATATTATATTGATAACTTCAAGCAACTTTTTAAGGTGATTTATACTTTTCCCTGAATTCTAGATAGTAACAGCTATGTCATACTTTTACTGCGTGCAGTCGAAAATAAGTTGAAAAAACTAAATTTCCGCGTGAATTTTGTCAATTTCGAGTAGTTTTTGAAACAAAAACTATCAATGAAAAGTTTAAACTGTTTCAAATATATACCAATAAATCTTAATAGCCCTGTTCTAAGTAGTAACATCCATACTAATATTATAAATGCGAAAGTGTGTCTGTCTGTCTGTCTGTCTGTCTGTCTGTCTGTCTGTTACCTCTTCACGCTTAAACCGCTGAACCGATATAGATGAAATTTGGTATGGAGATAGTTTGAGACCCGGGAAAGGACATAGGATACTTTTCATCCCGAATAAATTTAGTATTCCCGTGGGATGAGCGGGTAGCACCGCGGGGCACAGCTAGTTGATAATATGTTAAGAAACATGCTTGGTCATAGAGAAAAATGTCTAAAACAATCAGCATTTTTGAACGGATAAGGATATTTATAAAACTTGATAATATCATAGAGAAAGGAATTATAACAGAGTACGACACCACATACTTCGGCCGAATAGTTCTGCTACTCCACACAAGATATCGTTAGTAGTATCGTTCGTTGCAGATGATCTTTTTGTTTTACTTTAGATTACGCCAAAACCTTTCAATTTTACTTAATTTAATTTCTGAAACTATAATATATTGAAAATTAACGAGCACACACAATATAAACACCAAAGTAAAAATAAAAACATATCTCAATATTTGTTTTTGACGCCACCTATACATTTTTGCATACAACGTCTACTTTACTAGCTCGATTGGTAGGCGTAGGCACTTTTTATACGATACCAATAGATGTCGCTTAATTATACCTGTTGCGGAATTATAATATTTACTCTATGCAATAAAAAATATGAAAATCCGAATATAAGATAGTAGTAGAAATAAGCAAACGAGATATTTTATTCCATAATGAATTGTTTTAAAGATTTCTCTCACTTTATCAACTACAGAGTATGTAACGCGAACCGACGTGTCCCTCAATAAAGGCGGTAAATTCAAAATTAAATACTATGGTATAAGTAAAAACAATGACTTTGAGAAATAATAAAATAGAATATAAAAGTCTGAACTATGTAGGTGCAATATTTTGAAAACCACAGTTTATTCTATTTAATGGAAATCTAAAAATGAATAAAATCAGTTCAGATTGACTAATATGTTTTATTTTGAGAAGATATTTCAGTAGCGTAAAAAGTAAGTATCAATCATAGACAAGTCGTAGTTATGTTGGTACTACGGTATTAATCTAGATAAAAGAAAAGAAGCTTGCAAACATTATACAATAATCTAATGTGAATCTCTATGGTGAATCAGACTCATGTCGCGCGAGATAGCATCATCCGTCACTATCTCATAGTACTGTACAGATAGAGACAGGTAGTATATCCCGCGCGAGAAAGAGTCGCGTGTCAAAGTTATGCTAGCCGTGCTGCTTGCACTCGTCTGGCAGCGCTGTGAATGTCATTATGTCACTGTCATTCCGTCATATTTGTATGTATTTATTTGTATACAAATAGGCAAAAGTGTAAAATGTTAACGTAAACGTGATCTTTGTTTGTGTACATTTCTTAATATTTAACTCCTCCCATGTAATTTAAAGGAGACTTTGGTAAAATTAAAAAGCTCGAATCTCTCTGATGATGGAAAAAATCCTTTGGGATTTCTATTACGACGAGTTACGATATATCATAATGCAATCGATGTAAGCATATGTAAGTATCATCCGAGTTACAATTTTTAGATACCTACAAGCTGTAGGTAATCGAAAAAAAATTTGATACATGACACATACAGATGAAAACATGTTCACAAGTGAATTTGTTATTTTCAGATTTAAAAGGAAATTCACACAGTTCAAGAAGGAATACCATATTTGTGCATATTTGTGTTCGTTAATAAACATAAAGTTTGTCTTGTCCAGAGCTCAAAGTGTGATCTGTGACTCATTGTGGATGAACAAGAAGTGTTGACAAGTGTTTTCAATGCCATGCTCGTCTTCTATCTGAAGGGTGCTGTTAACATTCATTAGCAGTTTTGAATCTAAAGTTAAATCATCCATTAAATTAAAGTGAAAAGATAAGGAAAAGACATGCATAGATCATCCAAAACAGGAAGCAATTTTTAAAGGTTTCAAGTGCTATTGAATGGCCATGGAAGAACAACAATCCAGAAGACATGAAAGGGATAGTTATTGAATTTAAGAATCCATTGCCATTCCAATTCAATTCATTTGGTGATATGTTACCAACGGGGAAGAATTTCAAGAGAGTTGAACACTGGCTGAAGTAATGTGCCTGAAGCTGGAGAGTGTGTGTTTTTATTTAATATTAAATAATTTTCCTTTCCATTTTATATAGGTATTACTGTTACAGCTTAAAATTTTCTAAATCAAATAATTATTTTAAATGTTTTTTTTTAATATCTGGGTGATTCTATAGGCGTTTCAACCGCCGTCAATTCGCTGTCATAAATATCAAAGCAATGGGGCATTTAGATGCTTTAAATTAGATCAATTATGGTAAGCAGTATGGTAACAGACTCGCTCTTAGAATCGGCACCAAACTGTGATGTGTTTGCAGGTGGATGGTTGGATGTGTGCGATGAATGTTTGTGGTTCTGTGAGATGATGGATGAACGGCCTTCGTCAGTATATCTCTAATTGCTAATTGTTGTAATGTTTGTATTAAATCTGTGTGTTTAGTCTTAATTTCACAGTGATTTGGTTCTACTGTTATGCTGTGAAATATAAGGAATTAAATAAATAAAAATAAAAAAACAGTATATCGTTGTATGAAAATCTCCAACTCGGTGTAGCTCATACTTTCAATATTTTTGACAGCGGACTGACAGCGGTTGAAACACGTGTAGAATCACCCATCTAGTACTAGTACCTAGTTTGAGCAATTAACTAACAATGACCAAATAGCACCAGCGAGAAATAAACTCGCTGTTTTTTTAAATTTTATATATGATATGATAGTCATGCGTTTGGTTTTGATTGCACCTGATATTAAGTGATAATAGGGCCTGAGATGGAGCATGCTTGCCTAGAAAATGCCTATTCATTCACAACTTGAAGCGATCCAAGTTATACATATTTTTCAGGGAAAATGTGCACAGGAAGAGTTACACTCTTCTTTCTTCACTGGTATAAACACAAGACGGTTTTTTATTTGTGCTGGTTTACAACAAAATACTTACTCTGCTTATTCTTAAGAGTTTCAAAACTATTATGTGCATAGCTAAGGATTTTTATAGTTCCTGCTATGAAAATAAGGAATGATCAAAGTAATTATTATAAACAACTTCATACAACTATTTCATAAGCAAATATTTGTATATAGGAATGAAAACAGTACTTTTAATGTAAAATAATAATATTTAAATGATTTAAAATGTAACAGCAAGAAAAATACTTTTTACTACTTATCAAAAATAGGTAATAAATGAGCATCAAAATTGATCCCAAAATTAATGTTAAATGATAACCAAAAGTTGTAAAATATTACTGATCACCAGATAAAGCAAAATTTCTTGGCATAAAAATCACTTTTTGCTACCAAAAATGGTGAATGAGCACCAAATTAAAACACCAATTTTATGTAAAATTATAAGTAAGTAAACACTTTATTGTACACACAAACAGTTAAAAATACATCTATTACAAAGAACATAGGTATAAAAGCGAACTAATCCCTATAAGGGATCTTTTCCAGTTAACCTTTCAGCAATTGAGTGAGTGCCAGGCCAGGAGAAGATAAACAAACTAACACCGTGTACAACTTGCTATCCTATTTAAAGTAAATAACTCCACAATAGTCATTATTAAACCGAAAAAAACGAAACGTTCTTCAGAAATTTATTACCATTTTAATATGAAACTACATTCAAATGTATATGTAACCTAAAAAATAAAAATTTAAAGCCCTATATAATTAATTAAATGATCACAACCTCTTAGCCAGCAAATTAATGCGTTATTTTTACCTAAATATACCACTATGATTGCCATAAAATGTATGCATGTTAATGTTACCCATATGTAACCAAATAAAGTTTAAGAGGCCTTATTCCTTTTAATTTATTTTTTTCATAATATGACAAAAATATTGATAATTTCAACCAACTTTTTGAAGTGAATAATACTTTTCTCCGAGTTCTAGGTAGTAACATAGCGTGCAGTTGAAAAAACCAGTTTTCTGCGTGAATTTTGTAAATTTCGAGTGGTTTTTGAAACAAAAATTATTATCAATGAAAAATTCAAACTGCAGGTTTCAAATATATACCAATAAATTCCAATAGCCCTGTTCTAGGTACAGGTAGTAACATCAATAATGTGTTAAGAAACATGTTTGATCATAGAGAAAAATGTCTAAAACAATCAGCATTTTAAAAGGAATAAGGCCTTTTAATGATGCTAAACTTAGTAAGCCCCGCCCGGTCAACGTGCGCTCAACCAACCCCCCGAACTCCGCACCGCAGCCGCTGTTGCGCTCGCTCGACCCGATTCTCAGTTCGCTGTTGTGGTCGCAGTTCTAACATACATAACCTAACCCATTAATCTACTTTACTGGTAGCAGTTCGGTTCTGATTCTGACGCTTCGCCGTCCGCTACCAAGGCACACCTCGGACAATGGCGATCAAATGTATGAAAGAAACGCGTTGCTACGCACACAGTCTAAGCTCGTGTAGGTGAACGCGTACCATGCTTGTGTGAGTGAGATAAGACATGCTAGGGTTGCTGCCATTTTGAACGCACGAGTCGGGAACACAATGTGCAGCAATATGAGATGACCTTGTAATAGCGGGCGTCGAATTAATTTTGTGTGCTTATAATTAAAGTAATGTTAATCTACGATTTCTTATTCCGCCCGCGTTCAAATTCGATAACCTCAATGACTAAAAACTCATTGCGCGAATTAGGAAGAATTAAGAATCATATTACGCTGTAAGGTGGGTATCTAAGCTCGATTTATACAAATAGTTTCCTATTTTGAATCAGTATAAACGAAGTAACTAAATTTTTGTAAGGAAATTCAGGCCACCAAAATATTACGTAAGTTGAAAACATGATTTTTTGTTCATATATAAATATTGTGTTGTTTTCAGTGTGATCTGATAGGTTTAGGTCGAAAACGGATAGGGCAAAAAAAAATACTAAACATAAGTACCTATTGTAAGTTGGTTTTCTACTAAAACATAACACTTTGAAAATAACTGGGTATGTACATGCCTTGATTCATCCAATGGGAATCTGTAGAACTTTCTTTTATTTTTGTTGTTTATAGAGCTTAAACAACCGTACACAGCACAACACACGCCCATTACAAAAGTATTTGTTTAATATTTGAATATTATACGTGGCCTCCGCTCTGCGCACCGCGTCGTCGCGTCCCTGCCAGCCGGTAACTGCGAGGTAACCGAGCGCGGGTGGGCGGCACTTTCGGGGGGAGGCAGGGAGTGTCCATACTGTACGTTAGTACTCTTTATTATACTGTGACCAAGGTACGCTCGCTTCGCTCGCTCGGCTCGCGAATGATTTTAAGTAAATCATTTTAGAAGCTAATATCGCAATAATTTGTAATACAATTAGAAGTGCAGTTATGAGTTATGACTAAAATAGGTAGAACGATTGGAATTTTAGGCTATCTTATTTTGGTGCAAGTACTTAATTTCTTTTTTGGTTTCCTTATGATTTTTAGGTGATACTGGTTTGGGGTACCAAAAATTATTTCGGGGGTCAAGATATTTGTTGCCATGAGTAAAGAAAAATAAACAATAAAATAGAATGCTTTTAAAATACACCGAGACATCTTTGTCTCCCACATCCGCAGTAGTATAAATGTTCGAACAAAAGTTAGCCACGCGGTTTGTATGTGTGCGAGCGAGCCGTGTACGTACGTCTACTTAAGTACGCGCTCGGCCCGCATCACAATGCAAGCGGATCGACGTGAACTAGTCGGGTCAGCGCCGCCCGCGCCGCCCGCGCCGTCCGCGCCGCCCGCGCCAGCATCTATACTGTGGTGCCGCTGTCATTATTCGGTCGGATCGTAGTTTTCTAACCACGCGGCAGCGTGTCCAGCCAAGTTCACCCCAGGAACTGGCGAGCAGCAGCCGTGTGTTATATTACACGAACCGTTTGAAGCCACTTTTGATTTTGACCCCTCCATAATTCCAACTCTTAAAGGTAAAAAAAATAAATTTGGCTTATATATTTAGATCCTTTAGAACAGCTAAAACCCCAAATCTTATAAATATGGGTAAAATATTTATCGAGACATTAAAGTCCATAAAACGGCATCTTTTCCACTGACTGACTCACTGACTAGGAATCAAAAACCTGACCTACTTCCAGGTGTCCTAGAAAGGGGAAATTTGTGTCTAAACAGAATAAAAACAGAAAACAATGTTTCGTTTTTTTTTATTATTATTATTAGTTATGCTTGTTACCTCAGAACTCAGTTATTTATTAACCGATTTGGAAAATTCTTTCTTTATTTAAAAGATGTCCTAATTACCAAATAATAATTAAGTAATTTACACATCATTATAAGTATTGATATTCCATCAATTTTAAATAAGAGCCAAGTTCAATCTTGATATTGAATTACACCCCAAGTAAAAGAAGTGCGTTGAGTAAATAATTGTTTATTATAATTTATATTAACTATTAAGTATAAGTGTATTTGTATTTCTTTCTTCTTGAGGTGTGCAATAAAGAGTATTCTATTCTATTATATTCTAAGTAGCAAACATTGTAGTAAGTACCTCTCTTCTCAAAAAAATTACGACAAAGAACTTGGCGCATGCGCATCTCAATTCATTTGTCGGTGAAGTCAACAACGTTTTACGCGATATTGAACTTGGCACTTATTTAACATTTTATGCTTTTGATAGGATTTAACCTATTGACCGCCAAGCGGTCTAGCAATTTACCGTGCCACTGACGCCAGAGTAAAAACTAAGATGTGCCCCAAAATCAACAGGGATTGAAAAATACTTGTAGCGGTTAGAATTACAAAGTTTTTGATCATTAAAATTTGGACGACTGTGGCCGACTTGGCGTCAGGGGCACGATTTTTTGTTGACGGCCACAGCCGACTGTGGCGCTCAAAAGGTTAAATTACATTACATTGTTCTTACACATCAGCGGGCACGATGGTACTGCAGTTATTATATTTATATACCTAGATAAGACCGCCTATTGTGTGTTATCTGTGTTTTATATTGTTTTATATTTTTTTCTTATAAACGTGTGCAATAAAAAATATTCTATTGGTCTCTTTAATTTCCAAGATATCATCTTTCATTAACCTTGATTTTTTTTATAGATAGGAAGGACATTGTTATTATTGACTGGAATGTTCTAAAAATAGTTATTTCCTATTCCTTTCTTTCCATACATATAAATATACTAGCTCATCTGATTCAAAGAATATATATATATAGGTACTAGCGTAAAAAGAAACGACACCGACACTAGTGTGCAGTAACAAAACTCGCGGCTATGTGTGCGTGTCGAGGAGCGAGCGAGATTCGGCATTACAAGGTCACCGACACCCGAGACCCGAGTTACACTACACCGATAGGCCGCTGTCGCGGCTGTGTCTGATTTAAAATGATAAAATAAGGGCTTGTGCACTATACTCGTACCAAATTGAAATTTGGTACGAGTATGTGTATGTATCACGCCGACAAAACAGTAAAATAAAAACTAAAAAAAATTTTTTTTCGGATACCTCTCCAACACCTAAAGTGGGGGTATTTTTTTGTTTCATTTCAACCCTAGTGTGTGGGGTGCCGTTGAATAGGTCTGTTAAAAATAATAGGGGTCTTTAAACAATACTTTTTGATAAAGTCCGAAGTTTTGTAAATATTCGCTCCGAAAATAAAAAAAATAGTGTCCCCCCCTCTAACTTTTCAACCACGAGTCAAAAAAATATGTAAAAATTCATGAAAATGAGACCTTATAAGTACTTTCAATGAAAACTATACTGATCAAAATCGGTTTATCCGTTTTTGCGTTATCACAAAATTTCATAATTTTCTTTAAAAAGACGTAAGTTGACTTCAAGAAGGTAATAAGTAATTACAGTTACTTTGGCGTTTATGACCTTTTTATAGAACTTGAAATCTGTGTAGTAACTTAAACCTCGGGCTTAAAACCGCTGTTATAAGCCCGTGTCTTGTGAAGGATGAGCAACTACGGAACCCTGCACTGAGCGTGGCCCAACATGCTCTTGGCCGGTTTTTTCTTAGTTCGCTCACTGTAGAAAATACACGTGAGGTCTCCTTATACCCCTCCCTCCCCCGACGTGATATATCGTGATTTTTTCGTGACCAATCGGTGTAAGTCAATATATCTTTTTTTTTGTTTTTAAATGGATATTTGGACTACAAGTTAACAAAGAATCAAGCTACACTAAATTGATACAGATAGTGAGATTTAAATTTACAGATCATACTTATGCCGGTTGTGCACACTCGCTAAGACATGGCAATACCTGCATGCCGTCACTTTGTAACTCTATGAGTAAATGAAGGACGGCATGCTTGTCTCGCCCTGTCCTGTCTTGGCGAGTGTGTACATCCGGCATAAAAAATCTCGTCTCTTATTGCAAGTTTCGTTTTTCGACATGAAATTTATTCTTGCATACCGAAATCCCTTGCTTATTATAATGTTACTAATGTAAAAATAAACGCGCTACCGATCGAGGTATTTGTTTCTATCTTGTTACAAAAGGCTCCTTATCCGTTCAAAAATGCTGATGTAAGTTTTCTCTATGAAATTTGTTTTTTTCTTTAATTATGTTATTTCTTAACATAATTTTAATTTTACTACTTAGAATTGTTTTTCCATTACCATTGCGATTAAATGTTACGTATAATTTGAAACCTACACTTTGAATTTTTCATTAATGATTTTTCTTTCAAAATACTATTCGTAATTAACAAAAACCAAGCAATAAACTATTTTTTCAATTTAATTTCGACTGCATTAAAGCATGCAAGCTATATTACTACAGTCTGACCAAAAATAGTAGAAATTAAAAAGTGGCAATACTGTAGTGTCGTCCCATTCTAATCAATCTAAGAAAATGAGACGACACTACAGTATTGCCACTTTTTGATTTATATTCTTTTTGGTCCCACTGTATCTAGATCTCAGGGAAAAGTATTATTTACTTCAAAAAGTTGCTTAATATTATCAATAAGTATATTTATAATAAAATAAAATAAAAAAAGTTAAAGAAATAATAGTGATGGAATTACACTTTGTACGTAATGCCGTGCCGTGTTACACTCTCGTTTTTTAACAAAAGGTGTAATTAAATTAAAACCAGTTTACGTAGGTGCTCATCATATTAATAAACTTATAAATGATTTAGCATTTAGGTACGGTCACGTTTAGTGTTAGTGTTTATGATTTTGATTAAACATTTCGATTATTGTATAATGCTCCGTAAAACGACATCTATGCTGCGTTGACGTAATACTCGAAAGTATACGATGCTTTCTAATTATTTACAACAAGAAGATGTAGATGCCGCTAGTGTTGCACTGCACTTAAACTGATTTTTACGCCATCTAGCCGTCACCATGAATTGCTATCATTGCGCACTAACGCCGTCTGGACGTCAGCATGAATTAGCTTGGCGTATTTTAATGTATGGAGTGTCTACATCTGTATACTGTTTGATCTATGATAATATTACCGGTCTCAGGAAAACATTATTTACGGACAAATCAAAATTAGGCGAAACGTTACAGATAAAAAAAAAACAAAACTATTCAAAAAAGTGTATTTCGGTTTTGTACAGATGGGAAACATATTTCGGGGTTAGATACTTAGTACCTTCAGCAGCAGACATCTGAGACTGATAGAAATATGCCATTACATAACGCGAAGATCCTATAACATAATAAAGCCATAGATTGACTGAATCCACATTCCGAAGCTACTGGGAGATTGGTGAGTCACATGTCGATTTTCCTTATTTGCATCGAGTTATTTGATCTTTTTATACAACTTCGGTTTAGGCTGTCGCCAAGAGTCCACGACACCCATACCATCCTTACTCTATGCCCATACATAGACCTAGGCATGAGAAACAGGTAAAATTTGTTTATTTTATTTGTTGTTTGGACACTTCGTAGAAGGACTACGCTATATTAACGATTTTTGGCAATCTATCTACTATTATAAAATTCTAGCAAACGTACATAAATTGTGGTAAACCTTCACACTTTCTTGTAATTTCCATTTTATTCTTATTTATCCTTATACAATATTATTATTTTAAACATTTACGCTTAAATTCTTACGATAGGTATCATTTCTGAAAAATATACTGTTGAGTTTCTTTCGACGTTTCTTATCAACAGTGGTCTCCTCTTGTGAAATGCCGGTAGACTCAGACATGTAAAAGTGCCCTTGTGGCCTACTTGCAGAATAAAGTTCATTATAATTTTTTTTTAAACTGTTTATAATTATTTCATAAAGTTAAATAAAATATACTCACATCAAACACAACCCCCCCATTTCCCCGCCCTTGTTCACGCCATACTTAAAAAACTTCTCATAACCGCCACAGTTAGGATATCGCCTATTTTATCTAGTAATGTTAGGGTCGCAGTTCTACCTAATAAGGGCACTTGCAGAATAAAGTTCATTATGTTCATTATTAGAGATGTGTATTGAAATTTAGCTTTATTTGGAGAGGGGACATTATTTCTGGAAAAATCTAAACAGCGCGATGCAGGATTCGCATGGACGTGCGGTGACAGCCCTAGAGCGCCATCTGTTGGTAAACATTTCTTTGTCAGCTCATCACGCGGAAACGGCTGGACGTATTCCAAGCAGAGATAACAGGATGTTCAAAGATAAATATTAGATTATTACCCAACTACGGTAAAGTAAAAAGTATAACGTGGCAGAAATTGGAAAATGAAAGAAAAAATGTTTGTTAACAGTAAATTGCTAGCTGCTAGTAACATCGGATTGACAAACTGAGGGCTACTAACTAGTAACCAAAATAAGTTGGGTAAAATTAGCATAATAGCATAGCTTGGCTGGACACGCGGCAGCGATACTAGCCAAGTCAAGTATTGATATTGAATTACACCCCAAGTAAAATAAATGCATTGAGTATGTCGCATGGCCTTGTATATAACAATTTTGGGGCAAAGAACTTGGCGCCCATATAGATCTCAATTCTTTTGTGTGTTGGGATTTTGGTTACTTAAGCACAGTATGGCTATATTTCTCAAGTATTTAAACTAGTTGAGCTATTAATTTTTTTTCAGTGACGTTAAAAAAACTTGTAAATAATTATTAAAACTCTACGGTCTTTTTTAGCAGTGAATACTTTAAGAGAAATGGAAAACGGAAGGAATTAATATCAGAAAACTGTGTTACCATTTTTTGTGAATTAAAAAAAACAGGTTGTTCATACTTATGGTTTGTAGTCTAATTGATGAGGTGTGACGAGTTTAAGATATTATAAATGGTTACTTAACTTCGGATAAGGAAGTACATTATCACCTACAGAGCTAAATACGATTTAAGTACTTATAGTCTAAGATCCGCGTGGCGTCGACCTTACCTTATCAGTTTTCCTGTTTCACCCAATTTTGTGAACAATATTATTTAAAAACAAGTACTTACTAAAATAATGGTCATTAATAAAAATAAAATATCAATGTCTTTTATACCCAATTTACTGCCCGCAAAGAGTCGTAAGTCAAAGGTTGCATTCGATTAAAATTCACATATATCCATTCTAGATGCATTGAGCAATATTTACAAATTATCATTTATAAGGCAAATATTTAAGAACACATTACTTTAGTACACGTAAAGTAGCTAAAAATAAGACAAATATAAAAATATAATCATCAAAATTAGTCCCTTTAAACCTTATAAACTTTAAATAGTTACAACCTTTCCACAAACTTAAATTATGGTTTGTGGTCACGTCACGAATGAAAATATATTCATTTAATGTAACGAAAACAAAGGGAAAAGAAAAGAAAGAGTAAATAAATACTTTTCAATAAAACGATTTAAACTGATTATATCGTAACTTACTATTTAGTTTTATACTAAATACTACTAACAACTATGTAAAAAAAACAATAATTAAAATTAATCAATATATTTCTTTCTTTCTTTAATTCTGCCAGATTTTGTGTCAAATTTCGATTCAAGATCAAGGTTTGTAGGGACCTAGCCAATATATACGAGTATATTAACAACCCTTCATGTTTATTTTGACCTCGCACTCTGACTAACTGTTGAGTTTTTTTCGGCGTTTTCTCAGTGTATTAAATCGGTTAAAAAACAATGTTGCCAACTTTGGAAAGAGTACTTTGATGAAAGGGCAAAGGAAAAAGGAATTTGGTACAGAACTATCCAACCTGAGCTCTTAAACACACCATGGATTGATTGTTCGCTTCGTCGCCGAGAAATTGTTATTGCACTGAGGCTTCGGTCCGGACACATTCCATTAAACAAGTTTGGTTTTATGATGCACAAAGTTCCATCTCCATATTGTGAAGAGTGTGACATGATCGAAGATGTGTACCACATCTTAATGGAATGTGTTCGAAACGAGTCGTTCAGGAATCATCTGCGAATTTCTAGCAATCTGTTTTCAAACATAGGTGGCTGCAACAGCGCACTGGCATCTCCTTTATCGGATGATGCCAAGGCGCTGTTTAAGCTAGTGAGACTAGGTCTCGCAAAACGATGAAAAGGAGAATGGTATTGTTACTGATGGCTCATAATGGCTACATAATTGCTTTGCGATAAAGCTCTTTAATAAAGATAAAAAAAAAGCCCGTCATGTTTATTTTGACCTCGCACTCCGACTAACTGTTGAGCTTTTTTCAGCGTTTTCTCAGTGGTATCTTCTTGTGAAATGCCGGTAGACTCAAACTTGTAGTGATCCTGTGGCCTTCTTACAGAATAAACTTAATTTCATTTCATTTTTCCAATCAAATTTGGGTCACCAAGAAAACTGACGAGGGGACGTTACACTATACAGGATCTTTTACTAACCAACTTAAGCCGTGAAAAAACTCATCAGCTCTCATTATAAGCGGCCCCAAGTTTTATTGATCGTCATATGGTAATTATGGTAATGACAATAAGAATATAAGTAAGTGTATCAAGGTTCATTGTCAGTTGCGAAATTGTCAATGACAGAGGAAGATTTCGGATGTATAACGAAATTATGTTAAAAAGCCGATCCGATTATAATATTAATAAATTTATGCATTAATAATAATGACAGTAGTTTTTTAAATGGTTATGCCACGCTCTATTAGGCTCGATCTATCATCACGGACAGGGCTATTGTAGGCAATAAGCCTGATATCGTGTTGGTAGATTGATCCAAGCGCCAGGCAGTGCGTCGTGATCGCCATCCTACATGATGAGAACCTCGTGAAGGCCGAGAAGGACAAACTCAGCAAGTACCTTGACTTGGCTCACGAGGTGACCGCCATGTGGGATGTTGACTCGACGATCATTGTTTCGATAGTCGTTTCGGCGAATGGTATTATAGCGAAGAGTCTCGACAAATATCTTAGAGACCTCGCTAGATGCCTGAATCAAGAGCCAGATACAGAAGGCGGTACTCCTGGACACGGCGCGCATCGTCAGGAGGTTCCTCTCTCTGCAGGCCTAACCACCGGTAGCCTGGGCCTTGCCCCGCTGCCGGTGGGTTTTTTATACAATACAATATAACAATACTTTATTGCACACCAACAAGAAAAATATTACATGAGAAATCTTAAATTAAACAATTGTAGTCAATAGGCGGTATTATCGCTAAAGAGCGATCTCTTCCAGACAACCTTTGGATAGCGGAGAAAACAAAACTAAGCAGAAAATAGTAGGTGGTGAGATAAGAACTTGAGTAATTTGAGAAGTAATAAATAAATGTCAAACAAAATATTAAAGACAGATAGGTGATACACATACACAGATAAGTATACATAAACGTACATACATACAAAAAGGAAGATCGAAAAGAATATCACAGCTGACATAAGGCTTATAATGAAAAACAGCATAGAATTATAAAAGGATTAGGCTACGGTAGAGACAAATAGTGATCTTTTAGTTTATGTTTAAAAAATGCCAAAGTTGTAGCTTGTCTTAGATCGAGCGGAAGCGAGTTCCATAGTAAAAAAGCTTGTTCAGTAAAATAATTAGAATAAAATGTATAATGTATTTATGTTTCGTAATTTCTTTATTGTATTTTTTTACTTTTGATATAAGTTTATTCTAAAGAACCTAATCTAAGATTTAGAATAAATAAAGGTGATAATGACAGTAGTTGGAACGTGTTTTTGCCTTCTAACAGCGGTGGCTTTTTGTAAAATTTTATTGAAAATACGTTTTCTATTTGAGGACAAATCTTAACAAGAATTAAGAAAGCATTGAATTTTCACAATACGGTTTTGCTGACAGCTCAAATCAGCTACTCTTTATGAAACGTCAAAACGATTTGTTAGTATGAAGTTTGTATGAAGATACTGGCTTGTGACGTCATAAAAATCAGTAGTCTAGAAGCTTCTTTTTAGTTTGTATCCAATTTAAAATAGTATGATGTCCAAAATTGAGTGGTAGTTTATTTTTGAGTGTGTGTTTAGTGGCTTAAATGATACAACTTATTTTCACTACAGTCAAATACCAAATTATTTTATCATAATTGGTAAGTACCATTAATTTAAGTTAATCAAAAGTAGTAATTAATGTAGCATTATAGTTTTAGGTATTTCGTGCAACTAGGACACTAGGCTTGTAAATTAAAATGTCCGAAACTTCCTGATAAAATGGCGGACCATCAATTAGAGAGATATAATATGGTATCAAGTTACATAACGGTGCAAGAGAGTGGACAGTCAACTATTTAGTAGCCGTAATATTTGTTCACAGTATGTATGTGCGTTTTAATTTATTATAATTATGATCACACTTAAACAAAAACAATCTTTTTTTTTCTTTTTGCGGCGGGAGTTTGGGATCATAAAATGCAGGAATGCATAAAAAGTACGCAAATACGGGATAACACTGATTGACACGTTATCATATCGGGAAAGCAATTTACATCAAATATTAAACATGAACCACCGAATTTTTAGCTATCTGAAAAGCATAACTTTTAAGCTTCAAGTTTATTTTTACTTATATTTTATAAAACAAAGAATATTTATAGGTAGTCAAATGTTACCATGAAAATGTATTTAAGCAAAAAAATCTTCATTACAGCACCTCGCCTTTAAATAAAAATTAGTGCATCATACACATCCAATAATTAAAACTGAAATAATGTTGTCACGATATAAATAAACATCAAAAAGTCCTAGCCATATAAACGCTTCAAACTTATCTATTCGAATGCATTGTACACAGAATAGCAACAAAGCTGTTTATTTTATTACGTACGTTACGGCACCTAATCGCCGTTATATTTTAATTATCCCATTTTGATAGTTTTAATCACGCTAATAGCTAATAAAAACATCCTAAAAAAGAGATAAGAACCTTACTCAAGTTATTACAACAAGTGTCTTTTAATTGGCAACATTTTATTTTTTCCCCAGGCCTTTCTTAGTAATACAATACGATACAAAATATTTATGTACATTTTGGCGTTTTATGTAAGCGGAGGGCAGTTCGCTTCAGTCTAAAGAACTTAATACCTAAATAGAACAGACGCGACACATTCCTCATACATACCTCATAAATATATAACTCTTTTTAATGCATATATCCGTATAATCATTTACGATTTCAACTTTTATACTCCGAAAATAAGACTATTTTTTATATATCTACGGATTAAAATACGATCTAGTGAAAGTAACTTTAACATACAGATGATAATGAAATACCAATGTCTTCTGTCGCCATATTACAATGTAATTTGACCTGTATACACGAATCAGTAAGTTTTGTAGTGGCATGTACGAATTGTACATTATGCCTTTTGGATTGTATAGCGCCGCCTACACGTAACCTCTGACTAAAGGTTAAACTATGCAGAGTTTTCTATAGTATTGGAGTTTTATAGATGAAAAGGCTTAGAAAAGCACAATCACATGTCATTAAAGGTGTTAGAATGTTGATTGTTTTATTATAATGTATTTAATTACGGAACTTAGATAGAAATACACATACCTACTCCTCTTTGTCTAAAATAAAGAAAACAAGAGTACAATTTTAAACGCTTAATAGTAGCCATATAGTGACAGGCACCCAAAAGTGTAAATATTATTTATGAATTCTCTTGTTTAACAAATAAAACACTAACATTTAAAGAGCAAAATAGTGTTCATATTTTTTTGGAAAATAGTTCACTGTATTTCTGACGACACATAGTTCCCAAAAATTAAGACGAATCTTATTCTATTCATCTGATAACTGTTGCTCATTTCTTGACATTTGATCTAACACAAATCAAGATATCTAGACAAATAACATTGAATACACGCATATCATAATGTAAATAAATAGTTTAAAAATCATTTATTTCAAGTAACAATGGGACTGATAATCACAACACAATAACAAAATAATATCAAATTAAAATACAAAAAATTATAAATAACATCTCCATAAATACATTGTTGCTGATAGAATTCAGCACTTTAACCCTTAATTTAATGATGTACGCCAGTGCATATTTTTTGATCAACTTTTTGTATTTATTATTTAAACAGTATTTATGAGACTATTAACGGCACAGAGGTTGAACCTGGGTTTCTTTTTTTATTTTCTGACGTTTAGGGTTAAGAAGAAAACGAACTGGTTTGGATACTGACGACAACTAAAGTCACATGAGAACAAAAGCTTACAAACATATAAAAATGTATTAAAAGGCAAAACACTATAATAAGAGGTGCGTTGCGCATACTTAACGTTACAATAATCATAAAAACATTATACACATGTCTGTAAAGATCTGGGTTTCCCTATTCACTGACATTTCAAATCCGGCTGCAAAAACCCCAATTAGACGACTCCACTTATATTATGTTTATTATGAGACATTTGTTTCCGTATATATGTATAAATAGTAAAAGATTTTATATAACAGGCTTAAGAAGTTATTATCATGTCTAATATGAAAGGAAATATGTTTGTGTTGTAAACGTGCTTGCAACTTTGTTCGCGCAAGTAAGAAGTCGTAACCTTCTTTTTCATCACACTTGGTCGTAAACAAGGGTTTACATGCTAGAAAAGCGGTCGGTAAGCTGTAAATTACGCCCTAGGGCGGTAAGTAATTTTTGTCATACTTTAAGGGTTTACATGCTAGAAAACCGGGCGGTAAGTCGTAAATTACGCCCTAGGGCGGTATCCTTGGACCGGACTAACGCTTGTTAGGCTATACATATACAGCGTGTATATTTGATACAACCGCATATTGTAGCCAGACGGAGATTTTAGTGATATAATCTGATATTTATAACAATTATTAACTTAGCGATAACTGCCATAGCTTAATTAATTTTTGAAAATTTTCTGAGCAGCAATGTATGGCGTAGTTATTACTAGTGACAGTAGTGACATCACGATGTTATGTGTCAACAAACAACAACAAACTAAGTACATTGCTTGCTGATTTATTTCATATAAAAAAAATGTTCGATTTTTTTTATAATTTATGGATAAATATATTAATAAAGTGCCTATACTAAGCCCCCGTAAAGTATGCGGTTATATCAAATATACACACTATATATACATATGTATATCTTTTTCAGTATTTTTTTGGATAATAAATCCATGTACAGGAATATTTTGTTTACGATTTTAAATTAGTATAGGAGATAATATAAAACATTTGGTATTGATCCACCATTTCGTAAATGAATCAATAATTCTTTCCTCATCCTTTTTACCCGACTACGGCAAAGCCAAAAGGAAGGGTAATAAGTTTAGCAGTCTATGTATGTATGTATATTTATATGTAAGTGTGTTCCACCATAGCGCAAAAACTACTCAACCGATTTAAGTGATTGAGGTGTCTATCAATTCGTAATTACAGTCCGGGTGACATAGGCTACATTTTTAACAGACTTCAAAAAAGGAGGACGAGCGAGAGCAAAAAATCTACAGAAAAAAAATAAAAAATCCAACAGATTTCAAAAATTCTTTTTTTGTTGGAAAGTTAACACGTCAGTTATTATCTCTTAGAAATATGGTAAAGATCTGATGATGGAATCCATCAGAAATAGACGGAACGGGTTCCCTCTATGTCGCATACTTTTGTTTGTCCGAAACTGTTTTAGCATAACAGACTTGGCATATTAAGTTTTCGACGAATGGTAATGTGGCAGAAACCTTATTTGGCATAAGTTCTAACTTACCGAAAATGTGTTTGCCCGAAATTGTATTCGCATACTATTGTTTAAGCCGATTATATTTACGAATAATTTGGTTTAGCATAGTGGTATTTGGCATAATATTATCTTTTGTCCGAATCTATCTTGGCATACTTAAATTGCTACAAGAAAAGCAGGTTAGGTTAGGTTATAACTGAATCCCTCGCAAAAACGATCAGCTAGCAGAAAAGTACGTTAGGTTAGGTTAGAATTGCGTCCCTCAAAAAAACGAACTGCTAGCAGAAAAGTAGGTTAGGTTAGGTTAGAACTACGTCCCTCGCAAAAACGAACTGCTAGCAGAAAAGTAGGTTAGGTTAGAACTTCGTCGCTCAAAAAAACAAACTGCTAGCAGAAAAGTAGGTTAGGTTAGGTTAGAACTGCGTCCCTCGCAAATACGATCAGATAGCAGAAAAGTGGGTTGGGTTAGGTTAGGTTAGAATTGCGTCCCTCAAGAAAACGAACTCCTAGCAGAAAAGTAGGTTAGGTTAGGTTAGAACTACGTCCCTCGCAAAAACGAAGTGCTAGCAGAAAAGTAGGTTAGGTTAGGTTAGAACTTCGTCCCTCAAAAAAACAAACTGCTAGCAGAAAAGTAGGTTAGGTTAAAACTACGTCCCTCGCAAAAACGAACTGCTAGCAGAAAAGTAGGTTAGGTTAGAACTTCGTCGCTCAAAAAAACAAACTGCTAGCAGAAAAGTAGGTTAGGTTAGAACTTCGTCGCTCAAAAAAACAAACTGCCAGCAGAAAAGTAGGTTAGGTTAGGTTAGAACTGCGTCCCTCGCAAGTACGATCAGCTAGCAGAAAAGTGGGTTAGGTTAGGTTAGGTTAGAATTGCGTCCCTCAAAAAAACGAACTGCTAGCAGAAAAGTAGGTTAGGTTAGGTTAGGTTAGAACTACGTCCCTTGCAAAAACGAACTGCTAGCAGAAAAGTAGGTTAGGTTAGAACTTCGTCCCTCAAAAAAACAAACTGCTAGCAAAAAAGTAGGTTAGGGTAGAACTGCGTCCCTCGCAAAAACGATCAGCTAGCAGAAAAGTAGGTTAGGTTAGGTTAGAATTGCGTCCATCAAAAAAACGAACTGCTAGCAGAAAAGTAGGTTACGTTAGGTTAGTATATTAGTAAACTAATGAATAAAAAATATGAAGACATGAATGATTGTCACATATGCGAAGTTGATGTTTTTTGTTTGGGTACCGACATTGTAAAACGTTAACAGCGCATAGACATAATTACTCAGCAAATGCAAAAAGCATCGTTGTTGCATGTCTGCGGCCATAAAATTTTCGGTGTGATGAATATGCCTATTTATTTTATGCGTAGACATGATTCGGACAAACAAAAATATGCGCAAATAAAATATGACAAATGAAATTATGCCTAGTTATTTTATGCGTAGACAAGATTCGGACAAACAAAAATATGCGAAATAAATTTATGACAAATGAATATCTGCGTAATCAAAATATGCGAATCTTGATTATGCCAAAACGGTTTATGCGGAAAGTCAATTCTGCCTACATAGATTATGCCATGCAAAATTATGACTAAAAATATTATGCCAAAACAGGGGGAACCAGACGGAACTCTGCAAATATAATAGTAACAAGTACAATTTCTTTATTATTTTCTGAAGTGATTCAGGTATCTGTTATCAGAAAGCATAATTTGACCAAGTGGAACTGATGCAGAAAACCACGAATGGTGATTGGAACTATATGCTTGTATTAAAGTATGCTCTGGCAGAGCGCTTACACTACTTAACCGATTTTGAACCATAACGTGCCCATCGATTTGTTATAACGGTTTACATTGCGTAGGCCATATTTTTAATCGACTTCAAAAAATGATGGTGTGGTCGAGTCATATTAGCCCCCCGCCCTAAATAATACAACGTTCTAAAACGGAAACGAGGAAGCAGATCTTATGAAATTTTCGTGTTTACGGAGGCGACGGTGACATAAAATACCGGGGGCTCGGGGGGCGGAGCCCCCCGCCCTAAATAATACAACGTTCTAAAACGGCAAAGAGGAAGCAGATATTGTGAAACATTTGAGTTTACAGAGGCGATGGTGATATGAAACACGGGGGGCTCGGGGGGCGGAGCCCCCCGCCATAAATAAAGCAACGTTCTAAAACGGCAAAGAGGAAGCAGATATTGTGAAACATTTGAGTTTACAGAGGCGATGGTGATATGAAACACGGGGGGCTCGGGGGGCGGAGCCCCCCGCCCTAAATAATGCAACGTTCTAAAACGGCAAAGAAGAAGCAGATCTTGTGAAACATTTGAGTTTACAGAGGCGATGGTGACATGAAACACGGGGGCTCGGGGGGCGGAGCCCCCCGCCCTAAATAATGCAACGTTCTAAAACGGCAAAGAAGAAGCAGATCTTGTGAAACATTTGAGTTCACAGAGGCGATGGTGATATGAAACACGGGGGGCTCGGGGGGTGGAGCCCCCCGCCATAAATAATGCAACGTTCTAAAACGGCAAAGAGGAAGCAGATATTGTGAAACATTTGAGTTTACAGAGGCGATGGTGATATGAAACACGGGGGGCTCGGGGGGCGGAGCCCCCCGCCCTAAATAATGCAACGTTCTAAAACGGCAAAGAAGAAGCAGATCTTGTGAAACATTTGAGTTTACAGAGGCGATGGTGACATGAAACACGGGGGCTCGGGGGGCGGAGCCCCCCGCCCTAAATAATGCAACGTTCTAAAACGGCAAAGAAGAAGCAGATCTTGTGAAACATTTGAGTTTACAGAGGCGATGGTGACATGAAACACGGGGGCTCGGGGGTCGGAGCCTCCCGCCCTAAAAAAGACAACATTCTTAAACGGCAACGAGGAAGCAGATCTTATGAAATTTTTGAGTTTACGGCGGCGACGGTCATATAAAACACCGGGGGGCTCGGGGGCGGAGCCCCCCACCCTAAATAATACAACGTTCTAAAACGGCTACGAGGAAGCAGATCTTATGAAATTTTTGAGTTTACGGCGGCGACGGTCATATAAAACACCGGGGGGCTCGGGGGGCTCGGGGGGCGGAGCCCCCCACCCTAAATAATACAACGTTCTAAAACGACAGCAAGGAAGCAGATCTTATGAAATTTTCGAGTTTACGGAGGCGACGGTGACATAAAACATGGGGGGCTCGGGGGGGAGCCCCCTGCCATAAAAGAGTACAACGTTCTAAAACGGCAACAAGGAAGCAAATCTTGTAAAACTTTTGAGTCTACGGAGGCAATGGTGATACAAAATATGGGGGGTTCGGGGGGCTGAGACCCCGCCTTAAGAAAATACAACATTTTAAAACGGCAACAAGGAAACAAATCTTATAAAAATTTTGAGTCTACGCAGGCCATGGTGACATAAAACAAGGGGGGCTCGGGGGGCGGAGCCCCCCGCCATAAAAGACTGCAACGTTCTAAAACGGTGACAAGAAAGCAAATCTTATAAAACTCTTGAGTCTACGGCGGCAATGGTGACACAAAGCAGGGGGGCTCGGGGGGCGGAGCCCCCCGCCATAAAAAACTACAACTACTTTTAGCGGAAAAATATTAGAGGTGTATGAAATTGTTTTCTTTATCGTTTGTTTTCCATCATAAGGTTTCAGTCTTCTACTGGTCCACAATACGATAGAGGCACTGGTGGGTCTCGATAGCTGAAATTCGGCGTTGGTATTCAACGTTTCCATATAAATTATTCTTAGTTTTGCCCGACTATGGTACTCGTAAAGTCAAAGGGAAAAGTATTAAGTTATGTATTTATAAATGTTCCACGATAGCGCTGAAACTACTCGACAGATTTTGTTTACTGAGTATATTTTAACAGACTTCAAAGGAGGATGTAGCGATACAGCGATATTTTTTTATCTTACATATGCATTTATATATACTGCATCGTATTATGTAAAAACTGAAAATATTGAAATAAAATAAAAGGTTAAAAAACTCAAAACCCGACTACGGAGAAACGAACTAAAAAGTTAAAAACAAGGTAGAAAAATCGGGTATCATCGCCTTTTTCCACAAGACAAGACATTTGACATGTAAAATGTTCTTGTATATTTTTTTCTACTGAAGTCTTCTGTTAGTTAACAACAATTACATTATAATTTAATTCAGATGCCGTAGTCGTGCGTTGTCGACTATCAAAAAAACTGCAACTATACAACGAAATTTCCGTATTTCTAGTGAGATCGCCATCATCATCTGATTGAGTACGTAAAATAAGTCTTGTAAAACTCTTCTTTTAATATTAATATGATAACGATGTGTAGCTTTGTAATAATGCTGTGCGTCCGTTTTATCTTGACAACTAGACACTATAGGTAGGTTTTTGCTACACAAAATACCATGTTCTTTAAAAAAATAAGAAACCTAAATAAAATAAATTCTGCTGCTACGGCTACTATATTATATAAGCGGCTTAATGCTCTTTTACTGTTTGGAGATATGTAGATTGTATCGTAGGTAGTTAATGCCACAACGCACGACTACGGCATTTGAATTAAATTATAATGTAATTGTTGTTAACTAACAGAAGACTTCAGTAGAAAAAAATATACAAGAACATTTTACATGTCAAATGTCTTGTCTTGTGGAAAAAGGCGATGATGATACCCGATTTTTCTACCTTGTTTTTAACTTTTTAGTTCGTTTCTCCGTAGTCGGGTTTTGAGTTTTTTAATTTAATTAGGTTTAAACGAGGAAAACCGCGAGTAGACGTAGTATACAATCATGAATGAATCGTTTTTTTATCGTTGCGTTGTAAATCATTAACTATAGTGATGTCACTCAAGGATCTATAGTAGGAATAGGAAACGATGCGATGGAAATGTATGAGAAAAATACTTTTTAATGAGGTCTATAGTTCAGTATGTATGGAATTAGGATTAACATAGTCAATAGACTAGTTGACTCATCTTAAATTGTATTAAACTAATGCTTATTCTGTACGTAGCTATAGTTTTTTGCATAGGAAACCTAAATATATACTACATAGACTAGTGGCCCTAATATGCATGTAAAAATGGTCACCGAAATAGAAATGTTGTATGTAGTTTCATTAATTATAAACTTTTTTTTTCTTAGTAAAGTCATAGGGATTTAAGACTAATAATTAGAGTTACCTCGACGTTTCGAACTTGATGTAACCTTCATGGACTCATGAACGATCCTCTATTATAAAATCACAGATAAATGACGAAAATTGACGGTATGGTTACTGGGCAAATGCTTTTCCAGTGTCAAGGATTATTTGAATTATAAAAATGTTTAACATGTGCAATCATTGTAATAATTAATTAATAATACCTAATTTAAATGTTATTTTAGCCTATTTACAAAAAATATTTGTAGTACGCATGCTTGCAATGCTGATTGTTTTAGACATTTTTCTCTATGATCAAACATGTTTCTTAACGTATTTATTGATGTTACTACCTAGAACAGGGCTATTGGGATTTATTGGTATATATTTGAAACCTACAATTTGAATTTTTCATTGATTACTTTTGTTTCAAAAACTACTCGAAATTGACAAATTTCACACGGAAAATTAGTTTTTTCAACTTCTTTACGACTGCACGCAATGAAAGCATGAAATAGCTATGTTACTACCTAGAACCCGGGGAAAAGTAGTATTCACTTAAAAAAGTTGGTGGAAATTATCAATATATTTGTCATAATCTGAAAAACTTAAATTTTAAAAGGAATACGGCCTCTTAATTATTTTACGAGTGGTGAATGTGTTGACTAAGATCAGTGTCTAACCAATTGATAAGATGACGGATAGATGAGTCACTCCTGACATTTGAGAGAATAATTATAAACGAACACCTTGCATTGTTTTAGTTCACGCCCGCATATATTAAAGCTGAGTACTTGGTGACCACAAATATCAAATAAATAACAATATAAAAAATATAACAAGACACATCCTAGTTGAAAACTGACAAGGTTATAAGTAGGCATTGGATTTCTGATAGCCAGGGTTCGTAAATTCGGATCGATATTTACCTGAACTTTGGCGGCGGCTTTGTTATTCGGTCGTAGGTATAGGCGGCTTTGTTTGACGTATGAGTGAGATAGCAATAGGATTTTGTCAACTTTAGGTAAATATCTATCCAAATTTCCGAACCCTGCTGATCGCACGGTAAGACTTTGGAGAGCTATGGTGCTGATATCACTACATAGTATAAAACAAAGTCGCTTCCTGCTGTCTGTCCCTATGTATGCTTACATCTTTAAAACTACGCAACGGATTTTGATGCGGATTTTTCATAGATAGAGTGATTCAAGGGGAAGGTTTATATGTACAATACCTGCATAATTTATCTTCTAATCAGACTGTTTCAAACAAGCATGCGGCCTACCTGGTGTTAAGCAGTTACCGCCGCCTATGGACGCTTGTGACGCCAGGAGCATCACACGCGCGTTGCCGACCCTTTAAGAACCTATTTAGGGGAACGTGGGGGAATTGGAGCCTACTAAGGCAAAAGTTCAATATAAGGCAAATGTATGGGTATTTTTGGATCTTTTTGATAGAAACTAAATCCTTAGTTATTTGACTATCATTTAATTACAGCATCACCGTTACATTATCAGGCATTTGGCGACAGATAAACTTTTTTCAAAAAAACAGAATCGCTCCTATTACCCGACTTTGCGGGAAATGAGAGCCTATTGATACCCATATGTGTAATGGGAGCTACTTAATTATTGAGTCAGCCTCAAAACATTAACTGTCAGCCTAAAATCTCATATTCATATAAATATTAACATAAACGTATGCGTAAATTAATTAACTTTATGGATCCAAGCAATAATAGCCTAATAATGTAATAAGCTCTGATTACCCGACTACCACCATCTTGAAATTTCATAAAATAATATTCCGAAACTAGCTTGTAATGAAATGATATGAATAGATACTCAAAATTGATAACATTAGCTATTAAATAAAACAGGTTTCATTATAACAAACATAATACTTCAAAATTGATACCGATTTTTATAAATTGTACTTTTAGTTAGTTAGGTATTGAAAAGTCTTCCTGTAGACAAACTGGGCTTTAGATTATATGTAATCTTTGTTGTATAATGAATAAATAAATAACTTAAGCTGGCCGTTGAAATATCGTATTTTTTATAAGCGCGGAGCAAAAAACCGATAAGCGTCCGTGGCAACATAATGCGTGGCACTAGCGAGCTAAGCGAGCCAGGGGAACACGGCCGCACTGTGACGAAAACGCCCGAGCGGTAAATGAGTGAATATGAGCTATAGTTTTGTCTCTAGTCGCACCGCTCCTATTACCCGCTGGTCCCCATTACCCCTGGTTCCCCTACTCCCCTCTTGAAGAACCGTATACTGTAGCCCCCGGGTACCTCGGCAGGAGCTCATTCCACATGCAGAGCAGAGCGGTAGAAAATTCCTGTGGAACCGCACAGTTCTCGATCATTTAGGCTCCAGTGTGTGTGGATGAACACCCTGCCGATGGCGAGCAGTGCGATGGTAGAAAGCAGCCAGAACACATCCCATTAAACAGTCGGAACTCGTCACCAATCAAATCAATCCAATTTTATATTTATTTTATTTATTTAAACTTTATTGCACAAAACAAAAGTCAGTACAAATGGCGGACTTAATGCCAAATGGCATTCTCTAACAGTCAACCATAGGGCCAAACAGAGATACTAGAAGTGGGTGCAAATTAGAAATCTGATGGTACAGAGAGGATCTAGAGTACAAGTAAATACAAAATATTATAATTTGATTATACTATAGACCAGCGTTTCTTAACCTTTTTTGTCCACGGATCCCTCAGGAAATCAAGCACACTTTTAAGGACCCACTTAATAAAAAAAAAAACCGGCCAAGTGCGAGTCGGACTCGCGCACCGAGGGTTCCGTACAAACACTTTCCATCCCTAAGTGGTTAAGTTAAGTTTGCACCTGGTATGTATAGCGCCCCATATAAATTAGGTGCAAAGTTAGGTATTAAAAAAAAAAATTATGGTTTTCGTAATTATTCCTTTATCTATGCTATAAGACGTTGCTTCGTACCAAATTTCAAGATTCTGAGTTCACGGGAAGCACCCTCTAGGTTTTGATTCCCTTGCAAGTGTCGAAAATTTGCGGCATAAACGGCTGTATAGGTATTAAAAAAAAAAATTATGGTTTTCGTAATTATTCCTTTATCTATGCTATAAGACGTTGCTTCGTACCAAATTTCAAGATTCTGAGTTCACGGGAAGCACCCTGTAGGTTTTGATTCCCTTGCAAGTGTCGAAAATTTGCGGCATAAACGGCTGTATCTTTTGATTGCGTTGGCTTAGAAGTTTGATTTTTTCACAGCTTCAAGGGACAGTAGACTTGAGTAATTGATATAAATTTCAGCTTCATACCTCCACGCGTTCCTGAGAAAAAGGGTCTTGACAGACGGACGGACAGACGGACAACAAAGTGATCCTATAAGGGTTCCGTTTTTTCCTTTTGAGGTACGGAACCCTAAAAAGCAGCAATAATAGCACGGCGTGCGTAGCGATTACGAGACTTTTGGTGGCATTTATTTATAATTGTTAAATAGTCCATAGATAAGGCTGCGGACCCCCATACATATGCTTGCGGACCCCCAGGGGTCCGCGGACCACAGGTTAAGAAACACTACTATAGACGTTGCAGGATCCACGTAAAAAGAGCTCTGTCAATTTCGCGCAGTAGCGCTATTTTTTACGAACGTCTATTTTAATATTGGCTCCTAGAATCGTCAAATTCAAATCATTTCGCCGAAAAATCGTTACGTAAGAAGCATTTTTCTTTGCAACCGCAAACTAAACCTAACCTAAGCCAATCAATAGAATGATTTTTGCAAGAATTATGAAAAATGTATGATTACAGGGGAATAAAAATCTGCGGAATGATTTTTCAGCGAAATTAAACATTCGACGAATTAAGTTTCTAGGAAGTAAAGGGCTCCCTTTTTACCCGACTACGGCAAAGCCAAAAGGAAGGGTAATAAGTTTAGCAGTCTATGTATGTATGTATATTTATATGTAAGTGTGTTCCACCATAGCGCAAAAACTACTCAACCGATTTAAGTGATTGAGGTGTCTATCAATTCGTAATTACAGTCCGGGTGACATAGGCTACATTTTTAACAGACTTCAAAAAAGGAGGACGAGCGAGAGCAAAAAATCTACAGAAAAAAAATAAAAAATCCAACAGATTTCAAAAATTCTTTTTTTGTTGGAAAGTTAACACGTCAGTTATTATCTCTTAGAAATATGGTAAAGATCTGATGATGGAATCCATCAGAAATAGACGGAACTCTGCAAATATAATAGTAACAAGTACAATTTCTTTATTATTTTCTGAAGTGATTCAGGTATCTGTTATCAGAAAGCATAATTTGACCAAGTGGAACTGATGCAGAAAACCACGAATGGTGATTGGAACTATATGCTTGTATTAAAGTATGCTCTGGCAGAGCGCTTACACTACTTAACCGATTTTGAACCATAACGTGCCCATCGATTTGTTATAACGGTTTACATTGCGTAGGCCATATTTTTAATCGACTTCAAAAAATGATGGTGTGGTCGAGTCATATTAGCCCCCCGCCCTAAATAATACAACGTTCTAAAACGGAAACGAGGAAGCAGATCTTATGAAATTTTCGTGTTTACGGAGGCGACGGTGACATAAAATACCGGGGGCTCGGGGGGCGGAGCCCCCCGCCCTAAATAATACAACGTTCTAAAACGGCAAAGAGGAAGCAGATATTGTGAAACATTTGAGTTTACAGAGGCGATGGTGATATGAAACACGGGGGGCTCGGGGGGCGGAGCCCCCCGCCATAAATAAAGCAACGTTCTAAAACGGCAAAGAGGAAGCAGATATTGTGAAACATTTGAGTTTACAGAGGCGATGGTGATATGAAACACGGGGGGCTCGGGGGGCGGAGCCCCCCGCCCTAAATAATGCAACGTTCTAAAACGGCAAAGAAGAAGCAGATCTTGTGAAACATTTGAGTTTACAGAGGCGATGGTGACATGAAACACGGGGGCTCGGGGGGCGGAGCCCCCCGCCCTAAATAATGCAACGTTCTAAAACGGCAAAGAAGAAGCAGATCTTGTGAAACATTTGAGTTCACAGAGGCGATGGTGATATGAAACACGGGGGGCTCGGGGGGTGGAGCCCCCCGCCATAAATAATGCAACGTTCTAAAACGGCAAAGAGGAAGCAGATATTGTGAAACATTTGAGTTTACAGAGGCGATGGTGATATGAAACACGGGGGGCTCGGGGGGCGGAGCCCCCCGCCCTAAATAATGCAACGTTCTAAAACGGCAAAGAAGAAGCAGATCTTGTGAAACATTTGAGTTTACAGAGGCGATGGTGACATGAAACACGGGGGCTCGGGGGGCGGAGCCCCCCGCCCTAAATAATGCAACGTTCTAAAACGGCAAAGAAGAAGCAGATCTTGTGAAACATTTGAGTTTACAGAGGCGATGGTGACATGAAACACGGGGGCTCGGGGGTCGGAGCCTCCCGCCCTAAAAAAGACAACATTCTTAAACGGCAACGAGGAAGCAGATCTTATGAAATTTTTGAGTTTACGGCGGCGACGGTCATATAAAACACCGGGGGGCTCGGGGGCGGAGCCCCCCACCCTAAATAATACAACGTTCTAAAACGGCTACGAGGAAGCAGATCTTATGAAATTTTTGAGTTTACGGCGGCGACGGTCATATAAAACACCGGGGGGCTCGGGGGGCTCGGGGGGCGGAGCCCCCCACCCTAAATAATACAACGTTCTAAAACGACAGCAAGGAAGCAGATCTTATGAAATTTTCGAGTTTACGGAGGCGACGGTGACATAAAACATGGGGGGCTCGGGGGGGAGCCCCCTGCCATAAAAGAGTACAACGTTCTAAAACGGCAACAAGGAAGCAAATCTTGTAAAACTTTTGAGTCTACGGAGGCAATGGTGATACAAAATATGGGGGGTTCGGGGGGCTGAGACCCCGCCTTAAGAAAATACAACATTTTAAAACGGCAACAAGGAAACAAATCTTATAAAAATTTTGAGTCTACGCAGGCCATGGTGACATAAAACAAGGGGGGCTCGGGGGGCGGAGCCCCCCGCCATAAAAGACTGCAACGTTCTAAAACGGTGACAAGAAAGCAAATCTTATAAAACTCTTGAGTCTACGGCGGCAATGGTGACACAAAGCAGGGGGGCTCGGGGGGCGGAGCCCCCCGCCATAAAAAACTACAACTACTTTTAGCGGAAAAATATTAGAGGTGTATGAAATTGTTTTCTTTATCGTTTGTTTTCCATCATAAGGTTTCAGTCTTCTACTGGTCCACAATACGATAGAGGCACTGGTGGGTCTCGATAGCTGAAATTCGGCGTTGGTATTCAACGTTTCCATATAAATTATTCTTAGTTTTGCCCGACTATGGTACTCGTAAAGTCAAAGGGAAAAGTATTAAGTTATGTATTTATAAATGTTCCACGATAGCGCTGAAACTACTCGACAGATTTTGTTTACTGAGTATATTTTAACAGACTTCAAAGGAGGATGTAGCGATACAGCGATATTTTTTTATCTTACATATGCATTTATATATACTGCATCGTATTATGTAAAAACTGAAAATATTGAAATAAAATAAAAGGTTAAAAAACTCAAAACCCGACTACGGAGAAACGAACTAAAAAGTTAAAAACAAGGTAGAAAAATCGGGTATCATCGCCTTTTTCCACAAGACAAGACATTTGACATGTAAAATGTTCTTGTATATTTTTTTCTACTGAAGTCTTCTGTTAGTTAACAACAATTACATTATAATTTAATTCAGATGCCGTAGTCGTGCGTTGTCGACTATCAAAAAAACTGCAACTGTTCAGGCATTGTAATCTCTTAATATGTAGGTAGACTGCAAAACCCAACGGCGGTCAAAAATACGCGGGTAGAAATGTATTCCCGCGTAGGCTTCATTTTGACACATTACCTTTCGGCTCGGTACGGGACGCTGACGCGTTCGGTGTGCGTCCATTGTTAAGATTAAGAAATTAGTGCTTCCAACGGACTAGATTTGTGCTTTCCGGTGTGCGACAGACTGTTTTAAGGTGTTTAAGTGCTGGCCAGCCAGAAGAGTTACGGACACAGCTGCTTCGAAGCCGGTTCAGCCCAGGATTGCCAGGTGAGTGGTTTATCTCATATTGAGCGAGTGCAATGCCTGTTCCTAGACTTTAAATTCGTTAGGGATTCCAGGACTAGTATACCACAGAGTTTATCGAAGGGTTCAGTTACGCGAACATAAAATTTGGTCCATCGACCTCGGATTGGATTCCCAAAAGATAGCGAGTTTAGTTAGGGCAGCCATTTTGTAACGGTACATTCTTTGTTCTTAGTACGAAGTTAATTCGTAATTTCTTACATTTCGGTTTTCTGATAAACGGTTTTCGGTTATAATGGCTACTAAGTTAGTGGAAAGTAAATTTAAAATTAAATATGATTGGTTTAAAAACACCTTGCAGATGATTAATAGTAAAAGTTACGCTTCTAGTGTAGTATCGGCTCGGTTACGTAAGTTAGAGGAATATTTTAAGGCGTTGACGGAAGCGTATGAAGAGATTTTAACTTTGGATTTGGAAACGGTTGCTACCTACGATGAGAAGTATAGGGAGGCCACGGAGGTGTACAACCAGCTCGATGCGGTGGCCATCGGTTGTCCCAGCTTGGATGGCACACATTTACCTACGGAAAGTGTTGCATCATCACGCTTGCCACGGATAAACCTGACTTCCTTTGACGGCGATGTATTTTCCTGGACGAGTTTTATAAGTCTGTTTACGTCGTTAGTGTTATCACGTAGGGACATCTCTAAAACGGAAAAATTCCACTACTTATTTTCAAACGTTGAAAAGGAACCCCAGGCTTTGATCCGGCACCTACCTATGGTGGATAGTTCATTAGACACGGCTATGGACATTCTGAGAGGTAGATATGAAAATAAACGGCTGCAAGCGGATTCATACATTTCTCGGATTTTACATTTACCGGTATTAAATAAGAGTTTGGGTCTTAGGATAAAAATCTTAAATCCATTATTGGAATCAACGCGGGCTTTGAAGAATCTCGGTCTGCCAACGGACGAATGGAGTTATATTCTGTTACATATAAGTTTAACAAAATTACCTCTTGACATTAAAACACGGTTTGAACAATCTTACGGCGGTAATAGCTTGCAATTGCCCACTTTTGATCAATTAACTGAGTTCTTGCAAAATGAATGTCGATTAATTGATACGGCTAACTCGGAGCCCATATTGTCCTATGCGGAACAGGTGCGCAAACCTGCGCGCACAGCACATGTAACGGAACGTAATAACAATTACAATAAATCGGATTCGGCTAACCATAATCGTAGGTATATTTCCGGCAAAACCGCTAGCTGTCTTTATTGTCAATTATCGGGTCACACTTTAAATAATTGTTATAAGTTCGGGAATATGTCTAATTATAATCGGAAGGAATATATAAAAAATAACGGATTATGTTTTAAATGCTTCGGAGGGCATTCTGCGGCTTCATGTACACGGCAGGTACCATGCAATCGGTGCGGAAATATCGGTCATAATAAATTAGTCTGTACTATGTCCATTTCTCGTTCGGCTTCGCCCGCTGCAAATGAACAGCGTTCGCGGCAGGCAATGGTTGCTTCACAACGCGATAACGACTGCACCCGCGGCAGGCGTTCACCGGTTCAAACACGTAAACACTCTGCGTGCTCGGATGACGGTATAGACTCTCGGTCACGGAAATTAAGTCATAATAATTATGAGGGCGATAATTTATCTCGCAACGTTCGGGAGCGCGAGAATCACCGCCGAACGGAATTAGGAAATCGGGAACCAACTTATTCGGGGCGATCGCATAGTCCGGATGCGTATCGTAAGTCGCATTCTCAACAATAGCAATTACAGTATTGTAATGTCGGCTCAGTACCACAATTAGCGGATAATGTTATTTTGCCTACGGTATTGATTGACGTAAAATCGGCGAACGGTAATTTCATACAGTGTTTAGGTCTACTGGACCTTGGTAGCCAGACAAGCATAATACGAAGCGATTTCGTGGCTTGTTTAGGGTTGAGGCGACATTACAATAAAACGCCTTTAATAGGTATCGGCGGAGTACGGAATAATGACGGCACTCATATTGTTGAGTTTTACTTTAAATCAGAAAAAACGGAAAAACGTTTATTATCGGTTACGGCGGTTGTATTAAAGAAGCCTACTTCATATTTGGCGCATAGGCTAACATTATCCGGCGGCACGGTTAAACTTACGGGTGGCGCTCATGATATGAGGCACGTTGACGTTATTTTCGGATGCGACATATTAGGTCAAATTTTAAATGGTGATAAGGTTGATTTGGGTGGTGGCCTATGTGCAATTAGTACCATTTTTGATTACGCTATATTTGGTCCGTCTCGGTCGGTGTATTCGTATGACTCGGAAGCAAATAATAAAAATGTGGGCCTTACGCTTCTCGAAGCAGTTGAACGGTTTTGGCGGTCGGAGGAACCGCCGTCGGCGGCTGTCAAGAACCCGGCGGATATTGAATGTGAAAACATGTTCACAGCAACAACATCACGTGGTGCAGATGGTAAATATGTTGTTCGTTTACCTCTCACACCAGATCATCCCCGGTTGGGTGATTCTAGCGAAACTGCTTTGCGACGTTTTTTGGCTATAGAACGGCGTATGAAACGGCAACCGGATTATCGCGATAAATATGTAGAATTTATGTCGGAATATTTAAAACTCGGTCATATGGCGGTTTCTAACTTTGATGTTGGGTCGGGAGAAGAACACTATTTTTTGCCTCATCATGGTGTCTTCAAAAAATCGGGAGACACACAGAAAATCCGAATAGTGTATGATGGAAGTGTTCAAACAAGTACAGCTGTGTCACTTAATGATTGTTTATTTTCGGGACCTCGGCTACAAAACGATATTACTCAGATAATTATTAATTTTCGGTTACCACGGTATATTTTTACTACTGACGTAAAAATGATGTTTAGGCAAACATGGATACATCCGGACGATCGAAAATATCAACTTATATACTGGCGATCGTCACCGGACGAACCGTTACTTATTTATGAGCTAACTACAAATACCTACGGTTTAAAATCGAGTCCTTTTGTTGCTATTCGGTGTTTGCATCAATTAGCTAATGACGAGGAAAGTAGTTATCCTCGCGCGGCGGAGCTGTTACGTCATAATAGTTACGTCGATGATCTTAACGGCGGAGCCGACGATCTGGACGACGCGATAGCTTTGAGGGACGAGTTGATATCGCTCATGAATACGGCTGGGTATGAATTACGGAAATGGGCTTCGAATGACCCAAGAATTTTAAACGGGTTGCCATTAGATCATCTCGAGACGCCCCGTTCTTTTGAACCCGATTCGGATGGTTCTGGGTTCATTAAGGTTTTAGGTATCCAATGGGATCCGAAAAATGATTGTTTTACTTATCGGCTAAACCTACCGGAGGACGGTATTATTACTCGGCGAAGTATTTTATCTTTGGTGGCGCGTTTACATGATCCTTTGGGATGGGTCTGCGCCGTGGTGTTTAAAATTAAATTGTTATTACAAAATCTTCTCGGTAGTTTTAACAATTCACGAAAAGTTGAATGGGACGCTCCGGCACCAATAGAAATAGTACAAAGGTGGCGTGAAATATTGTCGGACTTACCTCATCTGTGTCAGGTATCAATACCTAGATGTTTGAAATTAGACAACAATATTGAATATGCGATACACGGTTTTTGTGATGGTTCATCACTCGGTTATTCGGCTGTTGTTTATTTGCGGTCGGTTAGTGCGGATGGTACGGTTCTTGTGCGGTTAATTATGGGGAAAAGCCGTTTAGCACCATTAAAGACAAAACACACCATTCCCAAGATGGAATTGAACGGTGCGGCCTTGTTAACCACTCTTATTAACCATGTCGCTTCCTCGTTCGAACGCGACATTAGGTTAAATGAGATAGTGGCTTGGTGCGATAGCACTATCGTTTTAGCATGGTTAAGGACTCCACCTCATAGATTACAAGTTTATGAAGGAAATCGAGTCTCACAAATAATATCTTCTCGGGTAAATATTACATGGCGGCATGTACCTAGTGAATTAAATTGTGCTGATGTGGCGTCGCGCGGCACGTCGGCGTGCGAGTTGCTGCGGCACCGTCTGTGGTGGGAGCCACGCTGGCTGCAGGGCGCGCCAGCGCGGTGGCCCGGCGAGTGCTCGGACTTCCCGGCAGACATGTTACCCGGATTGCGGGCTGCCACGGTTAATATTGGAATTGTAGATGAGGACTTCGATTTGATTGATCGGTTCAGTTCTTTCGAGAAATTAGTTAATGTAACTGCTTATTTATTACGGTTCTTACGGTATTGTAGATTTACGGATGGACGTAATCCTAATCACATCTCGGTTACGGAGCGTAGAGACGCTACTACATGTTTAATTCGGTTAGTTCAAACTCGGCATTATGAAGCGGAAATCGCATTAATTAAGGAAAATAAACCTATTAAAAATTCATTACGGCGGTTAAATTTGTTTTTGGATACAAATAATTTACTTCGGGTCGGCGGTCGAATTGATGCGTCCGAGTTACCTTACAATGCGCGGCATCCTATATTACTTCCAGGCAAGGATCGGTTTACGGAACTTTTAGTAACACACTATCACAAGGTATATTGCCACGTCGGCGCAAATACCCTTGAATCTATTTTATCCTGGACTTATTGGATAGTTTCGGCTCGGCGGATCACACGTCACGTGACGTTCAAATGTGTACCGTGTTACATGGCGAAGCCTAGACCAGTTCAACCATACATGGCGGACTTACCTTCGGATCGTGTTATAAGCGAGAGAGCGTTTGTCGGTACGGCGACTGATTTTGGGGGCCCTTTTTATATAAAATCGAGCAATCTTCGAAATGCAAAAATTGAGAAATGTTTTCTCTGTATTTTTGTTTGTTTAAGTACTAAAGCGGTACATTTGGAAATTGTCTCTCAATTGTCGGTTGAAGCTTTTGTTGCGACGTTTACGCGTTTCGTATCTCGGCGTGGACTTCCGCATCTATTGCGGTCGGATTGTGGAACGAATTATACGGGCACGAACAAGTATCTAAAGGAGTTATACTCATTTATTCGAAACAATCAATCGTACATTGATCGGGAATGTATTAAGCGCGAAATAAGGTGGCTGTTCAACGCACCTTCGAGCCCCAACCACGGAGGCCTCTTTGAGGCCGCTATTAAATCGGCAAAGACTCATGCTAGGCGTGTACTCGGTGACGCTAGGCTTACGTTCGAGGAACTTACAACGTTTTTCACGAAGGTGGAAGCCGTGATGAATTCGCGTCCGTTGTGCCCTCTAAGTTCGGATCCGACGGATCTCAACGTTTTAACTCCGGGTCATTTTTTAATCGGCAAGCCTTTAGTGGCACTCCCTGAGTACTCATTTACAGACGTCAAGGAATCTCGTTTATCTCGGTTTCAACGAATACAAAAAATGACTCAACATTTCTGGAACCGGTGGAAAAATGAATATCTTCATACACTTCAGCAACGTTATAAATGGACCTCTCATACAGAATCTCCGCAATTAGACGATTTAGTTTTAATTAAGGAGGACAATTTGGCTTCATTGCATTGGAAACGCGGACGGATTATTAAACTTTTACCCGGTAAGGACGGAGTGGTACGCGTTGCAGAAGTTAAAACTCAAAATGGTGTTCTGCTGAGACCCATTTCTAAATTGTGTAGGCTACCTTTAGGAGATTAGGAACCAAGGCGGGCTTGGTTAGGCGGGGGGATGTTCAGGCATTGTAATCTCTTAATATGTAGGTAGACTGCAAAACCCAACGGCGGTCAAAAATACGCGGGTAGAAATGTATTCCCGCGTAGGCTTCATTTTGACACATTACCTTTCGGCTCGGTACGGGACGCTGACGCGTTCGGTGTGCGTCCATTGTTAAGATTAAGAAATTAGTGCTTCCAACGGACTAGATTTGTGCTTTCCGGTGTGCGACAGACTGTTTTAAGGTGTTTAAGTGCTGGCCAGCCAGAAGAGTTACGGACACAGCTGCTTCGAAGCCGGTTCAGCCCAGGATTGCCAGGTGAGTGGTTTATCTCATATTGAGCGAGTGCAATGCCTGTTCCTAGACTTTAAATTCGTTAGGGATTCCAGGACTAGTATACCACAGAGTTTATCGAAGGGTTCAGTTACGCGAACAGCAACTATACAACGAAATTTCCGTATTTCTAGTGAGATCGCCATCATCATCTGATTGAGTACGTAAAATAAGTCTTGTAAAACTCTTCTTTTAATATTAATATGATAACGATGTGTAGCTTTGTAATAATGCTGTGCGTCCGTTTTATCTTGACAACTAGACACTATAGGTAGGTTTTTGCTACACAAAATACCATGTTCTTTAAAAAAATAAGAAACCTAAATAAAATAAATTCTGCTGCTACGGCTACTATATTATATAAGCGGCTTAATGCTCTTTTACTGTTTGGAGATATGTAGATTGTATCGTAGGTAGTTAATGCCACAACGCACGACTACGGCATTTGAATTAAATTATAATGTAATTGTTGTTAACTAACAGAAGACTTCAGTAGAAAAAAATATACAAGAACATTTTACATGTCAAATGTCTTGTCTTGTGGAAAAAGGCGATGATACCCGATTTTTCTACCTTGTTTTTAACTTTTTAGTTCGTTTCTCCGTAGTCGGGTTTTGAGTTTTTTAACCTTTTATTTTATTTCAAGTATATACATATATCATTATCAGTCAGATAATACTCGCATCTCATTAAAATATATCATGTTCTAGTTGATCTAAAATACTATTAAAAATACACTAAATCTGTGTCGTAATCCGTGGAGGGCCCCAATGACGTATATTCACGCCAGTTATGGAAATTCGCATTTTTAATTTAGCTAAACTTCATTGTTATAATTAAATACGGTTCGTGGGTAATTATAATTAAAAAATTGGGCAAGTGCGAGTCCGACTCGCGCATGAAGGGTTCCTTACCATAATCTATAACAAGTTTGTTGTATGGGAGCCCCCTTAAATATTTATTTTATTTTATTTTTAAGTATTTGTTGTTATAGCGGCTATAGAAATACATCATCTGTGAAAATTTCAACTGTCTAGCTATCATCGTTCTTGAGATACAGCCTGGTGACAGACGGACGAACGGACGGACGGATGGACAGCGAAGTCTCAGTAATAGAGGGTTCCGTTTTTACCGTTTGGGTACGGAACCCTAAAAATTACTGAACCATGACGTAAATAACTTTAATAACGTCATGTTTTTTTCAGTGCGTTGTTATGGAGTGGAATATGTATCCACTTCAATTAATGTTTAATTATAGAATTTTTCACCTATGAAGAGTTCTGTGACACCTGTCATCTCAGTACATTTTAAACCCTATAATCGGAAAAATTTACTGAGATGACAGGTGTCACAGAACTCTTCATAGGTGAAAAATGCTATAAGGGAACACAAGTTTCGATATCATGTCTGTCATAAATAAAGTGAATATTTTCATCAGACATCAATCTTTAATACCGCATAATATGGTAAAAATATTGATTGCATACTTACTATAAAAAACTATTTTAAAATAAACAAATAAATATGTTTTAATTTGGTTAAAACGTATTTATATGTTAAACAGCTTTCATATGACAATAATGTGCATACGTCATATATTTGTATTATTAAACGTTAGCCGTTAGTATATAGGTATATTCTTTGCGTTAGCAGCGATTTGACAAGGATATCTCATTAACCAAATTAAAACATTGTTTACCGGAATGCTGCTCAATCCTTCGTTCTAATTGCGAAAAAAATATTGAATCCTATTGAAAAAAAACTTTATTTTTTTAATAATACAATAACAAAACATGGAACGTAATTATTTATTCATTGATACTTTCTTTACATTTAGTAAAGTCTATTTTCTTGTCTTTAGAGCATTTCAAAAAATGCTGTTGCTCAATAAATGATGGCCGTGGAGCAGCGAAGTGCTGAGTGGCGACCACGTATAGGAAAGCGCAGCGTGGAAGGCGGACGAATGACTTCGTGAGGCTCGTAGTGAGATGGATACGGTCTGCCTGCAAATGATCGCACTTTGTGGCGAGCTATAGGGAGGCCTATATTCAGCAGTGGACGTATATGGCTGATATACGTTCACTATATATGGACGTATATGGCTGCCTTCTCGCAGAGGTACCTTGTTTGTGGCGCGCGTGCCGCGGCCGCCGCAGGACACCATCGCAAGTGCAGACTTCTGGCTGAAGGGTGTCGTGTTTCGGCAGTTTAGGGCAACCTGCCGAATCCTGCATCAGATCAGACGACGCATCGGACCCCCGCCATTATGTCGCCTAAATCTAACTAGTTTGAAGACTTGTTTATGATTTTTTGTACTATACGTGCCTTGGTTTTATTACTGCAATGCTGCGTAACTAATTTGAATAAAAAATAAACAGATATTATTGTTTTAAAAACAAAGGTTGTGAGCGAGTGCGCTGCCAACATCTTGATGACTAATCAGACATTTAAATAAATCACACACTTAATATTTTTGCGTAAACAAGGCAATAAATAATGTTTACTGCAGTTTGCTAATTTAATACAAAGTAATTAATGTTATTCAGCATCAAACGTTGGACCATAGAGTCGGCTTCGGTGATAAATAAACTAGTACCTCTAGTATACTTACAATAAAATCAGTTTCCATAAACAAAATTGTTTGGTGCCAAGACGATTTTTAAAACAGAACATACCTGTGATAACCTCACACAATGTCCCGTGTGGCAACACTCTAAAACAGGACTGTCATTAATGCCATGTAGGTACGGAAGCATGTCGGTTTAGAGCGAATAAAAAGTAATTAATTAATTTATAGTTTTATTTCGCTCCAAAATATAACAATGGCGACGAGGATGGGATTGAAATGGAAGCGTCACGCCAACCAATTGCATAAATTGTAACTTAGTTGTAGATAGGTACTAAGTGGTACTATGTAAATTAAATTAGGAAACAATTATTTTTGTTCTAAGAAATATTAGTAAAACATTAGAACTAAGGTCCTAGTTAATAAGATCAATAAGATAGCCATTGTGGCTCAAGTTAAGGGGGTGGAGAGTGTGATAACCTGACACAATGTCCCGTGTGGCAACACTCTAAAACAGGACTGTCATTAATGTCATGTACGGAAGCATGTCGGTTTAGAGCGAATAAAAAGTAATTAATTAATTTATAGTTTTATTTCGCTCCAAAATATAACAATACCTAAGTTTAATTTCCATACGATAGGTTAAAATGTATGATTTAATTACGTCATTTGTTAGTTACTTATCAAAAACGTAGTACGTTTACAAGTAGAGCTAATACTGTAGACCATGCGATCTTTGTTCAAAAGGTCTGAGAATTGTCTTTTTTTGTTTTCAACCCTCACTCAACAAATAAATCTACCTAAGTATATATAATTATAGAACCTGCTGAAAATTTCACTAGTATCGGATGAGACTGGGGGCGACAGCAGCCGAAAATCTGGACATCAACGAGAAGGCTTCGCTCACTCAGCCAAAAAGCGTGGAAAAATGTATTTATGCATGTAAACTCTTTATTTTACTTATATCAGTAAGGGATTTCCTCCAGTAAACCTTTGAACAAATGAGAGAGAACAGAAAACATCCAAGAAGATAGGCAATAATATTAATATGCACACATATACGCTATAAAGGCCTATTATGCATATGAAAACAGAATCATAAAATATACCCACACATACTTACACATTATGATTATAATATTAAACAAACTAATAAATATATGAAAAAACTTCACTCGACGAAATTAGGGGTCTAAAAGACATAAGCTTTTTAACTTTTAAGTAAAACATATATCACTGCAGACTTTTGCAGTGGGATCTTAACCTATACATACTTGATGTGATATGACATCGCTTGTAACATTAATTCTTACATTCAATTCTAATTTTAGAGCCATCAGACCAGTTCCATGACGACATATGTGACAAACAAGGTGTGTTTTACATAATGTATTCTTCCTTAGGTATTATTTATTTATCTACTCAACTCTTATTGACTCGTGGATATAGGTACAATTAATAAAAAAAACCGGCCAAGAGCATGTCGGGCCACGCTCAGTGTAGGGTTCCGTAGTTGCTTATCCTTCACAATAGACTTAAGTTACAGGAAAGATTTCAAGCTCTATAAAAAGGTCGTAAACGCCAAAGTAACTGTAATTACTTATTACCTTCTGGAAGTCAACTGATGTCCTTTTAAGAAAATTATGAAATTTTGCGATAACTCAAAAACGGCTTCACCGATTTTGTTCAATATAGTTTTCATTGAAAGTACTTATGAAGCCTAATTTTCATGAATTTTCCCGTAATTTTTTGACCCGTTGTGGTCCGCGGCTTAGCTCCGTGATCATTAGTACTAGAACGCTGAAATTTGGTTTGAGTATGTGTATGTGTACCTATGTAACACGCCGACAAAACGGTAAAACAGAAATTAAAAAAAAAAATTTTTTTTGTAACTTGAGTCTATTGTGAAGGATGAGCAACTACGGAACCCTACACCGAGCGTGGCCCGACGTGCTCTTGGCCGGTTTTTGATGTCTTCTATTTCTCCTGTGAGCTTGGTAATACAGTCGGATACGATGTGCTTGCTTGTACTCTAATTGGTTCATCCTGTTTTGAGTTGCCACGTTTTGAGATGCCACAGACACAGAGATCTACAGATACACGTGTTAAACTTATAGCACCCCTCTTTTTTCATCGGGGTTTAATTATAAATAAAATACCGGGTGGGCCCTGTAACAGGAGCAATAAATCAAAACATAGATTCGTCCCTTGAAATTAAACAACATTTGTTAAGCAACTTCTGAAAATAGCGTGTATTAAATGACATTTTGTAGAATAAAGTTTAGACAAAGAAGCAATGTATTGCGAAATGTCCGATATTAGTAGTGACAGCTATGTCAATGCTCAGGGAATGTCAACGTTGGACGACATACATTGAAAATACTATTTAAACTGATATAATATTTAATATTTTGCTTATGTTACAGGACCCACATTGTATACGTATAATCCTACTTTTTTTAGGAGGTTGTGTGTTGAGGAAATATTCGTTTGTCGATTGTGAAATATATAAATACTCTGTTTGTTTATATATTTCCGTCAAACTGCCATCAGAGAACCATCCATTCCCACGACCTTGACATTCGTCGGACATCAGAGATCTGACGGTTGATAAGAGCTATGCGCAGGCGACGGTAACAGCGGCTCTCAAACTTTGACGACGTGGTTGGCTCGGGTTGTAGTGGAGCTGCCTACTGAGCCGGCGGTCCCGGGTTCGAATCCCGGCCGGGGCAAATATTTGTGCAACATATTTGTTCTTGGGTCATGGATGTTATCTATATATGTACTTATTTATATATTATGTCGTCTAGTACCTATAGTACAAGCTTTGCTTAGTTTGGGACTAGGTCGATTCGTGTATGATTGTCCCTTAATATTTATTTATTTTTATTTATATTATGTATATCGTCGTCTAGTACTCATAGTACAAGCTTTGCTTAGTTTGGGACTAGGTCGATTCGTGTATGATTGTCCCTTAATATTTATTTATTTATTTTTATTTACGGAGATGCTACGAATTCGGTCTTAGCGTGGTACACAGGTATGCAAAACATGAGAGGTCAACAACGGGCGGGCTTATTGCATAAATAGCTCTTCCAGACAACCGCTTAGCGGAGTAGATCAACAAAAGTCTACACTTTGAGAACAGCTGACGCACGCATTATGTAATGGCCGACTGGCTGCTCCTCACTGAGAATCAAATCTAATCTAAATCATCTAATATTGAGGACTGTACTAAAAGGGCACGTGTTGAACTGTTATTGGTACAATTGGACTCTTAATAAATACAAGAATAAATGTCAAAGTAATTTAACAGTGGGTAGTCCTGGGTTGGAATCCCAGAAAGGGCAAATATTTGTGTGATGAACTCGAATATTTGTTCCCGGGTCATGGATATTATAGTCTGGCTAATTAAATTTATTTTAAGAATCTGCGGCTGGTCACACTTTGAGTAGTAGGAATTGTAGTTTTGATACTAGAACATATTTTTGTTTTTCTATGCACACGTAAGATACTTAAGGAAACAAGTTAAATGTTGACGTGCCCTCATCGTCAGCTCACAAAATGTCTACCACTATGTACAGTAGGTACAGTCAACGACAAACACATATGTTTACACTTTCTAACCATATACAAAGGGAAAAATTAAATGTAAGTAAGACATAGCTCGATAATACCATATATTAATCCATCACCAAAACAAATACATTAAGTACTATGCCAAATTTTAACTCGGAATGTTAGAACTAGTATATAAAATATGAAAATTATTTATAGAGGACCCACCTACTAAATTGTTTAAATCATAGACAATTGGCGATACCACAAGATAATATCTGTCCACATTATTTGGCTAGCCAGACTCTATCTATATATTATGTATTTATGTATTTATGTCGCGGGGGCACAGTTTTGTAGATTTATTTTAGCATAATTTAATTTACTTTTAATTTTAATTTTCCATTTATATATTTTGTTATTTATGTATTATGTACATCGTCGTCTAGTCCCCATAGTATAAGCTTTGTTTAGTTTGGCACTAGGTCGATTTGTGTAAGGTTGTCCCTTAATATTTATTTATTCTATTTATTTAATATTAATATCTTCGAAGCAGGGGTGTCTCAGAGGTCATCAGGGAGTAATTACCCCCGCGCCACCCTCATTAAGCTATAATTAATTAGCGCATGCGTCCAGTAATTCAGTGAATAAAGGATTTTGACCTTACAAACGGTCCGGTAGTTTTGAATTTTTGATATGTTGTCTAGGATGGTTAGTCAGTGTTTAAAATGCAAAATGCACAATTCCCCCCCCTCCGCGCCCGCCGCCATATTGAAAAAACCGGCACTTTCTTCATATTTTTGCTCATATCTTCCTTTAGGAGCATTTTAGCTAGAAGAAAGCTTCGACAATGTTATAGAGAGTTAAATTTACTACATTTTCCATTTTATATTTTGTTTCTAGGACAGATAGTTACGGAGATATGCACATTTAAAAAAACTTAAGAAATTGCAATTTTCAACTCAAAAACAAACTTTTGGATTATATCTTCGTTTAGGAGCATTTTAGCTAGAACAGTGCTTGGGCAATTTTGTAGAAAATTAAATTTACTATAATTTACATTTCAAATTTTGTTTCTAGGACAGATAATTACGGAGATATGTAAAAAATAAAGTTACATTTTCCGAAAATGTATGTAAAAATGGACATGAGTTTTATAAGCAATTATATTTCCTACATGTTTTAATTTGTCCTAGACTAGTCCCTAACTGAATGACAGCGTTCTAAATCAAGAATTTTCAGAAATTTTCGGAAAATTCGACTTATCCTGTTTTTTAAATGTGCATATCTCCGTAACTAACCGTCCTTGAAACAAAATTTGAAGTGTAAATTATAGTAAATTTAATTCTCTACAACATTGCCCAAGCTTTGTTGTAGCTAAAATGCTTCTAAACGAAGATATAATCCAGAAGTTTGTTTTTCAGTAGGAAATTGGGATTTTTTACGTTTTTTTAAATGTAGATATCTCCGTAACTATCTGTCCTAGAAAAACAATATAAAATGAAAAATGTAGTAAATTTAACTCTCTATAACATTGTCGAAGCTTTCTTCTAGCTAAAATGTTCCTAAAGGAAGATATGAGCAAAAATATGAAGAAAGTGCCGGTTTTTTTAATATGGCGGCGGGCGCGGAGGGGGGGGAATTGTGCATTTTGCATTTTAAACACTGACTAACCATCCTAGACAACATATCAAAAATTCAAAACTACCGGACCGTTTGTAAAGTCACACATAGTACTTTAGTCTCTATTCACCGTATTACAGGAAGCCAATTTCTTTCTTTGTAACCTCTGATTACCAATTACCATGCAATTACAAGCAACAATGGTCAATCAGTTTTATAATGCGATTGGATTGATTCTCAGTAAGGCAAAGAGATTATACACTACAATGAAATGTACAAAATTTATGTTATTCGGTATTTATTTTCCGTCATCCTAGGCCAATAAGTGGGATTTTCTGGGGAGAAAATGTCGCTTCCTGGCCAAGGAAAGACGTAAAGCTTTAGGCAAACCACGGGCGGTTATTACTAAAGCCTCAGATTGCATATTTATGGCCCTCACCTTCGGCGTAACTAGAAGCACCTGCGATCTGGCCCATTCACGAAATCACTGTATGTAATGTACTACTATTAGGAGCATCAATGACAATGACATTGGTAAGAAGTAATGACAGTCTTTCTTCTTATTATTATTATTGTACTTTGGTCCGATTAAAGATAGTAAAGCCTGACCAGAAATATATGAGGATGCGCCATATTGCGGAATTTCACTGGAACAAATTTCTTACACTGGCAATGATTTTATGATGGTTTGTCAACAATGTCAATGTCATTCGTGGTGGTTTCTTTAAAACTTAAAAATATAAATAAAAAAATTAAAAATATCCCAAACAAAATGCCGAAAACCATTCACACTATTCACAGTTGTGAACGTAATAAAGTGTACACGAGTTTACTACACGAAAAACAGCCAGGAAAAGAGTGCATTTCATTAAATTATATGACGAGGTTAACCTAGTGGAACTGACAGGTATTTAAACTAATGTCATTACAGTGCGGTTGCGATTGGTTGCAAAATTGTTGCCATATAAATGTTATAAATAGCGCCCTCTTGACAATCCTCATATATTTCTGGTCAGTCTTTAAAATGTCCAAAGCTTAGTGGTAGTTTAATTGATTCCGTGTATTTTTGAATGTACGTTTAGAGGTCTCAATTATACAATTTATTTTCCTATAGTCAAATACTGTATTACGTAAGGAACTAAAGTTTAAATGCGTTGTCCGCAACAGAAGTAAAAATAATGACACTCATTACTTGTCTGTGATGTGACGGTTCTCAGGAATCGTCCTTAACTAGAATAACCAATAACCACAATCAATGACTACCTACACCACAAGTGACTTGTGGCCGAAAACTAGTGACTAATTAACACCTGAATTATAAGGAAAATTAATAAACCACAAATTCTCAGCCAGAGGTGGCAAAAATCCATTCCCTCAACAATTTTTCTCGGAATATTATTTTCTCAAACATGTAATGAAATATCGTCATAACGTGCGTTAAAAGTGTTAAAACCGGCTTCGAAGTGTCACGTTTCGGGCGGAACAATTCGAGAGAACTGTAAAGGAATTTCGTACAAAATTGAAGGCCGGGAAGTAATTTTTTTTAAACTTGGTGTCTGTGTTCATGAACTGGCTAAACAGCTGAATTACGTTTTTATGAGTGGTGTATTTTTTTATATCATTGCATATGTTAAGTGTCATTTGTATTTGTATTTCTTTCTTCTTGAGGTGTGCAATAAAGAGTATTCTATTCTATTCTATTCTATGTTTGAGAAAAGCACTATACATGCCTTAGCCGTGAAAAGGGCTTCCCGGCTTCGTATCACTATACCTACTCAGCCGGCAAGCCCTTATTTCCCGGCGGCGTCTGCAGTAATGTACTATTTTTCACCTCACCAGCTCAGACAGACATGGTGATTTTGCTGAGAGATAACAGTGATCAAAATGCGATTTTGATTAGCACGAGACTAACTAACGAGGAAAGATAAACTTCGGACGAAGTTGCGGTCATTTTCTAGTTTTTATCTAGGTAGGTATTAGCGTTACTAATGGCTCTGTAACCTGTAAAAAAAGAAATATATAGGTATACATCTCGAACCTTCTCATTAAATTTCATGAGAATCAGTCGAAGCGACCTCTAGGTGAGAACAGCCGGAATGCATCTAAGTATCTGTACATCCGGGCATACGAAATATCTTTAGGAAATGAAGACTTCGATTGGGCGGTAAGATAGAAACGGATTCACACTTATATTATGAAGGCGAATGTTTTGAGTGTTTTTATGTGTATGTTTGTTACTTCTTCACACTCAAATGGCTAAGCCAATTTTGATAAATTTTGGTATGAAGGTAGCTGACACCCTGGATTAACACATAGGCTACTTTTAATCCCGAAAAAATAAAGTGTTCCCGTGGGATGAGCGGGTAACACCGCGCATGTAGTCTAAATATAATACATAGCAACTACGAATTGCAATGGACATGGACAAGCTATATTACAAATCGGTCACCTGCTAAAAACCGTGAGAATATGTCAAAATAATCGATTATTTGTTTCACCTAAATAAATATTGCTGTTCCCACACACGTTTAACATGACATATTAAGAATTGCGAATGTACCAATATGGTGCGGTTACACAGACATTGTTATATTTAATACTTAGTAATATGTCAATACGTAAACTGACCAAAGATGGCGCCTACGGACGCAATGGTATTAAATATAATTAGGGTTCCGTAGCCAAATGGTAAAAACGGGACCCTATTACTAAGACTCCGCTGTCCAGTTACGATGTGAGAAATGTTTGTACGGAACTCTCGGTGCGCGAGTCAGTCTCGTACTTGGTCGGGTTCTCTTGCTCACAAAGCGCGTCATTACAGCTTCACGAAGTGGGGCTAAAGTAGACGTTTTAATCCCTAGGGTTTAAATTTACAGTATATAGGTACATGGGTGATCAATCCAAATGGGTCAGAAAACGAAAACTATAAGAGATAGGCAAATCTGTTCTTAGGAACCATGGCATCGATTTTAGATTTAATAAAAGCTACATTCATTTTTTTAAGTCCATAATGGACTTCTTCTATTATCAGTTCTACTGTGGCTGGCTAGACCAAACTTAATTAAATACTTTCTTAGACGCATGTTAGTAGAGTTCTGCCGTGTTACGCTAAAAGGTCTTATCTTTATACAGATGTCATAGTATGATACGTCCTTTTAACGTGGCGTGGCAGTTGGCCTGCCGAGTTGTACGTATAATATATGTGTGTTGTATATCAACATATAAAATAGGAAATGCCCGCAAAGTCGCCAGCGTATTTTTTTCTAACGGATTAAAAGTATCCTGTAACCATCTTTGGATCTTCCCGCTATCCCTGTACCAAATTATGAAAACAGATGGCGCCAAGTTGGCACGGCGCCGCGCGCCCGTACAAAACAAATGACGGTCCTGCATCACGCTATTAAAATTTCTCCTGAATCCATGACCCCTCTCCATAAAAAAAAAATACGCAAGATTTAGAATTTTAAATTATGGTATAGATAGATATTGACATAGAAAATAATAGATCGATGAGATTCCTCTAAACCAAGGGTCATCAGAAGGTCGGTGACGCAAACTGCATTCGGTCGCAAGGTTATGTTGCGTCACGTGCGTCATGTAGTGACGTAGGTGACGCATTGGAAAGCCTGATAAGTATCGAGGTTTGATTCTGTGTAAAATTATTGGAATCCATACTAATATTATAAATGCAAAAGTGTGTCTGTCTGTCTGTCTGTCTGTTACCTCTTCACACTTAAACGTCACTTCACACTGAATCGATTTTGATCAAATTTGGCATAGAGATAGTTTAAGATCCTAGGAAGGACATAGGATAGTTTCCATCCTGGAAATTATACCTAAAAAGATTGAAAAGTGAGTGAACATTTCTGTTGGGGTGCGGTGACCCTGCAGGAAATGTAATTATTAGACCAAAAGCACAATTGCTCTTACATTTGCTTAGGCGCTTTTAATAATACCTTTTATCAAGTTCCACGCGTACGTAGTCGCGGGCAGTAGCTAGTAGAAAAATAAATTAATATCGGACACACAAATCGATCTAGTACCAAAATAAGCTCTACAAGGGTCTGTGATTAGGATTACTCCAAAAAAATGTTTCCCATCTGTAACGGTTGTCCAAAAGTAATTTCCTGTAATCCATAATATTGTACGGTAGTATGATTTTATTATTATTTTGAAATATGAATAGTTTTGGAAAAAATGGCTTTAGGACGAAACAGAAATGCGGACTAAGTAACCCTTTAGAAACTGAATGCTTTTTGATACGGGTAGTAGGCGATACAATACTTATATAGATAGGTACGTACATATAGTTAGACAAATACATACTTAAATAAATAAAAAAATCATCACACAAATCGACGTAGTCCCAAATTAAGCTCAAAAAGTGTCTACTCATGTGGTATATTTTTTTCTTACTTCCTTCACTGTAGAAAAGTACCTACACGTGAGGTCTCTTCATCGTGATTTTTTCTCTCCCCTATCGAACCTCACGTGATTTGTGCACAAGCCCAAAGGACTACGAAAAACATGACCGTGTCAGATCTCATAACATATGACGCACGAACTGACCGAAGTCAGGGAGAAACCTTAGGCCTTCGGAGATTACGTATTCATCACCATTTCACATGTATGAGTAAACAACGGACTTTTTGGTGAAATAATTGGTCCAAACGTTTACTCATTTAATGGTTTATATTTCACAAACACCTACATTTCTCAATTTTATTTGGTCAATTCAATTTACTGCGAATCGGTGAGGTTTTCAAGCTTTAGAAGCAAATCTAACCTAATTTAAATGGAAATAAATATCGGACAAACATACACAAGTCGATCTAGTCCCACGGTACAAGCTTTGATTTGTTTGGCTCTAGATCGATTTGTGTAAGATTTATTTATTTATTTAATGTGTTGTATAGACACCTTTATAATAATAATGTATCCCCACCATCTGCCCGATCTGTCCGCTGCCGCCATTGCTATGATATGACAGACGTCTACGGAAGCGAGCAGGTCCACAGTGAACCCATTTAAGTTTATTGAATCTTTTCCCGCCCTGAAACCCTGGACATCACATTTAATATAAGTATATTTTTTTATACGTGATCTAAATAACCTGTTTTTTTTACGAACCTCCTATTTGCGCATGCGTCATAATTGTGAGATGTCCAGTCGTGTTAACGTGCCTTCATCTTCGTAGTAAACAACCTTTCGCGACCTTCTGAACACATGACACAGTTCCGGTAGCGACATAATGACGGACAAACAACACATCCTACTCCATTTAAAATAGAGAAACAAAAGTCTAAGAATTAGTGAAAAGATATAAAGATATATTTTTTAAATTTTATTACAATAAGAATTGATATTGCGTAATGAGGGTTTATTTGGACAAGGCGGTCTGTACAGTTTTGGAATTTCGAAACATATCCACGTCGCCTCCAAGAGTCCCGTTGTCCCTACCAAAAATACCAGACGTTAAATTTTGATTTTATATTTTGAATAATGGGGTTGATAGCCAAACTAAAAATTGCTGGACCGAGAGGGTCACCCTGCTGACAGCCGACTTCAGAAGATAAAACATTTGAGCGATATAATAATTTTGTTGGATCTGCGTAACAATGTAGTAGGTAATTATAAATTTCTGGAATACTGTGTTTGATTTCTGTTAGCAGAGTGTCCCTGTTTTTATCGAATTGAATGCATTCTTTACGTCAATTTTGATCAACACTTCGCACGACGGTGAAGAGAGGTATGAGCGCAGGGAGTGGACTGCTGCCTTATGATAATAAATTAGCTAAACAGGTACTCAAAACTAGAAGAATTTATTAAAGATAGAAGTCCTGTCTCATATTCTAATAGTTGCATATCCAGCTGGTCGAAAGTGACTTATTTCGGCCTTAGGGTGGAAAAGATATTTTTAAAAGGAACTCTCGGGTCTGCAGCCCTGTATGCTCAACGATTATCACCATTTTTAAGTCCTGTTTTTGTACGAAATTGAGAACAGTCCTATTTGTGCGTGTCACAGTAGCACTACGATGAAACCAACTCATGAATAAATTCAGATATAAAAGGCTAGATCTGACCGCAAGCGTTACGGCGCCAATGCAAATATGGAGTTGTTATGATACTCATTTCATTACGATCGAAAGAACGCTCACTCGTTATCGGTTGTCTAATGTACGACAGAACTTTATTTAAAACTAGCGACCCACCCCGACTTCGCACGGGGTTTTAAAGATCTACCTAAGCATACATAGGGACAGTCCGACAGCAGGAAGCGACTTCGTTTTATTCTATGTAGTGATAATTTAATTTATTTGCCATTATAAGTTTTAGTCATTGTCCATAACGTTCACTTGCCATAAAATGAAATGCCAGAATTTATGTAAATCATAATAAACATTTATTAGAACGATCAATATTCATATATTGTCCCATAATATCAAATTCTATATCCATATAGATTACTTTCCCTAATAATTGTAATTCCAAAACCGTATTCCTATCTAATTGTATAATTTTTAACCATTTTTTGGTATCATTGTAACGAAAATTACGAGTTAAATATTTATATATATTTTACCGGTTACAATTTCAACTCACAAAAATTCGCTGTTCCAGTCCAAAATGGTATTATATATTAGGTATACTTAGGTCATAAAATGCTTATAAAACATTGAATACGAGATGCGATCTCCAAAGTTCACCCAAATCATGCCAAGGTTAATTTAAACAATAAACTGTTGTTGGAATGTAGATAATAAATAAGGATTTGTTACAGCTTCGCAATAATGGCGGACGAAGAAATGTCAACGAAACTTTCCGTCCAAGGATTACGTGGACTCTTCCACCTTCTTATTTATTAGCAAAGGGTGTTATGCAGCAAACGAGGAAAAAGACTGGCTTAGCGCGAGTCTGACTCGCGCACCGAGGGTTCCGTACAAACACTTATCGCCGTGTTAAGTTTGCACCAGATATGTAGTGGTATGGCACTGGATACAAATGAGGTGCAAATGCAAAGTTAAGTACGTTAGTTGGGAGCCCTACTTAAATATTTGTTTTATTCTGTTTTCAGTATTTGTTGTTATAGCGGCAACAGAAATACATCATCTATGAAAGTTTCAACTATCTAGCTAGCTAGCTATCGCGGTTCATGAGATACAGGTGACACTGGTGACAGAAAGACAGACGGACAGTGGAGTCTTAGTAATAGCCGTTTTTATGCTTTGGGTACGGAACCCTAAAAATCACCACTAGCATGCTCCACTGAGTGACTAAGTTAATTATATAAAAGAAATAGGTATCGGACAACCTCACACAAATCGATTTAGTTCCACAGAAAGCTCTACAACGCTTGAGTTATGGGTACTAGACGATGATATACATACTATACTATAATAAAATGCCAGATTTGTATAGAAAATCAGTTTTTTATGAAGAGGAGTCATCATTTTAGGGAAAATATTAATACCGCAACGCAGGAATTATCTGGGACATTATTCGAGCGTTTGTTCCGAATCACTTTCGTGGTCACATTTTTGTAGAAGTGGCTGCAGATTTCGATTTCGTTTCTGGTTAGGTATCTAAGTTTAACGGACATCTAACAAATATCCGAAAATGGCATCAAAATCTGCGCCCAATTCTTCCAAAATTATGTCCACGAAAGTGAGGCGGTTGAAACGCTCGAATACCCATCTGAGCGCGCGGCAACAGAAAACGGGCTATTTTATATTTCGTTGTAGTTTTTTTTTTCTAAGATTTCAATTAAGTTGGTAGTGTTGAACAATAGGCTAGTTGACTCATGTCAAATTGTAATAAACTAATGTTTATTCCGTATAGTATTTAGCAAAGGAAACCTAAATATATATTTTTCAATTCATAAAAGTGAAAGATGGCTGAAAAAATTTAATTTGAAAATATGGTTTTTAATCGGGGTATGCGTAGGTCACCTCCCCGAGTGCGAGTGGGATGAGCAGTCCATGAGGATCCGTCCAAACGGAACGCTAATCCCTGAATCGCCGGTATACCCTGGGCAACAGTCAGTAACTCCCCGCAAGGGGTCTCACTGGCTGTTGGCGAAGAGCCACCAACAACCACCGGAGTTTTATCCGAAGAGGCTTCACCAGCGACCTTGCAGCAATCGCAGCAAAAAGGACTGGTAGGTCATGACCTGTGGGCGTGTCAGACCGGCCTCCCCCCCAAGTGGGGAGTGCAGAGCCCACCTACGCTTTGTGCCGTGCGTAGTCGAGCGTCGTAGGGGGGATGATGGAGTCCTGGGGGGTTGAGCTTACCACAGGTCGGGTTGTTGTTACCTGTGGGGGCAACACGCCCTCTTCGGTCCGGATTTCCAGCCGAAACGACAGCCTCAGGGACTAGCCACCCTGAGGTAACCGGCAAAGGCACCTCTTAAAGGTAGCTGGCGAGGGTTACAGGATCATGAGGTGCGCAGCCGGCGGAGCGCGGATGCTACGGCGAGTACGGGTCAAAAACTCGGCCTGACAACTGTAGTATTCTTCGCATCGTTTAGGCTCGCTGCATCGCGGATCCTGGGCCCTATACTCTCTGTGGTAGGTCCTGGTGCTCGAATGAGCATCCCCATCTGCGGGCTCCCAGGAGGGTGGGACGCCATGGAGAATGAAACCAAACCGTGCACAACAATGGACAACCAGAGTAACGGTAAAACCCAACCAACTGAACAACGACAGGCCGCAGCTCCCAAGGGAGCGCCCAGTCGCATTAACGCAACACCAACCGTCAGCGCCCCCGGTCCGTTAGTACCGGGCGAGCAGCAGTGGGAGGTGGTCCAACGCAAGCGCACGTCCTCAGACCTGCGTAACAAAAAACGCACAGCCAAGCGTGCAGCTCAACGTGCCCAGGCTAGAATGGGTAGGAGGCAGCCACCGGCCGCAAGGCAGGAGGCAGCCGAAGGACTGGCAACAGTCCCCGATACCAGAATAAGCGCGAAGCCCAAGAGCCGCCCCAGCGAAAGCAAAGGTGGCCCTAAGCAGCGCGCTGAAACGGTAACCCAGCCCAGCCAGGCGGGTGCGAAGGAGAAATCCGACGCGCCCCATAAAAAGAAACGCGGAGGCAGAGGCAGGAAGGCGAATCCTGCGCCTAAAGAACCAGTTGGCCAGGGTAACGCCCCAACTTCCAAACGCCCTCGGCCTGACGATACACAATCGCCCATTATTGGCGCCAACAAAAAAGCCAAGGCCTCCACAAGTCTAGTGAGCACTGCCGTCACTTTCGCTGACAAAGTCGTGTTAAACGACCTCTTTGTCGCGGTGATGGCGGAGCCTTTTACTAACTTGACTGCTGACCAAGTGGAGAGCATCAAGAAAACCCTGGAGACCTGCATTGAAGGCATTGCGGATGATCCGGGTTGTCACAACGCTGTCCCATACTGGCCCTCCTTCCGCGGAAAACCTTTTTTCAGCGAGGGAGTACTTAAGCTCCAGTGTGAGGACGTTAAGGACGTGGAATGGCTCAAAGACACCGTAGCCACTCTTGTGTCACCAATTCCCGACACTGTGTTGGTGGTGAAGCGCCAGACGGACATTCCCAAACGGGTAAAGTCCGCTGTCCTGTTACCGAACTGTTCTGATGACGTCAAGATGATCCATCGCATCTTGACAGGACAGAACAAGCTGTATCAGGTCAGCCAATGGTCGCTCTACCATGTCGAGCGCCATGAAGGGAATCCTCCGGGTACCTTTTTGGTGCTTGGCATTCCGGCCGACCAGATCCCAGGGATCTTAGCGAGGGGGCGACGCCTATGCTACAAGCTAGGGAACGCCTATATCCGTTTCTTCGGCAGCACGGGGAAGCTGCAAGATGTGCCGCCAGACCCTGCTGAGACTGCGACAGCACCCACAGTCACCAGTGACTCCTCTGCTGCAAAGCAGAGTGTTAGCGCTGGACACGACCAGGGAGCAGACGCAGCTATGTCCACAGCTAGCCACGCTGTCTCTGTCGAAAGACAGAGTCACGCCGGCGGGCTAATGGTCAGCCAACACTACTCTGCCGAAATGCAGAGGCAGGATGGCACCTCAGCTTGCTCGCTGACTAACTCCGCAGTGGATGTCGGTTCCGATGACCTAGCGGAGGATGTCGCGCAGCTGATGGACCAGGACATTCCGTTAGAAACGGATGAGGAAGTGAGCAGTCCTCTTCGCTCCTCCTCACCTCATTAACGTCATCCAAACTAACCTCCAGCACAAACAAGCCGCGGCGGCTACCTTGCGAAGAGTGTTGGAGGTCAACAACAAGACCGTCGCCCTTATCCAGGAGCCGTGGATAAGGAAGGACAGGATCTGCGGTCTTAACAACATCGGAGGTAAGATATTACTTGACACCACCGTAACTAACCCACGCACCTGCATTTATGTACCAACATCTATCAATGCAATTTTGATGAATGAGTTCTGTTCCAGAGACCTGACCACGGTCAGACTCCAAAACAACTGCCCTAGCATCCCGGAGGTCATTATTGCGTCGGCCTACCTGCCGGGCGACGCAGACGTACCGACGGTTGAGCTGGCAAAACTCATCAGACACTGCGAGGAAAAAAGGCTCGAGCTGATCATCTCGGCGGATGCCAACGCGCACCACACACTGTGGGGCAGCGAATCTATTAACAAACGAGGTGAGGATTTTGTAACCTTTCTATTCTCAACCAATCTCAAGCTTATAAACAGGGGGTCAGAGCCTACTTTTGTTACCTCCAGATTTCAAACTATTATAGACATCACACTCACTACGGAACGGGTATCGGAGATAATCTCCGACTGGCACGTGTCGAAGGACTTGTCGTGCTCCGACCATAGATGGGTAAGATATAAACTAAACGTGGACTCTAAAAAACAGGAATTATGGCGCAACCCCCGACGGACAGACCGCGCCAGATTCAGTCAATTGATGTCCGCTAATCTAGCTCCACAAGCGACATTCAAAGAGTATGAAGGACCTCTTGACATAGAGAGACACGTTAATGAACTGACGCAAACTTTAATCAACTCATTTACAAGAACCTGTCCAGAAATTACGCCCCCGACAAAGGTCTCTAACCGCAATAGCTGGTGGGGGCCGGACCTCGAGAAAATGAGGCGCAAACTACGCAAGCTGTTTAACAGAGCAAGTAACACAAGGAAGGTCTCGGATTGGAATGCCTACAAGCAAACCCAATCTCTGTACAAAAAGCGAATTCGTGAAAGGAAACGCGAGTGCTGGAGAACCTTCTGCACCAACATAGAATCAAACGCTCAGGCAGCCAGGGTTAAAAACATCTTATCCAGCGAACCAAACCGTAACCTAGGCTCTCTGAAAAAACCAGACAACACTTATACTAACACTGATAGTGAAATGTCCGAGTTGTTACTTGATACACACTTCCCAGGCTGCTCCATTACGGAGAACTGTGCATGGGACCAGGCAGGTCAACAGGAATTTGATCAACCACCTGTTGAAGCCGCACACACTGCCCAAAGAATTGTAACACTGGAAAGGGTGTTATGGGCAATAAACAGCTTCTCTGCGTTCAAAGCGGCAGGATTAGATGGTATATTTCCGGGACTTATGCAGTGGTGCAAAAACACCATCGCGCCACACTTAGTCCAAATATACCAGGCCTGCCTAAGACACCGATATATTCCCAAGAAATGGAGAGAAGTTAAGGTGGTATTTATACCCAAACCAGGTAAGAGTGATTATACGCAGCCAAAGTCATACAGGCCTATAAGCCTCACATCGTTCCTATTAAAAACTCTGGAACGCCTCTGTGATCGGGACCTCAGAGATGGGACCTTAGCGCTATATCCTCTTCACCCCCAACAACACGCCTACAGTTCAGGCAAATCAACCGAATCAGCACTACACAGCGTTGTTTCACCCATAGAACACGCATTATCAACACAATCCTCAGCGCTTGTGGCCTTCATCGACATCGAAGGAGCCTTTGACAAGACGCAATTCAACAGCATTAGCCAAGCCCTGCTCAGACATGGAGCCGATCAGACCGTAGCAGGTTGGATTGATAACATGCTGAGACAAAGGGCTGTACAGGTAACAGTGAACGGCACAACTCGAGCTATCGTGTCAAGAGGCTGCCCACAGGGTGGAGTTATATCACCACTCCTGTGGAACCTCGTAGTGGACGGATTAATCCGGAAGCTCAACGAGGCGGGCTTCTATACTGTAGGCTATGCAGACGATGTAGCAATCCTCGTAAGAGGAAAGTTTGAGGCAACCCTCTGTGACCTTATGCAAGAGGCACTCAAAATCGTCGAACTATGGTGTTCTGACCAAGGCTTGTCAGTCAACCCAGCCAAAACAGAACTAGTCTTGTTCACTAAGAAGCGAAACATAAAAACCAGTCGCTTGCCAAAACTCCAAAACACAACTCTGACTCTCAGCAAAGAGGTAAAGTATCTGGGCGTCATCCTGGATGACAAATTACTATGGAACAAACACTTAGAAAACAAATTGAACAAAGCCTGCGTCGTATTCTGGCAGTGTAAAAGACTAATTGGTAGAACCTGGGGCTTACACCCCAGGATCACAATGTGGCTTTACACTGCGGTGATAAGACCTATTATCACCTACGGCGCTGTGGTTTGGTGGCCCAGAACCAAACTGACAACAGCCAAACATAAACTGCAGCAATTTCAAAGACTTGCTTGTGTAGCAACGACGGGCTGCATGAGAACAACACCCACAGCGGCAATGGAGATACTGCTAGGACTGCCGCCTCTTGAACTGTTCATTCAGCAAGAGGCGGCGTCAGCAGCTATCAGACTGAAGTCACTTAACCTCTGGGGTGTAACACACGGGGGTCATGCCGAAATACTTGAGGAGGCTATCAGACACGAGCCAATGATAGCTGCTCCCAACGACAAGATACCCAAACAGCATTACTTCAATAAGAGCTACGAAATCGAGCTAATTGAAGAACCTTACGATCGATCCGATATAAATGAAATACGCATATATACGGATGGGTCAAAGACACAAACAGGTACAGGAGCTGGAATATACTCACCTGAAATAAACGTAAACATATCAATAGCCTTAGGAAAATATAGCTCCATCTTCCAATGTGAATGTCTTGCCATCACACAGGCTGCCAAGGCAGTTGCTACGCGAGGTATCAAAGACCAAAAGATACGTATTGTTTCCGACAGCGCTGCAGTTTTACGAGCTCTGGAGAATAAAACAATCAAATCCGGGCTCATACTAGAGTGTCACTCAGCATTGCAAACGATCGGCATGAATAATCGGATCACGTTGCAATGGATTAAAGGGCACAGTGGCTCTCTAGGTAACGATGCAGCCGACCAGCTGGCTAGAAGAGGATCCGATGACTTGGCAATTGGCCCAGATCCTATGCTCCCCTTGGCGTTTAATCAGCTGCGTACATGGCTTCGTCACAGAACACGATCACAACACGCCGATCAATGGGCAGAAACCAGTACATGCAGGCAGTCCCGGGAAACAGTCCCATACCCAGACACACGCCTGACAAAGCGCCTGTTATCGCTAAGCAGGCCCGCCCTGCGAGTAGTAGTAGGCACTATCACTGGACACTGCACACTTAACAAGCATTTATATGTTCTAGGAATGACCGATAGCCCCCTGTGTAGGGGATGCCTGTCGGCCGAAGAAACAGCTACCCACGTGATCCTGGAATGCGCTGCCGTAGCTAAGCAACGGGCTGAAATCCTCAAAGCACCGAGGTCACTTCGTGAAGCCTGTGGAGACACCAGGAGAATCCTGCGCTTCTGGACGGAGTTAGGCTGGCTAGACTATTAGCCGGCAAATCTGTACGCACAATGGCCCGAACATACACGGGCTAAGTGCGGAAAGCGGAGCCCATAACCATAACCATAACCATATGGTTTTTAATCTGTATTTTGAAATGCTTAAAACGCTGTCCGCCATTTTCGCTTATGATAGTGACGTCATTGGTCATGTAAACAAAACTGAAAGTCTGCTTTGACGACTTCGAATAGTGCCGTCCCTCTCGATCTCCTGTCAAAGTATATTGGAGTGAGCGGAATGGCATTATACGACGGTCGAATTTCGAATATTTACAGGTAATACTACGACACGCCACAGATTAGCGAAAGGGAAAAATGGCGGACGGCGTTTTTGACTGTTTATGAAATTTCTAATTTTCAATTGATAAAATTTAGCTTTCTAGCTTTCAGAAAAATACAAGACATTTTTTTTAGAGCTAGTAAGATCATTATTAACCATTTCCAATATATTTCGAAACTGGGTCATACTAGCCTATTCCTCATTCTGACCATGGTAAGCCCAATTTTTTTATTTTTTTTATTTTTATGTCATAGGGGGCAAACGAGCAAACGTATCGCCTGATGGTTATGTCCACAGTTATGTCATACAAACTGTTCCATTGAGTTATACAAAATGTATGGAAATTTCGTTACTAAACTTCGTATGTTGTACCAAAACTTAAAAATGAGGAGCTCGAAATTTAAAAATAAATAAATCGACAACAAAATAAAAATTGGCCTGTGGGCCAATTCATGTAATACATTTTGTGACTCAATGGAGAAAATTCTGTAGGAAATAGCGTGAAATTGGGCTTACCATGGTCAGAATAAGCAACTTTACAAACTCTCCAAATTTGATTGAAAACTGAGACAAAACATTAGGCAAGTGCGAGTCCGACTCGCGCATGAAGGGTTCCGTACCATAATCTATAACAAGTTTGTTGTATGGGAGCCCCCCTTAAATATTTATATTATTTTATTTTTAGTATTTGTTGTTATAGCGGCAATAGAAATACATCATCTGTGAAAATTTCAACTGTCTAGCTATCACCGTTCTTGAGATACAGCCTGGTGACAGACGGACGGACGGACGCACGGACAGCGAAGTCTCAGTAATAGGGTCCCGTTTTTACCCTTTGGGTACGGAGACCTAAAAAGAAATCGACAACAAAAAAAAATATTGGCCCATACAATTTTTTCTCCACTCATCACGCCAAAACGGCTGGATGGTTTTTGACTAATTTCTGTACAGGGATAGCTGGACATCCAAAGATGGTTATAGGACACTTTTTACAATAATACCTCAATGTTTTTACCCTACTACGCGGACAAAGCAGGCACGTTCTATATTTTTATTATAAGGAACGTATTCACAAGAGTAGATGCATAAATCAATGATTCATCAGATCAGCGTAGGATTGAAGGCTTTCGTATGAGAGTAAGGCCAAGGTAATGTGTCACGAATAAGAATCCATCTAATAACTTTACCAAATAGGCGTTGCCCACGGCAACTTACTGATCTAATTGTGTTCAGAAAACTATAGTTTTCTGTACTACCTTCTATAGAAGGCGACCGCAACTTACAGGGTGAAAAGTCATAACCGTCTGAAATGAAATGAAATGAATATTCTTTATTTGCTTTAAAATATGGTACAATTAGATGTCAGGTTATATATTATCCGGTATATAAACATATTTTGCTAAATATTAGCATGCAAACAATAGTGAAGGTAATAATTGACAACATTTCATATTTATAACAGGTGGAAATTAATATAGAGATCGACAGGGCTTTAAGTCGTGTACCTTAAAAAAAATCTTTGAATTTATTCTTCTGTATTTAAAGAAATATAAGAAAATACATCAAATAACTACAATCTAAGACAATACGGGCTGAATAGTTGTCTAAACCAAAGAGCGAAAAAAAAATTTTTTTTTTATTTGACGTTGACAGGTGACAGATGCATACCGAGTTTGATTAAGTTTTTTTTTAATAAGAAAAGCGACTAAAGTAACCGTTCCATTAAGTTCTGGTTTCTGTGTTGCCACATTTTAAAATGAGTATGTTTTTATAAATTAATAATAAAGTAAATAATCATCTCAGAAAATAAATAAAAAAACAGATTACTTCATCTTTTTAAGCAGAATTCAGAAAAGTAATGAAATTATAGTCTTAAAAATATGAAATGTTGTCAATTATAATATTGAATTTACTTATACGATATTAATTTGAAGACTTTTCATTTAAAAGCTCATTTGTGGAATAAAACATTTTCTGTTTTTAGGGTTTCTTACCCAAAGGGTAAAAACGGGACCCTATTACTAAGACTCCGCTGTCCGTTCATCTATCTGTCTGTGTGTCACCGGGCTATATCTCACGAACCGTGATAGCTAGACAGTTGAAATTTTCAGATGATGTATTTCTGTTGCCGCTATAACAACAAATACTAAAAAACAGATTAAAATAAATATTTAAGGGGGCTCCCATACAACAAATGTTATCGGTTGCGTTAACATTGCACCTCATTTGTGTCCGGCGTCATACATACCAGGTGCAAACTTAAACCGCCAGTTAAGATGGGATAAGTATTTGTATGGAACCCTCGGTGCGCGAGTCAGACTCGAACTTGACCATCATCCTCCTAGCCTTTGTCCCATTTTTTGAGAATGAATTCTCAATCGGGGTCGGCTACCTAAATCCCAAGATGTGGCGTAGGCACTAGTTTCTAGACTCGAACTTGACCAGTTTTTTTTATTTATCGTAATCGAATAAAAAAGCCAGAAATCTGAACATCAAAAATTCCGGGCATACAAAAGAATTTTAGGCCAAACTGTATCAGAGACGCTTTGCTCGCTCAATCAATGAAGCCATGTTATTTACGAACAGTGCGTAATTTTATTGTTTAACAACAAATTGACACATCTACTGAGAAGTAATGAATCATTAAAAATTACAGAGTAATTGTCTAGAGGTGTAGTAATAAGCAATTAGTTTTATGCTGTGATAACTGATAAAGTTTTGACTCTGCACATCTTTGAATACGGTTGTATGACGGCTTGTTATCCGTTCAAAAAAACTGATTGTTTTAAACATTTTATTCTGTGATCAAACATGTTTCTTAACATTTTATCAATGTTACTACTTAGAACAGGGCTATTGCGATTTATTGGTGTACATATATTTCAAACCTACACTTTGAATTTTACATGAAATTTTTTGATTCAAAAACTACTTGATATTGACAAAATTCACGCAGAAAACTTCGACTGGACGCAATGAAAGCATAAATAGCTATGTTACTTTTTAGAACTCAGGGAAAAGTATTATTCACTTTAAAAAGTTGAAATTATCAATATATTTCTCATAACATGAAAAAAATTACATTTAAAGGGAATAAGGCCTCTTAAGATATAAAAATCTATATCAATGAGTTTCCTAATACCTACGTATTGTATTTTATTGTACCGATGATACACAATTCCATGAATACTTGCTTTATTACCAACAATGCGTTGTCACCGTGGCGGACTTATTACTATGTGTCTTCCAGTTAGCGGTCAGGGTCGCGTCACATCCGGCGTAATTACGCTCATTGTTGTGTACAGTCGGGCAAGTGAATAGTAAGTATGGAATGTTTTACTTTTAAGGTTGAGTGAGTCAACAGTATTGAATATTAAGGAACACTAGAGACCCGTTGCGGCGTCGAACCGCCGCTAGAAAATGGAAATCCGGTAGTGTTACAGAAAATAACTACTTTATCGATAAGTGAGATAAGAAGTTTTTGGGGAACGAAGAATAAATTAATACTGTAAAAAAACACATTAAAATGATGTTTTAAAAACGCTAAAACATGCCAAGCTAGAGGCAGGCCTGATAGCCAACTGCCAGCTTCATCGTGACAATTTTTTCAACTCTTTTGTAAAAATAACTTGTGCATTAATGACATGTGATCTGCTGATCTGTTTCACAAATAAAATGCATATTATTCGATTTATGGAAAAATATAATTCATGACAATAGTCCCATATATATAGTCCCATTAATGACATGTGATCTGCTGATCTGTTTCACAAATAAAATGCATATTATTCGATTTATGGAAAAATATAATTCATGACAATAGTCCCATATCTTAAAAAAATAATTGACATATTTTCATAGGACCGAACATAAGATTGGTAGAATTTTAATTTGTCGTTCTTTCTTCAGGACATAAATTTGTCGATTTGATCGATTTCTATCAATTTCCAGAAATAGCACATGAATCGAAACAACATATTTGGTCACTCACTACGCAGGTTTTAAAAAGCAAATCATGGACTGCGTAACTGTTTATGTATTAATTTATAATCGTAAATATTTCACGATATTGATAATAAAAGATGTTACAAAAACTCAATTGTATGAAATAGAGAGTAAAAAACGTTTATAGATACACGAAAAACTACTATTATCAATGCTTGTTTTTTTTATGAAATTCAATAGATCGTGCAAATTTTCTTAATATGGGTGCTGCCATGTCATCATCATCAATCATTTATTCAATAACAATTACACATTGTGTTTGAAACTCTTACGCTAGTTATACTTAATCAAACCCTACTTACTAATCTAAATAAATTACTGAACAACAATACCTCACCTACACCATAAAAAAAATGTGTCAAATATGTGTAATAAAAAAATCCAATATATAAAACAGCTAAACATGTTTGAAAAAACGATATAAGATATATTTTTTCAATAAATATAGAGCTGAAGGCCTAATACTCGAATTCCAAATTCAAACTTTCGTGTCTTTCCTCTCATTGAAATAGTGTCTGACAGAAGAGTGAGGGAGATGCTATCTATACTCTCAAGTCTATAATATAAACCTAATTTTAGGGTTCCTTACCATATTCGGTAAAAACGGAAGCCTTAAAAATCAATTTGTTTTGTTGACAGCAGAATTTGACAAATTTTATTTTGAATGAGAATAAGAATGATCAGCCAGACGTCATTAATTCAAATATGAGTTATTCTTGAGCGCGTCGATTTTTTGAAATTTGCATCATATATGTAGGTTATTTCGCATGTTAGCGTAACATGTTAATTATTCCACATTGCCAACTCGTCCACAATGTCAGCTCGTCTATATTCCCATCTGGGTCACAATGCCAACTTGTCCATACACCCAACATGTCCACATTGCCAACTCGTTCATACACCCAACTCTTCTGCATTGCCAACTCGTCTATATTACCAATTCGTCTCCATTGGCAACTCGTCCATATTCCCAATGAGTCCACAATGCCACCTCGTCCATATTACTAACTCGTCCACAATTCCAACGCGTCCATATTCCCAACTCGTCCACATTCCCAACTCGTACCCAATGCCCAATTGTTCACATTGCCCACTCGTCCATACACCCAACTTATCTACATTGCCAACTCGTTCATATTACAAACTCGTCTTTATTGCCAACTCATCCATATTCCCAACTCGTCCACAATGTCAACTCATCGATATTGCTAACTCGTCCACATTTCCAACTCGTCCATACACCCAACTCATCTACAATACCAACTCGTCCTTATTATTATCTCGTCTTCATTGCCAATCTCGTCCATATTATCAACTCGTCCGTATTACCAACTCGTCTTCATTGCCAACTCGTTTATATTCCCAACTCATCCACAATGCCAACGCGTCCATATTACTTGCTCGTTCACAATGCCAACTCGTCTACAAATACAACTCGTCCACATTTCCAACTCGTCCATATTCCCACCTCGTCCACAATGCCAAGTCGTCCACATTACCAACTCGTCCATACACCAAACTCATCAACATTGCCAACTCGTCTTCATTTCCAACTCATCAACAATGCCAACTCGTCCATATTGCTAACTCGTCCACATTTCTAATTTGTCCATATGCCCAACTCGACGATACATCCAACTCGTCTACAATACAAACTCTTCCTTATTATCAGCTCGTCTTTATTGCCAACTCGTCCATATTCCCAACTTGTCCATATTCTCAACTTGTCCACGTTGACAACTTGTTCGTATTACCAACTCGTCCATAATACGAACTCGTCCACATTGCCCCCTTGTCCATGTTCTCAACTTGTCAATTTTACCAACTCATTCACATTGCTAACTCATCCACATTTCTAACTCGTCCATATTCCCAACTCGACGATACACCCAACTCGTCTACAATACAAACTCGTCCTTATTATCAGCAGCTCGTCTTTATTGCCAACTCGTCCATATTCCCAACTTGTTCATTTTGCCAACTCATCCACATTTCCAACTCGTCCATATTCTCAACTTGTCCACGTTGACAACTTGTCCGTATTACCAACTCGTCTTCATTGCCAACTCGTCCATAATACGAACTCGTCCACATTGCCCCCTTGTCCATGTTCTCAACTTGTCAATTTTACCAACTCATTCACATTGCTAACTCATCCACATTTCCAACTCGTCCATATTCCCAACTCGTCTACAATACCAACTTGTCCTTATTATCAGCTCGTCTTTATTGCCAAATCTTTCATATAACCAACTCGTCCGTATTATCAAGTCGTCTTCATTGCCAACTTGTCCGTATTACCAACTCGTCTTCACTGCCAACTCGTCCATAATGCGAACTCGTCCATAGTGCCCACTTGTCCATTTTTCCAACTTGTCAATTTTACCAACTTATCCACATTTCCAACTCATCCACATTTCCAACTTGTCCATATTCACAACTCGACGATACACCCAACTCGTCTACAATGCGTCCATATTCCCAACTCGACGATACACCCAACTCGTCTACAATACAAACTCGTCCTTTTTATCAGCTCGTCTTTATTGCCAAATCTTCCATATCACCAACTCGACCCTATTACCAAGTCGTCTTCATTGCCAACTCGTCCATATTCTCAACTCGTCCACATTGCCCACTCGTCCGTGTTCCCAACTTGTTCATTTTGCCAACTCATCCACATTCCCAACTCGTCCATATTCTCAACTCGTCCACATTGCCCACTCGTCCGTGTTCCCAACTTGTTTATTTTGCCAACTCATCCACATTTCCAACTTGTCCATATTCCCAACTTGTCAATTTTACCAACTCATCCACATTCCCAACTCGTCCATATTCCCAACTCGTCCACATTTCCAACTCGTCCATTTTACCAACTCATCCATATTACCAATGTAGATACATTCCCAACTTAGCTACATTGTCAAGTCGTCCATATTCTCAACTCGACCACATTTCCCATCCCGTCGACATGCAACAGAGGACTAAGTTTCTTCTTGTAAAATACCATTTAATTTAATTATTTTTTTGATGGACGGACTTGTATAATCATATTTATAATAATCTACCATAAATTTACTTATTTGAATGACGTTTAAATTAGTCTTACTATTTTTTTTCTGCTTTGATTTAGATTTATTAAAACTCGCCTATAGAAATAATCTATTCTTGAATGACGGTCAGTTTTTCTAGTCTTTCGAGCACCAGTCCAACTCGCACTTAACGGGCTTTTTTCTCCACATTTTTAACAGGTATGCGAAAAAAGTTTCCATATCAACATTTTAAAAAGAAAAACAACCTGGCAATTTAGAGCATTGACATAATAGCCCCCAATAAAAAAGACATTAAAAGTTGTCAGAATATGGTTACTGTCATTCATTGTCAACAAACTGTAAAATTATTTTTGCATATACGTACATTACGTACATGTTTTAAGTGTTGCGGATATTATGTTGCCGACTCAAAAATAATATTTCATCATGCTGAACAACTTACTACAGGTTTGTGAGCAAATCATGCTTATTATTATTTGGTCATCTTATGCCAAAATAGGGATCACAGGTCACGTGGTCAAAGTCACGTGGTTAGCGCACAGTAGTTTTTTCAAATCCATTTTTCAGTACCTTTTCAGGAAAAAACTAAAATTCCAAGAGTTTTATGCACCTCTCCAGCATGAGACGAATCTAATGACATATCATTTATCAAAATCGGACCACAACTGTAGATCTGATGGGATGTACAAAAATCGGCCTCGCGTAATATATATATAGATAGATTCTTTACACAAAGCTACCTAGTCCCAAACTAAGCAAAGCTTGTACTGTGGATACTAGACGACGATAATACATGATACATATACAGCGTGTATATTTGATACAACCGCATATTGTAGCCAGAAGGAGATTTTAGTGCTATAATCTGATATTTTTAACAATTATTAACTTAGCGTTAACTGCCATAGCGTAATTAATTTTTGAAAATTTTCTGAGCAGCAATGTATGGCGTAGTTATTACTAGTGACAGTTGTGACATCACGATGTTATGTGTCAACAAACAACAGCAAACAAGTACATTCCTTGCTGATTTATTTTATATGGAAAAAAAGTTCGTTTTTTTTTATAATTTATGGATAAATATATTAATAAGTGCCTATATAGGTACTAAGCCCACGTAAAGTATGCGGTTATATCAAATATACACACTGTATAGATAACATCCACGACCCAGCAACAAATATTCGAGTTCATCACACAAATATTTGCCCTGGCCGGGATTCGAACCCGGGACCGCCGGCTCAGCAGGCAGGTGTACTACAAACTACGCCAACCGCGACGTCAAATCATGACCTTTTCAATACACATCTAGAATTTATAATAATATAGACGACTAGCTGTGCCCCGCGGTGTTACCCGCTCATCCCACGGGAACACTAAATTTATTCGGGATGAAAATTATCCTATGTCCTTTCCCGGGTCTCAAACTATCTCCATACCAAATTTCATCTAAGTCGGTCCAGCGGTTGAAGCGTGAAGAGGTAACAGACAGACAGACAGACAGACAGACAGACACACTTTCGCATTTATAATATTAGTATGGATTATGTAATTGCTATTTTATTTCCTATCGCATTTCTACTACTACTACTCAGTGGCTCAGCGACCCAAAGCGGGTCTTGGCCTCCGACACGAGTTTTCGCCATTTTCCTCGATCCTGCACCGTTTCCCGCCAATTGCATTTCTGCTGCAGTAAAATCTGGCGGACTGTACAGATGCGGAAAATAAGAGGATCTCAGCCGGACATGAAGGAAAATGCATAAACAGTTAATTTTAATGTCTTCTTGTACTGCAAATAGGATGCAAAGGACAACGTTGCATCATTTCATATATCTATACCTACTATTGTAAAATGCTAGATTTCTGAGTAGAAAATACCCAAAATATCGAAAATTAAAAAAAAACTGGGGTGTACAACTTTAGAAAAAGCGGCCCAGCCCTTACGCTCGAGATAAAAAGAAACTTGTTAAATTTTATCATGTGCTCTATTTCTAAATTACATTTTCAATGCCTCTGATCTGATAGCTGAGAGAGAGATCGGTAGATTTTTCATTGTTTCGGATCATTATAAACGTAATCATAATTGTTTATTTACACTTTTATAAAACACGGACATATTCGATGGTAATACCCAAAATGCTACCGGGTTTTCACTCAAATTCATTGTACTATCTAGTATAACAATGTGTTTGACTCATAGTGACATCATTACTATGCTAATACAGCCATCAAGCGGCGACGGCAACGCCCTCTATGACAAACGGATGGCATTTGGGAAATAAGTTATGGTAGGTAATCATACAGTAATGAATACATTTAATAATGGAGGCAAGTTGAAATGGCTACTATTTAAAACACTATGATAAACGATATTAAATAAAGCGAATACGATGATAAATAAAGCGTATAAATATGATTTACTTGCTGCGCCGGTTTTAACCGCTCATCCCACGGGAACACTATTTTTTCGGGATAAAAAGTAGTCTAATGTGTCAGCTACAGTCATACCAAAATTTATCAAAATTGGTTCAGCCGTTTGAGCGTGCAGAAGTAACAAACAAACACAATGACTTTAGGGTCGCAACTCAAAAAATTGATTATAAATTAATTGGTATTATTTACCAAAAAATGTAGGTCTCTCTAATAACTTCATATTTGCGGCGTTCGCAGTGGAGACACTCGGACCGTGGAGTCCGGACGCCCACAAACTTTACTCATTAATAAAAAAAAAACTTTCCGAATGTTCTTCGGACCACAGAGCCGGCTCATTCCTCGGCCAAAGGATTAGCTTGGCTATTCAACGGGGGAATGTAGCCGGCATCATGGGTACCCTGCCACAGGGCCATGATTTGGGGGACATCGGTTTTGTTAGTTAATTTTATTTAGGTTAAGTTGTGTACTGTTAATTTTTACTTGTGTTTCGTTTACCAAAAAATTACTTACTATTGAGTTTCTTTTGGCTTCCTTCTCAACAGCGGTCTCCTCTTGCGAAATGCCGGTAGACTCATAATCTGACTTGTAAAAGTGCCCTTGTGGCCTACTTACTGAATAAATTATTTCATTTCATTTCATTTCAATAAGAAACTTTTCAATTGGATTTTTAAACCATAAATGGGGATATTTTGGAAAATGTAAAAATGTGGTCATATTAATTTTTTTATCCTTTATTATTCGGAAAAGGCCTGGTCAAAAATTGTTTAATGTTGTCAATACGCTTTTTCTTCAATAGTATTGAACCCTATATTCTTTGGTTTAAATCGTATAGCACCCGGAAGAAATATATCATAAAGTAGATAAATATATCTTCCGTAGCGTTTATTTTTCAAACAATGCATTGTTGGGCCTGACACCTGCAATTTATATTTATAACTTGATAAATATTATCATATTACAAAATATCAAGGATATATCTGAAACCCAAACTAAGTATTCAAACAGAGGTGGCTAAGGTGTAAAGCCTTTCAAATAAACTATGCAAAGATCGGCACACAAAGCGTAAGGAAAATTTTTAAAGGTTATCTGGCGTTAGGGTGGTGGAGAAGATAACACGCTGGAGCGGTAATCCAGAGGCACCGGGTTCGATTCCCGGTCTTTTCCACCTTTGATCTTTGTATCAATGGTTTAATATCAAAATTGTGGTTCATTGTGTCCATTAAAATAATAAGACATTACATGGTTCATAAAATTACCTATATTCAGTTACTACGCAATTATTTTAGAAAAAAAAAATGTAGATGATGATCAGGGCCTATGATGGTTGCGTTTATCACGCGATAAATAAATAACAAAGAATCTGTCACTCACACTCGCATTTTGTCAAAACGTAATGGATGCTTTGTCACTCATTTATCGCGTGATAAAAACAACCCTATTGCGTTTATCACGCGATAAATAAATAACAAAGAATCTGTCACTCACACTCGCATTTTGTCAAAACGTGATGGATGCTTTGTCACTCATTTATCGCGTGATGAAAACAACCCTATTGCGTTTATCGCGCGATAAATAAATAACAAAGAATCTGTCACTCACACTCGCATTTTGTCAAAACGTAACGGATGCTTTGTCACTAATTTATCGCGTGATAAAAGCAACCATAGCCAGCAGGATCACACTTGACGGTTTTTCTACACTGCGACGTGTGCCCGGGTGTAAAAACCCGCAATTTAAATTCATTTTATAGTACTACGGATCGCTATTTCCTTCTTTTTTTTTGTTTTGAAGAGACAAAACGGTTCAGGCTAGCATGGCGAGCAAAGCAGATAGTATATTTTTTTACAATAATTTAAACTTTCATTATTTTTAATGTGTGTTCTAAATAAATCCTATGACAAAACAGGCATAACTCGTAAATTTATGACACATATTAATGTCTCATTATTTTTAATGTGGGTTTGCAACTCAATGGAAATATTTGTAGGACATAGCGTGAAATTGGGCTTACCTTGTTCAGAATAAGCAACTTTACCAACTCACCAAATTTTATTAAAATCTGAGAAAAAAACGAAATCACCAAAAAAAAAATGGGCCCTAATAACAAAGGGATCTTTATTTTTTTAGGTAGGTAATCGAGAAAAAACTAAGGGCCCTATATTTATAAAAAATAAGGATTCAGATCATGCTAGCGGTCCAGGATACAGAAATAATGGATGGTACTCTCGCATTTTTATTTACAATCTTTTAACAACCAGCGACCCATCATACTATTAAAATTCTTGCGGCTACATAAATTGTGTGGCTTATTGTTATATTTAGCTTCTTGTTTGTATTGAATAATCTATACATTACCTTGTGACAACCAAAACTAAAATTTCTGCCACTGCTTTTTAAAACCTCGTATTCTACTTATTAAATTCATACTGAGAAGTAGGTATTTGTCTCCAAGTGAGTTTTGGTTGGCAATAGCCAAATCTCCTTTTCACCTCACTCGCTCGGAAAACCTCCGTTTATAGGGCGAAATCTGCGTGCAAAAGTCTATTTTATCCGCTAGCGTGCAAAAGTCATTTGAATTTCGAACACGAAGATTTTGATTCTCTGTGGTGCACGTAACTTTTTTATATTTAAGACTCCTTCAACGCGTGACTGATTTCATCAGTCGATAAATCTTCGAATAACCAATTAACGCACGCTAATAAAGGGCGATCTGGTCAGACCGGCTAAAATCATATGTACGTTTGAAATACTTCTTAAAAAAAAATACACCTACAATATCACGTCCAGAAACCTGGTTTGTGATTACAGATTTTTAAGTTTTTATTTTTTCTACACTTTATTTTATGTTGAATATGTTTATATATATTATTAGTAAGTATTTCAGTTTCATTTACATATTATTATTTTGACTAGTAAATATATTAAATACAACATAAATTTTAATATTTATTGTTATAAAAGTTGGAACATAAGAGTGTAATTTCTGAACGCACCCGAGAAAAAAAAAATAATTAAAAAGTTGGAAGTTTTCACAATTCACGTAAACAACGTAAATTGGTTCTGTGGTGTGGAGAATACATACTGTTGTCTTACTTTATAGAAATGTGGAAAACAAGAAAGTTAAGCCCAATTTGGAGTATTTATTCAATGCTAAAAGCCTGCATTAGGACTTCCGATCCGTGACTTAAGATGGCCGCATGCGTTTAGGTTTTGTTGTTCGTTATTTATTCATTTTTGTCGTTCAATGTGTAGTATTGATAGCGTATTGTGCAGTGATCAAACGAATGTGTGAATAGCTAATGAAAAATTCAACTTGAAGCGTACATAGCCCTTCCTGGGTCAAGGCCCGATAGTCCGTGTGGTTTTTTGTAAATCGCTATCACTTTACAAAAAGCACGATTTTATCAACTCACCGTACAACGTGGTATCAATCCTCTATCTAGTCGCCGAGTGCGATTGGCAACGAGACATTGGCAGTAATGGTCGCTTAACTGTGACCGGTTGCCATTTAAAAAAAAAATAGAATAGAAGCCTGCATTAAAACGCAAAAGGATTTCTTATAAATATTTGGAGACAATAAGTAATTTACCGAAACTATTGGCGTTTTTAAAGAAGATATCGTCCAATAACTTCCAAAGCAAATGTTATGGAAAATACTTCCGAGTGGCCAACTAATCCTTCCCAGAATGCCATTCTCCCACATTCACAAGTCACAACGAATGATGTCAAGTAGTTTTAAATACAAATATAATATAACAGTGCTTAAGAAAAACTCAACGATAAAATATACACGACGATAATACAAATTACGGCCATATTTTTAATATGTGTGTGCTTCTCCCGTATTTATTTGGTTTGGATTTGAGTGTGTTAATGTTTTAAATTTGATGTGCTAAGTAGAAGGCAAAATTAAATATGATTATATTTTTGTTTTAATTGTTTTTCTTGAATCTTGCATTTTCCTCGCTGTAGTGAGGTGAAAAGGGATCTATATCTAAATCCCTAACGTTTTTTAACCTATTTTTGCATTCCCTAACGTTTTATGTCATAATGATCACTTGTCCTAACACTCATATGCCCTAATATTGATTTCCCTAATATCTTATTTCCTAATGTCACTTGCCATATTGATAATTTATCCTAATGTCATTTGTCATAATTATCCTTTCTCCTAACACTCATATGCCCTAATTTTGGTTTTAATCGCTAGGCTCGGGCTCTGTTGTGGTCGCAGTTCTAACCTAACCCATTAAACTACTTTACTGGTAGCGGTTCGGTGGTTGCAAAAGGGGCGGGGACTTTAAAAAACGAAAATTAATTTTAGGGATTGCGAGGATAATGGCTAAAAATATTAAGGATATTGATGTTTCGGACAAATGAGTTTTAGGACAAACATTACGTTATGGAAAATGATTGTTATGGCAATTGATCGTTAGGGCTAATGCCCATTAGGACAAAACAGTTCGGGCAAGTGATTTTAGGACAAACGATGTTAGGGATCGCGAGGGAGACCCGGTGAAAAGTTGTGTGTTCCGCATGGCTGCAAAATTATTTAGCTTCTCGTGTCTTGAAAGCTTCGCTACGCTCAGGAATCTATCTTTGAACCATTCGCTTCGCTCATGGTTCAATCTTAGATTCCTTCGCTCACTCAGCTTTCAACTTCAACACTCGCGCCAAATAACAACTTTGCAGCCTTGCATAACAAATAACTATTATGTGTACTAAAGTAAGTAGTTATAACATAAATGTATAATTAATTGTTTTAAGTACGATTTAGGCAAAAAATTACTTACTGTTGAGTTTCTTTCGGCTTTCTTCTCAACAGCGGTCTCCGCTTGGAAAATGCCGGTAGATTCAAAATTTGAATTGTAAAAGTGGCCTAGTTACTTACTGAATAAATTATTTCATTTAATTTCGCAATTTCGCGAAAATTTAATCTGTAGTTCATTGGGCCGTGGCTTTTTAAACGCCAAGGACCTCCATAACCGCGAGGTGTGCAGTCTTAGGGAGTATTTCCTAAACAACGAGTGTGGGATTCATCGCGATGTAGTAGCAGTTGACAAAGGCCTCACCTCTCTCTCCTTAGCAAACGAGAACTGGCGCAGACCAAAGGTGCTTAGCACCGATGACCGCAGGGCTGTATGGAAGAGCAAGGAGCTACACGGGCGGTTCTACAAGGCCCTTACGGGGCCCGATGTAGATCTGCTCGCGTCGGTGAACTGGCTACGCTTCGGGGATCTCTTCGGGGAAACTGAAGGTTTTGTCTGTGCAATTGCGGACGAAGTAATGATGACGAACCATTACCGGAGATATATCCTGAAGGACGGTACGGTCGACATTTGTCGGGCATGCCGCCGTCCCGGTGAGTCACTCAGGCATATAATCTCCGGTTGTTCTCATCTTGCTAACGGTGAGTACTTGCACAGACATAACCAAGTAGCGAGGATCATTCACCAGCAACTTGCTCTTCAATACGGTCTTGTGGGGTCTGAGGTGCCGTACTATAAGTACGCACCGATGCCAGTTCTTGAGAATGGTCGTGCCACGCTCTATTGGGATCGATCTATCATCACGGACAGGACTATTGTAGCCAATAAGCCTGACATCGTTTTGGTAGATCGATCCAAGCGCCAAGCAGTGCTCGTCGACATCACCATCCCCCATGACGAGAACCTCGTGAAGGCCGAGAAGGACAAACTCAGCAAGTACCTTGACTTGGCTCACGAGGTGACCGCCATGTGGGATGTTGACTCGACGATCATTGTCCCGATAGTCGTTTCGGCGAACGGTCTTATAGCGAAGAGTCTCGACAAACATCTTAAGAGACTCTCGCTAGATGGCTGGATCAAGGGTCAGATACAGAAGGCAGTACTCCTGGACACGGCGCGCATTGTCAGGAGGTTCCTCTCTTTGCAGCCCTAACCACCGGTAGCCTGGGCCCTGCCCCGCTGCCGGCGGCACCCTAGGTTAGGTTTTTTATAATGTATTTATATTTTGTAACTTCTTTATTGTATTTTACTTTTTATATAAATTTATTGTAAAAAACCTAATCTAAGCTATAAAATGAATAAAGGAGATAATAATAATAATAATTTATTTATTTCAAACGCAGTGGTTACAAACAACACAAGGTTGAGGCTTCCCAGTAGGTATATATATACCTGTGTCGGGATGTCTCGCTCTTCCAAAAATAGAACAGTAAACGATCCACTAATCTGTTGATTACAGTTCTTTTTTTTCTAACTTAGTTATTATCCTAACTTAAGCTAAGTTTTTTAAGTGCTTATTGATTACATATCTAGTAGGTTTTGTTTTCCTTTGTTTTATTTTATTTTAATGTTATGTTATGTTATGCGCGCATTTGTGTATGTGTATCATTATCATTTAAACGGTTTATTATTCTCTGGTTTTGTAAATTCATGTAAAATCAAATAATTGAGCCATTCTTTTTTCTTTGTAAACCCCACTTATTTTATTCTGGATATTTAGGTATTTTCTACTTAGAATCACGAGCTCTGTCGATCTAATTTGGAGAAAAAAAAGTGTCCCAATATTTTTACGTTCCATTCCGTTACCATTACCATACAACCTACTATGGCGGTAACGGAATGGAAAACAAAAAAATACTTATATGAAAATTTTGGGAGACTTTTTTTCTCTTAATTAAAACGAAAGAGCTCGTAATTCTGAGTAGAAAATACCTAACATATCCAAAATCTAAAAAAAGTGGGTTTCACAAAAAATAATGACTCAATTACTTGATTTTACAAGAACTTACAAAAGTAGAGAATAAGCAGTTTGAATTGTTTTTTTTAAACTAGAGATTAAAATTTCTCAAAATTATGAAATAAAATTAAATGAAATATTTTATTCAGTAAGTCGGGTGTACAAAAAGAAAAGTTTTAAATTCGTCCAAACGCTTCGATGCTACGAAGTAGGTAATAAACAATGATTCACACAAAATATTTTCGGAAACCCAATAAAAAACGTCGGAATCTCGTACTAATTATGTGAAAGGCCAAACAAGACATGTTCGCGTATAAAATGTAATCGATATTATATGAAGCGTTTATAAAACAGTAAAACAACAGGGAACCTTTATTGCACTAATGGTGCGACCCGGATCCGCGTGGGCGGACGACATAGCCGGCTGACATAGTACAGGCCTGCACCTTTCACAAAAATGGCTCTATATAGTACATTGTTTGATAAGGGGCTAAAATAAGGCATTGCGATGCGAAGTGATTGTTTAGGCAAGCGAGCGAAGCGAGCGCGGACAAATATTTTCTGAGTGTCACAATGGCTTTTAGCTACGTGTTAAACACTGCTTTTCACTGTAACTACGTTAAAATAAAAAATAATCAAAAATGATTTTCTCCCTAGACTTGTGCGCCATATCTTTAAGACATTTGTCTGTCAACCCCATGATCTCGGCAAGGTCATTAAACACTAGAATATAAAAGCCTCTTGGCCTCAAGCCCCTCACAAAAAGTCTATTTAAATGCAATCCCACGATATTATACAAAAATAACTACAAAATAACAAAACTAAAAAAAATGAGATTTCATCCTTTCATTGTTAGTTTACCATTTTATCGCATGAAGCTTTGCTTCATCGTAAAGGGTCCAGAAACAAAAACACTACACATATATGAATATATATTAATTTACAAATAGTTTTAAACATAAAGTAATAAAAATATACGAAAGCATTTAAACCAGTGATACAAAGATTAATGCTCAAAAAAAATTAAATGCGGTCCAGAGCGGCCACCCAGAGGTACCGAGTTCGACTCCCGGCCTCTTCCACCATGTAACGCATTTCAATTTTTATTTAAGCTTTGACTTTTGTATCAATGGTTTAAATGTTTTTGTATTTTTTTGGTTTAATATAAAAATTTTATACATTGGTTCAACATCAAAATTGTGGTGTGTACCCATATAAAAAAAAGAAACATTACATGTCGCAAGACCAGTATATGTAAACATCTCGTCGCTTACCTAAGCATTTTGAAACATAAAGCTAAGTCAATTTAAAATACGAAAAAAAACGTAAAGGGGCCAGAAACAAAAACAATACACATGGATGAGTATATTTTAATATACAAATTGTTTTAAAATCCAGAGTAAAAAAAAAACTAAATAAAATTACAAAATCTTTTTGCAAAAAGGTAGCGTTAAGTGCCATTTCTCCACGACATTTGCCTATCTATGCATATTGATGCTGATCAACCCCATGATCACAGGAAGGTCGCAAAATACCGGTAATATAAGCATCTTGTTTCTTACCCGAGTTCTTTGAAACATAAAAGAAAGAAATACATTTATTCGTGCCGTGACCATAAAACATAATGCTTACACAATTTAAAATATGAAAAAAGCAGTAAAGTGTTCAGAAACAAAAACACTTCACATGGATAGGTGTATTTCAAAATAGTTTGAATTACTAAAAAAAAAAATACTTTTCTAAAAAAGTAGCGTTTCACGATATTTGCCTATCATCAGTATCAACCCCATAGTTCCGGGAAGGTCGCAAAACGCCGGTATATGTAAGCATATCGTCTCATACCCAAGCACACTTTAAAACACGAAAAAAACCGTAAAGGGTTTAGAAGCAAAAACAATACACATGGATAGCATATTTCAGTTTGAAAACGGTTTTAAATAATTAAGTAAAAAAAGTACAAAACCATTTAAAAAAAAAAGTTCCTAGCGTTAAGTGCGAATTCTCCACGACATTTTCCTATCATCAGTATCAACCCCATGACCCGGGGAAGGTCGCTAAACGCCGGTATATGTATATAAGGATCTCGTATCGTACCCAAGCAATTTGAAACATAAAGTTAAGACACTTTAAAACATGAAAAGTAGTAAAGGGTCCAGAAACAAAACACATAGTATAGGTATTTCAATTTACAAATAATTTTTAATTATTCGGTAAAAAAAAAGAACAAAAATAAATTAAAAAACATTTTTCAAAAAAAGTAGCGTTAACTGCCATTTCTCCACGACATTTTCCTATCATCAATATCAACCCCATGATCCCGGGAAGGTCGCAAAACGCCGGTATATATAAGCATCTCGACTCCGTCCGACGCTTGTTCGTTCGCGGCAGTACATCGACTTCGACGTCAGTGAAAAAAAAACTTTTTTTTAAATACGGACTCATCCTTATTCGAATTTCAGTGCGGTGTGGTGGTACGCAGAGAGTGGACGTGTTTTTTTGAATCATTATTTTTTATAAGTAAGTAATTTTTAATTTAAGTGCCATTTTTTTTTAGGTGGCTTTGTGTGTTGGAAATTTTTGATGTGTTTTTTAGTTGGGATAGCCCGTTTATGTCTAATGTATGGAAAGTCTAAAGGATGTTTTTTTTTTTTCGGGATATGTTTTTTAAATCATTACGATATTGGTAATAATTAGGTGACCCTGATTATTTATTAGTTAAACAGACAACATTTTTCTTATATAAGAAATAAAAAAACTATATGGTAATTAAACATTGGAATATTATAAAAACACTGTTATATTTTAAAATTAAATTTATTTTAAAACTATTAGGGGATAAAAGCTTTAATTTATTAATTTATAAAAATATTTTAGTACAAATTACTATTGCAATGAAAATATACTAAGCAGTTAGTATAAAGGTACTTATATACGTATTTTAAACATACTATGGGTTTTGTACCTCACTTGATAAATATAATAATTAATATATGCCGAACTGCAATTAAAATAAAATTATTTAAATACTTTTCTTGTTTTTGCCAAGAAGTAAATAAAACTAAGTTACATTAAACATATATTATTTATTTGTATAACTGTAAGATTCACACATTTTATTTTAAACATTAAATAACAAATAAAATATGTTTCATAAAATTAGATACTGACATTGCAATTAACACAATTTTTTTTATCCGATTTTAACATAAATTATCAAAATATATACAATATAGTTTCACTTAAAATTTAGATACTATCATTATTGTAAAAAAAAATCTGAAATTGCGAAAATGTCATCGAGTATTGCATAAAGGAATTACACAAACGTTTTCTAATTTAGCACCTCAATTCACGACCGAAGACAACAGTATAAATATGCAATACGTCTCAAATCATCATTATATCAGCGATAGACGTCTGCTGGACAAAGGCCTCCCCCAAAGCTCTCCACAACAATCGGTCTTGCACCGCCTTCGTCCAATTTCTGCCCGCAATCCGTGGTCGGTCCATCTTGTTGAGTCCTTCGCACGCTGCGTCTTCTGGTCTGCGGTCGCCACTCAAGAACCTTACGTCACATACGGAAAGATTTTTTTTATACATCTAGAGACAAAGTATTGTCAAGCGATGTCAATTATCACTTTTTTACAAAAAGTTTTGGAATATACCAAATATTTTTTTTTATAATCGGTAAATCTAGGCCAATTTAAGATACGAATTGCATACATTTGCCAGTTAGATACGTTAAATTATTTTCTCCTGCAAAACTTAGTATTTTGACAAGAATTAAACGAGTTACTACTTAATAATAATAAATAACATTGAAATTGTAAATGTGCCTGTAATATTTGAGGATTTCCTTCAATTCTTCTTTCATCATCAGATCTAACATAACGCCATTGGAAAAAAAAGTGTGGTGTTATTTTACCCACAAAAAAACATAAAAATATGATAGTATAAACGAAGACACAGTTAACTATACACCCACAGGCCTTAACACGTTGCAATAAGGTTGAAATTCGTTTAGAAATGTACAGTTATCAGTGTCTTCGATACTAAGTTCAAAGGTTATATCTAATTTTAATTGTGTTATTATTTAACTACTAGCGGCCCGCCCCGGCTTCGCACTGTTGCAATACTGATAAATTATGCATGTATTACACATATAAACCTTTCTCTTAAATCACTCTATCTATAAAAAAAAACGCATCAAAATCCGTTGCGTAGTTTTAAAGATCTATGCGTACATAGGGACAGACCGACAGACAGAAGGAAGCGACTTTGTTTTATACTATGTAGTGATGTAGAACATATTATATCCTTAATTTAAGCTACATAACATGCTCTTTGGCTCTCGTCGGGTTAGTAAAGAATTTTCTTATATGTATAAATTATGATAATTCTGCTTGAATTGCTAAACTATTATAAGTGTTAAATCCACACTTGAGGCTTTAACTAAACTTTGCTACATTCGACACGCACGTGTTAACATGTGTGGCAACTTATAGTGCTGATTTACACGGCCACCTAAAATGAAATGAAATGAAATGAAATGAAATGAAATAATTTATTCAGTAAGTAGGCCCCAAGGGCACTTCTACAAGTCAGATTGTGAATCAACCGGCATTTCCCAAGAGGAGACCGCTGTTGAGAAGAAAACCGAAAGAAACTCAACAGTAAGTCATTTTTTCGTAAATCATACTTGAAATAATAATTTATATTTGTGAGGTGAGGGCCATAAATAAGCGATCTGGGGGTTTACGACTTACCGCCCGTGGAGTGTCTAAAGTTTTACGTCTTGTCTTGGCCAGGAAGGGAGGTTTTCTCTGAAAATCCCAGGCTGACGTAAAAATCATTAGAATTATAGTCCGTTTTATAATCTGATGAGTTTCTTTCGGCGTTTCTTCTCAACAGTGGTCTCCTCTTATGAAATGGCGGTAGACTTAGACTTGTTAAAGTGCCCTTGTGCAACCTGCAGAATAAAGTTCATTATATTTCATTGTACAGTCGCCATCAGATATATCGCAGCATATAAGCTATATATTTAATGGCGACTGTCCAAAGTCTAGTTCTACCGACGTTTCATAGATGGCGCCACCTGTACGGAAGACGTTTAATCTGCTTAATTCACTAGAAATCCTGTCTGCCATATTTTCGTACTTTAGCGATATGACTGACTATGTTGAATATTACGCGTATGGTTATAATCACATTAATATTATAAAGGCGAAAGTTTGTGAGTGCATTTATGTGTATGTTTGTTCTTCACACTCAAACGACTGGACCAATTCTTATAAATTTTGGTATGAAGGTAGCTGAAACCTGTATTAACACAGGCGACTTTTTATCCCGAAAAAATTTAGTGTTCCCGTGGGATGAGCGGTTGAGCGGGTAACATCGCGCGACGGAGCTAGTCATGTCAATAAAAAATACCATGACGGTTACTTTAAATAGAGCTCATGCTATAGTAAACATACCTAGTGACTAGATCTCGTATAGTTGTGGAATTTTGCCACATTCAGAAGCTTTTCCTTTACTAGAAAACATGTAAACTGACCTTCAGAATCAACATTATTTAGTAGGTACGAAATAGTAAATGTTTGCTTAGTGTAAATGCACTTAGTTCCACATAATTAACTGACCATTCTGTTATTCACAAGAAGACGTGTACTTACGCGTTTTACACATAAAACATACAATAAACTTGAGAATTACATAACCCTTTTTTATGCAGATTCTCGTGAAGTGACCTGCCGAGGGGGTTTTCCACAGCTAAGGCGATATCAGCTCTTATGGCTAGCATATTTTGTAAGCACTATGATTCCAGTTGGTCGAAATAAATGATTTTTATTTTATTTATTTTATTTTTAAATCTTTCAGATAACCAACTATTATATTGTTATTAGATTTGCAAAATAAGCACATTATAACATTGGTACAAAAATACTTATATTAAAACTAAACCTAAAAATTAAACTAAACTATAATAAAATAAAGATAAACTAAATCTAATAATGCCAGAAATGTAACTACCATTTCAATAACACTATGTATCATACAAAAACTATTAAGTGATCATTAATTTGTCCAACCGAAGTTTACTGAGTACAAACATTGTATAAGTAACTAAGCAAGATATATTTGAGTTTATAAAAAAAATATCCCTGGAAACTGCATGCTTCACTACTCAAGTTTGGATCTATGATCTGTTTCATGTATGATCTTCTTTTATAGGTAAAAGTTTTTTCTAATTTTCATTTCATAGACAACTTTTATCCCCTGAAATCATAAATTTCTCATAAATCTTGAAAATGTCATTCTATAGACTAAAACAGGTTATAGTATTAGGTTAGGTTTGTTATAACAAAGTAAATTAAATATCATTTCAGAAAAAAATGCTGTCGATGAAATGAAATATTCTATAAAACGTTGGTCTAAAAATAATTTATTATTTAATAAGACTTAAACCTTAAACACTGAATTAAATTTCCTCGAAAGCCTTCCAATGAGCACCACAAGTGGGTGTTGTAAATTGTAAAACGGCTTAAGGCGCGGGATACACTGACAACATTATTTATACCCGATGTTTGACATATACCGATTCTATGTGTGTTGTAAATTTTTCTGATCTCCAGATTTTAGTGAAAATTTGTAAACTAATGATCAAACATGTTTCTTAATATATTATTGACGTGACTACCTAGAACAGGGCTATTGGGATTTATTGGTATATATTTGAAACCTATAATAAGAATTTTTCATTGATAATTTTTGTTTAAAAAACTACTCGAAATTGAGATAAATCACTTTTTCTAAAAATTAGTTTTTTCAACTTATTTTCGACTGCACGCAATGAAAGCATGAAATAGCTACGTTACTACCTAGAACTCGGGGAAAAGTATTATTCACTTCAAAAACTATCATTATATTTGTCACAATATGAAAAAAAATATTAAGGCCTCTTAATATCGTATTACATTTCTCTAGTAAATAAATAAAATATATAAATATCAGACAACCGCACAGTTCAATTAAGTCTCACAGTAAGCTATAGGCGTGTGTTATTTGCTCTAAACGTCGATATACTTATACTTAAATACATAGAAAACAAATATACAAGTTCATCACATAAGTATTTGCCCGTGCCGGGGTTCGAACCAAGGACCATCAGCTCAGTAGGCAGTCTCAACCATATCCTCATTACTCGAAATCTACCGGCATTTTCCTGTATGACAATAAAATGTATGTTAATATCCCGTCCTCAATAAATATGTAACAGAGAGCGTCCTCACATTCCTTACCTAATTCACACGGCGTTCACATAAATTATAATAACAAACATTTTTCATAAAATATTCAGGGTTATTTCAACAACACGTATTTTACCGGTATTCCTTGAAATGTATAATATCAGGTTCAGTGGTTCAAGGTTGGCCTGGATAGCCGTTGGAGATACAGGTTCAAACCTTTTCTGAACAATTAAATTTTTCAATTTTTCGCTTCATTTTAAACATTTGGTTCACACTAGCAGACATTACTGCTTTATTAAAAAAATCCTTGAAACGCAACTCTTTTAGATTTATTTTATCATAGCCCCCTTTAGTGTCTAAAATCAAAATATATAACATAAACATTCGAGTATCAATAAAAATGACATTAAATCGAGTATTAGTGCCGAAAACGTAGGTTTATGTGAAGTTGATAACAGTAAAAAGCACGCGGTCACCAATTGGGTAGTCTTGAAGTATTCAATAATGTCTAAAAACTTTTTTATTTATTTAACTTATAGTTCTTTTTTCCCAATCAAATACTGCAAAAAGCAAATAATAGGACGTGAATGTATTACAATTATTTAGGTTAGATTTTATCAATTATTTGTCGTGCAACCTGCGGTAATTTTTTTTTTTAAAAACGTCTGTCTTGTACTTATGTCTATCGCATTAGTTTGTGAATATATGGGTGAACGAATGTTTGATTATGCAATCTGTATATTATGAGTAATTTTTGTAAACTATACTAAATCTAAAACTAAACTATGTCTATAAATGGGGCCCATGGCATTGTACCAAAGACGCTGGCAGCATTACCTCGCTGTATTGCTGTACTAAGACGCTGAGCGAGGCAGCCGCCAGCCCTTTGGTCACCAGTATATATTTAGTTTATCATATAAATTCTGTTCACATTAACATCTCGTTCTCCAGTGTCCGTTGAGCTGTAGCATCCGCGATGGCGTCACAGACAGCTTGCGTAATGCGAACCAATCGTGCCGATAATCGTGGATCAATTGTGGCAGAAAAAGGACAATTTCAGACACGCGTTGTTTGTTTCCCGCGCAATTAGACTGAAATACGTGTTGTGTAAGGGCGCTTACACATGAGGGTTTAGACGCACAACGAATGAAGCTTCGTTTTGTTTAAAAAACGTGTGGAAATCCTTTTTGGATAGTTATTCTGAGACCGTAAATTGTTTTTTGCCGAGCTTAAGACTAGAGTATAGCTTCGCGATCCTAACGAAATAGGTATTTACGAAAACGCATGCTGTCGCTCGAGCGCTCAACCCCCCCGGCATCGCGCACAACACATACATATCGCCTCACGCACACATCGAAGCAATGACACAACGCTGCTACCTGCTGCTAGGCTAGTTTGACGATCGGATTGACAAGCAATTGCGATAAATAAAGGTGGACTGTTTTGTTTTCTTGCGTTCCTACGGATAGTGAATTGTTGTGGTGTGACTGAAATTCCGATATTATAAAGAAGTATTTTATTTATTTATGTAATTATTAGTAACGAGTATGTACCTACAAGCTAAATAAATTTTTGATAAATCAGTTTGTTCCCGATGTACCGGTAGGATGTAAATGACTGACATTTTTTATTGTAATATTATTTAGGCATTTCAAAGGTATTTATATAATGAGTTACTGATACCTATTTACGAAACAAAACATTTTTTATTTGACTTTTTTATTGTGTACGAAAGTACATAATTATTATACTTACTTATAATGTTTACATGATATCGGAGTTACTATGTCTTTCTAGGGTTCCGTAGTCAACTAGGAATACTTTTTGACACAATTTTTGTGGTATATGTTTCTAGTGCCTTAGCAATAATTGACTGTGTGGGAATTGTGTGCAGGACGTGTTAAAGGCTTCCTTATTAAAATATAAAGTTAAATTGGAAGTAAATAATACGGATATTTAAAAAAAAAAATTTTAATCACTGTTTCTAATTTTGGTGGTTTTTTTGGTAATTTGAAAGTCACCAAAATTGCTTGATGCCACCAGAATTGTTAATTTTGTATATCATTTCACATTTTTTTATCGTCTTTTTCGCATTTCCAAAACTTTTGACTCGGTGAATTTATTTGAAGTCAGGAATAAACAAAATACATCTAATATTACAAGCTGTCGGTGAGGGTAATCTTAGCTTAGATATTATGCTGGTAGCGGATTTTATAGCTCCTATCCTTTCCTATATTACCATTTTTTCTTTCTCCTCTGGCACGTTTCCTACAATTTGGAAATGCGCCCATGTGATTCCTCTCCCTAAAACCCCTAATCCGTCGTACTTTTCGCAGTATGTCCATTCTTCCCGTCTTATCTAAAATCATTGAATCCTTTGTAAATCGACGTCTCTCATCACATCTAAATAGACTTAACTCGTTTAATTCTTTAGCACAACCACCGCTTTGGTTAAGATCACCGACGACATTAGTCTTAATATAGAATATAGAAAAGTGACTATATTGGTGCTCCTTGATTTTAGTAGTGCTTTTAACACTGTTGATTTTGATATACTTCTCAGTTTACTTAGTACTTTAAATATATCTTCAACTTCACTGTCCTGGTTTCGTGATTACCTCTTTGGGTTCACAGAACAGCGGGTTCGAGTTGATGACCGATTTTCTAGCTGGTGTGAACCGTCTGCTGGTGTCCCTCAAGGGGGCATACTCTCTCTATCGGAATCACCAAGTCACTCTCCCCCATCTCTCGTTCCATCTCTATGCAGACGATTTGCAGCTTTATGCGGCGACCAGCATTGAGGATTTTGGCTCCTTGGTTTCGCAAATCAATTCAGACCTAGAATCAATCCGTGCTTGGGCTTGATCCTTTGGTTTGATGAAGAATGCTAAGAAGTCGCAGGCTATTGTCGTTGGAAGCTCACATTTTATTTCCAAGCTTTCAGATCAAGCTAAGCCAGTTATTTTCTTTGATGGTACGCCTATACCTTGCTCTTCTACTGTAAACTAATTTGGCATTACCATGGATCAAACTTTGTCATGGGCACCTCTTATTTCTGAGATCAGTAGGAAACTTTTCGCATCCCTTCATTCATTGAGGTGTCTGCAGAATTTCCTTGCCCGCTCTCTTTTGCTTTGGTCTCCACAAGTTTGATCATGTGTCTCGATACCGCGCTCAACTTAAATGGCTCCCGATCCGTCAGCGCAGATACTATGTTCTTTGTCTTTTATATAATGTCCTTTTCATTCCTTCTTCTCCTCCTTACCTTGCAGAGAAGTTCTTTTACATGGCGGATGGTAGTGGCCATCGCCTGCGGTCAAGTGCGAATCTGGATCTATCTATCCCACTGCATAGATCTCATGCTTACGATGTGTTTTTTGCTGTGCGCGCCGTGAAATTATGGAATAAATTGTCTCCCGCCCTAAGGTAGACGCAGTTTGTAGCATCACTCAAAGGGGAAGTTGTGGCTGTCGAACGAATGATTACTTGATTAGGTTGCTGTTTTTGTTATAATTATGATTATATTTATGTTATATGTATTTATATAGATATTACGTAATATGTATTACATTGACTGTTTGCCTATCTCTCTCTCATTTGGTTTTTGCATTTTCATTTGTACTATTGTAAAGTTATCGTATTGTACATGTTGCTTGGTTTGTATACCATTTACTTGTGTTTAACACTCATTTAATTGAAGGTTAATTGGAAGAAATCCCTTAGAGGGATAGGTTCACTTTTGTACATGGTTATTTTTTTGCAATGTATATCTTGTTATTGTGTACAATAAAGTGTTTAGATACATTACATGCAAACAATTAATCTAAATTATTACTTTTGCTATTCATAATTTATTTATTTTTTAGGATGGCTAATCGCAAAAAAAAACAATCAAGAGAAGAAGTCCTCGAAAAGAAACAAATATATTGTTGTTACATACGAGTTAGTGATTTTATTTTCATAGATATTTTGGTATAACTAAAATGATTTATAAAACATTTACTTTCTTTTTATTTCCAGTAGGCAATTTCATTGACAAATATTATTTTTTAGCACAAGTAACTAATTTTGGTGTAGATGTACAATTTTGGTGGCCAAAAAATCTAATATTTGTGGGCACAAGCAATTTTGGTGGCAGGCAAATTACTAAAATCATAATACCTTTATAACTATAATGTATAACAAAGGGCCATTACTACACAATATTGGTTATGGTTATGATTTTATTCGTATTATTGATATATATATTATATAATTTTAACTCTAACATTAAAAATAAAAAAAAACACCAAAATTAGGTAAATTTCGAGCTTGTTGAAATTCACCCTGAAACTATACATTTGTAATATAATCATAAAAAATATAGTCCTTTTCAAATATCATGTTTGATGAACCTGGTTACATTAAGTTTTCATCTCATTTGTATACGGCGCCATACGCACCAGGTGCAAACTTAACCAGGCCAGTTAAGATGGCATAAGTGAAAATTTGTACGGAACCCTCGGTGCGTGGGTGGCTCACACTTGGCCGATTTTTTAAATTAAATTGTAATATAATGATAATCAACCGATCGATCTTTTTCTTGAAACCCAACTTGTATTTGTAGAAGTTCCTACTCCACTCCCATCATTTTAAACAGATTTAGATATCGATTACGCGGATTAGGATCCTTTTTACTTTTCCATTAACATCCCTATAATACGTGATACTTTACTTCCTCCCCCGACCCGCAATCGTGCGATAGAGAGCGTTGTAGCTTGCGACTGACAATAGGTACTTTTTTGATGAAATTTACGTTACGGGAGAAAACGTTTTCCACTAACTAAATCTTAGCAAATCACTTCGATTTTGATATCGATCGCTTCAGCATAATATAATCTAGGTTTATAGGTTTCGCTTTTTTTTTAAAAGTGCATTGTTTTTATAATACAAACGGTTTCATTCAACAACGTTTTAATCACAAAAATTAGGTTTTTCAGCTACCTTTAAATTAGAATCTATAGCAAATTTTGAAAAAAGGAAAACCTACAAACCTAGTTTGTCACTGTGTCAATAACATACTAAAAAATGATGGAGTTTGGAAAATATTTAAAAGTGGAAAAACGTTTTCTCTTTTTGTATGGACGACTGCGTACTATACTTCCCTCTTAAGCAAAACAGGCCTTTCTCAACCTATTCACGTGAAATTTGATGAGCAGATTCAAGATAATTCACAATAAAAAGAAAATTGATATATTTTTCAATTGACCTGCTACTTTTTTTGAAAAGAGGGGTGCAATAAACTAGATGGGTCATTGTCAGATTTAGGTGCGTGTCTTTCCGGTGGACATTTGCCAAATTAAGGATTCCAGGCCTGATTTTCTGATAAAATGCCTGTGAGTATAAAGAACGTTCCCTCTTCTATAATCCGATGTAATAGCAACATAACCTAGATTTATACAAGCTCTTAACTTTTGACCACCATGAAGAGCGCAGGGCTTACGTGTATTTCCAGGGTGTCAGAGCCGGGGAAGATGGTAAAAATAATTAAACAGTTGATTAGCACAAGGACGTCGTGTATTCGTGGTGACACACGGAAGGAGAAGAAAGAATGTTGCTACATCAACAATTAAATATAAAAACTTATATTTAAACCTAATGTTGCTACTTATGTATGCAACAGGGACGAATTTTGTTTTGAGAACTGACAAGTAAGTTTTGTTTTATAGTCGACGAAACATCTTTTTACAAAGTTAGGGTAAAAAAATGGCAAATAACTTATTATCTCCATACAAATCTTGGTACCCAACTCACGAACGTCGTCACGTATAGGCCATTTATATGGATTGTTTTTAACACTCAGTCGGTATGTTGAACTTTGACGGTCATTTCTGACTTTTAGAGCAGTCTAAGTGTAGTTAACTAGTTCCATATAGACATTTGATCCCAACAAATTGAGATCCTCAAAAAAAATTGTCTACACGCCTATTTTGCATAGAGAGAGAAGGCTATATCCAGTATACCGAAGTGGCATTTTCTCAGAACACATATTATAATATTAGCTTACGCTCCTAATTATGTACTTAAGTATGTCATAGCAAACATGCTCGGCAAATAGCATAGCATAATTGTTTAGTATGATTATGAATGACTAGCAATTTTTTTATTACATAAAAGGGCGTCATTGTAATTTTTTATTAGGCACAGTTTTGTGTAAAAAATATGTGGCTGATTCACAAACTCCATGTTCAAAGATGTTTCAAAAAATTACTTCCCAGCCTAGGCCTTCAATTTTGTATGAAATTCCTTTACAGTTCTTTCGAGTCTTTACGCCCGAAACGTCATACTTCGAAGCCTCATAATCATAACGCACGTTATGACGAAATATTTTCCTTATAATGTAAAGGTATTCTTAAAATCTGAATATGACTGTACCAGTGAACGGAATAAATATCATCAAAAATGTAGTTCAACTGTCAAGGCTGCCATAAAATGAACTCATAAAAATAATTTGCATAATATTCGATCGCATAAATTGATTTATTTCGAAATTCCACATAAATTATAAGAAACGCTCTAGAGGCTGAATGTTGAATTAATAAAAATATTTGAATAATAATTTTGATTTTGGTTGTTCTTATAGTGATTCTAGATATGTTTTTTATTTATAACACAACACAACAAAATAGACTAACAATGACTCATAAAAAATAGTCTCTAAATAAGTATATGTAGGTACCTATACATGTATATTCCTTTTATGACCCCCTTTTTTTAATTGTAAGTATTAGAGGTTATTTATCGTATGTAATCATTTTTTAGTTTTTTAATATACCTTAAAATGGGCCCCTTGGCCTTGTACCAAAGACGCTGGCAGCATTACCTCGCTGTATTGCTGTACTAAGACGCTGAGCGAGGCAGCTTTCACCCCTTTGGTCACTTCTAGGTATTGATTCTAAACTGTTATTTTTATGCCTATCTAAATATATAACTATGTCTAAAAATGGGCCCCGTTGCATTGTACCATAGACTCTGGCAGCATTACCTCGCTGTATTGCTATACTAAGACGCTGAGTGAGGAAGCTTCCACCCCTTTCTTTGGTCACTTCTAGATATTGATTCTATAAACCTACATTTAACACATTTAGGTAGATCTGTCATTTTAGCTACTCAAAAGTATGTTATACTGACATTAATAGTTTCCACCTTTTATTTATAGTAAATAAATAATAAATAAATGAATAAATATCGGACAACCTCACACAAATCGATCTAGCCCCAAATTGAGCTCAAGAAGGCTTCTTTTTCAAATATTCTTTCACAAATATTCGAGTTCGTCACACAAATATTTGCCCTGGCCGGGATTCGAACCCGGGACCGGTAGCTCAGTAGGCAGGTATCTACAAAATGCGCCAAACGCGTCGTCAAAAATAATTCTAATTAATAATAGTAATTATGTAACCAGACACGTGTTTGTATAAATTCGTTCCTGCGTTTGAATGTTGAACAAAATGAATTACGTATGTTTATGATTTAGTGGTTCATCAAAAGGCGCCTCGGAGGGCCGTTCAAAACCAGTCTTCAAACATTTCGTAACTAACTCCTGACATACAGAAGATATTATACACAGTAATTAATATGACCGGCTGCTGTATAATCTGATAGCACTTAATTGGTGCTATAAATTATAATATACTTCATTTTATAATGTCTATACTATTAAGATGCAATTAGTAAAATCACTATAAAATATTGTACCATTTTGTACTAAAATAACCTAAATTAAAAATTTAATTTAAGTAAGTTTAATTTTCCGATTTTTTTAAATTCCGAACGTGAAATAACGCGATACGATCGTTTTCGCCATGGATGATATGTTACATACTATAATTAGGTTAGGTTAGGGTTATATCCTAAAAAGAAACTAAATATTGTATCAGAATGTAGCTTTCGGAATTATGAAAATTCGGAATGATGATGCATTTGGATAAATAAAACTTCGGAATAATTTAGTGTACCTATTTAAAGCACCTCCGACACAAGTGGCTGCTCATGACACCCTCATTCAATGAGTGATATAGAAAATGCTACTAAAACTGAATATAAATACAAAATGTAGAAATTCTTAATTTCAATATCGGTTGGAATCTTTTCACTTGCTCCAAATAAAGCACTTTAAATAGTCCTTTTCAGTCCAAAAAATTTTTTTTTTGTAAAAAGTTAAAAATGTTTTTGTAGTCTTTTCATAGGCTCGCTGGTGGTAAGTTCGAAATATGAATTCTACGATAGTTGAATTAATTATAATGGTAATTTACCTAGTCTATTTATAAAGTGTCTAGGCGTAAATCACAAAACGGATGTTTTTCGAAGTGACTCACAACTGGCCTGACATTATTATGGAAAAAAAACTGGTCTCCAAATAATTATGCTTCGATCGATGCTTCTGTCTTACATCATTTTTTAAACTTAGATATGTTTAGTATCTTCCTAAAATGTATGCAAAATTCTAGCTTTCTAGATCGTTGAAGATTTTGTGATGACTACTTTTTTAAATCATAAATACATATTTAATTATGGTTGTTCTATGTATTTAAGTATATATTTATCTATATAAGTATGTATATCGTCGTTTAGTGCCCATAACACAAGCCTTCTTGAGCTTAATTTGGGACTAGATCGATTTGTGTGAGGTTGTCTGATATTTATTTATTTATTTATTAACGATTTATGAAAATGATATGACGACAATACAATCTAACTAATAAAAGCCGCCTTACAGTGCAACATAAAAGAGTAGAAAATAAATGAGGGCGCCACTTCCTTCGCAACTGCCACATTTTTGACGTAAAGTGCTTGAATATGGTAACAATGTTGTATGAAAAATTGTAGTTCCTTTATCATCCGTTTTCTACTCTTTTGTGTCGCACTGAAATAGCCATAACCCCCTCTTCTGCTTCGTCGCATCTGGGGATAAAATAAGTGAATTCCAATCTACTAGATCGGCTGTTTAACTTTTTTAGATTAAAACTAGAAAAAAAATGTGTTCTTATTTTTTATAATGTCTAATGTTTTATAATGTCATAACGAAATTTAAGCCCCGGAAAAATGATTCATACATTGTGAACAAATAATTAGTATATAATAATTAACCATCAATACTGACAAAAACATGTATAGGCAATACAAATAGCTCTTCAATCATCGCTTTATTCAACACGAAGTATAGCTACCGAATACAAAAAAAGCAAAAAAATATATGCCGATCCGTTTCTAAAAATATGGATTCTGCATATCATGCCTTTTGATTTCGTCATCAGACATTGGTACGTAATCATTATGAGAAATCCTAGTTTTTTGTTTTGTATATTTTTTGTTTGTAAAAAATATTGCTCAGTATACCGTTTGTGGGAAATATTGCCAAAAAATCCGGATATCTGCAAAATATTTCAGGAAAGTTTTAAGTATGTCTGGCAATATATTTTAAATTCTGCCTAATAGCCAAATATAAATTACTACACATAAATTATTACAACACATAATGGTAATAACTATAATACTTATTGTGTCATATTTAATGTAATTATTATGAATTATGTTTTTATATTAAAGATGTTTTATAAACCATTTCTTAAGGGGGCCCATGATGGTTGCGTTTATCAGGTGATAAATAAGTGACAAAGCATCTGTCACTCACATTCGCATTGTGTCAAAACCTGACGGATGCTTTGTCACTTATTTATGGCGTGATAAAAGCAACCATCATAGGCCATAAGAAAAATAGGCTATATGGAAGTCACTGAATAAAAAAAAAATATGTTAATGTAGGTAGCATCAAAAAGCTAATAATATGATTGTACTGATTTCAACAATTTTTCGTACAATATTCACTCAACTACGGGGAAGCAAAAGAAAGCTATGAATTTTTGCTACGCTGGCGCATTTTGGTGTAAAATATAATATGTCACTAGATTTCAAAAGTTCTATGAAAGAACGCGACTAAAATTAAATATCATAAAATAGCGTTTTTTTACAGATTTGATACAACTAAGTAATGGTTTAAATGAAATAAATGTGACAGTCGTGGAAACCGAAGAAAATGACATCTAATCGAGTTTTTATATCATCCAAGTTTATGGACCAAGAACAACCTTTTAAAAACCTCAAGGAATTATGAAAATCGACGCATATTTACATCCTAGCCTTTGGAATTCGTGAAACTCGTTTTTAAGACCGGACCCGGCGTCTTGTGCAACAGCTTGCGAAAGGAGAATCTTCAAGTAAGTGTGTCGGGTCCCGTGATATTTTGTTAACGAGTATGCTTAATTGGGTGAATTGAGGTGATTTGAATATTAAGTGTGATAAGGATAATTAAGTTTTTGCATATCGTAACTATGTCCATGTTTAATGAGATATTATTGAAATTACGGAATGCTCAGCGGGCATGATGGTAGCTTTTATCAAAAGCATATTAACAAAATGCGAATGTGAGTGACGGATGCTTTGTCACTTATTTATCACGTGAGAAACTCAACCATCATAGGCCCGCTGCTTATGATATGACCCCCTTCATACACACACATACCTGATATGATAATGATAAAGATGTTTATAAGTTACTTCTTACACATCTACAATAAAGAAAAATGTTTTATGTGGACGAACTTGCGGGCAACTTCTAGTCCTAAATATAATCATGTACGTAACAAAACTATCCACTTTTATAAATCTTCAAGATATAATACATCTTAGTTACTAAATTTACATATAACAACATAAGCGTCAGTAAGACAAATAACATAATAAAGCTATAATATGTCTAAAGGCGCTATCACTTTCATTATTATGTAAAACGGATTACATTTGTCGGGTGCTTAATCAAGATGTCAAATATTGTCAGTGATATTGGTCACGGCAATCGGTTATGTTATACAATGTGTTGTTGTTTGTATGACCTTGTTATGTAACGGTGAAATAAGATTACGGGCCGAGAGGGGCACCCTGTGGCACCGATTGCATAGCCCTTTATTGGTAATATTTTTCGCGGTTCCACCAGCCTGATAAAACGTATTATACTAAATCTTTGGAAACCGTGCACTTCTTTGAAAAAAAATCTAGCTTTATAAGTCTGCGACCGGAATTTTAATGCGAAAACAAACGTGTTTAATTTGACAATATTTAAGGTTTCTCTCCAAACTTAAATTAAATAAAGATTAAAGAAGTTGAATTGGGTATGATTTGTTGTGATTTTGAAAACCTAGCCTATTCTGACATGCTATTATAGATATGATAGCAATAGACCTCAATTGCGCGTTTCTACAGAGATGTAATATCTCTATCTCAAACAAATGGGATGAACTGCCATCCGTGATATTTCCAGACCTTAAAAAAAAAGCACTTCCATATTAAGATCGGAGTGGAAAATTAACCAATCAGACTGCGTCTTTGGGAAGCCTAAAAGAAGTGCATTCTGGAATGCCCCGTTATCTAGATACACAGGCCATATAGACGATTTTAAGATCCTATCAGAAGAAGCAGTCGCGTACCTGGGAAGGGCAAAATTTTAACTATAAGCTTTTCTTTTTATATGTAATCCAGTGACACATATCATCATCTTAAATTTAAGAGCTACGTTCTTGTCGGTGAAGCAATTTCCATGCATCCTTGACAGCCTGGTACGACACGACGTCCACCTTCTCCTTTATTTGTTAAGCTCTCCTTGGTCTTCCTCTAGTTCCTCTATGTCTCCTCCCTTCAATCTTTTCTTCTTTTATAATCTTTATAATATCCAGGAGAGGGTAATCGCTTGCCATCAGATCCGTTTACTCGTTTTACCTCATATAAAAAAATTGCCGGTCACATGTAGTAACGCCACACTGCACACCCAGCCACGTGAGAGTGTCAAAGACACTGCCTTCATTCAGTGGCTCTTAAATTGGGTTTTTTCCTCCATAAAAACTTGTTTATTGTTATATAGCTAGCGTCCGTTTGTATAACTTAAGTTTTAATCTTAAATTTAAAACAGTTTTTTAATGAAAATTTTGCTAGAATGGAACGATTGCGTATCTTATCTTAGATCTTAGATGACGCGGTTGGCGTAATTGTAAGCAGCTGCCTAGTAAACCGCCAGTCCTGGGTTCGAATCTCGACAAGGGCAAACATTTGTGATGAAGTCGAATATTTGTGCCTGGGTCATGGATGTTATTTGTATTTAAGTATGTATTTATGTATATATTATAGATATGTTTATTGTCGTCTAGTGTCCACAACAAGCCTACTAGAGCTTACTAGAGCTTACTGTGGGACTAGATCGATTCGTGTGAGGTTATCCGATATTTATTTATTAAGTAGCTGCGCCGCGCGGTATTACCCACTCATCCCAAGGGAACACTAAATTTTTCGGGATAAAAAGTAGCCTATGTGTTAATCCATGGTACAGCTACCTTCATACCAAAATTAATCAAAACTGGTCTAGCCGTTTGAGCTTGAATAAGTAACAAACATACACACAAACACACTCGCAAGCTTTCGCCATTATAATATTAGTATGATTATTATCTGAACCTGAACGGTAGCACCCAGATAAATGGCCGTACGCTTAGGCCAAACCAGATAACTAAAAGATAGGTAGCATACCATAAGGGTAAACCTCAAGATTAGAATCAGAAGTTTGTTTCATGTCATTCCTCATTAATTCACTGTCGTCTTAAACTGTAATTGAATGAATAGGACAGCGAAACGCGGACTTTCATTCAAAGTTCAATGTAGCACCTTTGTATTGACGGGTCACTATCAAAAGCATACTTACTCTTCTCATTTGGGGATAAATGCGTTTGCATTAATATGACCAATCTAATTTTTTGCTAAAGTGAGCAAATTGACAAAATGGTTCTAGAGTGGTTAGAGTTCTGGTAAGCCACCCAACAAGGTGGACCGACGACTTAGTTAGGAGCGGGAGAAGCAGTTGAATTAGGACAGCGGGCGACCGATCGGCGATCGTTCTGGAGAACTTTGGAGATTTGGGGAGCCTTTTGTCCAGCAGTGGACGTTTTTCGGCTGATATGATGGTAACTGGAAATCCAAAAAATAATATTTAACCATACAAAGATCAAAGCACGAAGAAATATTCAAATAGTACACGCTGGATCAGTATTCCACAGGTTCCGGGTTCGATTCTCGGACTCTTCCGCTCGGTTACGCATTTAAATTTTCAATGGATCAATATTTATTTTCACATATTCAAAAATATTATTTATATCCTACATCCGAAAAAAATGCTTATCTGCAGACAAAGCCACGAGCAAATCGTAGTGTAATCTAAAAACTCGCGCTTGGTTGTCGAAACCCATTCGGCTATTACGACTTGAATAAATTTACAATAATTGTGAATCCGGGTTGCCATGACGATGACGCCGGTGTGAATATTGGACGTGAACAATGTTCTTGGGAGCCATATTTGTCGCTGGTCGAATTAATACGTGAATACATTAACTTTATTAAATTGTGTTTTTAATTCTGGGTCAGTTTTTTAGCAGGCAATATTGAATTCCCGGAAAAAATAATATTGCCGATGGAGATTTTTAGGTGGCAATATTGCCAACTGGAAAATATTGGTGATGATAGCATTATTGATATTGTCCGCTTGCATTAAGCCTACATTCAACGATGAATAAGTTTAGAGAATGATTAATGTCTTTTTCTATTAAATAGCGTTTATGCGATATTTTTTAATGAAAATTATGTAGGTACATGTTTGTTACCAAAACTCATGAAAACAACTAGATTGCTGGCTTGATCTTGAACAAGTATTTTTATGATGATTTTTAAAGATTTAACAACAACGCTAGTGTTGTTAAATACTTTTAACGTACACAAATAAGGTTATGATTTTATTTAAGCCTACAAACAAAAGTCAGGGCTTACTAAGGCCAGGTAAATGCGAGACCATTTTTTTTATTAATAAAATGTTACAAGTATTCTCTTACTAAAATTAAGTATCTCTTCGTTATATGTCATTTGTGTGTGCGGCGTTGAAATTAAACATGTACCCAGGCTATGAATAAGTTTATTGTCCAATTAAAACATTTTAATTTACCTTAAAAGGTAAGTTAAGTGCTGGAACTAATGAAAACTTCGCCATAAAATGAGTTTAAAATCTTGAGCGTCATAATTATCAAGACATAAACACGTGACTTAGACCGTTTATTTTACAATATTCTTTACTAAGAAGCAAGACATCAAAAATAAGTGATACTTATGAAACGCAAATTATTCGCGTCGTCTAAGTTGAATATAACACGTCATGTTTTGAACTCATTCGCGATTCTCAATCATAAGCTGCGTTCGTATCTTAATATGTTTGAGAGGCACGGGAGTTTTCTTTGCAAGAATAAGCGACATAAAAATTTCATTTGTTTAGTTCTTCTCAAATACATACATATTTATGAAATATTTGAAGCGTTCATTTTATTTAATGAATTGATTTTACCTATCTCGATCATCAATATTGAATAAATTCAATGATAATTTTTAACCTTGTTATCTTCGTTTGTCCTTTTAAAGTATTTTTATTAGCTTGCTTCATAAAATGTATATTGAATATATAAATACGCTTATAAACCAGAATGTTACATGTGCATCGCACTTTCAGAGACCAAAATACGGTCAAAAGTACATCGCCGGTCAATAGGGCATATACCTTGTTTATACTATCATACACAAAGGACTTCAAACCTGATCATGAGTTTTTATTTCAGTGTTACAAAAATAATCAAAATATTTTATTATACCTCATTAATTTTCCATAAAATAAACATAATTAATGATGAAAAAAAGAGAAATCTCTAAAATGTTATTTAAATCACCTAGGTCATTTGAGACACTACACCTTACGGCATGTGACAGACAAACAAATAAAATCATTGGTTAAAAGTATTGTCTGCCTACAACTCATTGTAGTCTTCTGTGCAAATTTCTAATGCCATTCGCAATGCAAGGCTATTCAATGCTAAGTATAGCGATTACTTAGGCCAATCGCATATAGTGTTAGCCGAAAATAGGCAGCGTGGGCCCAGGGCCGTAGAGATGCGCGTGAGTCGGAGCTTAGACCAATTTGAACTGGCTACATTATAATTAAAAAAACAACACGCGCTTTTGTGGCGTGAGTTCAAGCTTAGGACAAATTTAAATAGTTTCATTACAATAACAAAAAAAATTGTTGGCGTTAGTGGAAGTTTAGTCCAAAAACAAGTTGCATTATAATTATGCAAATAAACACGCACTTTTTCGCGTGAGTCGGAAGTTAGTCAAAATTTAAACAGATAAATTGCTATCACAAAAATATACCCCATTTTTTAATTTTTAGATGTTTGAATTCGCGGTAGCAAAATATTATTAGTTTATTATTGATACAAAAATATTAATAAAATAACATTTTCACCACGACATTTTTTTATACCACGGAGATGGCAAACAAGCATACGGCCCGCCTGATGATTAGTTACTCTCTTCAATCTCGGATTATAATCAACAAAACGATACATTATTAATGTTGACCTTAACTTACTAAACGCAAAACTTGTTAATAATGTTCTAGGATGTCATTAGACACAATTTTAGTCAGAAACAGTATTTTGTAATATTAACAGCATACACTTGTTCACTGTAGGAATATTGCCTATTTTATCGGAATTTATAAAGCTATCAAATCATATTGGTAAAAAAATATAGGAGGATAGATTTTCTTGTATTTATGGTCAGGAAATATTGCCAACTTTATACCGTATATGGAAAATATTGCCTTAATAACGTTAAACATGATAATTAGTTTATTTAGTTTGAATATTTATTTTATGTATTTAATTTTGTTTAATTTATTAGGGAAACATACAACATTTCAAAAATCTATCGATGCAAAAGTTATGCTGCCCCTAGTAAATAAGTATCGTATCGACAGCACTACTTGTTCGAAAGTGACATAACATCGTGGGCGTATTTCAAGCCAATGTAACCTCACATGTGTTTGATTAAGATATTTGTATGACTCTGACATTTCGCACGTCACTGACTTTTGACATTTTGACACGTGTGACTCAAGTGGTAGAGTAATAGTTAATTTGGGACGAGACCCTTTTCAGTTTGTTAACAATCAGATTTTATCGCTTGTACTTATGCGTAAGGTCTCGCTGAGAAATGGGCATGCTGCCTATCTATGCTGTCATACAATCCTAAATTAAGTATTGATAATCAGTTTACTGTGGAAAGGAGTCATTATTTTAGGAACAGCGCGATGTCCGATGTATGGGCGCATAGAAAGCTGTATGGTGCCATCTGTCGGTAGAAACAAATCATTAGAATCTTACAATAGTTTAGATAGACATTCAAACTATTGTGAACTTACCTATACCAATATATTCAAGGTAACATTTTCGATACTTCATTAAATAAGTATACGTGTTAGCAGTTGCCCAATTATTTGGATAAACCGTTTGCAATGACGAAGGCCACTTAAGTGCGATACACCAACATACAGACACCTAAGCGAATGTTACACTGTTAAACATCTATCCATACTTAATATTATAAATGCGAAAGTGTGTCTGTCTGTCTGTCTGTCTGTCTGTCTGTCTGTCTGTCTGTCTGTCTGTCTGTCTGTCTGTTACCTCTTCACGCTTAAACCGCTGAACCGACTTAGATGAAATCTGGTATGGAGATAGTTTGAGACCCGGGAAAGGACATAGGATACTTTTCATCCCGAATAAATTTAGTGTTCCCGAGGGATGAGCGGGTAACACCGCGGGGCACAGCTAGTACTTTTATAAAATTATAGACTTGTGTTGAAAACCGGTGTCAGGAAAAGTCTTAGCGTTAGCGTGATGCAGAATCGCCTTTTGTTTTGTGTGGGCGCGCGACGCCGTGACAGTCTGGCGTCATCTGTTGGTAATTTTTTTATACTCTATACACACTTTTTTTTTCAATGCTGGACATATAAAGTTTTTTATAAGATACTTTTCACCCGCCTACGGAAAAAAGTACTATGACGAAGTGGCTGTACTATTATATTATTGGAGAGATTTAGAGAAAAAAAAACTCCGCTCCAATCTATGGTGCAAGCTTAGCCGGTGGCTGACTCTGCATCGACCTAGTATAACTAACAATTACTCAGATTGATGACCTTTCCATTGCTGTAAGTAACCACATTCAATGAATGATGGTTTTCATCAATTGAAGGCTTCCTAGGATCTTTATATTAATTGTGTATCACACCTTCGCACCTGACAAACCAAATACGAGTCAAATATCTCAACTCAAATAGTTCACGGCCGAATATATTAATACTAATCTACCATCTTTATTTTGCCGCCTAAAAACACGAATTACATCGTAACTCATCGCTTTTTAAACTAAATATACGGCGATAAATAAAAAATCATGTGCAAATTGTCTTTGGTAACATAACCTCAAAAGGATTTGACATTTTAACTGTCAGTTTCAACTTATTGGCGTTTATATAGAGTAGTTCTTTGCTCGTTTTTTCTTCTGTTTGTATTTCCTGGTCCCAGCGGTACATCAAAAGGGTTGTAATGTCAAGGTTCATTTAATTTTGACATTTACCTTCCGCGATTTGATAAATTATTGTATTTAAATACATAAGCCGTAATGTGTCAAATGTTGACATAATGGTCTTGGACGTGACGCTTGTAATTATTTATTTATGCAAATATTTTGCTATATTTTTATTCGCGGAGTCGTCTTTAGCACATACACAAAGGAGGATGGGCAGATTTGTACGGACTCTGGCCTAGGGACCAATAACGACAAGCCATATAATATCATTGTAGAGGTTTTTTCATATTTTACAGCTTTTTGTATAGCGGGAAATCTCGAATCCCCGTGTAAATAAAGTTAATAGAAAAGCGATACAGAAACTTAGTATCGAAAACCTTAGTATCGAATAAGTAAAAGGTTAAATGCATGGCTATTTAGAATAAAAAAAAAAAAGAAAACCCCTACATAATAACGTTTCAATTTCAACTCGAACTACGTTTATGCAGCGATAACTTTATTCACGTTCTGCCATAGTAAACGTTTTAGAACTTAGAATAAGCTATCCAGTGACATATCGCTTGTCCTTATTGGTCATATAGGCCAATTAGCCCCACCTTCCATTTAAATCTAAATGATTTAACTTGCCGATTTAACAATGACCAGTAGTGCTTCAAAATTCGTAACTCAATAAATTTTCGGTGTCGTCTTTCACACTATAATGTATAATTCGTTACACGTGACACAAGACTCACGAACATTTTCCTTTATTTTATAAGTAACAATATTGCTGGCAATATTGTTAGTATTAAATTTCAACAGTTTACATATTATGTCAAAAACTAAACAAGAAGCATAATAATTAGTGTCTGTTTGATATCATATCCATTATTAACAATTTAAGTATCAAAGATTATTAAAGATTTAAAGACATATATTAATCAAGAAACAACAAGATGATATCATGCTGCAAATATTCTAAAAATAAGCAATTATCATCAAATATCAGGTGTTTTGATCATTAATAAAATGTTGAGATGTCGTTTACATGAGATCCTTTGGATTTAAGTTTTGTTTATGTAAAATGATCATTGACCCTTCTCACCTTTATCGCTGACAAGTTCAATAATATATATATTTTTAATATCCTCTGTATATTAAATATAAAAAAACTAATTTTTACGCGATCGGCTACATGGCAGGTAGGTATTGAACCCAAAACCTCTATTTATCCAGAGTAGTTCTGTGACCCCCGAGCTACCGCTATATTCATAATGGTAATTTCAAAAAGTTGTGTAATTATTATAAAGTCATGTATACGAATTTAGCGAATATGAAATGAGAGATTATTTTGTAGTTTTTATCTATATATAATAGTATATACCAACTATTGTTTTTTTTTACTATATTATGTTGTTTCCTTTCTAGAACCAGGACGCTGCAAAAAATACAATACAGACTTGTTTTTTAATAAATTCAAATAAGACGTAAAGCAGATGATATTTTTAACAAAACAAAAAAACCTGTACAATAAACGTCAATTTAAGATTACTTCTACATTTGTAAACCAATTTATGGATACTTGATTGGAAGTGAAATAAATTTAAATATATTGTTATGGTCGATCAGTGGCTATTACGTAATTTAAACGATTTTATATATTAAGTAAATAGATAAATATTAAAGGACTATCTTATACAAATCGTCCTGTTCCTAAACTAAGCATAGCTTGGACTATTAGTACTGGACGACGATATACATAATATACAAATACATATATAGATAACATTCATGACGCAGGAACAAATATTCGAGTTTATCACACAAATATTTGCCCCGGCCGAGATTTTTTTTATTTTAAAATTAAATATATAACCCTTGCTATCACCCTTTGTCTTAAATTGCGCTCATAAGTGGTTATTTAAATTATCTTTGCGTGTTTATCTTTGTACCAATATAAGAAAAAAAATATATATATTGAGGCTTTTAATTATAATTAAAATAAAAGTGTTTTTATTCTCATATGCTTAGAATGTTTTATGAATAACTATAAAAAGTAGTCATTATAATTGGATTACCCCTAATATTAATTAATTGAATCAGGCGTTACTTTGCGGAAATCCATATTAATTAAAATTATAATATTGCTTAAAGCAATAATATTATTTTAATTAACCTAATATTTTAACGCAAGAAAAGTGAATAAAACACTTTATGCCTATAATAGAAAAGCCTTTTTCTTACCTACTATGTTAGTTACACATAGTTTTGAAAGGAACTACACCCTGTTTAATAGAAAGGGCTCATTACGCGGGTATCCATGAAGATGCGTTACAGGTTTATTCATTTATTTATTGCACAAAAGAAAGAACTTATCGTACCAAAGACTTAATGCCATAGGGCATTCTCTACTAGTCAAACTTGGGCTAAGCTGATAAATTTATTGGTATAAAGATGCAAACATTGCCTCTATGGATACCCAAACAATATAACCTTTTATTAAACTCTGTGACATATTTAAAGACACATTTTACATCTAGGAATATACGTTTAACCAACATTTCCACTTATATCCATTCTCCTTTGTTACAGAACCATGAAGCCACTGCTAAGAACAGTGGTGGCGTTGTGCCTCCTCCTGGCCACTCAAGCCCACCCAGACAATATCGAAGAGGCCAAAGAACTGCCCGAGAAGACCGATCTGGTCGTCGAGGCAGAGTCATTAGAGTCTGAACCCCAAGCGCGTGAGGAGCGGTGCACGACTTGCAAAGACGGTGTTAACCTTAAATTCAAAAGCCCTAATGAGGTTTTAGCAGCTATCCAGGCTTTGCCTGGAGCTGAGGTGCACTCGCAGTCGTCATTCGAAAGCTGTTCCTCAGACAAGGGGTGTGCTGGTCTGAAAGTCAAAGACGGACGCGTCATCGAGAGGTTCGGGAACGCCGACGCCTTCAGAGCGGCCGCCGCGTCTGATACAGACAACGAGTTCTCTTTCCACGCCGCTGGGAGCTTAGGAAACGTGTTCGAAGGCGGTATTCCCAAAGACGGACCGTTCTGGTGGATGAACCAGAACTCGCCTTTCAAGAATGGCGCTGCTGGCGGTGGCGGTAGCTTCGAAAAGTTCAGTCAGTCCAGCTCTAGCTTCTCCAGCACTGGTAATGGTGCTGCAGGTGGCGCTGGCGGAGCTGGTGGGGCCGGACTCGGCGTTGGCTTCGACTTATCCGCTAATCCCTTCTTAAATGGAGACTTCTCGAAACTCGCTGGTTCCGCCGCCGGATTCGGAGCATCCGCGGCAGGTGGCGCCAAGCCCGCTGGATTCCAACAATCATCCTTCGAGTCTTCCAGCTCGACTTTCAGCAGCAACAATGGAGGCGAAATTGATCTGAAAAATAACCCCTTCTTGAACGGACAGTACAACAAGAACGCCGCTGGATCCGGCTTCCAGGCTGGTTTCTCAGCTGGTTCGGCTGGCGCTAGCCAAGGCGCTGGTGCTTTCGGTGCTAGCGGACAGGGCAGCCAAGGTGCTGGTCAGTTTGGAGCACAGGGCAGTCAATTTGGAGCCCAAGGCAGCCAGAGCTCTTTCGGATCAAGCTCGAACAGCCAAAACGCCTTTGGATCTGCTTCTAGAGGATCTGGCGCTGGTTTTGGCGCTAGTGGAAGCGGAGCATCTTTCGGTGCTGGTAGCGGACAAGGAGCGGGCTCTGGACAAGGTTTCAGCGGCAGCTCTGGACAGAACGGATTCAGCGCCCAGGCTGGATTCAACGCGGCAAGCGGAAACGCTGGACAAGGACAAGGATTCGCCGGCAACAGAGGCTTCAATGGAGGCAACGGCCAAAGCAGCTTCAGCCAATCGAGCCAATCAAGCCAATCCGCCTTCCAAGGCCAAGGAGCACAAGGCTTCGGCGCCGGACAGAACCAAGCTGCAGGCCAAGGATTCGCAGCCAACGCTGGCTTCGGCTCCAAATTCAGTGGCTCCGGATTCACTGGATCCTCTCCCAGCCCGTTCACGGCTTCCACCGCTGGTTCCAACGTCAACCTGATTCAGAATACCCAGAAGACGAGTGAATTCGACTTCGAGCAGCAACAGCAGACGCAGTCTAACATTGATGAAGCCTTCCAGGGGACTGGGAACGTGCAGAGCCATCAGCACAGCGGTGGAGAGCTCCAGCAGACCTGTGCTGGTCAGGGTTACGTGTGTGTCCACAAGGCGCAGTGCAACAATGGAGTCGTCAACACCAACGGGGCTGGCGTTCTTCAGGCTAAGACCAAGGTAAGAATAGTTATAGATCTGTTAAATTATCACACAAAAGGGAAAAAAGGGCTTGCCGGGTGAGTAGGGATAGTGATACGAAGCCGGCAAGCCCTTGTCACGGCTAAGACATGTATAGTGCTTTTCTTAACAAAAACAATGAAATAAAAAAATAGACCACTCAAAAAAACTGCTGTTTAGACTGTTCATGAACACAACGCCATGTTAAAAAAAAATATTTCCCGTCTTAAGCCTTCAATTTTGTATGAAATACCTTGACCTAAATAACAATTATTATATGTATATTTTAAGGTACAAAGCAACTTTTTCAGTTCAAAAGCCGTTCATATATAAAATCATAAAATGCGTCATCATCTTAAATCTAAAAATATGGAAGCGAATGTTATAGGGGAGACCGATCAGTTTTGAAACAGAGGTCAGTTGGAACAGCGTTAATTTCTCGGTAGGTACCTGTATTCCTTACCAAGTCGGCAACAACAGTGTGCGTCATTGCTTTGTTAACGAATAGATCCGGAAAGTTTTCTTTGTTTCAACGCACCACTGTTTCAAAATTCCTCGTTCTTACTTGCGTGATATTTAAAATGATAAAAGCTAATAATATTCGTCAGTTAAGTTTTTTTTCTATAAATACGTGGGAGCACACATTTAAAGAAGATCGATCCGGTTTTTTAAATGTCACTTTGAAATCTAGTTTTGGGAAACATTTCAATGTCAAGGCATTTTTTTGGGGAAATGTTAATATAAGTATCCGGTCTATAATAGTGACAGGTATGACGTCTACACTGCAAATTTGTTGCTAAGCGACGGTTTACTCATGACTGTTTGTCAATGAAATATTTTGCTACATTACTTTAGTATCAGTGCCCCAAGTTAGCCCAGGTATGCTAATAAATAGTACTAAATACATAAAAAAAATTGCTGTTAGAGGCTACACCTACGTAGCACACAGATTCTCAGCCATTATACGACTTATTTCAGCTGCGTTAGGGCTGAATAAGGTCTTATACAGCATGTGTCACTTGGGCATTCAGTAAATACACAAGTATGTTACAAGTATAATACCTAGGTATGTATACAGCGTGTATATTTAATGTAATCGCAAATTTTACGGCGTCTTACAAGGAAATGTACCCAACTCTCCGACTCCGATTTGATTCATTTTGATATATGTTATAGAGTAGTCTAAAATAGCAGACACGTATTTTTTTTAGCTGCCCAAATTCAACCGGTTAGGGGAAATTGTCCTTCAAAGAACTGAAAATTGACTAAACCCTCTAACTTCTGTACCTAGAGAGATGTGTTCAAGCAAATTGATAATTAATTACTGGTTTCACTATATGTTGGAGAACATGAAAAAAGAATGGACACGTGTTTTGTCATATCACCAAAAAACAAAACACTTTATTTATAAAATATGAGTGAGTTTTTTTTTTATATAAAGTAAGAGTTACTCTATAACATATATCAAAATAAATCAAATCAGAGTCGGACAGTTGGGTACCCTTCCTTGTTAGTATAGGCACTTATTAATATATTCATCCATAAATTATTAAATAAATCTAACTATTTTTATCCATATAAAATAATTCAGCACGCATGGTATTTCTATATTGTTGTTTGTTGACACTTAACATCGTGATGTGAAAACTGTCACTAGTAATAACTACGCTATACATTGCTGCTTACAAAATAATTAAAAAATTAATTACGCTATGGCAGTTAACGCTAAATTAATCATTGTTATAAATATCAGATTATAGCACTAAAGTCTCCGTCTGGCTATAATTTGCAGTTATATCAAATATACACGCTGTAGATTACATACCTATACTACGATTTCTAATTCAAGACCAAAAAACTACCACAAGGTTGCCACTACAATAAAATGTTTTTACAATAGTAAAATCCTTTTCCTTTTTTTAAACACACTAAGATAATTTATTAATTGGTAACTTTAACTCTATTTTAACAAAATAATTAGATATATAATTATTACAATAAATACGAGAGGAGATAATAAAAACTTAAACATCGGTCATTTTTGGTACAAAATCTGGTATTGTACTTGTAACACTTGAGGCATTCAAAACATTTGATGCAATAATTTACAAGGTAAGAAACAAACTCAGATGTCATTTAAATTTTGTCAATTTTGACAGTGACGTATCTGTCGTAGTTTTTTTGGTCTTGAATTAGAAATCCGAGTTTAGGGTGGTGAATTCGTGAATGTCCCGGGCCGCAGGTTTTTTTGCCATAAATATGCAATCTGGTGCTTTACGAATTACCGCCCGTGGTTTGTCCAAAAGTTTTAGAAATGATTATTTGCTGAAATACTTAACACACAATTAGGTCTTAAGAATATTATTGTTACAGAACCAGTATTCGGTCGACATAAAAGTCAACATGCTAATCAATATTATACCTAAAATACACAAATTAAATACTCTAATGATACAAAATGTCAATCTGAATAAAATTGCGAAACAAAATAATTTATAACTATATACAGAATTAAAAATAACATGTCCACATTATCAAATTACCTCATATCCATAATTTTAATAAGTTAGCCATTTAGGGCAGATGTTTGTGTGATGAGTTCGAATATTTGTGCTTGGGTCACGGACGTTTATAGATATTTATCGATATAAGTATGTTTATCGTCGTCTAGTGTCCATAACACAAGCCTACTAGATCTTACTGTGGGACTAGATTGATTTGTGTGAGGCTGTCCGATATAAATAAATATAATAAAATAGCCATGTCTAGTTTGAAGAAATAACATTAATATAGCAAGCAAATTTAAATGTCCGAAAAACAATAATAGTAATAAAACAAATAAAATTAAAACTGTTTACTTATCCGCTAAAATTTAAAAAGTCATTAACACTGTAAAAACAATGAACCATTCAGTCAGCCTTGCCTTAAATAGTTTACCGTCCAATATTCTTATTTCATTAGGGAGAGCATTGAATAATAGTACATTACGTAACAAGGGTGGTAAACGAGTGTCTATTAGAAGCCCGAAGCCGAAGGCGAGGGCTTTAATGACACGAGTTTGGGATTCCTTTGCCACCAGAGTCACGTACGACGTTTTTCATCACACTTTGGAGGAAATAAAACAAAAGTAGTAGTAGTCAATACCAAAATTACTTACCGCCCTAGGGCGTAATATACGACTTACCGCCCTAGGGCGTAATATACGATTTACCGCCCGTCTTCTAGTATATAAACCCTTGTTTACGAGCAAGTGTGATGAAAAATAACACACAATATGTATTATGTATTTAAATTTTACGTCTTGCCTTGGCAATGAAGTGAGCGGGAGTCCGTAGCGGGCAGAAAATTCCACTTACGACCTAAGGTGACGTAAACGTTTATTGACACCATTTAGAAATACACAACACATTTCTTTCAACCGGGCTACCCTTGTACAAAATGTTTCGGCGTTGGACCAAGAAATGCTTACCAACTGATGGCGATGTTCTGTTGTGTTATGATTTCTCATAAAATAATCCCTCTCCATAGAAACTGATTTTCAATACACTCTTATAATTAAAACCATAAATACAAAGATCAAACCATTAATACAAAGATCAAAGCTTAAAGAAAAATTGAAAAAGGAGCTACCTGGTGGAAGGGACCGGGAATCGAACCCGGTACCTCTGGATTACCGGTCCAGCGCGTTAGCCACTTCGCTACCCTCGCTCCTATAATTGTATAATAATACAGATATGTACAGTCACCATCAATTATATCGCAGCATATAAGGCGTTCATAAATATCTGAACACGACTCTTATTGACTGGGCGTTACAGTACATGTTCAGATATTTATGAACGCCTTATATGCTGCGATATATCTGATGGCGACTGTACATAGAAAACATCCACGACCCAGGAACAAATATTCGCGTTCATCACACAAATATTTGTCCTTGCCGGGATTCGAACCCCCTGTTGGGAATTGTAATTGTAAAGTATCTAGTGGCTCTGTGAGTTGTATTGTTTCAAATCGCGAGATTGTTTTAAAAAGGCTGATATAAAAAAACCGTTGTCAACCCCCCCGTATCTTCCCCATTTTGAAAAAAAAAACGAAAAACTGTATAGTTAAACAAATTCTACATACTTATTGAACCTACTCATAAAATTCCATGAGAATTGATTGAGAAATGCGACATCTACGCAAGAACAGCTAGAAATGCGGACATCCGAACAACCGGACACAAGATTTTTTTTGCTCGCTTCGCTCGCTCGATTAATAAACATTTCTGAGGCCACTTGATTTCATTAGTTTCCTCTATCGCCAAAATGACACGTCAGAATTCAAAATGGCGACCTTTGATCAGCTGATTATGACATTCGGCCTTATGTATTGATGTTTGGTGATTTCGTCCGTAAGGCCATCCAATCAGTAAGATTATAATTTTATAGATTCCACTCATTAAACTATTGACTTTTAAACATAATATGTTAAATAGAAGGCTGAGTATTTAATTATGTTATTTACGCGTGCATGGTGAGGTGTCCGCCATATTTTATTATTTAGTGAGTTTCCTTTGAATGAAATGTTAAATTAGGCATAAAATCATTCTTTTTTATTTAACGCAAGACAAAAATATTTTTTTTTCTTTAATAAGGATCAGTAGGGCACAACTGTACGCTATGCAAAAAAGATACAAGTTGTAAATTTTTAAATAAAAAAATATACTAACTAGTAATATAACAAAATGCTTCCTAAAAATACTGCCACATATTTTAGTTTAGTTAAAAATGACACGACGTACAAGTGGTACTTAGTTTTTTAATTCCATATATTTATGAATGTGTGTTTTGTTTAATATACTTAATATAATTTACTTTCACTACCTACAGCCAAACACCGGATTATATCCGCTATATTGCTGGAAAGGTATAAAAAAGAACTTTCGATGTTATGACCAAAGTATGGAGGGAAGAAAAGAGAATCACTATATTTAAATATCCAAAAGTATCCAATGAAAGGCGATACAGCCCAACAGGGTGTTTTTCAACGGGATATTATTAAATGCACATATGTATAATTTTTCAGCACACTAGGTAACTCCACTAATTAACTGAATGCATACCAGAAAAACGAATGCTGTGCAAAAAAACAATTGATTAACTGAACATGTCCAACAAAAAAAAACTTAAACATCATACAAAACGAGATGACCTTTTTAACCGAATTCACACCATAAATATGGTTCGTACATCGGATATATTTGAAAGTTTCACCAAAAATACTGACTTGCACACTAATTATCCTCGCACTGCACACTAAGATCCAACTCGGCCGGGTTAGGTTAGTTTTTTTTTATATCCAGTAAAACAGTTTTAAATAGTATATTTAATTCGCATAATTTAGTGTGCATAATTTGTGTGCATGTCAGTATTTTTGGTGGAACTTTCAAATATTTTGATCGAAAAAAGGGAATATACAGATATCGATTTAAATACATGCCTTTTTCAACCCACGCCATATTGCGGATCTTTAGTGGTACTAATTTATTTTACTGGCAACGACTTGGTAACCGATGTTGAAAGCCAGTGAATGTCACTGATGTAAACAAAGAGGAAACAGGACTTAATATTCCGCAAACAGGTAATTTTTGCATAATAAAGCCAAAACTATCCACAGTGATGAAAGTCAAGTGTTTTTAAATAGGATTCAGTATTTATTTCGCAAGAAGAACGAAAGATTGAGCTGGATTCCGGTAAACAATGTTTTGAATTTGGTTGATGACAAATCCTTGACAAATAGCTATTGACATTTAATAATGCAAAATAATGCTGGCGGTTTCTTCGCTCGCTCCTCAAAGAATCAGTTTGGCGATTCAGCGAGGAAATGCCGCCAGCATCTTCGGCACTATGCCGCAGGGGCCATTTTTAGATTTAGTTTAATTTTAGTGTGTTCTTGTTTAGTTTAATTTTTAGGTTTAGTTTTATTGTACTTTAATCTACTTATGTATACATCTCATATAAATAAATTTTTTTCTACAATAATGCAAATATATGACGTATGCACATTATTGCCATATGAAAGCTGTTTGTAGCGCCACTATCCCTGGGCCGGACCGACACTTGTTAAACGTACTTACGTTATCCCAAATCAAATTCATATTTATTTGTATTTAGAAGAAAAGTCAAGGTTTCTTTGCGGTTTCTTTGTAAATGATATTACAAATCCGAAGATTGATGTCATTTCTACACCCATGTTTTTAAGTCAATCACCACTTTTTTGTCATTTTTTAATGTCAACGATGAGCAAACCTTGCGTCACTCAATCCATATGTCAATCGGATTATGATAGGCGATTATAGGATTCCATTGCCATTAGATTGTCATCAATTTTGACAAGCGACAGATTTTGAGAAAGGTCGCCTTGGTGGTTGTTGAAATTTGTATGCTTATGTTTTGTTTAGAGAAGGTAAGGCATTATTTGTATAGACTTTACAGTTTTTATTTGGGGTATCAATAATTTGTTTGGAGACAATAAGTAATTTGCCATAACCGTGAAAATTTAAGTTCATGGTTGTCATGCGTATTATATGTTTTGTTAAATTATGTTATATTATGAGGATTCTGAAAACAATTTCAAAATTTCTGTAGGTATTCAAAAATATCATAGCGTACCTATGAAGTAAAATATAAAAAGAAATGTATTTTGTTCCTCGACATAATGAGCTAATTTTATTCATAAAACTACATTACGTTGTATAATTCAACATGAAACGGATTATATCGCGTACTTTATTATTTCTTTCCATAATTTATGCTTATTACCGGTGAATTCTTTAATAATCACCTCACTACTGGTTTAGGCGGACCCGGGTTCGAATCCAGGCGTTTAATTCTCACCTTGACATTACTTCTTCACAAGGTAAAGCCATCGAATAATTTATAAGATTAATTGTTGCCCGTTTATGGTATAAATAATAGTGTACACGGAAATTCACATACAAATGATATTCGCTGGTATTTTGTTTTGTTTGTTGTTTACTTATAATAATAATAATACTATAGTAATATATCATTTCAAATCTCAAATTATCAAGAGCGTCATTAATATTATTATGTTTTGAGGGTTCCGTACCGTACCCAAAGGGGTAAAAACGGGACCCTATTATTAAGCCCCCGCTGTCCGTCTGTCACCAGGCTGTATCTCATGAACGAAGATAGGTAGACGGCTGAAATTTTCACAGATGATGTATTTCTATTGCCACTATAACAAAAAATTCTAAAAACAGAATAAAATAAATATTTTAGTGGGGCTGCCATACAACAAATGTGATCGGTTGCGTTAACTTTGCACCACATTTGTATCAGGCGCCATACACCAGGTGCAAACTTAACCCGGCCAGTTAAGATGGGAAGCGTTTGTACGGAATCCTCGGTGCGCGAGTCAGACTCGCACTTGGCCGGTTTTTTATGTAATCATATGTTTGCCATACTTGGGTGTCAACAACTCGATTTTAAGAAGATCTATTATGATCTATACTGTTAAAAACTTTTAAAATTTTATTAATTAAAATTGGGCAAGTGCGAGTCCGACTCGCGCATGAAGGGTTCCGTACCTATATATAATCTATAACAAGTTTGTTGTATGGGAGCCCCCCTTAAATATTTATTTTATTTTATTTTTAGTATTTGTTGTTATAGCGGCAATAGAAATACATCATCTGTGAAAATTTCAACTGTCTAGCTATCACCGTTGTTGAGATACAGCCTGGTGACAGACAGACGGACGGACGGACGGACAGCGAAGTCTCAGTAATAGGGTCCCGTTTTTACCCTTTGGGTACGGAACCCTAAAAACCAATTTTCTATGGAGAGTGGTAATTATATCAGGAAATATCTTGAGCAGTGTGGCATTAGCCGTACAGGGCCATATTTTGGTAATATATTCTCGGTCGTCTCATCACGGCCAAATGGCTGGACGGATTTTAACCAATTTATTATAGTGATAGCTGGATATTTAAGAGGCCTTATTCCTTTTAAAATGCTAATTGTTTTAGACATTTTTCTCTATGATCAAACATGTTTCTTAACATTTTATTGATGTTACTACCTAGAACAGGGCTATTGAGATTTATTGGTATATATTTGAAACCTACAGTGTGAATTTTTCATTGATAATTTTTGTTTCAAAAACTACTCGAAATCGACAAAATTCAAGCGCAAAATTAGTTTTTTTCAACTTATTATCGACTGCACGCAATGAAAGCATGAAATAGCTATGTAACTACCTAGAACTCCGGGAAAAGTATTATTCACTTCAAAAAGTTGGTTGAAATTATCAATATATTTGTCATAATATAAAAAAAAATACATTTTAAAAGGAATAAGGCCTCTTAAAGATGGTTATTATAGGATACTACCCTGACTTCAAACCTTCAAGAAAAGGCCGTACTCCCACCTAAAAGGCCGGCAACGCATTTGTGACTATGGTGTTGCAGGTGTCTATTTGCGACGGTGATCGCTTTCCATCAGGCGATCCGTTTGCTCGTTTGCCCCTATGACATAAAAAATGACCTCTAATAAAAAAAACGCGGACGAAGTTGCACGGCTTCTTGCTTGACTATCTCTATTGAAAACTATATCTATTGAATATATTTTAAAAGCTATAAAATAAAACTGCGCGCCGCTTTATATGTCACATTCTCACATTAAAATGTTTATTTAGAAAAAGTCGAAATTGATGCTCAAATATTATACCTAGATGATAGAATATAGCCACATAATGTGCTGAATATATTTGAATGAGACATAAAAAACTAGACGGATCCATGAGTCACGTTGTATAAAACGCGTGTAAATGTATCAAATGATAACCTACCTCGGTCAAATACTGGTAAAATCTACTGGTGACCAGTGACGTGTTTAACCCTAGGCCCACAGACCCGGGCCTAGGGGCCCAGCCAGTCTAGGGGCCCTAGTCCCAGAAGTAGGACTAGCACCATTACTTATGTTCTCCTTATTTATCACTTAAATTACAATTACCTCATAAATATTGACACAAAGGTAAATTATGAGAGAAAATTTAATGTGATCTACTACAATCTAAGCAGGACTCGAACTTGCGACCCCTACGTTTCCGGCGTAGTGCTCTCCCAACTGAGCTATTAGATCATTACGTCAATCACACCAAATATTTGATTCGACAATTCTATGCTGTCGAAAATAAGTTGAAAAATAGTACATAACTGCAGACGCCGGGAAATAAGAACTTGCCGGCTGAGTAGGTATAGACGGCCGACCGTAGGGAGGGCAAGCCCTTTTCACGGCTAAGGCATTTATAGTGCTTTTCTCAAACATATGCAATGAAATAAAAAAATACACCACTCAAAAAAACATAATTCAGCTGTTTAGCCAGATCATGAACGCAGACGCCATGTTTAAAAAAAAATGTTAATTTCGAGTGGTTTTTGAAACATAAATTATCAATGAAAAATTCAAACTGTAGGTTCCAAATATACAAAAAATAAATTGCTACCATAGCCCTGTTCTAAGTAGTAACATTAATAAAATGTTAAGAAACATGTTTGACCGAGAAAAATGTCTAAAACAATCAGCATTTTTGAACGGATAAGGAGCCTTAAGACATAGAATATCGTCACGATAACAGGTAGTATAGGGGGCCTTTGATGGTTACATTTATCACGCAATGAATAAGTGACAAAGCATCCGTCACGTTTTGACAAAATACGAGTGTGAGTGACAGATGCTTTGTCACTTTGTCACGTGATAAACGCAACCGTCATAGGCCCCAACTGCACAATAATAAAGTAATCTCTACATATATTATAATCACAGTATATACAATAGATTTTTATTCCACACCAGCCTGCCTTGACCGTTCTCAAAACGGTAGCCCGCGGGTCCCGCAGCCATCTTAAATGACATCATAGACACATCCTTTTATGTACATTACTATGTAATTACGGCACTTACGTTATACATATTAAGTTAATTTAATCCGACATCCATACTAATATTATAAATGCGAAAGTGTGTCTGTCTGTCTGTTACCTCTTCACGCTCAAACCGCTGAATCGATTTTGATGAAATTTGGCATGGAGATAGTTTAAGATCCGAGGAAGGACATAGGATAGTTTTCATCCTGGAAATTATCCCTAAAAAGATTGAAAAGTGAGTAAGTAATTCATGATGACATTGATGACCCTGTAGGAAATGTAATGATTAGACCAAAAGCACAATTGCTCTTATTTGCTTAGGCGCTTTTAATAATCCCTTTTATTAATTAAGGTGATTAGGTGGATATCTATCGTGTAGTACGAGGTTGCTTCCATACTTCCAAGTTCCACGCGGACGTAGTCGCGGGCAAAAGCTAGTTAGTATATAATGTTGTATGGTGAAATCATCATCAGGGAGATCAATCCAAATGGGTCAATATGGAGAAGTCAAAAACTATGAGAGACAGCGAAATGTTTTCTTAGTAACCATGGTGTCGATTTTAAATTGAATAAAAAACTGCATTAATTTTTAACTCCGTTAAACTACCCAACTATATTTAGTCCAGTCCACACAACTAGGGTCCAATTTAATACGAAAATTACGCGTTATATTATGATAATTTATTACGAATAAACTCTAAGGTGTAACATAATTAAACAAACTTAATAAAAATGTATAAAATCACTGATAGAATATGGATTTTGATAAAAATATATGAGTTTTGTTTTGGACCATAGTTGGATGATTGGACTGTTTTACGGTTCTTCATTCTTAAGGCTTTACACATTTTGATAAAAATCGGTATGGAGGTAGCCGACACCCTTTTATCTGATAAGCCTTGGGGCTCAGCTAGTCCATAAATAACTCAGCTAGTCCACTAATATTATAAATGCGATAGTGTCTGTCTGTCTGTCTGTCTGTCTGTCTGTTACCTCTTCACGCTTAAACCGCTGAACCGACTTAGATGAAATTTGGTATATAGATAGTGTCAGTCCCGGGGAAGGACATAGGATACTTTTCATCCCGAATAAATTTAGTGTTCCCGTGGGATGAGCGGGTAACACCGCGGGGCACAGCTAGTATTATATAAGTTTGAAGTAGCATTGCTGCCCGGACATTGGTACATCGGGACAACTCATTCCCATGTACCTAATGTAAACATGTAAATGATACGACGCTTGTACAAGCATTGGTAATGTTTGGCACGGTCATAAAGATTTTAACGTGAACCAAGTACCGTTAGACGAACAGTTTTTAGTTTCCTTACAACTTAAGTACCAAGCATTTTCTATGAGAGGGGTGGGGTCATGATTTCAGGAAAGAAAATACAGTGATGCACGATCGTCATTTGTTTTGTATGGGCGCGCGGCGTCATGCCAGCCTGGCGCCATCAGTTTGCCATAATTTCCTTTCATTGACAGAAACAGCGGAATTTTATCACGCGATAAGTGACAAAGCATCCGTCACGTTTGACAAAATGCGAGTGAGTGACTTATTTTTCGCTTTGTCACTTATTTATCTCGTGAGAAACGCAATCGTAGCCCCCCATGTTTTTGTTTTCTTGCTACTTACTAACCATTCTCTATGAGAGGTCATGATTTCATGGAAAAATCTTAATAGCGTGTTGCAGGATCGTCTTTTGTTTTGATAGACGCACGGCGCCATGCCATTGGCGCCATCTCTTGGCCTTATTTTCTTTTTGTCCTCCCATCACGCCAAAACGGCTGGACAAATTTTAACCAATTTTGGTACAGGGATAGGTGGACATCCAAAGATGGTTACAGTATTTACCCGACTGCGGAATAATAAAAAAAAACGCGTACACCCAGGCCAAAAGTATGGAAACAAAGTTTATTCTTTGAATATTTAAAGTTTCCAATAATTATTCCTTGTGTAAATGTTAGTAACCGCTAGGCCAAAAGATAAAAAAATAGAATATCCACTATTAAAACATTTGCATATTGTAAAAATATATAAGCTTGTTTCCATACTTACTACATAGTATTTTGTAATATTTATATATTTATTAGTACAGATAAAACATGGAACTACCATTTTATCTGCCGACGTTCCATCGCGATGTCCTTTGGTTTACAAGTTTGCGACATGTCGTGACCTAAAGTTACAAAATACAAAATGGCTGCCACTAAATACCAAAGGGAACCCGGTAGCGGACGGGTGGCTATTTCATAAAAGCTACATGTATATGCTGAGACCTATTCACCTATTTCGATGAGTGATTGCGACAACCACAATTGTCCGGGCGAGCGAAGCGACAGTTTCAGCTTGGGCAAAAGTTCTGTCGTCACCCAGAGCTAGAACATCCTCTTTCCATTAATTTGCCAATTTCCAATTTCGTGAAGATTGGTTAACTTTGGGTGGGGGGGGGGGGTAATATATCCTTTTAAGGTGGCTAGTCCATAAAAAATCAGCGTCACCATCGCACGGACGTTTATAAAACATTCCAATTATAAACAACATATTTTTGCGATTATTTTTATTTTGGTATACATTAGATACTATTTTGAATCAACTTCCTGTACTTTCATTTGATATCAAGTTTGCGAATCTGAATAAATTAAAAGTGTTAAAACCCTCAAACTCAACGTTCCTTAAACCATCGCGTGTAAAGTTCACGTTTATTTTAACGGAGACAATACATCAAGTTAACGAGCCAACAGACAGACATACATACATAATTACCTGACTATATCCTGTTTTAATTGGACGAGGACCAAAACGGGATCGAACGCGGATGTTCGACGAGATAAATGGTAAAAATAAAACTTGCACCTGACTATGTCTTGGCTCTTTTAAAACAGAACCAGAGATATTCGAATATTTTATTAATCGAATACTTTTTAAATAAATAATTATTCGCGGATGATTCATCCGCAAACGATTTATTCGGTATTTATTCATAATCCTAATTTATTCCAATATTCGTGGCAATCAATACGACTGATCGAAGAAATAATCATTTAATAATGTCCTAATTACATTCGTAATCGCGAAATTGATTATTCTTATTCGTCTTTGAGATGCATGTTGTCTATCTCGTCATTTATACTATCGTTCAATTATAAATATGTTTAGTTCATAGTCATTACAGCTGTAATATATTTTAAATAAAAAAAATATTATTATTTATTTATTTTATTTATAGTCGGTGTAAACAAGGATTTGTCATCAACCAAATTCAAAACATTGTTCAGAATCAGAATCAGAATCAGAAATAATTTATTTGTTAAACATAGGTACAGGTTATGAGGTGACATGTTTTTAGTATAAAGATCAACTATGTTTGACCTACAAATGCAGGTGTACAAATATTTTCGCCTGCAAACTTGACAAGCATCATATATTAAATTCACATAAATTAATTTAAATTAAATGTCATATGTTGAAATTAAATGCATAAAAATAATGGTAATAACAATAATTAAGAAAAAAATAAAAAAAAAGCACGCTAAATGTCCAAATTACAAATTGCATACCTAGTAGAATGTCGACCATATATATATTATACAGATATGTTAACATCATTTAGAAAATCGCCAATACTATATTTAACACTTTTCTAACATATGGATAATAAATATTTAAATTTGCTTAATGTCACATTTTGCCAATCTATCGGTAGTTTATTCATAATTTTTGGACCCATTACTAAAATGTTTTTTTTTCATCAGGGCTGTTTTTGCCATCGGGACATATACCTCAGCTTTTCTCAGCCGGAGATTTGATTTTTGAGATGGCTTTTTCATTTGAAACAAATTAGGATTAGTTTTTACATACATACAACATTCGTAAATATACTCGTACATGCATGGAAAAGTTAACAAATTTAGTGATCTGAAATATGGCTCGCAGCTTTGTGAGGGATTTAGACCAGTAATGGCTCTAATGCATCGCTTTTGGGCTCTAAATATCATATCACGGTAAGTGCGATTTCCCCAAAACACAATACCATAGCGTAATGTTGCTGCGACAAAACTATGATATGCTGTGAGCACTGCCTTTCGGTCACAAATTTTCGCCAATTTAAAGAGAGCATATGAGAAACGATATAGTTTTCTACACACATCCATGGAGTGTGTCCGTGATTGTGTGTTGTTTACCGGAATGCTGCTCAATCCTTCGTTCTTCTTGCGAAATTGATACTAAATCCTATTGAAAAAAAATTTACTTTCATAACTGTGGATAGTTTTGGCTTTATTATCCAAAAGTTACTTAAAATTTTCGAAATATTTACCTATTCCGGTTTTCAAATATTGACTTTCAACGTCAATTACCAAAATTTTTTGTTGCCATTAAAATAAATTAGTACCACTGAAAATCCGCAATATGGCGTGGGTTGAAAAAGACCCTGTTGGGGGGGTTGGTGGGGTATATAATAATGAAATATAATTAAATGTAAAGGGCACTTTTACATGCCTGAGTCTACTGGCATTTCACAAGAGGAGACCACTCTTGAGAAGAAACGCCGAAAGAAACTGAACAGTCAGTCATTTTATCGGAATGGATAAGTACTTAACTATTACAATACAGAACCTAACTTAATTTGGGCCTATCTTAAGAATAGGCGTAATCGTAAAATTAAGTCGTATACGTAGTCCTTGAAGAAAACATATTAAAAGTATATTTAAAGTTATAAATAAGGAAAAGTGTAAGAATATGGCGGTTTATTACAACTATGTCCCTTAAATTTGTCAGGTACAATCTAACACGAATGAAGGAGTCAGTTACTTGGTTTCTGGCTCAGGTCAAGCATTGTTGCCTGACAGATAGTCCGCTACTGTATAATATGCCTTGGACATTAGAAAAATAACGAATAGACTTCATTTATACAAGGGCTTGTGCACAAATCACGTGAGGTTTTTTCGGCTACTTTTTGACCCCCCTCCCCCCCTGGTGATATTTGGTGAGGTTCTTTGCTAACCCCCCCTCCCCCTCAACTACCTCACGTGTATTTTTTTTCCGCCAAATTTAACAAGTGAAGATTTTTTTTCCGAAACCGGGAAAAAACATAGTTTTTTTTTTGTTTGTTCACTGTAGAAAAATACAAGTGTGGTCTCCTTATACCCTTCCCTCCCCCAACATGATATATCGTGATTTTTTCGTGACCCCCTTCCCCCTATTGAACCTCACGTGATTTGTGCACAAGCCCCTAGAGCGAGAGATCCTTTACGGCCCTTCCTAGTAAAGCAAGTCAGAGATATCTGACCAGGTAATAATCCTTAGTTTTTCTTCGTGAGACTCTTTGTCTATTGTCCATTGTTTTTCTATTTACACTTTTTTCATCGTTCTCTATTAACATATAATTGTCGTGTTTATTTCCGGTTTTTTTGCGGGTTCTGTAGGTAAAAAATGGTTTACGTGACTTGGAATTTATGGTAAATTCAGTTATGTACCAGATCTTAATAAAATTATAATGTAACCTGTTAAGCATTTTTTTGCTTCTCCGTAGCGGGGTAAAATGTAATCTAGGTAACTACACGTATGTCCAGCTACCCGCGTACGTAGTTACATAGGTAAATAAACTGATTCCAACCATTGAACCGTATAAAACTCAAATACACGTAACGATTTTATATTTTATTTTATCGAATTTAAACTAGTTTCTAAGAATATTCATTATATAAATTATTATTTGTGTTTTTTTATTTATTTATCTCGCAATTTTGTATTATAACAAATGAACAGAATAGCACGTTTACATAACAAATTTTCGCATGCCTATACGGGCTGAACATATCATATACCATATACCTTATGTTCAAGTGAATAAACGTTTCATTTATTAAGTCGACTTTTGAATAATTTTACATTAACGCCAAGCATTCACTTGAAACTTTTGCACTTGAGATTTTTTCCGTTGACATTGAGAAACTGATCCTAATAGTTTAAGTCAATGTAAGAACATGAAACGGATCTACAACAAGATGATACTTGAGTTCACACGGCTTTCAAAGAATTATTAAGTACCTATAATTAGTAATAATAGGTTATAAGGAAACTGAATAATTGAATTAGCAGAAAAATCGCATTTTAGTTCAAGCAAAAACTGAAAAAAGACATATTTTGGTGAAGAGTTTATATTTTTGTGATTTTACCCTTTGGGTATGGAACCATATAAAGTACAGTCGGATATAAAAGCTTGTCATAAAAATTTAATTGTTGACTTAAAAATTATTTGACAAATTCGAATCGTGACCGAGTCTCCAAATTCTCCGACATTTCCATTAAACTTGACCTTTCCAAAAACGATTTATATCGTATTTTAAACATCGAAACGTAAATCAATCGGCTATCACACATCACATATTATAATCAACATTGAAATCATTAATTTAAAATGCCGTTTTAACCATCGCCGCCATGTTGAATGCCGACGGCGAGGTATATTTCCAAGGAAACTTAAGACTCCATATCCGTTCAAAAATACTGATTGTTTTAGACATTTTTTTCTATGATCAAACATGTTTCTTAACATATAATCAATGTTACTACATATAACAGGGCTATTGCGATTTATTGGTATATATTTGAAACCTACAGTTTGAATTTTTCATTGATAATTTCTGTTTCAAAAACTACTCGAAATTGACATAATTTACGCAGAAAACTGGTTCAACTTATTTTCGACTGCACGCAATGAACGCATGAAATAGCTATATAGGATATAGCTAATTATTTAAGCACGTATGACGCAGAGGGCGCTCCAGTAGCGCAGAATTATGGAATCAAACATTTGGTGTGATTGACATAACGATGTGATAGCTCAGTTGGGAGAGCACTGCGCCGCAAACGCAGGGTCGCAGGTTCGAGTCCTGCTAACTTTGCAGTGGATCACATTACATTTTTCTTTCATAACTGTCCTTTGTGTCAATATTTATACCGATATTTTTATCGTAGAGAAATGTAGGTACTATAGACATTGCAAAATAGACAAAGCCACAGCAACCCAGTTGTATCTTAAGACTTAAAAAGGCCTATCGACCTAACCTTTGTAGCACATGACTTTTATCTCGAATTGGCCATATGTCTGAACGTCTGATTTATCCATACATTTGTGTTGTTTATGTCTTTGTTCGGTTTAAACTTTGCTCTTTGTGAAACAAGGAGCGATGAGATATTGATGGCTCTGAGTCTATAACTATCTATAGGCTATCCTTACGGGTGTGTAGTGATATAACAACGCTTCATATAATTTCACTAGATATAACAACAATTGATATAATGTTCCATTTGATATAACAATAATAAGTATAATTTCAATTAGTATAAAAGACAACTGCTATCTCAATCATACCTCAAACATACCTACAACTGAACAACAAAGTCGCCGCCAAAGTTTATGTAAATATATATCCGAATTTCCGAGCCCTGATGCACTTCGGAGGACAATTTTTCACCGACTTCAATAAAGGAGGTCGGATACCGTTATTTGACTACATACAAAATACCGTTTTTCAATTTCCGTTTTTCGCTTATTATTACACATTCATATGATAGTGGGATAATTTCAAAGATATCTATTAACGAGATTCTATTTAATAACATTCGAAAACAAACGCGAAATTAGAAAGATATTTCAATTTTAAACTTTTGAACGCTTTCCCTCCCATGTCAAAATGTTGCTTATACGCCAATAGTTGAAAAAAGAAAGAGCCAATAAAATACCTTATCTGTCAGCAGGAAAATTGCTTTGACAGCGTCCGTCATTACCCATTTAGTGGTCGTTGGCGTGGTAGGCACGACAGCACACGACCACTTAGTGGCTCTTGGCGTTCAAAGGGTTAACGAATAACGGTATCAATCTCTGCTAGTAAGTACAGTACGTGGTGATCTTAGAAGAACATTCGGGTTCTGAAAACTGAGAGGTTCCTATCTGGATCGCGTATTAGCGACCGAGACAGGTATAACACTCGAATGTTCTTCTAAGATCTCAAGTACTGCAGATTGATATTAAGATACGAGCCTAGTTTTAAATAAGCCTGACTAGAAATATATGAGGATTGTCAAGAGGGCACTATTTATAAGATTTATATGGCAACAATTTTGCAACCAATCGCAACCCAGTATAATGAAATTAGTTTAAATTCCTGTCAGTTCCACTATGTTAACCTCGTAATATCATTTAATGGAATGCACTCTTTTCCTGACGGTTTTTCGTGTAGTAAACACATGTATTTTATAATCTTACGTTCACGACAATGAATGGTTTTCGGCATTTTCTTTGGTTAAATTTTAAATGACAAATGTATTTTAAAAGAAACAACCACGAATGACATTGACATTGTTGACAAACCATCATAAAATCATGCCAGTGTAACAAATTAGTTCCAGTGAAATTCCGCAATATGGCGCATCCTCATATATATCTAGTCAGGCTTTACGTATTTGTTGCTTTTTGACTTTTGGTTAGTTAACACAAGATATGTCAAAATATAACAATAGGGAGTATTTGTATAGAGTTTTGACATTGTCTGTTGTTTACCGAGAATCGAACCGTTGCTCAAACGCAACAACACCCATCACTCATCGACTGTTGCGTACGCGCACCGTACAATCGCGCACAAAAGCGTATATCTAAAAAAACTATACAGTGTGTATATTTGATATAACCGCAAAGCTAAGCACTAGGCTACCACCGCAAGCGGTGGTAGCCTAGTGGTTAGGGCATGCGAATTTCAATCCGGAGGTCGCGCGTTCGAACCCGGCCCGTACCAATGAGTTTTTCGGAACTTATGTACGGAATGTCATTTGATATTTACCACTCGCTTTCGGTGAAGGAAAACATCGTGAGGAAACCACCTAAGCCCAATAAGGCCTAGTTTCCCCTCTGGGTTGGAAGGTCAGATGGCAGTCGCTTTCGTAAAAACTAGTGCCTACGCCACATCTTGGGATTTAGGTAGCCGACCCCGATTGAGAATTCATTCTCAAAAAATGGGACAAAGGCTAGGAGGATGATGATGCCATAGCGTAATAAAATTTTGAAATATTTCTGAGCAGCAATATATGGCGTAGTTATTACCAGATTTACTAGTGACAGTTGTGATATCACGATGTTAAGTGTCAACAAACAACAACAAATAAATACATTGCGTGCTGAATTATTTAATATGGAAAAAGAAGTTGGATTTTTTTAATTATTTACGTCAAAAGTCAAAAAGTCAAAAGTATTTTATTCAAAGTAAATTCCAAATGAATATTTTTTGTGTCAATTTTACATCAAATAACTTAACTATAGACAATATATTAAAAATAAATAAAAAAATAAAATAAATATTAAGGGACAATCATACACAAATCGACCTAGTCCCAAACTAAGCAAAGCTTGTACTATGGGTACTAGACGACGATATACATAATATATAATTACATATATAGATAACATCCATGACCCAAGAACAAATATTTGCACAAATATTTGCCCCGGCCGGGATTCGAACCCGGGACCGCCGACTCAGTAGGCAGATGTCTACAAACCGAGCCAAACGCGTCGTCATACTCCCTAACTTAACTTTACAAAATGGAAATGCCTTGTTGGGCTGCAGTTGAGGCGTCCGACCATAAGTCTTTGTCTGCTACGTATTCCTCTAGTGTATAATAGGCTTTTATTTGCAAAGTTTGCTTTATCACTAATTTAAATTTATTTTCCGACAGACAAATAATATGGTCGGTAAAGAAACTTAACCTAAGAAATAAAATTAATAAACAATGAATATTGGACAAACTCACACAAATCAATCTACTTGCACTTCAGTGTATTGCGTAAATGGCTTCTTAATTATCCTTTGTAAACCTTAATAATAAATGTGGTATCACCACGTAAATAAATAGGATCAACATTGATGTCGTTCAATACTTAGAATAGGTTATTTCCAAAATATCAATACCTAATAAGTAAAATTCAAAGTATGTTGTCGGTGACTGTACTCCAACAACAAGCGTGTGTCATCGGTGACCTCTTATCGATAATGGCCGACGCAACGACGCGACCTTTGCATCCATTTCTCTTCGTCGCCGACAGTGGGTGTTTAAAGTGACATTTTGCGCCCTAGGGCGAAAAATGTTGCAAAAACGACGCCCGAGGCTAAATTTGCAAATCGATATTTATAACAATGAAGACATGATGACCGGAGAGTGAGAAACGTTATAAATAAATAAATAGATGAGTGAGAAACGTTATATTTTATCGACGACGCGGTTGGTGCCGTTTGTAGTGCGCCTGCCTACTGAACTGGCGGTCCTGGGTTCAAATCCAGGCCAGGGCAAATATTTGTATGATGAACTCGAATATTTTTGCGTTCAATATTCCCATTTTTAATTTCTACCCTTTCATTTCGGACTGTATATAGGCAATGTAATGTCGTCATAACCTGCATTATAACAGGCTACGAAGTATCTCGTTTCGGGCGGAACAACTCTGTCTTTTTTAGTGCTGTATTTTTTATTTCATTCTATATGTTTGGGGAAAGCACTATACCTACATGCCTAATTGCCTAACCCGTGAAGAGGGCTTGCCGGCTTCATAACACTATCTGTTCGGCCGTCTATACCTACTTACCCGCCAAGACCTTCTTTCCCGTAATGTACTATTAATAGGTATTCGCTTACTATTTTTTTAGTACCAATAGGCGGCCTTATCAACCAAAGCGATCGCATTACCTTTCGTCATGTAACAAGGCTATTATAAATTCAATTTGTCTTTGTACTGACGATTATTAATACGACGGCCCGACAGACAGTAATGGTTGTGATTTATGATGGACGTCAATTGACTGGGTTTTGTAACGTGTACTCATCCCAATTATCATAATAATCATAATGATAACATTCCAGGGGAATTCAATTTGTACGCAAGTCAAGAAAACAAGATAACATTAGTAAGGTTAAAAGGCTTTGTTATTTAGAATACGTCCTTGTACGGCCTTCCTTTTTTCTTTATCTTAGTCGGCTATAATAATCTTTGGGATAGCTATATCCATGTACCAAAATTGATTAAAATCCGACCAGCCGTTACGGTGTAAGCGGACAAATATTATTTTAGGTTTGCGTACCCAAAGGAAAAAAAACGGGACCATTACTAAGACTACGCTGTCCGTCTATCTGCCTGTCCGCCTGTCACCAGGCTGTATCTCATAAACCGTGAAAGCTAGACAGTTGAAATTTTCACAGATGATGTATTTATGTTGCCGCTATAACAACAAATACTAAAACGGATTAAAATAAATATTTAAGTGGGGCTCCCATCTATACAACAAACGTGATCGGTTGCTTGGTGTCATATTTACATATCGAAATAAAGTGAAGAAATTAATAAAAAGTAGATCAATTTGATTGACAAGGGGCTAAAATAAGCCATTTATGACACGAAGTGATTATTTGGACGAGCGAACGAAGTGAGCTTCGCGAAACTGAAATGACGTACTTTATGAGCAGAAGTGAAAAATTAATTCAATAAATATTAGTTTGTAGCCCGAGCCAGGATATCCTTTCCTACATTCAAATATAAGTATAAGTATTTATGATCTTGATCTCTCAATTTATATCGAGCAGGCTCTAGCAATTACTTTTCTATTGTTACAGAAACAATACTGCAACACCAGAACCGAGATCTGTTGCCGCATAGAGATCTCTACCCTCGCCGGTGCCAGCGACCTCCAGGGCTCCCTGGGAGTCGGCTCAGGAACCTTCAGCGGCAGCGCCAACTCCAACCGCCAGGGTGGTGGCCTCTTCGTCTCCTCAGGCCAAGCAGCTGGCTCCGGCAGCAACAGCTTCGGAGCAGGATCCAGCCAATCAGGACAAAGCGGTTTCGGTGCCAGCCAATCAGGGCAAAATGCATTCGGCGGTAGCCAATCAGGACAAAGTGGATTCGGAAGTTCCAGCTCCAGAGGCTCTGGTACATTCAACGCTGGTGCCAGCAGTACCTTCGGACAGGCCGGTTTTGGATCAGGATCTTCAAGCTTCAATGCTAACGCTAACCGTGGCTCGAGCTCGTTTGGACAAGGAAGCCAAGGCAGCCAAGGCTTTGGTGCTCAGGGATCTGGTGCTTTTGGCTCTGGGTCAGTGAACAAGGCAGTCGAATCGAGCTCTTCGACATTCGAGTCTTCGTCACGTGGAACTGGATTCGGTTCCAGTTCAGGCAGCAAATTCGGCGCTGGAGTCGGTTTTGGAGTTGGATCTACTATCGCCCCGACCACCGCTGGACGTTTTGGAGGAAACGAGGTTGTTTACAAGCAGACCAGCCAGTCTAACTTCGTGGAGACTGACTCCTTCTCAGCTGGAAGCGAGAACAACGGCATCTTCAGACCTGGCGCGAGCGGCAGCGGTCTCAAGCCTGGCATTCCTTACCTTCCTCCTGACAACACCAACGTTCCTACCAACGTCGTGTCTTCCACCGCCTTCCCATCTACCTTCGTGACCACTCCTCGTCCATTCACCACGGCTAGACCTACCTACCTTCCTCCCCCGCCTCCTCCGCCTCCGTCCACCGCTGCTCCAGGATATTTGCCGCCCGTTGGAGAGCAGACCATCAACACTGAGACCAGGCTGCCGGGACCTCCGACCTACATTGATGGACAACTGATCTTGGATGAGACCAGACAGCCCCCCAGAAGGCCGACACCACCACCCCAGCCTGCACCACCCAGTAAGTACAATACCGTGTTTAGAGAAGATTTTTTTAAATATTTACGTCAAAGCTACTTCTCCTAGTCTTTTTTAGTCCACATGATTTTTTCCGGACAAAAATCCTGTCATATTTTTGTACCCTTATCAACCTTCATACGTAATATCTTAAAGTGCTGTGAATTTAGACTATTTTAAACTCATTAGAAGCCAACACAGCAAGTTTGTTTATGCTTAGAAAAAGATCTGATAGAAATGCATGTGTGAACCATCTGAAAAGTGTTTCTGATAACCCAACTCTCCACAGGTGAAGTGCCCTCCGGCTGCGCTGCCGCCCTCAAGTGTACCCCCATCGAGTTCTGCACGGCCGAGGGAGTGATCTCCAACACAACTGTGGCCCTCACCAGAGACCAGGAAGCCTACAGAGTCCCACTAACTGTAAGACTTTTTAGTACTTTATAGTTTCAGAGAATACTTGAAGTAATAAACGACAGGCCACGTTAGTCGCTTCAATCATATCGCTGCAAAACAGTAGTAAATTCAAAATTCTAATCTTTATTTTGTAACGGCCTCACTTTTACATGTTTGATTTTGTATCTTTCAATAATAATTACTGGGAATACTTTACCGGGAGATGTATATTGTCTCCGGTTGACTACAATTTTCTTAATAGATTCCATGACTTGCGTAACTGATGATCAAAGACAGAGTCACAGTGAATATGACGACGACCTAAACTCATTTGGGTCGGTCTGTTTAGTTACAACTAAAACTTAGTGTCCTGAACCTCCTACCTCTGAATTAAGATGGGCTGGTTTGGTGGTTGTAGATGGATGGACTGATCTAGATGATGCGCACATATTTACTGTACAATACAATACAATACAAAGTACTCTTTATTGCACACCTCATAAAACGTACAGGAGAAATACAACGCAATAAATTACAATTAGAGGTAAACAACAGGCGGTATTATCGCTAAAAATGCGATCTCTTCCAGACAACCTTTGAACTTTGACAATATTTACATACAGATCCTAATGTTTTGCTTCCTCAACAGGACTGCAAGGACCTCGAAACTGGACGCGTTGGAAAGTGCTGCCGTGACCCGTGGTACACGGACCCATGGCCTGCCACCCAGCTCGGTGAGTTCCATAAATATTAATGGAAATAACATCATGCAAGAGAAATGTCTACTTCTGCGGGCCTATGATGGTTGCTTATATCACGCCATTGATAAGTGACAAAGCACCCGTCACGTTTTGACTAAATGCCAGTGTGAGTGACAGATGCTTTGTCACTTATTTATCACGTGATAAACGCAGCCACCATAGGCCCCCTGGGCATTTTAGCCCTCACTACCCGTGCGTCAGTGGAAGTATAAACGGCTAATGGGATTATCTCCGTGCCAGTGATTGATTATGATCGCGGAGTGATTCATAATTGGTAGTCATTTTAGGATCCATAATGGCGTCATACTAAATATCTATATCTGTCTAGGCAAATGGGTTCCCGGCGTTTTCGGCGGAAACGACGGTAAATACGTATCCGACAGCCGCGGCGCCCCCAGCGTCAACCGGCCCGCGGTTACCGCTAGACCTGGATCTTTCGCCACGGGATCTACCCTGCTCAACAACTTCAGGTAAGTTGGAGCAAGGAGAGCTGGGAAACAATACAGCACAATATTTTAACACGTCTTTAGAAATAAACAAGATATGTACAACGAATAAGGGGAAGGATAAATAAAAACATTGAGATGCTTAGAATAATTACAAACGTGATATGTTTATTCAGATACCACATACCATTATTATATTACATAGTATAGTATAATATAATACTATATTATAGTTATTCAAAGAGAAAATGGGATAAATATGCACCCGAAATTGTCTGCAAACCAAAAAGGTGTGGAGTCCCACAGGGTAGTATACTAGGACCTCTGTTATTCCCCACTCCCAACACATTCCTGAAATAAATAGACAATTAAATCTGATTCAGTAGCAGTATTGTATGCCGTAGTATACCATATTAGATGACTACTTTTTTAACAGGAGCACAACGAAGCCCACGCCCTCTTTCGGCCCGAACCAAGTGACCCCTGGCTTCCCTTCCACCGTCTCCCAGTCTGCCTTCCAGAAAGGTCAATTTGAGGTCAGACAGCAGGGTCAAGCCGGGCAAGGTCAGTTCGGCATCGCTGCTCAAGGAGGTCAAGGACAGTTTGGCATTGCTGGACAGGCCGGCCAAGGATCTGCTGGTGAGTTATTAGATTATAAAATAACTAAAAATTAAGCGATAAATTGACCCAGTCCCAAACTAAGCAATGCTAGTTAGGTACACTACAAACTCCGGCAGCCGCGTCGTCAAATATATTATATTTGATGTACAACACGTGATATTAGTTTAAATATTTATGTTTCTGGTTGTAAACGTAACTTATAGGAGCCTAATTCGATTGACATGGCCTATTTTCATAGATATATGAATCATGCATCGTTGTTACATGAAAGAAGGAATAAACTACTTTTGTGGTCAAGATCTCTGGATCTCTTAGCTTCATGCTTACTAGGGCGTGGCCATGTTTTTACCTAAGCTAAATACTGTTTGCCGGCACATGTGTTCCTCCTTCGTACAACATAGGAGTCTTCAAACTAAACGTGAAGAAGCATCTCTCGGGCCAGCATGGCAGTGTCAACAGACAAGGCACCGTTGGTTTCTTGTCCGTTGCTATTGTGACTTGGACTCCCATTTTTGCTTACCATCAGGCGAAGTGGAGCCACTATATTGTGGCAATATAAAATATTTTTTTAGGTGAAATTCCGCTAACCAATTACTTCTTTTCAGGACAATTCGGCCAAAGCTCCCAGTCCCAATACAACCAGAACTCATTCTCCCAAACCCAGAGAGGCCAAGGTCAAGCTGTTATTGGCGGTCAAGGTCAATACAGCCAACAAGGTCAAGGACAATATAGCCAACAAGGACAAGGGCAGTACAGCCAAGGCGGCAGAGGACAGCTCGGCTTTGGATCGCAAGTGTCTGTACAGGAACAGGTAATTTCTTTCAAATAAATTATGACTAAAACGACTAAGTTAAAAGTACTACGGCTACGGAAGATATCATATAATTGTTTGTTGTGTGAATTACAGTTAGATACCTACAAAGTTTAATTTCCATACGACAGTAGGCATTAGGCCATTTTTGTTTTCGAAGATATCAATCGTACTATTTTTATGGTCCATTTTTTTTCTTCATTTCATAACACATTGAGTTATATTAATTCGTATAGCTACATTATCTCGTAGAATTTAACATCAGTTCTCATCCCTATTAGAATTAGGTTAAAATTGACTTGACCAAGGTTTGAAATCAAACAAAATCTTACCAACAGGCCAACGCCGGATTTGTCCGTGACCAAAGCATCGCCCAGTCCCAACGCGGCAATGCCGTCGTGACCGGCCAAGGTCAACAGCTGAGCCAAGGGTTCGGCCAAGGCGTTCGCCAAGGACAAGGCTTCTCCGTCAGCCAGTCCGCGGGATACAATGTGGAGAATGAATACACTGAGTCGGCTTCAAGAGTGTTCTTGAGCCGGTACAGCGGTAGCGGACAGTGTGGAGTATTCAATGTGAGTATACTTCTTTCATAATGCCAAGGCTTCGGCCAAGGTCAAAGGTTTATCCGCCAGTCTGCGGGTACAATGTGAAGAATAAGTACACTGAGTCGGCTTCTAGAATGTTCCTGAGCTTGTAGTCTTGAGTCTATATCTGTAGAGCTAGCGGACAGGGGGATATGTTCAATGTAAGTATACATTTTTTATGTTGGGGAAATGCCTCTATGCATGTGGCTTCGGACTACCGTCTGAAACCACCAACGAATTCCGGCTCGTCTGGTTGGAGCGGCGCGGGATCTTTTCACGGTGTATGTCCTAATCATTAAGGCATAATTATTGACCCAATAGGAAGCCACCCTTTATTCTTAAATCAGATTATTTTAAGCTGGGCTCTTTTCCTTCTTTAAATTGTACGTCCGTGACGGATAAACTGTTGTAACTAAATACATTTTGTTACCATCTCTGTACACAGTTATACAATAAAATATATTCTATTCTATTCTATTCTAAATACAGGAAGAGTGATTGGATATCATTATTGGAGCATAACGTCTTTCTTTGAATCATTTGCATCGAAGTATGTGTCGCATTTGGAGCGATTTTGTGTTGTGAGGATCCCAGACATAATATTTGGAAACCAATTAAAATCTACAGGCATCTCAACAAGAAAGCGTCCGCAAAATTGACACCGAGCAAACACACTGTAATGATAAAACACTTATGAGTCTCTTGGGATGTTAGTTTCGCTTTTAAGATTACGAAAAACCCGAAAGAGTTCTCACTTAGTTCAATTTGCCAATAGATCGTGAGCCATTATTTACATATTGCATACATTTGCATAATTAATTGGCTGATACCACCGTTATTTCATGACTAAGATCTCTATATGGATGTTTATTCTGTTCATTAAATCCCATTGATTATATTACATCTGTGATTTGTATTGGACTTCTGCCATTTTGTTTTTAAAAAGAGTTTTTAGTCGTGATGATATTTATTGGGTAACGGTTAAAAATTGCAACGGTTTTGATGATATACTGTTTTTGACGATTTATTTTATTGGTTATTAATCTTATAAAAATGACGTAATGTTATCTGTTATCTGTTAACGGAATCTCTGAGAAGAATATTATATTCGGTTGGTATAGTGACGAGAAATTCATAAAAAGAAAGAAAGAAATTTTCTTTATTTTTTCTTTCTTTTAGAAATTCATCGGACTGGATTCCCAAAGGCTTTACAATTTTAGAACGTTTGTAAATTCTTTTCTATTGCTCTTAGAGCAGAAGTAAACCAATTCTCTTGCGGATTATAAAGGTACTTGTTTGACGTCGTATCACTGTCAGATAAACAACGAAAAAACACATTACAATACAATACAACAATACTTTATTGCACACCAAAAAATGTTTACAAAAGGAAACAAGACAAATACAATTTATAAACATACATTACTTTAGTTATTCAGGCTATTTCTAAGGTACCACGTCGTTATTCCATGTTTTGTAATATAGCAAGACTTAGATTTCCACGACAACGCGACGTTACACGTCACGGCGACGTTGAATTGTATTTTAACCATAGGTCTTCAATAGGTCGTCCAATTTCTGTTCAAAGTACTAAAGCTCCTTCTTTCCAACAGGGCCAGAAGCCATACGGAAACCGCAATGAGAACGAAGTGGACTTCGCCGAGATCCCCTGGCAAGCGATGGTGCTTCTCCAGACCAACAAGAGCCTTCTGTGCGGTGGTGTGATCACCAGACCTGATGTCGTCATCACCTCGGCTGCTTGCGTTGACGGGTAAGTCAAGCAACGTACTACTTACTGCGATGACTCAACGACCCAAATCTTGGCCTCCAGAGAACGCCATCTTCTTCTATCTTGAGCTACCTCCTGCCATCCCGGTTGGTTCAATCACGTCTTTGACTTGGTCACTCCACCAATATCGGGGTCGTCCGACTGGACGCAGTTGCAGTCCAGTATACGCTCTCTTCACAGCTCAACCTTCATCCTTCCATCATTTATTTAGATTTAAGGATAACAGGATAAAATACAACCAAGAGGTACCATCTCTTTTAAAAACGATTGCCAACGGAGTCATAAGACTTACATTTTCACGAACACGTGTTGAATTGCAATTTCTTCTCCAGTAGCAATCTCGATAAAAAACCCAGTGATAAAATTGATCACTCACATGGTTACGCGACGGAGAAAACATTGCGATATTGGGTCGTTTCGTCAGCTGGTTAGCGGCATTCTTTACTTACAGACAATGTGTCATTAGAGGGAGATAGATAAGTACCAAGTGTCAAGGTAGCCGATTAATGTCAATGTTGGGAATTCGCGACAGCGCGATAGTTCAAGATTAGGTGATACCTAAGCGGTAAAAAGTCTCGTTAAATGCACTACTAGCGACCCGCCCCGGCTTCGCCCGGGTGCAATGCTGATAAATTATGCATAGAAACCTTCCTCTTGAATCACTCTACCTATTAAAAAAAACTCATCAAAATCCGTTGCGTAGTTTTAAAGATCTAAGCATACATAGGGACAGACAGACAGGAAGCGAGTATATTTTATACTATGTAGTGATATATGCACTATTAGGCCAATTTGCATTTTTTCGTTACTGTCACCGTAGACTTAAGCAAATATTGTTATGAAAGGTGTTTCAGAGTTTTAAAATGTTTGTTTTGATAGACCCGAAAGAGTTTCTTGTCATCTTTTTGCCTACGATCAGGCGAAATGGAGCCACTATGTTGTAGACTGAGGTCAATTGCTGGTCAGTTAGTGAAAGAAAACACATTATTGATAGATAATTAATTAAAAAGTGGACCCTAATCCCCCATTTCTCCCACAGCCTTCAAGCCAAGAACGTGCTCATCAAAGGAGGCGAATGGAAGCTAGGAATCGACGATGAACCCCTGCCCTTCCAGATCGTGCAAGTCAAGAACATCCTCCGCCACCCGTACTACAAGCGAGGAAGCCTACAATACGATGCTGCGATCCTGGTACTCGCTGAGAACCTGAGATTCGCGAAGAACATCTATCCGATCTGTCTCCCTGGTGCCCAGGATACCTTGGATGCGTTCTACAACGGAGCTGGAGAGTGCATTGTCACTGGATGGGGAAAACAGGTGCTGCAAGGTAAGATCCGTTTTTTCTTACATGTATTTTAGGTGATTTTAGTCTGTGTCTCTTTATCATAAGCGTGACTTGAGACACCAGCGCGCAACTCTTCCTCCTTTACCGGCAGGCGCAATATTTTTATGTCAAATGCACTTTTATAGATGCAAGAGGCCAATGATAAGTTTGAAGGGATTATGCACGGTTCTGCCAATCCGAAACTTTTAGGATAAATTGACATTGTACCACACAATCTAAATTCCAGCTAGATGACATAGAACAGACTGACCTCAAGACAACGTTGTTAAGCTAACACCTCCGCTGGTTCGAGTGCCCGTGCACGCCAACACACACGCTAGGCGCTGGGCAGTGCGCTGCCTACAGCCTAGCAACACGATGTCGGTTACAGCCGTGGCTACCAAATAAGCTACAGTATTACCATACTTGAGTTGTCATTTTGAGTTGAAATCTGTTTCAAGTAGCTCTACAGTAAATTGACCGCTGGTTGGTTTCTCAGCGTCCGACCGCCAAGCGAGTATCACGAAGCGTGTTCTATCTTTTATGGGATTACGCGGGGGATGTCTTTTGTTCGTTTCTTGAGCGAGAAAATAGTCGAAAGTTAATCGCTTCCTCGCCCTTGGTGGGACCAGTGCCTAAAGATGATCGAATGAAGCGGATTCAACTTTATTATGCTCAGTGAAACGATACGTCGAAATACTGTAGGTAGACCCGTTGTTTGTGTTACATTTCACAAATCACCTACTAGCCTAATACGTTACATAAGGCTCCCTGTGGTGACAATTTGTCACTTTTAACCTGTAACCCCACATTAGCTCACCATAATGACACATCTGTTAGCGGTCACAGTGACATGACAAAATGACTTTTATTAATATGATGCGTGCCATCATTAATAATAATGTGCGGTCAATTTGTAATAGTAAAAGTTAACGTAATGTGTGCATAATAAACATGGAATCTTATTGACCGAGCGAGCGTGGCGTCTCCGCTTCAGCTTGGGCCAACATTCTTTCGTACGTCCGGATGTTTAGATGCTTTCCGGCTGTTCTCGCTTAGAGGTCGCAATTGTCAATCGATTCTCATGAAATTTTGTGAGTATGTTTAATACATACATATGTATATAGATTGTTTATGTCGATTCAGTTATTCGATTTTTTTTAAATGGCGGTAACATGGGGGTTGCTAAGAACCTCAGAAATGGAAGTCAAAGTGACCTGTCTACTGAACGTTAATAATGTATTAATTATTATACATACAACGGAAACTCACGTGGCAGAAGTCGAATATCTCTTGGCGTGTTGAACTGGTTCGCGATTCATCATCAGGAGAGCCAATGATCGCCGAGACTGATCGGCTCATGGTGAATCGCGAACCGATTCGAAATATTCGATCCGAACATCCGAAGTCGATGTCGATGTCGATCCGATGTATTTTAATATGTGAGAGACTCAAGGAAATTTTACATGTCAAATAATAACAATAGTTTATTGTTCATGAACTTAAAGAATTGAGAATTCCAACTACATGCATCTTTGTGAAAATAACCTAAATTAAAAATTTAAAACAACCGCGACATAAGTATCTGGTCATCATGAGACCCTCATTCAATGAGTGATTAAAAAAATGCTACTAAAACTGAACATAACTACAACATTTGGAATTCTTAGCTTAACAATATTGGCTGAGATCCTGTCATTTGTTCCAATTAAATTAATATCTTGGAAACTACTGGTCCTATTTCCACCAACCATAGCGAAAAACCATCTTGACGGATAAATCGTTCGATTAAAAAAAAACCGCAACTTGATCGCACATTGATCCATTTGGGAGCTACAATTCCACGGACAGATACACAGATACACAAGTTAAACTTATAACGCCCCTCCTTATTCTTCGGGTTAAAGATGTAGATAACAATCTTAATGAAACACTTCGCTACCAGTATTGAGCTACAAGATGGCATAACGTTAAGCAATATGACATATACATCGTATTATACATGTACTGTTAACCGGTTGGGCGGCCGAGCGAGTACAGACAACAAAACAGTTTAAATAAGAATACATTAAGTGTGTTTGAGAGTATAAGTAAATATGTTTATTGTACTAAACTGCGGATAGTTTGAATATGTAGGTACTAGAAGGTCGTCTGAGTAATTCTGTTCTCATACCGTCGTAGTCGAGTAAAAGTGCTATAATCATCTTCGGGTGTCCAGCTATGCCTGTACCAAAATTCGTTAAAATCCGTCCTGCCATGTTTACATGAAGAGTCCGCAAAGAAATCTATGCACAAATTGATAAGGCACGAGATACTTAAGGAATATTTTAACGCTCCGAAAACACCGTCTCAATTTGACTTCCATTTTTGTAGTCTCCCTAGTGCTTCTAATCCAAGTCAGTATGAGGCATATGATTCTCCTGAAAATCCCATTTATAGATAGATTAAAATGAATTGCGTCGATTAACTTGAATAATGCCGGACATGTTTCGAATCGGTTCGTGAAAACAGAGGGGTGTTATTAGTTTCACGTTTGTATCTATGTATCTGTGTCGGGTACCCCTTATCTCGCACAATCTCTATTGTCCGAAATACACTTCGCATAATCGTTTTCGCACAATCATTTTTAGCCGAATGATACTATCGCATAATTATATACTTACCACAATTGTTATGTCGCATATTATTCATTTGGCACAAATTTGAATAGCAGAATACTAATATCGCCAACTTTTATTTCGCAGAATTTTATCTAGCACAATATAAGTTCCGCCGAATTTATGGCGGCATAATAAAATTGTACGATAGCATACTCACAGAACCGAATCGCTGCCAGAAAACTAGGTTAGGTTAGGTTGAAACTGCGTCCCTCACAGAAACGAAAGCAAGGCAGGTAAGTAAGGCAGGTCCAACTTGGCTTAGGTTAGGTACGACGACGAGCGAAGCGAGGAGGAGTGTTAGGTTGAACTGCGACCCTAACGAGCGAGCGAAGCGAGCGAGCCGCGCAGGTCCGACTTGGCTTACGATTCCTAACATTACCAATTTCACCTTAAGGCAGATCCGACTTGGCTTAGGTTAGGTACGACGACGAGCGAAGCGAGGAGGAGTGTTAGGTTGAACTGCGACCCTAACGAGCGAGCCGCGCAGGTCCGACTTGGCTTACGATTCCTAACATTACCAATTTCACCTTAAGGCAGATCCGACTTGGCTTAGGTTAGGTACGACGACGAGCGAAGCGAGGAGGAGTGTTAGGTTGAACTGCGACCCTAACGAGCGAGCCGCGCAGCTCCGACTTGGCTTACGATTCCTAACATTACCTATTTCACCTTAAGGCAGATCCAATTTGGCTTAGGTTAGGTACGACGACGAGCGAAGCGAGGAGGAGTGTTAGGTTGAACTATGACCCTAACGAGCGAGCGAAGCGAGCGAGCCGCGCAGATCCGACTTGGTTTACGATTCCCAACATTACCTATTTCACCTTAAGGCAGGTCCGACTTGCTTTAGGTTAGGTACGACGACGAGCGAAGCGAGGAGGAGTGTTAGGTTAAACTACGACCCTAGCGAGCGAGCGAGCCGTGCAGGTCCGACTTTGCTTAGATTAGGTAGGTATTTTGATGTTTCGTATTAATATTGAGTCGGACTTTTAATTTTTCGGTGTATTAAAATAATCATGCAAATGGAATATTATGCCATATAAATTTCGGCGTCACAATTATTCGACCATAGGAGTATTGTTCTAATCAACATTATGCCAATGTACTATTCTGCCAAATAAACGTGTGCGAAATGATAGTATGCCAAGAAATTTAGGCAAAAAGCAATTGTGCGAAATGATGATTGTGCCAATGGTTGCTATGCGAAACGAAAATATGCCAATAAATTTTGTGCAACACATTAGTAACCCATCTGTGTCTATGTGTATCTGTCCGCGGCATCGTAGCACCCAAACGGATGGACCAATTTGAGTGCGTTGTTTTTAATCGAAAGACATGTCCGTCGAGATGTTTCTTAGCTATGTTTGGTGGAAATAGCATCAGTAGTTTCCAGGATATTCAGCTTTAATTGGAAGTGACAAGATCTCAGCCAATATTGAAGCTAAGGATACCAAATTTTGTATTTATGTTCAGTTTTAGTAGCATTTTCTATATCACTCAATGAATGGGTCTCATGATGACCAGCTACTTCTGTTGAGGGTGTTTTAAATTTGTAATTTACGTTATAATATATTTTTCTGTTACACATTTCCTTTTTCTGTCACAGACTGTCATATTACTAGGCCTATTGTTTAAGATCCACCCACCACGTGACATTGTCTTCAACGAAGGCTAAAATGATGTGTTATCGCGAAATTTACATACAAACGCCGCATATATTAACTTTAAATCACGTAATCATTTGAAAAAATGTGATTTTCCTTGACTTTACATATAAATCGATGTTGCCTTCTCAAGGCAGAACACAATGCTATAATAAGGTATTTTTCTCGTTGATTTAATTCTTGGGATTTTAAGTGGCAGTCCATCTACAGTGAAAACGTGGTTTGGTTTTTAAGAGGCTTTATTTATTTCTATTTTATTGCACAAAACAAAAACCAGTACAGATGGCGAACTTAATACCAAATGGCATTTTCTACCAGTCAACAATAAGGCCAAAACAAAGGAATTAATTTCAATTGTACTTAACTTTACTTAAACTTTATTGCACAAAAAATAGTCAGTACAAATGGCGAACTCAATGCCTAATGGTATTCTCTACCAATCAACCAAGAGATGCTTCAAGTGGGTGCAGAGTAGAAAATTAATCGTTCGGAGAGCGTCTAAGATACAAGCCATTAGTTTTGATTTATATCGGTTAAAATGTGCCTACGTCTTATCTTATTTGCTGTCGCTGCGCCTTGACCCAGAAGCGGCGCCAGCGCACGCATTGCGCTTTCCTTTTCGGATGCGCATTCGCCGATATTGCGATCTGCGACTGGGAATACCGGACACCCACTCATGCACTTGGGTTTTCCCGTGGATTCGTCTGAGATCACCAATGCGTATCCATCATCCTGACGTTAAGTCCCCAGCACCAAGGTCCACCTTTCGTATCTTTTCCTTCCACCAGACCGACATTGCAAAACTGAAAGAGATCCTTGTCTTAAACCTAAAAAGATAAAATTAATTAATCATTTAAAACACCCCTGACCCATGTAGCCGATCATCATGAGACTCTTTAATGAGTGGCACAAAAATGCTACTAAACCTGAACATAACTGTTATAATAGTATTGATTCAATTCAATTTTTATAAACAAATGGCTACTGTCCATTGGGACAACTCTGCCAGCGTCAAGGTTGGGAGCTACAAGTAATCGGTTGTCAAAGTTGTCAAACCTCCAAACACCGCGAACATTTAAACGGTGGTATACATCGCCTAATAAACGGAATCAAAAAGTGAGAGGAATTAGAGCTTGATACCGAAGTCCTTAATAAATTGTGCCAGAATAGTATTAATAAAATAAGCAAACACACTCTTTGACATGAGACAACAGACTGACTGACGTTTATTCAAGGAGTCTATACCACTACAACAATAACCACAAAGTGGAGCAGTCTCTTTAATATTGCCTCTAGTCCTGTCACTTGTTTCAATCAAAGCTTACTTGGCAACGGCTGCGGTTATTTCCACCAAGCATAGCTGAGAACCATTTTGATAGACAAGGTTTTCGATTAAAAAAACCGCATTCACATCGCCCCATCCGCTTAGAGGCTAAGATGCCAAAGAATCGGTTACCTATCTGAAGCACTTTTTTTTGTTTCTCATCTGTATGGTTTCTCCAAAATTTAATAAAATTTGTCCGAAATCCATTTTTTCCAAAACTGTTAATTTTTCCGAATATTAGTTAACAAACCTAAGCTAACCTAATGGGTTCTTTAAAACCATGTTTATAAAATCCTGAAACCATTACGGGTTTCAGGAAAAAAATACTTTCGGACAAAAGAAAATTTTGCGAAACCTCACAGATAGGAAATAATGTTGCGGAGTTGTGATTGGACAAGGCCATATGCATGGTTATCTTAAATAAAAAATAACTATCCAAAAATATCCCTGAATAACTCTTTTTAGGGTTCCGAACCCAAAGGGTAAAAACGGGACCCTATTACTGAGACTTCGCTGTCCGTCCGTCCGTCCGTCCGTCACCAGGCTGTATCTCAAGAACGGTGATAGCTAAACAGTTGAAATTTTCACAGATGATGTATTTATATTGCCGCTATAACACCAAATACTAAAAATAAAATAAAATAAATATTTAAGGGGGGATCCCATACAACAAACTTGTTACAGATTATGGTACGGAACCCTTCGTGCGCGAGTCCCACTCGCACTTGGCCGATATTTTTTATAATACATGACAGACCCTCGCATTCCGCTCTGTGCTAATCAACAGTTGTTTATTCTAAGCAAAGGCCGATGGCCGCAATATTGACTCCTCACGTTTGGATTTCATAATCGCCAAAAGCTTTGGTCAAATAGATTCGGTGCTCAGGACTCGTCCAGAAATCATGTGATCGTTGGGGGTAGGTCAGAAAATATCGCGAATGGTCACGATGATCCCGCGTAATTTTAAAGCCAAAACAACAAAATTATCCAACAATTTAGCTATATCAAAATAATCCGCTTTAAGCGTAATTACCTTAACTATAGTTGTTTTTTAGGGTTCCGTACCCAAAGGGTAAAAACGGGACCCTATTACTGAGACTTCGCTGTCCGTCCGTCTGTCACCAGGCTGTATCTCAAGAACGGTGATAGCTAGACAGTTGAAATTTTCACAGATGATGTATTTCTGGTGCCGCTATAGCAAGAAGTATTCATGATAAGACAATAATAATTAAGGGGGGCTCCCATACAAAAATAGGGCTTTTTGCATGATATTTTGTTCAACGGGCATTTTCTCATGAACCGTTATAGGTAGACAGTTGAAATTTTCACAGAATGTATATTTTTGTTACCGCTATAACAACAAATAATAAAAATAAAAAATAAGTAAAAAAATTAAAGGAGGACCCCATACAAAGAACGTGTTTTTTGTTCAATATTGGTACGGATCCCTTCGTGCGCGAGTCCGACTCGCACTTGGCCGGTTATTTAACACATATTTGACCCATGACAGGACCCATTCAACGTTAATCTGCAAGCTAAAAAGAACAAGCAATGACACAGTGGTGTTTCAAGTATCTATAAATGTTTTTTATTTTTATTTTCGACTTCATCACACAAATATTTGCCCTGGCCGTGATTCGAACCCGGGACCGCCGGCTCTGTATGTATGGTCGCTTACCAACCATTTATTTAAATTTATTTATTTAAACTTTATTGCACAAAACAAAAGTCAGTACAAATGGCAAACTTAATGCCTAATGGCATTCTCTACCAGTTAACCATAGGGCCAAACAGAGATGCTTCAAGTGGGTGCAGAGTCGAAAATTAAGCCACTCCACCATTCCACTAAACGTCTCAAATATAGAGTCATAAACATACAAACAAATTCACAAACAGGCCAATTAATTTATATTCATCGGTCTTCATTGCGTTCTGACCCGAGACTTGAACCAACGACCTCTGATGAAAAGTCATATTAACATAGAAATCCTACTTCGGCATTTAGGACAAAAACTCATTTAGCTCAAAAGGCATTATGTGCATAAGAACGTAAGTGGACTTGAGTCCTTTTTAAAGATCATTCCGAATTGCGAAGTCGCTTAAAACGGCTGCAAAATTATGCAAAACTGTTATTTTGAAACTTTGTTTAAGACCTAACAATTTCTAGAATCTAATATTTGTCAAACAAGTCTATAATATAATAAAACTAACTATTAAGGCATATGCACGCATAGGGCAGGTTCAGTCGTGGATATTTTCCTAATAAATTGACAGTACACTCAGCATCAAAAGTCACCTACTTTTACTACAATTTTAGTATGCAATTTGATTAACTCGTTAAATAGGGAGATGTGTAGACTCACGTTGAATTATACAACTCTAATAAATAATTTTAAAAATAAATATAACGTTCCAAAAATCTAATAAATTCATAATTCTTTTTTACCGTCTTTTCAGATGCCTACAGAAAAAATGTTTTTTTTACAATTATATCTATTATAATTTAAATAATAAAAAATATATATTTATCTATAAAGATCGCGAGGTTATCGTCTAATATAACCATGAGTTAATTTAACTAATCATTTAACTTAATTGCTATTATAACTTTAATTGCCTGAATGACATTTTGCCTCGAAGCATTAACGCTCATATAAACATTATTTGTTTACCATAAACATATTTAAACATTATCTATTTAATTATTTGTCTAAATTGTCATTTCACGACGCTTCGAAGGAAACATTGTTTGCGAAATGTACGTAATGTTAAAAATCAGCCAAGTACCATGAAATAAAAAAAAAAGAGGTATTTTATATTATTTTTATTTTAGGTATTAGACTTTTTTGTATTTGTAGTCACACCAATTATAAAGGTGAAAGTTTCTGTGTGTTTGCATGTTTGTTAGGTACTTCTTAACGCTGCAATGGCTGGACCAATTTTGATAAATTTTGGTATGAAGGTAGCTGACACTCTGGATTAACATATAGGCTACTGTTTATTCCGAAAAAATTTAGTGTTCCCGTGTGATAAGCGGGGTAACACCGCGCGGTGCAGCTAGCAATAAATTAAAATTTCAAGCGTCTATTCCCGTTCCACGGTGGAAACCGTTAGAAAAAAATACGTAAAAAAACGAAAGCCGTTTTTGTATGAGGACCTTTCTTTTTTACTTATTTTTTTTTATTATTTGTTGTTATAGCGGCCATATTAATACGCATTGGAAAGGGTGTCGACTGAAGGACACTGGTTCCATGGTCATGAAATAAATTAAAAAAATTGGAAAAGGTGCCATCTGTCGTCATAAATGACATGACGTTAACCAATTTTGGTTCAGGGATATTTGGACATTCAAAGATGGTTATGGGACACTTTTACCAGACTACGCAGATAAACTTGCTGGCAACTTCAAGTACTAGATACGAATAGATCCGCGACAAACGACAACATATCAGGAATATTCTAGAAGCATTAATGTAAAATAATTAAGTGTTTGATGTGTTTTAATGATTTCAATGTCGCCCAACTATTGGCCATCATTATGTATATTTATGAGTTATGATAACATTTTTGAGATGACCTCAAGACTTACACCGATTCGTAACCTATTCTTTTAAAAACCTATCGTTTTAAAAACATCTACGTAAAGGAATCTTGACAAAAAATATATAAGTAGTACAGACCGTTTTTAAACCGTATAAATGTATGTTAGTATATCCCTGATAATTTCTGCATAATTAATGGCATTCTTGCTTACCATATTCGGCTTTTAACAAATATAGACTAGAAATATTTCGTATCTTATCTTGAACTTGTTTAAAGGACATTGAACTGAACTTTATAAAAATTAAATCGTTCAACTGGCCCAACTATATGGGAATTCCTAATGGGAAAGTTACGGTTAAGTATGAAATGTATGGAAAACCCTGAGTCATGGAAGTTCGATTATATTAATGTTAATGCAAAATCGAATTTGTTTATTCGTTTTGATTTATTAGCCATTCTATTTATCTGTTTTGCTAAAACCAATCAACTTCTTTTATTTTTAAACCATTTATACAAAGATCAAAGCTTAAAGAAAAAATTACATGTGTTACCTGATGGAAGAGACCGGTAATCGAACCCAGTACCTCTGATTACCTGTCCAGCATGTTAACATTTCCACCACCATAACGCCCAGATAACCTTTCGACATTTTCCTTTTGCTTTGTGTGTCGATCTTTGCATTGTTTGTTTGAAAGGCTTCTAGTCGTAGTTCTTCACCTTCTAGTAGGCTTGTCTTATGGGCACTAGACGACGATAAACATATACATAATACATGCTATTTATTTGCGGTCAATTTTACTCTGTTACGCATCGGTGTAAAAACGGCCTGACCTTGCCTGGCTCATGTTTGTCTGAATTGGTCAAGAATAGTAAATGTCAAAGACACAGCCTAAAACACATTTTAGAGCTTCTGTTTAAAGAATCAAGATTCACAATCCTAACAAGATATGGGCGTATTCGCAAATATTTTGGCAGTAACCGGTAACCGCAATTATCGACTTATATTTGAATAGATTTTGGCGAATTACGTAATTTTATGATGAGTACATAATTAATTATTTATAACAAACGACCTTAAATGTGTATGCTTAAAATGATAAGGCATGAAACTCGCTACCACCGTGTATATTTACTGAAAACATTTTATCTATTTATTTAACTCGTAATTACACAGCATTACACATAACCAAGGCACTGTGAAATAATAAAAATATAACAATTATAGGATAGTTTTATCCTTCTTCGATCCATCCTTTTTTACGTATATTAAGTTTTCATACCTTGTAATAGATGGTTCTGCCGTTGTACTTGAATCGCAATTAAGGACAATTATATACTTACAAGCATTTGAAAATAACAAAAATAATCAATATATGTAGTATTACACCTTCAAACCATTTCAAACTGAAGACAGATGGACATCCTCCCGCAGATATTCAAACATTTATTTAAAATTCAAAATAATGATAATAATATTTATTGCAACCAAGTACTTAATAACTAGGTACAAGGACCCTGTCAGGGTGTAGCAAAAAGTTAACATTTTTTTGTAGTCTGGTTTACCTACCAAACTTACTAATAACTTATACTAAGTAATAACAACTTACTACATCCTCGAACCCGTAGTCACTTACCATCAGGTGATGTAGTATCGCCTGATGGTAAGTATCAATGTGTTTGATCTATGGTCAAATATAAAAAAATACAATGCCGTTATGACAATACTAGCACCATCTAGTGTCGAGTAGTAAAACGAGTTAACTTTTTGTTATAACCAATAGATGGCGCATGACACCGTGCTTTAGTGACACTAGTAGCGACATCTAGTGCGGAGTAGTAGAACGAGTATTTTTTTCTTATAACCATTACCTATTTTTTTTATTATTATTAGAGACTAAAGAACTTCTTTCTCTTGAGCTAGCATCATGCTGAGATGGGACCTTTTTGACTTGTTTCTCTTTGTCCACAGCTCACTTAGCCGGCGCCATTATGCACAGCGTCAACGTGTCGATGATCAACCCTGGGGAATGCCAAGCCAAGCTTTCCCAGGACTACCCTCACCTGCTGGAGCAATATGACCAGGAAAGCTGCGCCTGTGGACAGCCCACCAACCCTATCAACAACATCTGCACCGTAAGTTGGCTGACAAAAACGCTGCATAAAATCATATTCATATTCTTTATTGCATACCATGGTAATTACAAGAGATCTTAAAAAATATACATATGTATCACATGGACCCTGCAAGGGTATTGCAAAATCTTAAAACTAAGCCTGCTTAAGAGTCCGCAGCAAGCTCGATTCTTCATACAAACGTAGTTACGTCCTTATTTTAATATAACATGTCACATTATCATGAAATTCTCTAAATATAATGAGATAAGATATATCTAGGGCTAAAACTAGTTTATGACTCTTGAAATGTTAATAGAAAGAAAATAGAGCGAGTACAAGTTTTGCATTTTTAGACCCCAGAAAGTTGTTCAGTTTGGCGGCATACTACGACCAAAATATAGTTTAGATTGAAGTCAAAACCTATTTCCGGTGTCGATTAAACTATGCAGTTTGATAAGAAAAAAGATTTATCAAAATTGATCTCGTAGTTTTAAAATGAGAGCGTAACTACGAAAACCTTAAAATAAATTACAAAAAATTGTTGCGAAACTGCAGCGAATTACTCTAGCGCGGGGAACGGTCCGGGGGGGCGGCGGTAAGCACCGCCCTTATCATAGCTACTCCTAGCCAGCCTCGCGCAACTCTCAAGGTAAAAAACGAACGACAACGGCTATATGAAACGGGGGTGAATTTTTACCTATCTAAGTTTGAAAGAACGTTGAAACCTACAAAGCATTAGATAATTGGCGACAATCGAATTTAGGCGGGTTGTACTTCAGCCGCCATTTTTGTCCGCCATGCCATATTAGTTGACGTTTCTCTTTTGTTGTGTTGTCTGGTTTTGTCAAGGTTCTGCGATCTTTTCAAATAATTCAAATTTCACAAATAATCTAATAATTTGCATTCTTTGGGTGTAGTGGTCGTCTAGAAGGTACACAAGACAATCACAATTGCAAAAATGAGTGGATTGAAAAGGAAAAAGTGCGAAATATGCAGAATGAAAACGTGTCGAATGGACGGTCAAAAAAGACTATTCATGGCAAGATTTCCACCGGACGAAGATCGGTAAGTAAAAAATATAATTAATTACTGCGTGTTATAACCATGTTAATCGTAAGTTTCATTGAAAACTTGGTATTTCGGGTAAAATAATACATACCCTTATACGTATGTAAACAATAGTGCTGTATGTAAGTTTTATCGATAATTTTCATTTGAAGTGAAAAATACCTGGGTAAATACGGAATATCTTTCTTCAAGCAAAAGCCACTACTTTTTATGCCAGTTTGAGTTAGATTATGGTCACAGAAATATTTTACGAAAAATCTTCAATGGACTATGAATGGTACGGTTTCATCTGGACAAACAGATTCATTTTACTCTGTAATTTTCTGTTTACCCTGTATTATTTGTGTTGCAGAACTTCCAACCTGGAGCACAGACTGGAGTGATGAAACGGCTTTTTTCGTCTATGTTTATCAGCAAGCCAAGCAAAGTTTGAACGAAATAAAATTATTTGCACACTTTTGTTTTTTTTTATGAAGTCAGTAACCTAAAGTAAACCAAATGTTTACATTGAAGCGAAATATTTAATGATTTAAATTACCGGAAAGCCGTTGGAGACGCGGGTGCGAATGCGAACCCCGCCTGAACCATTTTTTTTAAATACCGATATCGATATCGATAATTCGATAATTTGTGTAACATGTGACATCCCTATTTTGTTCTTGATGTTGGCATTATGTCATGAGTTGACACTGACACTGATATTGTTTGCGGCTTCATATTGGCAGTATGTTTCGTATGGCACTCCCGTCTCTTAAAACGTAGTGATTACATACTCTTTGCTCCTAGCGCGCTCTCGCTTTACTGCTAGCGCCCTGTCTTCCTCTAGGTGAAACAACAACATTTTAAAGCGTAAGCGCGCGATCTCAACGCGGAGTTGAGCGGACCTTGCTGCGGACTCTTAAGCAGACATCTTAGGTCTACGAAAAATCTATTTAAAATTAACACAGCCGCTGTTAACTAGAATAAAACATAACAAATGATAAATAACAAATTCAAATTAAAAAGAAAATCGTTAACGAAACGACTGATCTCAAATAGTTCTTGCACTGTGTAAAAAAGTTTTTGTGCTTAGAATGACTTTAACTTTTTTGCATATGTTTTGTCACTTGCTTCTTTTTTAATATGGTCCGTGATTTGATCATCTGATAAACATGCCTATGATGATAAAGCGCCAGGCAGTGCTCGTCGACATCACCATTCTGCTTGACGAGAACCTCGTGAAGGTTGAGAAGGACACACTCAGCAACCTTGACTTGGCTCACGAGGTGACCGCCATGTGGGATGTTGACTCGACGATCATTGTCCCAATAGTCGTTTCGGCGACGGTCTTATAGAGAAGAGTCTCGACAAACACCTTAAGAGACTCTCCGGGTCAGATTCAGAAGGCGGTACTCCTGGACACGGCGCGCATCGTCAGGAGGTTCCTCTCTCTGCAGCCCTAACCACCGGTAGCCTGGGCCCTGCCCTGCTGCCGGCGGCACCCTAGGTCAGGCTTTTCATAATATATTTATATTTTGTAATTACTTTATTGTATTTTACTTTTTATATAAATTTATTGTAAAAAGCCTAGCCTAAGATACAAGATAAATAAAGGAGATAATAATACCAAATATTAAAAACAGAATAAAATAAATAGTTAAGGGGACTTCCAGCATACAACATAACTTTGCATCTCATTTACATCCGGCGCCATACATACCAGGTGCAAACTTAACCCGGCCAGTTAAGATGGATAAGTGTTTGTACGGAACCTCTGGGTGCGCGAGTCCTCGCACTTGGCCGGTTTTTGGTTCATCCCAATTCCTTCAAAAAGTTTCAAGTCTCCCAGTAGATGTCGCTAGTTATGCCTACCATAGAGTATATTGAAATGCCTACTTCTTACAGGTTGACACCGGATCTGCGCTCGCGTGCACCACCGGTGACGGACACTGGGTGCTCCGAGGCGTGTACTCTTGGGACTCAGGTTAGTACAACGTACCCTTTTTATTATACAAATACCTACAAATACAACATTATTTATTGTGTGAATGTGAGCGGTTATTATGGTGGTAGGGTTAGTATTTGGTAACACCACAATCAGCCAGAATTTGGTGTACAATACTTTGACTCAATATGCTTGACTGTCAATATTTTGCATTTTGCAAAGTTAGTCGCGTATTTAGTCCTTTAACACAAAAAAAATTGCAACTCTCTTGCGAAATTCAGGGCTAACATTTGGAATATCTAATAAAGAGAAAATGGCAAATCTACCAAACTGCCTTCACGTTAAATAAGGATAAAGAAAAGATTGTAAAAAAACGGCTTTCAAGTTCCAGGCAAAAATTCTTCTTTGAAAAATCTTCCGCGCGTCTACACGAAACAAAAGACGATCCTGAATCACGCGAAGAATTTTCCTGTAATTATAATCCCTCCACTCTCCATAGGAAACTGACTACAATACGAATCTAGAATTGTGTAATACTGATGAAATGGCGTAATATCCTACAGCGAACAATATCTGCCTCTAGTGATGATGATGTCCTCTTCATCGGGTCCGATGACAGCAACCCACAGACAACCCCCACTAGACGGAGTATGTAAGGCGACCCGCGCTCACCAACGATATGGTACGGCAGAACATTAAAGTATGAACACGGCGACCACCGTTTAGTTGCGTCCTTGTTTATGATCCATGCGTACGTCAACGAAAAAAGAAATTAAATAAATAACATGGTAAATTGTAGTGTTAAGTGGTGTAGAGAGACCTCATAAACATGAACGCAACTAAACGGTGGCTGCCGTGTTGATACTTTAATGTTCTGCCGTACCATATCGTTGGTGCGCGCGGGTCGCCTACGGGTCCCCTTACATGCTCCGTCTAGTGGGGGTGGTCTGTGCAGCAACCTCAAGTAGTAGGGCCCGTAGGACTACTACGACGATGGGCGCGGATATGACTCGCAAAACCCAGTTTGTTGGTTATATATCTGGTCACGAGTGAGTGGAGCTCACCACGGTCATAAGCAAAGGCCCCCATACATGGGAAGGCAAAACTGATCAGGCCGATGTGATTGAATCGCTTCAGTCCATCCGGCCGCCGTAAAGCGTGGTGACCTTAAGGCCGTTTCATTCATACACGGTACGGATTTAAGTCCGATCAGATGGAACTGAAGGTAAACCTGGTCATGTATGGGGGCCTGGCTTCGGGCGCGCCTTGCGCTCTTGACGTTTAATATGCGCTTGGAAACGTGCTAGCATTGGTCACGACCACTCTATAAAGAAGAAAAACGACTGAGAAGGTATTCATAGGAAAAGTTTCTAATCAAAATGGAATTTTCTTCCAGGCTGCCAGCCCGGCAACCAACTGGCCGCTTTCTATAAGTTCGACCTGGAATGGTACGAGTGGGCCATCGGCCTGCTGGAAAGCGCCCGGTTCGCCCAGTTCTCGACCAGTTCGGCCAGTCAGAAGTTCACGAGCGGAGTGAAGGGAGGCGCTGGTGGTGCTGGCGTTAAGGGTAAGTTTATCTTTACATAAATATTTAACAGAGATTTATATGGGTGACAACTGGTAGTTAATCACGGATCAAATGTCTATATGGGACTACCTACAATTAGACTGCTCTAAAAGTCAGAAATGACCGTCAAAGTTCAACATTCCCGTAGACCACTAAAAACGCTCCATACAGATGGCCTGCCTACACCCATGACCTCATCTGTGGCTTGGGTACCTGCACGGCTAGCATAACTTTGACACGCGATTCTTTCTCGCGCGGGATATACTACCTGTCTCTATCTGTACAGTACTACGAGATAGTGACGGATGATGCTATCTCGCGCGACATGAGTCGCGTGTCAAAGTTACGCTAGACGTGCTGTATGTGTATGGAGAGAATAGTAATTTGCCATTTATACCATGGAAAAGTGCGTTTAAGTTCATGGTTGTCATACAATTATTTTTTTGTTAATTGAGGATTCTAAAAACTATTTCAAAATTTATTTTGGGTTAAAAAAAATATAAAAAGTTCGGAACTTTGAAGTCACATAACTATAAAAAAAAAACTTGTTTTTGTTTTTTTTTCTTTGTTTCATGACACATTGAGCTATTTTTATTCGTACAACTACACTATGTTGTTTAATTCAACATCTGTCGCATCCCCTATTGTCAGGAACGGCCCGACATGTTTCGAACTCGTATGGAGCTCTTCATCAGGGACTGCTACCCGTACAGCCGCGATAACTTTGTCACTCCTTGTGTTGAACATTTTATTATTTTCGGTGACCAAATTTAATCCAACTTAGTTCCCGTATATACAGAAAACACGTATAGTTTAGTTCATTCCATATTAAATAGACTTTTCTAATACAGCAATGAAATGTCATAGCGTGCATAACAGGCTTCGAAGTATCACGTTTCGTTCGGATCAACTCAAGAGAACTATAAAAGAATTTCATACAAAATTGAAGGCCTAAGCTGGGAAGCAACTTTTTTCTTACATGGCGTCTGTGTTCATGAACAGGAGTGGTGTATTTTCTTATTTCATTGCATATGTTTGAGAAAAGCACTATACATACCTAGCCGTGAAAAGGGCTTGCCGGTTTCGTATGGGCTTGTGCACAAATCACGTGAGGTTTTTTCGGCTACTTTATGACCCCCCTCCTCCCTGGTGATATTTGGTGAGGTTCTTTGCTAACCCCCCCTCCCCCTCACTACCTCACGTGTATTTCTTTTCCACCAAAATTTTGTAAAATAGACTCGCTATTTTGAAGTATTTAAAGTGAAGATTTATTTTTAACGAAACCGAGAAAAAATATCTATTTGTTCTTAGTTCGTTCACTGTAGAAAAATACACGAGAGGTCTCCTTATACCCCTCCCTCCCCCAACGTGATATATCGTGATTTTTCCTGACCCCCCTCCCCCCTATTGAACCTCACGTGATTTGTGCACAAGCCCTATCACCCACTCACCCGATAAGCCCTTGTTTCCCAGCGTCTGCAGTAATATACTGATAATCTTTTTTTTTCCACAGGAGGTTTCCAAGTGGGTCTCGGCGGCATCGGCGGCAAGGTCGGCTTCGGACAATTTGGCCAGTTCTCCAAATACTCCCAAGCCTCCTCCAGCGAAGGCAGCTCCAAATTCAGCGCCGAAGTCTCCAGCCCCGTCACCAAGAGCTTCTCCGCCTCCTACTCCGAGAAGAAAGTCTTCCAATCTGAGCCTAAAATCGTGACCTACACCACCAAACCCGAAATCGTCACGTTCACGACGAAACCCGAGATTTTCACGTACACTACCAAGCCTAAACTAGTTACATACACAACTAAACCACAGATAATAACTTATGAGACATCTGGAAGCGGCACTAACCCCCAATACGTCGCGCCTGGCGTAACATTTAACCCGTCTTTTTCGGAGTTGGTTGGACAGCATAAGCATAACGCGGCCTGCAAGTGCTTGGACGGAAATAAGTAAATTGTAACAGGAGATTCGTAGATTTCTAATGTTCTCAGAACTATAAAGTGTCTGTAACAACCCAAGGCTGTATAAACGGTTATACAGCACTTAAACAGCTGTAATAAGCTGAATAAGGTCTTTATTAGTTCTTATGCAGTATATGTGCTACGTGGGAAGTAATAATGAAAGCTAACGGCACACATGAAGTGACTTTTTGTTACTTTTCATGACAACTGACATGGCACCATTGGTTTCTTGTCAGTGGCCATTGCGACTTGGGCTCCCCTTTGTGCTTACCATCAGCCGACGCGCAGCCACTATATGTTGTGCCGTTATAAAAAGTACCCAAAATTATTTTGTCCGAAAAAGTGGTATAAACTTAATAAGATAACCATTTGATTTTGTGACAATCCAGCACCTACTTGGGATGCTTATATAGTTCTGCTTTTTGACAGTAAAATTAAGAATCTTTTAGGAATTTACTACAAAAAACTCGTTCGACAAAACGAAGCGTCGCGAATAACTGTCAATAAGATTTAGAAATCTACGATGTAATGAGCATCTATTACTGGAAATACTTTTAAATAAAACAATATTTTGCTTTATCCATAACAATGCGTTACCCACGACTGTGATACATTTTTAATTTCACGGAAAATACGTATATAAAAATTGAGTGTATTTTTTATTGGTAGTGCAGTAAACATACCTACTATACCTAAGTAATTTCCTATTATAGATAATAATAATTATTTAGTAGTAGATGCTCAAAATAGACATATGAATCTCTCAACTGATGTAATGTTCTAAAGTGCCAGAAAACTCTTAAATTGTTTATCTTATTATAACATCAAAAAACATTGTTATTATCCATATTGAAAAATTTATGTGTCTGATTTGTACAGTGAAACATCATAATTTGACATTTTATACGAAATAATTATGCCAAATGTGCCAAATTTTGCCCTTGTTTAAAAAACACTTGTCGCTTCCAGCACTTTAGAACAATTAACTCAATGTATTTTTTAAATTTCGGTTTCTCGTATTGTAATAAATATGGTTGTGCCATAACATCGTGAAGACAGTACAAAATATCGATTTGGAACGTTTATTTATGATATATTTGAAATTGTCTGTAAATAGATAGGTTATATATTTAAATGAAACTTATCTGAAAACTGGACATATAGGAGGCGTTACACTATCCAATTGGTTTTTTAATTATGGGTACCAACTATATTGTAGTCTGCGACTGAGACACATCAAACATTGAAAACAATTCACTGCAAAATTCAATGTAAATTATTCCAATATAATTTGATCCTTAAAAGTAAACTCCGAGTAGCATTTGTAATAGCTTGCAAGGCAGAATGTTATCAAGATTTATTGATACTAAACAAGACATCTGATTAGTAGTTGACCATTGTAACCCAAAGTTGTTATAAATGACTGTCAGTTACACTAATAAAAAAGTCAGATCGGATGATGTAAGACCTCCCTAATACGGTTTGCGCTTTTTTAATATTTCATTTTTTTATTTATGTAAAGGTGTTTTAGATATAAAACTGCCAGTTTCGTAAGCGAAATAAATATGCACATTTATTCATAAGAAAAAAACGTTGAAAAATTAGATATTTGACCGTTTCGGGCGTCCCGAAATGGTTGACTATTTAATAGATCGGTTTTACACTAATTATTATATTTTGTTTATAATAATTCGCAATAATTATAAGTATTTAGTCAATATACGTATATTATCGATGTATACATTTTCTAATTGTTATAATTAGGATTAAATAATTGAAATAAAATGGAGGTACTTTCAAAACTTTTTTGTTTTCTTTACTAATCTTTTTTGTTTTCTTTACTAATCTTTTTTTACTTCCTTTACTAATCTTTTGTATCAGAATAAATACGACTAGAAACCTAGTCAGCGCTCGAGAGGTGAAGCCAGCACGTCAATAACTGTGACACGCGACACTTTGTCGCGCGACATATATACTACCTGTCTCATTCCTTTCTATACCGTGCGAGCAAGACAGATGATGCTTAGTCGCGCGACAAGCGAAATCACGGCAAGTTATTTATTTATTTATTTGTTTATTTATTTGCATTAATAAATTTACCAGCATTACAGCTATACGCCAAGGCACTGGCAAACTTAAGTTCCAAACTTAACTAACGTAACCAAAATATCGACCTGAAACTATATTTATAATGGTACAGTCGCCATCAAATATATCGCAGCATATAAGGCAGGCTTATTTACTGGGCGTTACAGTACATGTTCAGATATTTATGGACGCCTTATATGCTGCGATATATGTGATGGCTACCTACTGTACAAAAACAGTAACAGACCTAACATAACGCAGACAATATAATAGATGGAATAATAATTAAGATGGAACGAAGTAAAAACATAATATAAAGTATGGGCATGAATTATACATTTCGTTCACAATAACACATCACTGCAAAGTGAAGTTTGCTCCATTTATCAGTAAACAGATCGCAACCTGGTTGGGAGGAAATAAAATTGTTCAGCAGTGTCCGTCCACAGACAATTGGAGAGTGCTTGCGAGCTACCGCGCGTTTCCCTTCCTCCGCCAGGAGGCGGTGGCTACGGCCTCTGAGATAGTTGTTGGGAACAAATAGCATACACATCCTCGTGACCAAATCAGAGCAATCCGACTCACCTCTCATAAAACGACACACGGTAACCATAAGCTCTGCACTACATCTGACCTGCAAGGAATATGCTAGCCATACAGTTTTGGTTAGCCACGGGCTAATTATCTGTCACAACATCCATGTCCCAAGGAACACGTCTCTATGATTGGTTCGTACATAAAACCAAAAGTGGCTTCGTCTTTGCTGGCGGCTGGCGCCGCGCCCGTGCGAATGTTGCATCGAGATGTTGGGATATTTACTAAAATAATGACCATAGAAAACTGGTTTCCAATACAAGTTATATAACCTAGCAAATGTCGATCGAGCCCAGGCGCCAGGCATAGTGGCGCTACAAGCAGCTTTCATATGGCAATAACGTGCGTAGGTACGTCATATATTTGCATTATTAAATGTCAATAGCGATTTCTCTATCTCTGATCTGTATCTGTAGCTGTATCAAGGATTTGTCATCGACCAAATTCAAAATGTTTCCTCTTTGTTTGCATCATTTACATTCACCGAGTTTTCTACTAAAAATCCGCGATATGGCGTGGGTTGAAAAACGTTTAGGCTAAACACTTATTCAAATATTCTGCTATAAGATAGCGTTCCTCCTTTCTACACTCCAACGCTCACAGCAATAAATCTATGGTTTCACCCATCCATCACCACACTGTCAAAATCACTGTTTACTTATCCAAAATTCACAGTCAACAATCACAAATCCATCCCCCAAACCCACTTTCAATTCCCGGTTGCCACAAATCAAAAAGAATAGAATAGAACTTTCAATTCCCTTTAAACTTGCCATACTTATCTAAAAATGAAGGCGATAAAAATAGTAGCTCATGATTCTTCCGAAGATTCTGATGATTCTGATGACTGTCACAAACATGCCAACAGTTTAAGGTCCATAATGCCGCCTGATCAAGACTATGGTGAGTATCTACGGTACCCTCTTTATATCTAAAATTTTAGGGTTCCCTGCCTCGAAAGGAATAAGCAGAACCCTTAACCCTTGTGAGATCACTTTATTATCCGTCCCTCTGTCTGGTCGTATGTTTAGATCCTTTATCGAGATATAAAGGAACGCGTGGAGGTATCGAGTTGAATTTAATACCATTAAGGTACTGAGTTCCCTTGAAGATGTGAAAAATTTAACTTCTAATTAAGGTAAAAAAAGATACGGCTGTTTATGCCGCAAAATACTTATATTTCGACACTCTCAGGGGAATCTAAATTTATAGCATCTCTGTTTAATTTTTTCAAAAAATTCTCGAGTTCAACCGATTCTCCTAAAATTTGTGAGTAGGTTCGATAACTATATAGTTTTTTAGCTATTTAAATCAGTTTTTAGAAATATTTCAAAACATCCCCGAATGTATGAAACATGTAATGTCACATTTTTTTTATTTAAACCATAGAAAGCAAAATTTAAAGAAAAATTTAAAAAGGAGCTACCTGGTGGAAGAGACAGGGAATCGAACCCGGTACCTCTGGATTACCGGTCCAGTGCGTTAACCACTTCGCTACCCTAGCTCCAAGTAGACCTGACGAATTTTTCCTTATGCTTTGTGTGTTTATCTTTACATTGTTTATTTGAAAGGTTTTTTACACCTTAGAGACCTCTATTTAACGTATCCACAAAGAGGTACCGGGTTCGATTCCCGGTCTCTTCAACCACGTAGCTCCTTTTTCCTTTTTGACGTGATAACGTCTTAAATTAGGTTGCGCTCGGAGTCACTCATGAAAAAGTGTAACGCCCGCTCACGTCTGTTACAGTTGCCGAGAAACTTCTTGACCCAAAATGGCGGATCTGCGCATGCATATTTGTACGTAAATCGGCTACTGCGCAGTCAAGGTTAGGCTCAAGAAGTTTCTCGGCAACTGTACGATGAGTCACCGAACGAGAGAGAGGCCCGCCGGACCGGCGAATGCCTTGCGTCTCTCTCCCACTCAAACATGATCGGTCCGCCGCGCGTTGTCACGTAAAATCTTCGCCCGTAAAACCGACTTTACAGGCAACCAGTTTTTTTTTTAACTTTGATCTTTGTATTAATGGTTTACCTATTGTCTTTTAGGCAAGTCGAAGGCTTTCTTTCCTAGCCCTATGGAGTTGGAAGACACCAGCGTGCTGGGGATCCAGGAACACGCCAGGCCGAGGGCCGGCAGTTCCGACCTCAATGCGTACTCGCTCAACACATCCATAGAGAGGTACACGACAACATAGCACAGATAATAATAATCAAATGATGAAATAACGAAATAATGACATAGTAAAATAATGATATAATGAAATAACGAACTAATGGAAAGTGTAGTAATGCAAGAGTGAATTAATGGAAAATGAAATAATTTTTATTTATTTATTTATTTATTAGGTTTGCCAACAGGTACAATACTATATAACATACATAGAAACAATTGCAGGTACGAAACATATTAGAGTATTTACCCAATTACAGGCAAACACAACATGCGTTATGAACAAAAATTCGCTTACGTTAATAACTGACTTTAAGTTCAATACAACACATAGAAAAAAAAAAACTAAATTTAATGAAAATTTACAACTATACTTAAAAGACTAAAGTGTTACACAATTCTAGGAATAGGTAGATAACTAGATGCATCGATTGATCAAAACTACTCAAGAATATTTAATTATTTAGACCAGCCTTAAATGTATATAAATTATTTTTAAACATATTCAAGGAAACGTTTAAAATGTCTATTTGACTTTCCTTGAAGAATTTATTGTGCTCTTTGCACATTCTGGGTATGATGTTATGACAGCCAACATTGGTCCTAAATGTCTTAATAGCAAATGGCCTGATTAGAAATTACAGATGCGAGCACGGGGAATAATGACATAATGAATCATGAAATAATGTAATAATGAACTTTATTCTACAAGTAGGCCACAAGGGCGCTTTTACATGTCTGAGTCTACCGGTAGTTGCCAATAGCCGGACAGACCAGCCAGCTTGGCCGGACATTTGGGTAAAAAGGCCGAATAGCTAGTACAAAGGCCTGGACTTATAGGGCCAGGGCCCCTAATGGCCTTAGGGCCTCCCCTATCTCGAAACTATTAATAATTATTTCAATATCACAAAAGTAGGTACAGATGTTAACTTAAAGCTACGGATACTGTATTGGGCACCGCAATGTTAGGGAGATTAAATAGTAGATATAGTATTTTAAGTGATAAATAAGGAGAACATTTAAATTGGAAGACACCAGCGTGCTGGGCATCCAGGAACATGCTAGGCCACGGGCCGGCAGCTCCGACCTGAATGCGTACTCGCCCAACACCTCCATAGAGAGATGATGAAACAATGAAATAATGAAATATGTACTGAAATAATGATCAATGAACTAATTAATTCATTAAATCATTATATCATTACATCATTTAAAAAAAATTAATACAAAAAAATGAAATAATGAATAAGGAAACGATGAAATAATGAAATACTGTTTGAGTCTGGCTAGCCAAATAATGTTGACCGATATTTCCTTGTGGTATTACTAATTGTCTATGATTTAAACAATTTAGTAGTTGGGTCCACTATAAATAATTTTGATACTTTATGTACTAGTTCTAACATTCCGATCGAGTTGAAATCTGGCATAGTATTTAAATGTAATTTTTTTGGTGATGGATTAATATGGTGTGGCCAGACTATATTTGCAAAAAACATTCTAAGAAACGTTAAGTTGTCAATACAATTTGAAAATTCTACCAAACGTATCACGAAAATATATTAAATGTTTTTCTAAATTGTTGTTTTGTATTCTAGATTTCGATCGGAATTCGACGACATGAAGGAGAAAATGTCAATTTTCGGGGAATCTCTGGGCTTATGCAAGTGTATAGCTTTGGACTTCAACTCGAGGGTCTCCGAGCTGGAGAAACGTCTGACCACTTTAGAGAAGAAACAGTGCCACAAAGTAAGTCCTTTGCAAAATCCCGTTTTTAAGTTCCGTACACAAATGGTAAAAAACGGGACCCTATTAGTAAGACTCCGTTGTCCGTCTGTCTGTCTGCCTGTCCGTCACCAGGCTGTATCTCAGGAGCCGTAGTTGTTAGACAAATTTTCACAGATGATGTATTTCTGTTGCCGCTATAACAACAAATACTAAAAACAGGATAAAATAAATATAAAAGTGGGGCTCCCATACAACAAACGTGATCGGTTGCGTTAACTTTGCACCTCATTTGTATCCGGCGCCATACAGATGGCCAGTTAAGATGGGATGGGATGGAACCCTCGGTGCGCGAGTCGGACTCGCACATGGTCGGTTTTTTTATAAAATCTAGATATGTATGGAAAAAGTAACAGTAATATATCCACTTAATGAAAATGGTAAAAGATTAAATCATTAATTAATTAATCATTAATTAATTAATGATTTAAAGATTACAATAATTCATTCTTTCATCATGTAGTGGTAGTTTCACATTATATGTCGCTTTAAGACGCCTTATTTCTTTTATTATTATTTTTTCATAATTATGACAAATATATTGATAAGTCCTCATTTGTATCTGACGCCATACAGATGGCCAGTTAAGATGGGATGGGATGGAACCCTCGGTGCGCGAGTCGGACTCGCACATGGTCGGTTTTTTTTTATAAAATCTAGATATGTATGGAAAAAGTAACAGTAATATATCCACTTAATGAAAATGGTAAAAGATTAAATCATTAATTAATTAATCATTAATTAATTAATGATTTAAAGATTACAATAATTCATTATTTCATCATGTAGTGGTAGTTTCACATTATATGTCGCTTTAAGACGCCTTATTTCTTTTATTATGATTTTTTCATAATTATGACAAATATATTGATAAGTAAATAATATTTTTCCCTGAGTTCTAGATAGTAACACAGCTATTTCATGTTTTTATTGGTGCAGTCGAAAATAAGTAGAAAAAAACAGTTTTCTGCTTGAATTTTGTCAGTTTCGAGTAGTTTTTGAAACAAAAAATATCAATAAATATTTCAAACTGTAGGTTTCAAATATACCAATAAATCTCAAATAGCCCTCTTCTAAGTAACATTTTTTTTTCTTTTATAACGGCACAACATATTGGCTCCACTTCGCCTGATGGTAAGCAAAAAGGGGAGCCCAAGTCGCAATGGCAACTGACGAGAAACCAACGGTGCCTTGTCAGTTGACACTGCCATGCTGGCCCGAGAGATGCTTCTTCACGCTTCGTTTGAAGGGTCCCAAGTTATAAGAAGGAGGAAACACATGAGCCGGCAAGGAGTTCCATACTTTAATAGTTCGGCAGATGAAGGAATTGCCTAACTTCTTGGTACGTGTGGGAATATTCTCCACGGTGAGGCGATGACATCGCAAGGCACGTGTGGTTCTATGACGGAAAGGGGAGGGTGGGATAAAAGAAAATAACTCTTCAGAACACTCGCCATGGCCATAGAAAACGCTCAGCGACCCAAAGAAACATACGAGAAATATCTAAAACAATCATTTTTGGACGGATAAGGAGCCTCATAAGCGATTGCTTGTAAAACACGATAACTCTATCGTGTTTTACAAGCAATCGTTCTACACATACTTATGATAAACAAAAGCCGGCCAAGTGCGAGTCGGACTCGCGCACCGAGGGTTCCGTACAACTAAATCCTTTTTTTTGTTTTCTGTATTTGATGTTAAAGCGGCAACAGAAATATCATCTGTGTATCAGTATCATAAGTGACAAAGCATCTGTCACTCACATTCGCATTACGTCAAAGCGTGTCGGATGCTTTGTCACTTATTTATCGCGTGATAATGATAAAAGCAACCATCATAGGCCCGCTGGTGACAGTATAAAGCAAAAAACGGCAAAAAAATCACTTGAATATTAATTTTATTCTGTTTTCAGAATTATTTGTTATAGCGGCAACAGAAATACATCATTTGCGACAATTTCAACTGTCTATCAATAGCTATACAGCCTAGTGACAGACAGACGCGGACGGACAGTGCAGCCTAGAAAATGGTACCGTTTTTATCCTTTAGGTACGGAACCCTAAAAATGTAACAACATTCAAACGCCATTCCCTATCTAATCATGCATTACATTGCATTAGTCTTAAAGTCAGCTTGCGTCAGATATACAAACACACGATAGATAAGATAATCAAAAATATACCGTATTTGACCAAGGTCATTGCCCTGTGTATTTTTAATTACTCCAAGATAATTTGCCAGGCAACTATATACCCTTACCATGAGACCGTAATCGCGACTGCATAACAAAAATACAATACAAGTACTCTTTATTGCACACCTCATAAAACATACAGGAGAAATACAACGCAATAAATAACAATTAGAGGTAAACAACAGGCGGTCTTATCGCTAAAGAGCGATCGCTTCCAGACAACCTTTGGGTAGTGGAGAACTTGAAAAAAAATATTTTGTTATTAGGCGGTGCAAAAATCGGAAAATAATAATAATAATATATACATAAAAAACAAATAAATAGGTACATAAATATAATAAACAATAAATACATAAATACATACATACACTCAGCCAAAAGATAATAGGACCATTTGAATAAAGTACGAATTATGAAATAAATAAATATCGGACAACCTCACACAAATCGATCTAGTCTAGGGATAGATAATGCTTTTTCAGGTGAGTTTTAAAAAAAACAAGAGATTTAGCGCGCCTTAAGCTCACAGGCAAGGAGTTCTACAAACAGACAGCTTTAAAAGTAAACGAATTATTATAAAATTTTGAGACGGAAGAAGATACGGTAAGGAGCAAATTTTGGGCAGATCGAGCAGAAGTGAGATAAGTGAAACGCTCCTTCAGATAGCGGGGAGTTACAGGATGAAAAAGTATACTATAAAGAAGAGCAAGAATATGAGAGTTGGGCCATTTTTTCTAAAGTTGTACATCCCACTTATTTTTTAATCTGCGATATTTTGGGTATTCTCTACACACAGACAGTTTTTTTCTCCTAATTAGATCGAAATAGCTCGTGATTCTTAGTAGAAAATACCCAAAATATCGAAAATTAAAAAAAAGTGGGGTGTACAACTTTAGAAAAAATTGGGCAAGTGCGAGCCCGACTCGCGCATGACGGGTTCCGTACCTATACATATATATAATCTGTAACAAGTTTGTTGTATGGGAGCCCCCCTTCAATATTTATTTTATTATATTTTTAGTATTTGTTGTTATAGCGGCAATAGAAATACATCATCTGTGAAAATTTCAACTGTCTAGCTATCACCGTTCTTGAGATACAGCCTGGTGACAGACGGACGGACGGACGGACGGACAGCGAAGTCTCAGTAATAGATGGTAATAGGGTCCCATTTTTACCCTTTGGGTACGGAACCCTAAAAACAAAATGTGTCCCTTCGGTGGTCAAAAGTTAAGAGCTTGTATGAATCCAGGTTATATTGCTATTACATCGGATTATAGAAGAGGGAACGTTCTTTATTCTCACAAGCATTTAATCAGAAAATTAGGCCCTGGAATCCTTAATTTCGCAAATGTCCACAGGAAAGACTTGAATTGAACCTAAATCTCTGTATCACCCTAATATACTTAGGTTTGCTATGTCAAATACTATACGAAATAAACATTACTTTAATACAATTTAACGTGATTCAACTAGCCTATTTATTAGGCTATACAAATGTACGTAAAACTATGGAAGATAGTTTTTAATAATGAACGTCGTTATAACAAAACAATAACAAACCATCTAATGCCAAAACAATATTTACAAATACTTTGGCAACAAATGCAAATCAGCAGCAAGCAGCTCGTTATGTGACGACTGCTTTTGATTCATGGCGAGACGTAGTTTATAGAGAATTGTTTGCATTCTTGTACTCTAATCAACGGCGACATACTAATATCATAAATGCGAAAGTGTGTCTGTTGCCTCTTCACGCTTAAAATGCTTTTTTATGTCATAGAGGGCAAACGAGCAAACGGATCGCCTGATGGAAAGCGATTACCGTCGCCCATAGACGCCTGCAACACCAGAGGAGTCACAATTGCGTTGCCGGCCTTTCAGGTGGGAGTACGCTCTTTTCTTGAAGGTTTGAAGGTCGTATCCGTCCAGAAATACCGCAAGCGTCAATTCATCCCACAATGCAGTCGTGCGAGGCAGGAAATAAACCACGCTGAACCGATTTAGATGAAATCGGGTATGGAGATTAAGTCCCGGGAAAAAACATAGGATATTTTTTATCCCGGAAATCATCTTGAAAAGGGGTGAAATGGGGGATGAAAGTTAAGCACTATAAACCGCTGAACCAGTCAGTAATCGTAATCGTAATCGTGATTTATGGCTTGCTCGGTAGCCTTACGGCTGTAACCGACATCGTGTTGCTAGGCTGTAAGCAGCGCACTGCCCCAGCGCCTAGCGTGTGTGAGCTGGCGTGCACGGGCACTCGAACCAGCGGACGTGTACCTACCTAGCTAGACAACGTCGTTTTTAGGTCACAAAACAGTGCTGTTTGTTATAAAACAGTGCCCGTGCAGGTACTTATCTACTACATAGATGTCGCTGTGAGTAATGGCGGCAAAATTACTTATTGCAGACGAATTCACAGGCTTTCCCGTGCTATCAAAAGCCCGATGCTTACTAATAATCACCTCTTTTCGTCAGAGGTAAAAATCACTATCACTACATAGTATAAAACTAAGTCGCTTCCTCTTGTCTGTCCCTATGCATATGCATGCTTAGATCTTTAAAACTACGCAACGGATTTCGATGCGGTTTTTTTTAATAAATAGAGTGATGCAAGAGGAAGGTTTTTATGTATAATACATGCATAGTATAGCATTGGACCCGTGCGAAGCCGGGGCGGGACTCTAGTACACTAATAAAGGTAAAAATAATAAATGAAATGCATAACTCACCACTCCGTTGATTGAGCTATTAGCCGGTGATATTTCAGAGGTGTTGACTGTCCACTCACCACTTTGATGTATTTGAATTCGTGCCATAATAATGCGTGTTATAATATCAATTTATCATACGATTCCTTCACACTTTTCTATTTCGGATAATAGATTTTTCCATGAACTTTGACGACACGGTTGGCACAGTTTGTTGCAACTGCCTACTGAGCAGTCCTGGTTCCAACATTTGTGTGATGAACTCGAATATTTGTTCCTGGGTCATGGATGTTATCTATATACGTAGGTATCTGTATTACTCACCACTTAAAAGGGTTGAGAAACTGTATCAACAAAAAAATTCTAAAGTACTTATTTTATTCGTAATAAATAAAATGACTTGCCGCCTGTTGTCTGCCGTTATTGAAATTATTGTTTCTGTGTTCAATTTGTAAACTGTGTGCATTTTTGTATTGTATTGACATTTATACCGGTACCAAAGGAATCGGGGAGTATTATGATATACTACTGGCAACACATAAAAGTAAAACCAACCAACTATACTTAGACTGAATTGACACAAGACTGAGGGTGCAACTGCTGTCTAAGGTCATTAGTTACGGACCATGAGGTGTCAGTATTAATAAAGAAGTGGTATATCGTTAAGTGCAAAATAACGAAGATGCATTAGCTCAGTTTGTAGTGATCAAGATAAAATTCCACGCAAATTATACCAACAATTGATACCTAGCACGCAATAATACGGTATTTAACTATAGTGAAAATTTCTTGTGTCATTAAAACCACTATACATTTAATTGGATAAAAACTAAAAAGGACGTGTTTTGACTACTGATTTTTATGATGTCACAAGCCAGTATCATCATAGAAGCTTCACACTAACAGATCGTTTTTGACATTTCATAAAGAGTAGCTGATATGACCTGCATCAAAATACCGTATTGACCGTGCGAGCGAAGTGAGCGAATCGATCGTTTCAGCTTGCCCAAAATTTATTTCCGGATTCCAGATTTCCGACTTTTCTCGCTTGTAGGTCGTAGTACCGATTTTCAAGAAACGTTGTAAAACTAGGTTCGATAAGTATATAGAAACTTGTAGTGTATCTGCGTATTTGTGTATCCAAAAGTGCAGATTTTTTATCGAAAGACTCGTGCGTCGAGATGGTTCTTAGCTAAGTTTGGTGGAAAAAGGACCAGTAGTTTCCAAGATATTCAGCTTTAATTGGAACAAGTGACAAGATCTCAGCCAATATTGAAGCTAAGAATTCCAAATTTGTAGCTATGTTCAGTTTTATTAGCATTTTCAGTTTTATTAAGGGTGCCATGATTGGCTACTTGTATCGAGGCCGAGGGTGTATTAAATTTTAAATTGATCATTTAAGTACTGAAAGCCAGCCAGCACTCATGTTTTAAATTTAAACCAATTTGGTTTTGATATTTTGTAACGATTTCGTCGTAAACTGAACTTGACACATTTCGAAGAATAAATTTAGCCATCGCGTCACGAAAATTTTCCGTTTAAAATTAACAAATAAAGATATTATTTGTGAAATCATTCACAAACGATGTTCGTAGTGTTGATATCATCATTGAAGTATACCTATCTTTGTTATCTTTACTAAAACGTAAAATAAAGGTCTGGCACTGTCTATGAAAGATATCTAGAATCTGGTCGTAGAACAAACGTGGAAATGCCCAGTGTATTATCTATTAGAGATAAGATGGGTTGACTATCGGCATTTTTTCTGGTCGGCCGATTAGCCGGCAAAAAATGCCAAATATGCTGACATTTATCAACTTATCACCTATACTGGAAAAGAGAACATTATGCATTATTATTCCCGTTATTGTTCGGCATAATTTTTAGGCAGAAAATGCCGAATAGTCGGCAAAAAATGCAGAATTACCGTTATTGTAGCCAAATTCGAGAATTATCCCTCCCTATCATAGGTGTAGTGACGTTTTCAAGCAAAATGGTCTATGGATATAGTTTCAGTGTCACTGTTGTTTACAATCGAGTGAAGAAGAGAAAACTGCGAGTCGGGCTCGCGCACCGAGGGTTCCGTACACTCACATCTTAACTGGCCGGGTTAAGTTAAGTTTGCACCTGGTATGTATGGCGCCGCATACAAATGAGGTGCAAAGTAAACGCAACCCATCAAGTTTGTATGGGAGGCCCACTTAAACATTTATTTTATTCTGTTTTTAGTATTTGTTGTTATAGCGGCAACGGAAATAGGTACATCATCTGTGAAAATTTCAAGTGTCTAGCTATCACGGTTCATGAGATACAGCCTGGTGACAGACGGACAGACAGACAGACGGACGGATGGACAGCGAAGTCTTAGTAATTGGGTCCCGATTTTTAAACTTTGGGTATATACGGAACCCTAAAAAGTTGAAACTGAGACGTTTCGCTCGCTCTGAGAAAAAAATCAGTCATTTGCGAGCCAGAAAGGATCGATGTTCGAAATTCGACAGTCGTATATAGAGCCGTCCCTCTCAATCTCCTGTCAAAGTATATTTGGGTGAGCGGGATGGCACTATACGACGGTCGAATTTCAAACAACGGAGTTGTTCAGATTCGTTAGCCATAAAAAGTTTTTGAAACCATTTTTTTTTTATTTATTATTTTTTGTTTCAGAGCCAGAGCAACTTTGCTTACATAATAAAGAAGAATAAACATCTGTCACAGAAAACCCTGAACGATGCCAAAGTAAGTTATATTTCTATTCTATTTTATTTTTAACCCCTGACATAAAAGAGGGGTCTTATAAGTATAATAACATATACAGTGCGACATGGTGCGACACAAAAGAGTAGAAAACGGATGATAAAGGTGTTGAATATTTATGCATGGTATCCCTATAATGTTTTTAGGTGTTTTATAAATGTATATAGCAACTCTCATTCTGTTCTGTCAAAGCCTCTACCCAACCCGGTACGCCATTTCTTCTTGTATATTATATTTAAATTTATTAACGCCATCCACGATCCGTTCTTCATTGTGAAAGTGAATTCTCATATACTGAAGACAAATAAATCAGGAGCTTCCGTTATTTCATTGGTTTGTTTTATTCCTCTAAACCCTCATCAATATCTAGTTAGGTTATTCCACTGCAGTCTTTATTTCAATAGGCTATGTGCCCAGGCTTCGCATAAATACAACCTTTAGATATTGATGGGTGCGCAATAAAACAAACACAATGAGTGACGATGGGCAAGAACGCCCCAACGAGGAAAATCGTCACGCTCCTGACAATGGTGCCGCGGGCGCACACCGTGCCGCCGGCGCCATGCCGCCGACCGCGCAGCTGCCCATGCTGCCCTTGGCGATGTCCGCGCCGCCGCCGAGCAGCGGTAACGTGTCTATCGACAAGCTGGAAGGTACGGGCGATTACAACACGTGGAAGTTTGCCATGAGGATGGCGCTGTCGCTTGAAGGCCTGTGGGCCTGTGTCGACGGCACGTATAACGGTGTTCACCACGAGGATCGGGATCAGCGCGCGCTGGCTAGAATCTGCCTAGCAGTTAAATCTACATGTTATCAGTATGTGCGCGACGCTGCCACCGCGAAACAAGCGTGGGATAACCTCGCCAACGTGTTCGAGGACCGTGGGCTGTACCGGCGTGTATTGTTACTGCGCAAGCTCCACAAAATAAAATTTACCACGATGGTGGAATACATTGCTCAAATTATGACGTTAGTGCAACAGTTAGCCGATATCGGTAAAGTAATTGAAGATGATGAAGTGGCCGAACTGCTGCTCAGCGGGCTGCCGTCCGAGTACGACGCCCTAGTCTCTAATCTTGAGACGGTATGTATGGCCTCATCTTTATCGAGCGAGCTTGTGAGAGCAAGATTGCTGCAGGAGGAATTCCGGAGGGCATCTAATAATTCAAGCAATAATAATAGTGATAACTCAGCATTTTATTCAAATCACAAAAACATTCAGTGTAACTATTGTAAAAAGAAAGGACATATTAAATCGAAGTGTTATAAGTTTAAGCGAGACAAGAAGAACCCAAATACACTTAATGCTGGCCAAAGCTTTGTAGCTACAGCTTTTTTGGCCAAAAAGGATGATTGGGTGGTTGATTCTGGTGCTTCACAGCATATGTCAAATAATTTGAAGAATATGGACAATTTTATAGACTCTAAAAGTGTAATAGCTATTGCTAATAATGAAAAATTAGAATGCCATGGTCAAGGCAACATTATTTTGGACAATCAGCTGGTAAGCAAAATTAATAATGTTTTATATGTTCCTGACCTTTCTGTGAACCTTCTGTCAGTAAGTTGCCTGGTAAATAAGGGGTTTTCTGTTTTATTTGACAAACAGGGTTGTTTTATTTATAATAAGTGTCAAATTTCTGGAAGCATAGTGGCAAAGGCTAATTTAAATAATGGGCTTTATGTTTTAGATAAAAGTAACTGTAATGTGTCAGGTAACTCCCATAGAGAGCATTCTTCAATGTTCTTGTGTCAAAATGACAGTAGACAAGAGCAACAGAGTGCTAATGTTGCTGCCTCAGCGGTGCCTGTCGATCTCTTGCACCGTAGGGTTGGTCACTTAAGCCTTAAAGGCTTAAGAACCTTAACAGATTGTGTTTCTGGTATTCAGTTTCAGAGTGACTTGCAGAAATTGGACTGCGAGGCCTGTCTCAAGGGTAAAATGTGCGCACTTCCTTATCCAGTGGGAGAAGCTTCGCGTGCCAGCAAGCGCCTGGAATTAGTTCATTCAGATGTGATGGGACCAATGCAAGAGGACAGCTGGGGAGGTGGCAGATACCTGGTCACGTTCACTGATGATTACTCTCGGCGAACTCATGGATATATTATAAAACAAAAATCCGAGGTAATGTCATGTTTTCTTACTTATAAGGCCCTAGTCGAGAAACAGTCTGGTCTGCCTATACTTTGTCTTCGTACGGATGGGGGTGGTGAGTACTGTAATTCTGCATTTAATACATATTTGCAGAAACAGGGTATAATACATCAAAAGATTGTACCGTACTGTCATCAACAACTTGGTGTAGCGGAAAGGTTAAACCGCACTTTGGCTGAGAAAGCAAGGTGTATGCTATTTGGTGCAGGTCTCTGCAACAGATATTGGGGTGAGTCCATTATGACAGCTGTATATCTCAAAAACAGGAGCCCCACATCTGCGTTGTCAGGACTGACACCAGAGGAAGTATGGACTGGGTCAAGGCCGGACCTCAGCCATCTTCATGTCTTTGGCTGTATTGCTTATTCTCTAGTACCAAGTGAATGTCGCCGAAAACTGGATCCTAAAAGTAAACAGTTTCTATTTGTAGGTTATAGTGAAACCTCCAAAGGATACAGGTTGGCGGACCCCCTTAATCCAAAGAAAGTGATAATTTCCAGAAATGTTGCATTTTTAGAAAATAAATTTTATTATGATATTGACATTCAAAACAAAACTAGTGATATTTTAAATAATGAATGTATATTTTATGAATGGTCATGTAATGACAATTTTATTAATTCAATGAATTTAAATGAAATTAATAATTCTAGTAATGTTGAAATCTATATCAATGGTAATAATAATTCTTCTAGCAATGAAGTGAATAATAATATAAGTAATTTAAATTCTAGTCATGATGTTAGTATAGGTCCCAGTGATGAAATCACTTTTAATGATTCTAACGAAAATGTTTCTCAAATTTCAGGAGCTGATGAGTACTGCACAGGCAGCGAGCACGAATCGAGCTCAGATGGGTCGCCGGTGCCGGACGCGCGCCCTGAGCGCGTGACGTCCTCGTACCAGTCGCCAGTTGGTGGGGAAGATGTGAGTCGCCCCCTGTCGCCTGTGCTCGGCAATGCACGCGCCACTCGCAGTACACGCTCCAAACTACCTATCAGGTACCAAGACTATGAGATGGATTATTCGCTCATAGCAGAAAGTATTTCTATTGATGAGCCACAGTCGTATGAAGAAGCCATCTCTAGTCCTAATTGTGCACAGTGGCAAGCTGCCATGCAGCTTGAGTATGATTCTATGTTATCTAATAATGTGTGGAAATTGATCGATCGTCCCTCAGGGGAAAACATTGTCAAAAGTAAGTGGGTTTTCAAAACTAAACACGATGCTTCTGGAAATTTTGACAAGCATAAAGCTAGGATCGTGGCTCGCGGTTACTCGCAAGTTCACGGTGTAGATTATTTTGAAACCCATTCACCAGTTGTCCGGCACAGTAGCATGAGAATATTATTTTCTTTAGCTAATAAATTAGATTTAAACATTGATCACATTGATGTAGCAACAGCATTTTTGAATGGAACTCTTGAAGAGACAATTTATATGGAACAGCCTCCTGGCTTCAATAATGGTAAACATGATAAAGTATGCTTATTGTTGAAAGGTATTTATGGACTAAAGCAAGCTAGTAAAATTTGGAATAATAAAGTTCATGACTTGCTTTCTTCCAATAACTTTAAACAAAGCAAATGTGAACCTTGTGTGTATGTGAAGAAATGTCAAAATGATTTTGTCATAATTGCTTTGTATGTAGATGACTTTTATGTCTTTTACAGTGAAAATAGTGCCATTTATAGAGAATTGCGTCAACTTTTAGAAAGTAATTTTAATGTAAACAATCTGGGCACTCTTAAGAGCTGTTTAGGCATAAACGTCACCCGTGATAGAGCAAAAGGTTTTTTAAAACTTGATCAGTCTGATTACATTCGTAGGGTGTTAATTAGATTTGGTATGCAAAATTGTAAAGCCGTGTCCACACCCATGTTGCTTAATAGTAAATTTTATAAAGCTGAAAAATGTTTAGATGAGAATGTTTATAATTATAGGCAACTAATGGGCTCTTTAATGTACTTATGTGTCTGTACGAGGCCAGACATAGCTTTCGCTTGCAGCCAATTATGTCAATTTAACAATGGCTTTGACCAAACTCATTGGTTAGCTGCTAAACGTATTCTTCGGTACTTAGCGGGTACAATTGATTATTGTTTGTTATTCACAAAGAATGATAATTGTAATTTAGATGCTTATGCCGACGCAGATTGGGCTAATGACCATTTAGATAGGAGGTCTTACACAGGCTTTGTTATTAAATTTGGCAATGACACCATTCATTGGGAATCTAGGAAACAACGATGCATTGCTCTTTCCTCTACAGAATCTGAATACTTAGCTATGTCTGATGTTTGTAAGGATATCTGTTTTATTAGGAACTTTATATCTGAAATATGTGACAGTATAAGCTTAATCATAACATTGTATAATGATAATCTTAGTGCTCAAAAGCTTTTAGAAGTGAAAGAATATTGTCACAAGCGTACAAAACATATTGACCTTAGATACCATTATGTTAAAGATTTGGTGAAAAATAATTGTATAACTGTTAAATATTTGCAAACAGATATGATGATAGCAGATGTATTTACTAAAGCACTTGGTTCCATCAAACATAACAAGTTTATACAGCAGTGTAATGTTTTGAAAATTTAATTACATAATTGTGTAGATTCACAGTTTCTGCTTGATTGTATACCTATGTATAACTTGCTTGGAATGCTTTGCATATGATAAGTTGATAAGTTTTACGTTTTGATATGGTACCTTTGTATGACTTGTTGGAATGATTTGCATATGATAACTTGATAAGTTTTGATATGATACCTATGTATAGCTTGTTCGGAATGATTAGCATATGATAGGTTTTAAGTGTCATGTGATACCTTTGTTAGTTTGCTTGATACCTAAGCATGTTATAACATTATAAGGATATGGGGAAGTGTTGAATATTTATGCATGGTATCCCTATAATGTTTTTAGGTGTTTTATAAATGTATATAGCAACTCTCATTCTGTTCTGTCAAAGCCTCTACCCAACCCGGTACGCCATTTCTTCTTGTATATTATATTTAAATTTATTAACGCCATCCACGATCCGTTCTTCATTGTGAAAGTGAATTCTCATATACTGAAGACAAATAAATCAGGAGCTTCCGTTATTTCATTGGTTTGTTTTATTCCTCTAAACCCTCATCAATATCTAGTTAGGTTATTCCACTGCAGTCTTTATTTCAATAAAAGGAACTACAATTTTTCATAGAAAATTGTTACCATATTCAAGCACTTTACGTCAAAAATGTGGCAGTTGCGAAGGAAGTGGCGCCCTCATTTATTTTCTACTCTTTTATGTTGAGCTGTATAGCTCCCAAACGGATGCACCGATATGAGTGCAGTTTTTTTATCGAAAGACTTGCCCGTCTAGATGTCAAGTAATCAATGTCTTAAAAGGCCACGAGACGATCAAACAGTTTAATTCAAACATGTAGGTTAGGCTTAACTCAAATCATATTGATCGTTTGCAAAGCTAGTTTGAATGGTTTGTCAAACTTTTGCGAGTTTGGAGTTTGTTTGGTAAAATTTCATATTTTTTAGTTTGACGGGCCGTTTGAACAAATTCGGCTTAATTTAGTTTTGCGCTGGATTTTGTAGTGTGAGCATTTGTGTGACGAAGATGTCGGACGAAGATATTAAAAGCACGGCGTGGTCAGGACGTCAATGTGACCATGAATTTCGTTGCTATTATCATTTCATTATTCGGCGGCGTACCGAACCGAACTGAGAAGTGCCGTTTGAAAACCGACATCAAACGGTTTCATCAAACACCCGCCGCTATAAATTAATATTGAAACAAAAGAATTTAAAAACTAAGAAACCCTTGCTTGTTATTATTGTCCTCCTCGCCCGAAACGAGGATATGGAAAACAAGGAAAATATTCTCATTGCCTGTCTGAGAAAAGTATTTATTTTTTCCCTAATTATTTAACCAAAATAAGAATAAAAACAGAATGAGGGAGGTTATTCCTACTTACTTAAACCCGTTCCACACCTTCCGATCCTATCCGATCCGATCTATTAAATAGTCTATGGTATTTTTTTATTTATTTCATGACCATGGAATTGAAAATGAAATGAAATGAAATGAAATGTATTTATTTGCAATAGATATAGTTAACATAATGGTCTTAAGGTATAAAAATTTCGTATCATATATCTAGACATGAGTACGTCATGCAAATCTTGAATTGCCAATATTGACATCGTATTTCACTATCTAACAATTATGTTCTACTTATGTGCTACATTAAAATATTCCTTAATATCGTAAAAACATTTTTCGAGAAGCCAAGTACACAGTTTATTTTTAAATTTATTAGAAGGTTGTTGCTTTAGTTGATTTGGCAGGTGATTAAAAATTTTTTACTAAATTACTGTCCTTCAGTCCAATTAATGTTGCCAGCCAGCAAAATTTACCTAGTATCGGGGTAACTTATTTCAATTTGAATTTAGACTCCACATAAACATAACATACGGCGAAAATTGTTACATTATTTGTTTCTTTTTATTTCGATAAAAAGTAATGACGTGATGACGGTCAGCGGCACTCCAGTATGGGTCAGTTTAAAAAAAAATACTTTATAAAGAATAATAAACCATGTTTGTATTTATATTCGTATCAAAAAAATACACTGTCTATTTACGAGCTTAGCTGTCGTTAATTTGGGTAATTTACCAGCTATTTTACATTCTGCTGTACTTCTGGGTTTTTACCGGTATGTATTGTATTTTTTATCTGTCGGAGTGGACCTTTTTCTCCGATTTCAATCAGTTTCTTCTACATTATTTTCGTCGACTTATCTTAAATTACCTTTCTTAGGGCTTGTGCACAAATCACGTGAGGTTTTTTCGGCTACTTTTTGACCCCCCCCTCCCCCCTGGTGATATTTGGTGAGGTTCTTTGCTAACCCCCCCTCCCCCATACTACCTCACGTGTATTTTTTTTTGCCAGAATTTCGTAAAATAGACTCGCCAAATTTTAAGTATTTAACAACTGAAGATTTATTTTTAACGAAACCGAGGAAAAATATCGATTTTTCTTAGTCTTCGTTCATAGTAGAAAAATACACGTGAGGTCTCCTTATACCCCTCCCTCCCCCAACGTGATCTTTCGTGATTTTTTCGCGACCCCCCTCCCCCCCTATCGAACCTCACGTGATTTGTGCACAAGCCCTTAGCTGTTGTCAAGGATAATGTGCAGTAGAAAGTGAGAATATCTGGTTCCACAGTGTTAGTTTTTTTTATTATATTTATTTATCGTTTTTTTTATTTAAACTTTATTGCACAAAATACAGTAGATAAATCAATAAGTTAGATATATATATATGGTCACACACTCATATTATATTATAATACACATACTTACATACAAAATATATATGTCCAGATGTTTGGATGTTCGAATGCTCCGATTTTCTCGATAACCGGTCACATTTCTCAACCGATTCTCATGAAATAAAAAATAAATATGACGATTTAATTTTTCGTTTTTTTTTTAACGGGCGGGTATTGGGCTTGATAACGTAAAAAATGAAAAAAATCAACCATTTGGAATCAAACTCGCGAGGTTTACAGCTCATAGAGCTACTAAGTTTATTTTTATTGGTGTTAACTTAATTGCACAATACAAAAAAAGACTAATGGTGGACTTAATGCCATAAAGCATTGTGTATGTTTTCTTCGTTTCTATCATCTTAATTGATACTCTTAATATTATACTTTAGAGAGGTAGTGTCCCATGTTGACATTTCATTTATTTATTTTAGATTTTAGTTCTTTAGTCTTATCTTTTACTTAAAGGTTTGATTGTAAATTATTTGTCTTTTTTATTTATGTTTTAGTAATTATAGCGGTTAGTTAAAGTTCAATTTCGCCAGTCTGACATCAAATTTATTCTTAATTTTACTAAAATTTCCAGAAGTTGTGCTGTGTAAACAGCTTAATACAATAATTAAAATTATTCTTTGTATGTAGTATACAAACTTACAAGAAGTAATTTCAAGTAAGGATAATTCAACAATAGGTACAAGTGCAATAAGTAGACGTTAGATAAAAAGGCACGTGGCGGTGCTACGTGACCTAATCGTCTTTTTACTATCGCTGGTACAAAAACGTACCCACTGCAATGTATTCGCAAAAAGGATTATTCCTAGTAATACTTCAGAACACTTTTAATGGCTATAATTTTAAGCCTCCAAGGTTGTTAAAGGTATAGGCAACAAGCTATGGTTTCGCCAAGGTTTCCCCACGCCAAAAAAAAGTGCATTCGTCATAATTATGTAATTATAAAATGACAATATGTCATCAACCAAATTCAAAACATTGTTTAATCTACTGCTCAAACCTTCGTTCTTCTTCTGAAATAAATACTAAATCGTGTTTAAAAAACTCGACTGCCATCACTGGATAGTTTTAGTTTTATTATGCGAAAACTTTTAAATTTTCGGAATACTTAGTCCCGTTTACTCTTTGTTTACATCAGTGACATTAACTGACTTTCAACATCAGTTACCAAAAAATTGTCGTTGCCAGTAAAATAAATTAATACCACTAAAAGTCCTCAATATGGCGTGGGCTAAAGACAACTTGTTGAGCTATTATTATACCTATGGACCTAATAAAATCTTTTGTGCAGTTATCGCTTATCAATTGAGGAGTGTCTATTCATAAGGATTTATTTTTGTATGGAAGTCATACAAAAATAAGTCGTTGTGAAAAGGCACTCCTCAATTACTCATTACCTTGCTGCATCATTGACTGAGCGAGCGAAGCGCTTTAGCTTGAATGCTTTCGGATGTGTCTGAATTCCTAATATCCAGATTTCCGACTGATCTCGCCTAGTACAGGTCGTATTTCTGAACCAGTTCTCGTGAAATTTTGTGAGCAGGTTCGATGATTAAATATATATTTTTATGATTCGATGGGTTTAGGTTTAGTCATCATCATCCAGCCGATTTTGGCGAGGGTGACTGAACTTTTAGTAATGAGAGCGTCGTTCATAAGCTCTCAGGTGGCTGACGTAGCCAATTTTAGCAACAAATGGACAAGTCAGCACCCTATCGACAAATTTGTACTGAATGACCGCTCACTCCTTTTTAAGCGACTTCAAATAAGTAGCAAGTTCTCAATTACTCTTTCAGTTTTTTTTATGTTTGTTACCTCGAAACTTTCGACTGAGTGAACCGATTTTGATGATTCATTTTTTATTTGCTTCCCGTGTGGTCCCATTTCAATTTGGTATAGTTCTGATAAAAGCATCCAAAAGAAAACCACCGCCACTGTATGTCTCCACCTAGGCCGATCTTTTGCCATGCTCTCCCAATGCGAGAGCTTAGGTTTAGTAGGTTAATAACGAAAAAATTACAAGATTTAGTAATTTGGAAACAAACTCGCAAGAACTTCAGCTCACAGAGCCAGAAGTATATAACGTAGGTTGAGGAAAATACGATGAGGAAAGTCAGTCAAAGCCTTAAAGGTTATAATTAACGCTAGGTGGACTATACTTGGACGGAATCGATACTGCTGTTTGGTCAGCTGTGTGGTGTGACGTCCATAATATAATGGTAGCGACATAATGTGGCCTATTCACAATTCGTGGCACGCGTCCATTTTAGGACAGTATTCAATAGCACATTAAAATAAAACTTAAACCGATTAAGTACTAAACAAGCTTCCGTAAAGAAAAAAAAGTAAATACATTTCTAATCAACTACATACCTAGGTAATTCATGCATGACCTAATAATAATGTGGACCATGTGTGTAAGTTAGTGCATATTCTATTTATATTTCAATAAATAACTCAACTAGGTTTCTATTAAACAATAACAATGGGCTTGTAATTTCCTAGGTATTTCACAATTTTGAAAATCCAAATAATTTTACCGTTTTCTTTAACATGTACATTTTCCGCCTGTATACCTATTTCAGATTGACGTATCTTTTAATTGAAGCAATAAATACTTGTGTAACTGATAAGCAGCACACGTTGAACTAGGTACATATCTAACAACAAACATCAGACGCGACACTGCTTAACTAAACATTATTAATGTACTGACTGTGGCTGAAATTTGTATTTCTTGAAGTTTTTAAGCCCGCCATTAAGAAAAAAAAAATAAAAATTTAGGTATACATCCATTCATACATAGTATTTATTTTGTTTATGTATGTATGTATGTATATGTATATATATGTATATTTATTTAAATTTTGTGTATTTATGTAAGTATATTCAGGTTTTTATATCTATTTATGTTTTAGATATCTGTAAGTACCTTACAATGATGTATCCCATTCACCTTTTGCATCACCTACTCAATAAATGATTTTAAGCATCAACTCCACTACCCAAAGGTTGTCTGGAAGAAATCGCTCTTTAGCGATGAGACCGCCTGTTGACTACCGTTTTTAATTTGTTTATATGTGATTTCTTGTGTAAATGTTTTTTGGTGTGCAATAAAGCGAACTTGTATTGTATTGTATACATCCGGACATACAAACGAAATTTAGGCGAAGCTGAAATAGTCGCTCGGTCGATAACAACAATAAAACGACGTGAATCCACAGCAAAATACTCCATTCACGGAAATTCTATTTTGCAATCCCATACATGAATTATAGAGACATGTGCCATTGTTTACTATTTAAAACAATTTTATTTGAACAGTTGTTAATGTCGCTGTCTACGAAAACAGCCGTAAATTCAATATGAAGTTCAATGAATTGTGCTATTTCGATATTTTATCGTCTGCAATGTTAAGTTTGTCACACCTCAGACGATGCGTATTTTTTCTGATTAAATGCGTAGCAACGTACCGTTAATCATATGCCTAATGAGTCATAAATTGTTGATGTCTGATTTTATTTCTAAGTAAATCATTACCTACATTTGAACGGCAGGTTTAACTTGATGACGCCGTAGATTTTACTAGAAGTTGCTTTGTTGATTGAATTTATTACCTGTGTTTCTGTGTCTTAGGCTCTCAGCTAGCGAAAGTGAACATTAGGAAAAATGGATCATCATTATTGAAACTGAAAATTAGAAAGTACAGAATTTTTGACCGGCACTTTGATACATAATACGGTTCTAAATTAGTAGGTTTACAATTTTTCAAGGGTTGCGCTTCGATCCACTTCGTAAACGATCGGTAGCGCTCGTTATCTCTGTCCTGCTCACACGTATGTAGCTGTCAATTATATCACCCTATCGGTTTTTGCAGTGTCTCGCTCACCCACCCAGTCAGACCACTCAGTATCAGTACCTATTTTTAACTCGGGCGATACGCACGTACATGCCGCGTTAAATAATCGGTGTTTATATTGTTGAATTAAAACAAGAAAATAACTCTTTAATTTAATACGTGTAGGGGGTTTCAATTATGGCAAAGGTAAACGTTTTTAATGTATTATTTACACCGTTTTCAGTGAAAGTTGGAGAGTGCAATATGAAAATTTATTTTTTTGCATTGAATCATACCACCCGGTGACGTATATTGGCTTGCGATAACTGCAAAATGTAGTGAATTAATTACGGTAAAACGATTAAGTACGTTTAGTCCGGTGCATAATTGTCTAAATATATGAAGTAAAACCGTAATTATTACATCATTAAATCTTAGTGTTAAACATTCCTTTTTAACATTTTTTTACCTTTCAGCTTACAGTTTTGTTAAACATATTTAAGCAGGAAAAATGAATTAAATCTGCAGGAATTTATTAAGCGATATTGGCAAAGATTGACAAAATATGCTTGTTAGATTTGTGTTTAATCTTACTACAGAATGGCTTAAACAAATCTTTATCATATATCATTGTTTAAAAAACATATTGCTCGTGCATATTTTCGTATCTAAGCCTAATTCATTTTTCCAAAATACGAGTTCGGCCTTTTTCGGGTTTTTTTTTTAATATTCTGGCAACACTATTATCACGTCAAATCGATAACTGAAAAAAAAGTGTTATTTTATTGCATGCATGTCTTGTCATTTATTAGTCTCGATTAGTTTTGGATTTCCGCTACCGAATTTAACTAGTTTTAATGTCTTCTTCAATTAAAAATCTATTAACTAAAGCAAGGCAATGTTACAAGAACTACTTAGATATGAGTAAGAACAGTTACCAGGTATGTTTCCTTTCATTATCTCACTAAATACGTTAGTAAGTAGACTCGCGAATTTCGTCACACATATTTGGAGTATTCCACGTATTTTGTGTATACGTAATTGTTTGTAACCTTGTAATTCAGCTGGGAATATCGTCGTTTACGCTTTTCTTTTCATTCAATACCGGCTACTATATTCTGTGTTTTTCATTGATTTACGCAGTTTTTGTAATTTTGTATCGGCCTTAACTCATACCGATTTAAGTTCAATACATCGCGAATAATAATTCCACGGTCAATTACTTTCATTGTTGCGTCTTCCTGCTTCCGTGATAAAAAGGTCGGATACGGATGTTGCAATTCTTAATATCATTCTAACCTATTCGTAACCCCTATTGTACATTTATAGTATTATTCATTGGCTTATTATTTTCGCGTCGACAGAAAAATTAAAGAGCAGCAAACTATTTGCAACTAAAATAATAACTTGTCAGCGATTAAATATTTTGGCAATCATTTATATTAAATGAGCTTTAAACTAAGGATATTTTAAAATTAAAATAATGGCAGCTACTTTAAGGTAGCAGAAATAATAAACAAGATTACTGAAATCATAGGCGAGGTACTATAAATAATGACTTGGCGACTAATATTAGCAGAAGATCCGACTTGGCCGGGTTAGGTTAGGTTGTTTTTTTTTTATATCCCTAAAAAGCGCTCCTTTTATTTTTTTTATGACCTTGATTTATTTTATATGCAATCTCCATTGAACAATTAGAGTATGCCATTTTCAACTTTTTACCCGCTGTCATGTTTCCGCTTAATTAGTTAATTCAGTCGCCAAACTCGATGCTAGTTTATATTGAAACAAAGCCGAAAATTGATTACTTAGCTGCTACTTTTTACTTTATACTAGTCTCCGCAATTAGTCGCCAACTTATTATTTTTGCTACCCCCTTTAATTTTTTATAAATCCCTAAATCAGATTAATTTGTCGCCGCGTTAAATACATGCCTTATTCATTTACAGATAAAAACAACAATAAAATGTACCATTGAGACATTATATCACTACATAGTATAAAACAAAGTCGCTTTCCCTGTCCCTATGTCCCTTTGTATGCGTAAATCTTTAAAACCACGCAACGGATTTTGATGCGGTTTTTTTTAATAGATAGAGTGATTCAAGAGAAAGGTTTATATGTATAATACATGCATAATTTATCAGCATTGCACCCGTGCGAAGCCGGGGCGGGTCGCTAGTGTTTCATAAATTTAACAATAAAATGTTTGTCACTTATGTATGTGCTTAACTTTTTCAACCTCAGTAAAAAAAATATCTTCCTGGTATTAAGCTTTTGTATTGTGAAATCTCTGGAGATCTCTGGAGGAGGCCTTTACCTTATAGAGGGTTCTAGTGTGGTGAATAATTAGAAAATTTAGTTAATTTACGAAAATTGTTAAAACTATCTCAACTCTCTGTCACTATACTAAGAAAGAAGAATTTTAATTTTTTATTTTATATATGGTGAAATTACACAAAAAATAACTTAAAGTAATATCTGATATCTATATCATGTTTATTGCTGAACTAATTATTCTCTTGTTGTTATAAAGCAAGCCCATTCTAAGATATTGATTTTAATCTTACGTAATTTTTACACATTATTTATTGCACTCAAAAGTGTTTAAGACCATGAACATAATGTCACGTTTGAAACGTCAAGGTAAATCAACACTTTTTGAAACTTAAGGCTGGTTTTCTCAAAATGAAAATTGCATTTTGTCAAAGTGTACATGAGGTGTATACCAGTCTCATATCTCCAATCCATATGGATTAGAGACGTGCAGTTTCCCATTCGGTATGGGAAACATTCTTGAGAACTGCCATCTCTAGTATGGATACATAAGAGATAAGATAGGACAACTGGCAATGGACTGACTAATGACTATCTCAGACTCCAAGTATGACTGCCTTGTTTGGCGTGATGAGCGGACAAAAGATTTTTTATCAACAGATGTCACTGTACAACTGGCCTGCCTCCATTTCTTTTGCCGTCCCTGGGATACCAGTGTGTGGAACAGTAATATTGACGTAAATCTATTGCTAAATCAAAATATTTGGACAGATTTAGGTGTAACATAATTATTGTACCATTATGTGGGGCCATTGGGCATACAAATTAAATAGTTACATGATTCATGCAACACACATTATAAAAACAACATATACACCCCAGGCCAAAAGTATGGAAACAAGCTTATATTACTATACAAACCTGTGATTTCCTTACGGAATAAATTACAAAATTACGAAATAAAAATGATTATAAACATTTTAAAAGTCAATAACGCAAATTCTGCTTATGAAAATTGCCAGTGCAACATTTTGTAGAAAGGCAATAAAAAAACGACGACATGAACTTTGTCCCGGAGTTAGGCAAGTATATATATATTTTTACCATGTGCAGGTGTTTTAATAATGGATGTTCAATTTTTTTTTCTTTTGGGGGTGGCCTAACGGTTACTAACATTTACACAAGGAATAAATTACTTATAGGAAACTTTAAATATTCAAAGAATAAACTTTGTTTCCATACTTTTGGCCTGGGCTGTAATAATAATAAACTTGCAGGAAATGGGAAAAGAAAATAATTAGGAGTATACGCTATGTTATCTGATCTTATCAAGTCAACCTCTGTTATATCATTCTGGTTTCCCCAGGTTGGTTATTAACTGATATGTAAAAGTCTACCTTACTCTGTCCTACTCAAGGTTGAGTTTAAAAAGACTAGAAAAAACAACTTCTATCATACATACCTACTCGTACAAGAGTTTTCCTTATAGTTTTCTACTTTTTAAGGTCGTTTGTAAACGATGTCATTGAGAAAATATTCCGTTTTGTGACATCATTTGTAACTACTTTATATTTTTTTCCTTAATCTTTTTTCACAAGGAATATTTAATAGTTGTGTCAAACATGAATCGTATAGTGGTTTTTAATACTTACTCTAAACAAAGGCGTTTGTAAGAAGAAACTATCATAACATGCTTTCCCATAATCGGTTTAAAAAATAGGTCGGTATTGTTTCACATAAAATTCTTATTCATAATTTGCATAGTCATAATTTCTACTTTTCTCTGAAACAGATAACTTTCAGGATTGTTATCATACAAACCTAACCTAATATAAGAGCATGTAAGATGTATTATCTGTTGGTAATCTAAATATATAAAAGAAGAAACTGACTGACTGACTGACTGACTGACTGACTGACTGACTGACATATCAACGCACAGCCCAAACCGCTGGTTCTAGGGAGTCCAAATTTGGCACGTAGGTTCCTTATAAGGTGTAGGGGTGCACTAAGAAAGGATTTTTCAAAATTCACCCCCTAAAGGGGTGAAATGGGGGTCCAAAGTTTGTATGGGGAAACATGATTAGTTAGACTATTTTGCTACCAAAGTCTAACTTGGCAATGTATAAAAATGGTCCACATTATAAATGTATTTTAATTGCAAATAAAGTCCCGGAATCAATTAAACAGGAAAGTAACAACAAAATATTTAAAAATAAGTTAAAGGCACTTTTAATCGAGAAATGTTATTACACAGTAGACCAGTTTTTAAATGATAATGGGCGAATATACAAAAGTTGGGTAACTTTTCGGGATATTTTGTTTATGATAGTTTTTTAATCAAAATGCTACAAATTCGGGTATATAAGATAGGTAATGTAATGAATATATTGCTCCAGATTGGGCCAGTCACTTTTTTAAGTAGAACCGGAGAAATTTCGGTTTTTCTGAATTTGACTGCCAGGGGACTGACGAGGCTGACAAAGTACTGACAAAATACACAACTTCATAACATATGCTTGATATTTATTAAAATTTAGAAATAAATCTCTTAGGAACTAATCTATCTATTAGCCACAGACGTCCACTGCTGAACATAGGCCTCCCTCATGACTCGACACAAAGTGCGATCCCGTGCAGACCGCATCCATTGATTCCCCGCTACCCTCAGGTCATCCGTCCATCTAGTCGGGGGCCTTCCCACGCTGCGCTTTCCTATACGTGGTCGCCACTCTACGACTTTGCTGCTCCAACTGCCGTTCATTTACCGGGCTACATGGCCTGCGCATTGCCATTTCAACCGTGCAATCCTGTAAGCTGTGTCGGTTACCCTGGTTCTACTGCGGATATCCTCATTTCTGATTCTTTCGCGCACAGAAACTTCGAGCATAGCCTTTATTGAAGAACTACAGGACCATCTCACTGCTGAGCCATGTTCATCAGCTGTTCTTCAGAGTCATTACCAATCGTCTCACGCACAGTCGATTTCCAACCTCCCGAACCATCCGGATTCCGAAAAGCTTTAGCACCATAGACCAAATTCATACACTGCGGCAGGTTGTACAGAAGAGAAAGGAGTATAACCGACCACTATGTTTGTGAACTATGAAAAAGCCTTTGATTCGATCGAGACATGGGCTGTGCTTCAATCTCTCCAGCGGTGCCGTATCGACTATCGATACATCAAAGTGCTGAAGTGTTTGTAACACCACCATGTCAGTCCGAATCCAAGACCAGAGTCTATCCAACTGCAGCGAGGAGTAAGACAGGGAGACGTAATTTCTCCAAAACTGTTTACTGCTGCACTGGAAGATGCTTTCAAGCTACTGGAATGGAACAGACTTGGCATCAACATTAACGGCGAGTACCTCACTTACTTCGATTTGCAGACGGTAGAAACTATTTTTAGTCTTATTCTTATGTTTTTAGTCTTATTCTTAGTCTTCACTGAAGTAATAATTGAAAAAACTGTTTAACGTGTAATACTGTGAGAAAGATCTATCTCCACTATTCAAACAGCTTTTTAATTGGCTTTACTACTTTGAGGTAGTTTAACAGTATACATTTTCTAAGTAAGCATCCCTGTTTTTTTATAAGTCACTGCTATTTTTGGTATTCTCTATAATTTTGTATTTGTTGTAGCTTATTCGAACTTTTTTTTATCTCTTTATGTAGTTTCTTTTAATTTAATTATATAACACTTCCGAAAAGGCCCTTCTTCACTGTTTCCTTCTTTGCCTTTTAGTAATATCTTCACTCATTACTCCAATTCTGGTTTATGGAGTTTCTTCCACAGATTTTACAACTTACTTAGACTGCTTTTTGACTCCCCTATATTTTGGTCGATGATTTTTCAGTCTAGTTCTCAGTTTTGAAACCATTGCTTGGTTCAATATTTTTTAATTGCCTATTACTGGACTTATTCTGTCTTTCGCTTCATTTGCTCTTTGGTCGTCGTTTATAATAGGTCATTTGTTCACCATCTATTGATTATGCTTCGTGGTCAGTAGTTCTGGCGAACAAAGATATAAGTAGTATCATTCAGAAGTTGTTTTTTTTTTGCGTGTACTCAGATGATTTTTTTCTTTTTTTGTGGCTAATCGTTGCTCCAAAGGTGTTATTTCCTTAACAAATGTCTTTACCCCTGTTCCTTCTTTTTTTAACAGGCGGCACGATGGTTTAAACTGAAATAAGTAACAATATACAGCTTCAACACGCTACAAATGTCAGTACCCTGGAAACCCGTCAGTCCTTTGGCGCAATATAACACAAAGGACTGACGCCAACGGACTGATGAAAAAGACATGAATTTGGGGTTATCTTTAGAATCAACATTTAATTTGATATTTTCGAACATCAACTAGCTACATTTTAACAAAACAAAGTTGACTGTGTATAAATTCAAGTATAACACAGATTTACAAGGAAATAACGACTTACCATAGGACTGACTTTTTGACTGGATTGGCACGTGTTCACATGACAACCACAACTCTGGTACAAACTCAGTAATAGTGGCCATAAAATGGCTCGACCTGCAGCTAACTTTACTATCAACCTTGAAATTCAACGCGGATTTGAATTTGAGTCGCCGATATTTAGCGCGAAATTCCAATTCGAACAACAGACAGCGGACTGACGAATAAAACTGAACACAAAGTTTCTTATATTTTTTACAACAACAGTGAGAATATTATATTATGAAAGTAGTGTTATACATTATTAAATACATCATAGATTGTATTGAAACAGTAAGTTTTCTTACATTAGAGGTAATATTTAATATACAGCCATTTGATTGCCCACTTTTGAGGTTGTGACATGCCAAAGTACTGACTTTTTAAGGATAAATTGTGGAGTTTCACAAATTTGTATTTAAAATGAATAGCTGAAATTGGGTGACCAAATAAAAGGCTTTTAGTAGTATTCAAATAAAATTAAAAATATAAACAAAATATAACAAAACAATATTTTATTGCCCTGTGACATCGAGTTACCCATTTTTTGTAGAATCACCCTTATACATTATAAATAACATACTCAAATTGACATTTTATATTCTTGTATACTAATCTATTTGTATTAAATTGAATTATATTAAGTTAAATTATGCATGTTAGTATTAAGTTATTGTGTGCCCTTACAGGGTGTCATGTTCTGACTTATATTGTATGTAACACCTTAACCAAAATGTACATGGCTTTACAAGTGAATAAATTATCAAATTATTTGAAACTTCACAGGAGTATTTCTAACAATAAATGAGTAAACACGTGTTTCAGGTTTTTTGAAAATTCAACCCCTAAACGGGAGAAATGTGGTGACAAAGTCTGAAAATCAACATGGGTATTGTTTTTATGGTTTATCGGGTCGCTGATTTCGATAACCACAACGATTTTAAAATCCAACGTGGCGGACGTGAATTATCATCTTCCCTGTTGGGGTGAAATGGGGTTGAAATGTCTAAATACTAAACCGCTGGTTCTAGAGAGTCCAAATTTGGCACGTAGGTTCCTTATAAGGTGTAGGGGCGCACTAAGAAAGGATTTTTCAAAATTCACCCCCTAAAGGGGTGAAATGGGGGTCCAAAGTTTGTATGGGGAAACAAGATTAGTTAGACTATTTTATTTGAAACTTCACAGGAGTATTTCTAACAATAAATGAGTAAACACGTGTTTCAGGTTTTTTGAAAATTCAACCCCTAAAAGGGAGAAATGTGGTGACAAAGTCTGAAAATCAACATGGGTATTGTTTTTATGGTTTAACGGGTCGCTGATTTCGAAAACCACAACGATTTTAAAATCCAACGTGGCGGACGTGAATTATCATCTTCCCTGTTGGGGTGAAATGGGGTTGAAATGTCTAAATACTAAACCGCTGGTTCTAGAGAGTCCAAATTTGGCACGTAGGTTCCTTATAAGGCGTAGGGGCGCACTAAGAAAGGATTTTTCAAAATTCACCCCCTAAAGGGGTAAAATGGGGGTCCAAAGTTTGTATGGGGAAACAAGATTAGTTAGACTATTTTATTCGAAACTTCACAGGAGTATTTCTAACGATAAATGAGTAAATACGTGTTTCAGGTTTTTTGAAAATTCTACCCTTAAAAGGGAGAAATGTGGTGACAAAGTGAAAATCAACATGGGTATTGTTTTTATGGTTTATCGGTTCGCTGATTAGGAAAACCGCAACGATTTTAAAATTCAACGTGGCGGACGTGAATTACCATCTCCCCTGTTGGGGTGAAATGGGGTTGAAATGTCTAAATACTAAACCGCTGGTTCTAGAGAGTCCAAATTTGGCACGTAGGTTCCTTATAAGGTGTAGGGGTACACTAAGAAAGGATTTTTCAAAATTCACCCCCTAAAGGGGTAAAATGGGGGTCCAAAGTTTGTATCGGGAAACAAGATTAGATAACTTGGTAGGTACCCTGTATCCCGGAAGAGGGAAGAGGGAAGAGTTGGTTTCTATGGATAATCGGGTCGCTGATTACTAAAAAAAAGAATGATTTTAAAATTCAACGTGGCGGACGTGTAATACCATCTCTCATGTTAGGGCGCGATGGGGTAGAAATGTCTAAATAATGTCTAAAAATATGGGTGTCGTTTTTAAACGCACAGCCCAAAACCGCTGATTCTAAAGAGTCCAAATTTGGAACGTAGGTTCCTTATAAGGTCTAGGGGTGCACTAATAAACGATTTTTCTAAAGGGGATGAAATAGAGAGATCCAAAGTTTGTATGGGGAAACAAGATTAGACTATTTATATTCGAAACTTCACAGGAGTATTTCTAACAATAAATTAGTAAACCTCAAGTCCTCTTTATTGCACACCTCATAAAATATACAGGAGAAATACAATGCAAGACATTACAATTAGAGGTAAACAACAGGCGGTCTTATCGCTAAAGAGCGATCTTCCAGACAACCTTTGGGTAGTGGAGAACTTGAAATAATAATATTTTGTTATTAGGCGGTGCAAAAATCGGATAATAATAATAATAATATATACATAAAAAACAAATAAAAACATAAATATAATAAAAAATGTATACATAAATACATACATACCTTCAGCTAGCATATAATAGGACCATTTGAATAAAATACGAATTATGAAAGGGATAGATAGTGTTCTTTCAGTTGAGCTTTGAAAGAAACAAGAGATTAGCGCGTCTTAAGAGTCCGCAGCAAGGTCCGCTCAACTCCGCGTTGAGATCGCGCGCTTACGCTTTAAAATGTTGTTGTTTCACCTAGAGGAAGACAGGGCGCTAGCAGTAAAGCGAGAGCGCGCTAGGAGCAAAGAGTATGTAATCACTACGTTTTAAGAGACGGGAGTGCCATACGAAACATACTGCCAATATGAAGCCTCAAACAATATCAGTGTCAGTGTCAACTCATGACATAATGCCAACATCAAGAACAAAATAGGGATGTCACATGTTACACAAATTATCGAATTATGGATATCGATATCGATATCGGTATTTAAAAAAAATGGTTCAGGCGGGGTTCGCATTCGCACCCGCGTCTCCAACGGCTTTCCGGTAATTTAAATCATTAAATATTTCGCTTCAATGTAAACATTTGGTTTACTTTAGGTTACTGACTTCATAAAAAAAAACAAAAGTGTGCAAATAATTTTATTTCGTTCAAACTTTGCTTGGCTTGCTGATAAACATAGACGAAAAAAGCCGTTTCATCACTCCAGTCTGTGCTCCAGGTTGGAAGTTCTGCAACACAAATAATACAGGGTAAACAGAAAATTACAGAGTAAAATGAATCTGTTTGTCCAGATGAAACCGTACCATTCATAGTCCATTGAAGATTTTTCGTAAAATATTTCTGTGACCATAATCTAACTCAAACTGGCATAAAAAGTAGTGGCTTTTGCTTGAAGAAAGATATTCCGTATTTACCCAGGTATTTTTCACTTCAAATGAAAATTATCGATAAAACTTACATACAGCACTATTGTTTACATACGTATAAGGGTATGTATTATTTTACCCGAAATACCAAGTTTTCAATGAAACTTACGATTAACATGGTTATAACACGCAGTAATTAATTATATTTTTTACTTACCGATCTTCGTCCGGTGGAAATCTTGCCATGAATAGTCTTTTTTGACCGTCCATTCGACACGTTTTCATTCTGCATATTTCGCACTTTTTCCATTTCAATCCACTCATTTTTGCAATTGTGATTGTCTTGTGTACCTTCTAGACGACCACTACACCCAAAGAATGCAAATTATTAGATTATTTGTGAAATTTGAATTATTTGAAAAGATCGCAGAACCTTGACAAAACCAGACAACACAACAAAAGAGAAACGTCAACTAATATGGCATGGCGGACAAAAATGGCGGCTGAAGTACAACCCGCCTAAATTCGATTGTCGCCAATTATCTAATGCTTTGTAGGTTTCAACGTTCTTTCAAACTTAGATAGGTAAAAATTCACCCCCGTTTCATATAGCCGTTGTCGTTCGTTTTTTACCTTGAGAGTTGCGCGAGGCTGGCTAGGAGTAGCTATGATAAGGGCGGTGCTTACCGCCGCCCCCCCGGACCGTTCCCCGCGCTAGAGTAATTCGCTGCAGTTTCGCAACAATTTTTTGTAATTTATTTTAAGGTTTTCGTAGTTACGCTCTCATTTTAAAACTACGAGATCAATTTTGATAAATCTTTTTTCTTATCAAACTGCATAGTTTAATCGACACCGGAAATAGGTTTTGACTTCAATCTAAACTATATTTTGGTCGTAGTATGCCGCCAAACTGAACAACTTTCTGGGGTCTAAAAATGCAAAACTTGTACTCGCTCTATTTTCTTTCTATTAACATTTCAAGAGTCATAAACTAGTTTTAGCCCTAGATATATCTTATCTCATTATATTTAGAGAATTTCATGATAATGTGACATGTTATATTAAAATAAGGACGTAACTACGTTTGTATGAAGAATCGAGCTTGCTGCGGACTCTTAAGCTAACAGGCAAGGAGTTCCATAAGCAGACAGCTTTAAAAGTAAACGAATTATTATAAAATTTTGAGACGGAAGAAGGTACGGCAAGGAGCAAATTTTGGGCAGATCGAGCAGAAGTGAGATAAGTGAAACGCTCTTTGAGATAGCGGGGAGTTGCAGGATGAAAAAGTATACTATAAAGAAGAGCAAGAATATGAGAGTTACGACTTAAACTTAAACCTAATAGATGTTTAAATTTGTATTTGGTGCCATCTCGATTGTCGTCAAGGCCAGTGCGGGCGGCGCGGCGGGACTGGAGGAGTAGTCATCGGGAAACTTCCTGCAGCCGTAATAAATGCATTCAAGCTTTTCAACAATAAAACGGCTAGACGGATATATATGCATGAGGGATAAGCAGATAATACCCTAACTTTAACAAATAGCCTAATTTTTAACCTAAAAAAAGAGCATCGTTCCCGTAGGATAATGTATATTGTATAGGAACGCGGGCGAAGCCGCGGGTTAATGCTAGTCCTGAATAAAGAAATAAATAACCTAATGCGTTTTACATTAAAAACTCTTGTAAAGTTAATAATTGCAGAGTAACGATTTTCTGACAAACAATACGTTATGACAATCAATTTTTATGCGTTCCTTTTAAAAATCCTTATGTAGGTACTAGAAAATGACAATTTGAGGCAAATACAAGCATGACAAAGTTAACACTTAGAGATGGATAGGCTGAACTGTGAATTCCATTATTATTACTGAATGTACTTTTAAGCCTTACAAAACATGGTTTATGTATGTTATTGAAATTATATTTTATTTTTATGAGCTTGTTGAGTGATTGTCTTGCGATCTCACAAAGGCCTCCCCTAAATCCTTCCATAGTTTTTAATCCTCCAGGTAACAGGTCTCTTAGCAGCTCTACTTTTTAATTAAATAGATTTTTTGATAAAGAATGGGAGATGTAAGAGCTTGTCTTTGTCTATGGTTATAAGGTTAGGTTAGTAACACTGTCATACAACTCTCTCTCTCGGCTTGCTTTACTCAACTAACATGATGGTTTGGTTTACAATACACTAGCCACTTTCTTAATTTCGTCTTCCCAAGACGTTGCCTCCCTTTCTTTCTTTTATTTTGTCTTGGAGCCAATCGTGTGGGTAACGTCGTTCACCCATTTGTCTCTATTGCTTCTCTTCTCATCAGATGACCTGCCCACCTCCATTTTAGTTTTCTTACGGTGTACTTTACATCAGTGATTTCTGTTTGGTTTCGTTTTGTTTTTAGACTTACTCTATATGGTTATAAAGTCTGACCAGAAATATATGAGGATTCTCAAAAGGGCGCTATTTATAACATTTATATGGCAACAATTTTGCAACGAATCGCAACCGCACTATAATGACATTAGTTTAAATACCTGTCAGTTCCTATGGTAACCTCGTAATCACCTCACCTTTTAATGGAATGCACTCTTTTCCTGACTGTTTTTCGTGTAGTAAACACGTGTACACTTTATTTATAATATTACGTTCACGACTGTGAATGATTTCGGCATTTTCTTTTGATATTTTTAAATATTTGTCTTTTAAAGTAACCACCACGAATGGCATTGACATTTATGACAAACCATCACAAAATCATTGCCAGTGTACGAAATTAGTTCCAGTGAAATTCCGCAAAATGGCGCATCCTCATATATTTCTGGTCAGGCTTAAATTTTAAACAAAGCGATTGTTTATGTAAGTTCAATGAAACCTAACTGTTCAACGTTTTGTTATGAATCATTAGTGCGTGGCGTCCATGCAGGGATATTTATAAACTCATTTGGTATCATGTTAAATTGTTTCACACTAATGTTAATTTCGTATAGTATTTACCATAGGAAACCTAAATGTATTTTTCAGTTCATAATAGTAGGAGATGAATGAAATATTGTATTAAGCGGTTTACACTCGCGTGAAATTGTCAGGAACGGCCCGACATGTTTCGAACTCGTATGGAGCTCTTCATCAGGGACGGCTGCCCGTTCACCGCCGCGGCAACATGTCGGGCCGTTCCTGATAATTTCTCGTGAGTGTAAACCGCTTAATACAATAATGAATGACATAATTGAATTGAAAAATATTGGTTGTATTTTGAAATGCTTAAAACGCTGTCCGCCATTTTCGCCCGTGATAGTGACGTCAGTGATCCCGTAAAGAAAACTGAAGGGCTACTCCGACGACTGAATAGTGCCGTCCCTCGATCTCCTGTGAATATATTTAAGTGAGCGAGACGGCACTATACGACGGTCGAATTTCTCTGTTTACTCGGTGGCTACTCTTTTTATTTACTCGGTGTTCTACATCACAGATAAGCTAAAGGCAAAAATGATGGACGGCGTATTTGTCAGTTCATGAAATTTCTATTTACAATTAATAAAATTTACATTTATCTTGTATATCTCATGCTCACAGTACAATTACATTTCTGCTCTGCACCAAGTCTGATTTAGAAAGAAGAAAGAAAGAAAATACATTTATTCAACGAAAAACAAAGTTACATGGAAAAAAAACGAACATAAACAATCATCGTTGAATAGGACCCCACTCAGCATGATGCCACGGCGAGCCGGGGCGCTGGTTTTCAGTGGGGACCTGCTTATAACAACTTAGATGCTAAAAATACACAAAATAAAATAATAATAATAAATAAATATGTAAATAAATAAATAGGAACACAACACAAGAAGATAAAGAAAAAAAGAAAAAATAATCAGATAGGTAATAACAAAATGACAAAAAAAATGTATACACAACAAAACCAAACCGCTAATAAGAAATCTGATGTCCATCCAGACTCTATTATTGACAGAGAATGCGATTTGGCATCGTCCGCCATGGTGCAATAAAGTTTAAACTAGGTCGATGCAGAGTCAGCCACCGGCTAAGCTTGCACCATAGATTGGAGCGGAGTTTTTTTTTTTTTTCGAAATTTTCTCTTCGTCGCGACCTAGCGAAATTTAATTTGTGCATTTTAAAACAAAAATTTCTAAAATCGGTTGAGAACTCGCTGAGATCTGCGCATTGTTACAAAGTCCATTCGAGTCGATCCATGGGAGCTTCGCTCGCTTCGCTCGCTCCGCTCCAATAAATGAATATTTGAAATGACAGGTCATATTCATTTCTGACATATATGTTCTATAATAGTATCTATTTTACTGCGCACGAGTCAATATTGGTAAACCAGCTGATTACCGGCGTGATAGGTAGAGTAGAATAATGAGTCATTATCATCATTAATTACAGTAATTACTAGAGAATTGTTGTTTTGTTTGTCTGACTTAGCGGTATCATCATTCTGAATTGTATTACTACCAAACCAAAGAATATATATACTAATTACTACGAAATTCGTACATACTGATGTACATAAAATAGGTGTATTTATGAAAAAATACAAACGCGCAGTATTGCGTTGTAATAGGATATGTAAAATTATTTAATAACAAAAACTATCGAGAAAAAACTTTGCATACCCTGTAAAGTCCATTCACAAGCTATAATACTTTTATACCTAATAAAATTAATAGTTATTTACGATACAAGTGTGGAAGGTAGGTGATTTTAGACGAGTGTGATTTTTAGTCACGAGCGAGGTACGAGCGAGTGATTAAACAAACACGAGTCGGAAATCATCTTACACACGAGTTCCGTACAAAACTTTACTATGCATGTACGAGAAAATAGAAAATACTTTAATACTCACAAAGACTGTTTACATTGGAAAAAAGTATTTGGTTTCATTTATCCAACAAGAAGCCGTCGTTCACATTTTTTAATTCTTCAATAACATTTTACGGGTTTAAATTCATGATTCGTCCCTTTATCTCGCCATTATTTCAGCAGATTTGCACAAAACAACTTCAAAATAAACTAGACATCAATAAAAACTGGCGGAATTATTTGAAAACCGCGCTTGACATATCTACTACTGCGCATGTGCAAAAGTTTTTTTTAATATTCGTCTTATGTCAAAATGGCACAAGCGCGTGTACATTCAGCCAAATTCATTTAATGAAAAACGATTTAAAGTTCGTTTATTAATCAAATTTTATATCTAATGTAATTAATGACGTGTTAAATTAATTAATTAATGAAATATTGGTTTTATTGTACTTTTATACGTGATAATAATCGGTATTTGACTTTTTTTATCAAACTTATTGTAAATAATAAAACCTCTTTGTGTCAGGCTGTCAGATACGGCTATAAATTAAAAAAAAATTGAAAAGTAAAAAGCACTAGTGCGGAAAAGTAGTACTTTCCGCACAGTTTGAATGCCTAGAATACGCTCTTTTCGAGCACATGCATTGTAAAATAAAGTATTAACCTATTAGCTACGGACTATAACCCATCTGGCTCGGTGTGTATTTATTTATTAATTATTAATAATAATATTTCAAAAAGTAAACTTTTATTTAGTATAAACTTACATAAATACTTTACATAATGACTTTACATAATGAATTTACATAATATTACTTTCAAATGTTTTATCTACTACAATCCGTATCAGTGGAATCGGACCCTAAACGCCCTCTTTAGCGATTGTCATTATTTGAACCACTACCATAAGGTACATGTACTGACAATCAAGCCTTTGTAGGTGTGTTGTTGAGCGTGGGGATGTGGTCTTCTTATTTAATATTAATTATAAATCGGCACACGGCCATTGAGACACCGAGTTCAGACGGAAAGTGATTTATTTTTCTAAACCATAAACATAGGTATCACAGACTCGATAAAGCATAGACAATAATGTTACATGCCCTTCCTTAATAAAAAAAATAAATCTTTCACATTGACATTTCATAATCTGACACTGACACATAACCTTAAAAACTCAATATTTACATCTAAGCAAATATGTGCAATACATTATTAATAAATAACATTAATTTCATTTTATTGTTAATAAATAAATAGACATTAAAAACAGACATTACATTCATGAAATACATCACAATTTTCTTAAGTTACATGCATCAAATCAGTGCTTACGTCGTCATTATTTACAATTTATAATACAATAAAATTTTATGTCATTTGATTGAAATAATTACATTAAATTGTTATACATCCCATATCTGTCTTTTCTTCAATATTCTCCCTCGCGAACTATATCTTATTTCAGGACTCTCCGAGGAAGTTTGTGTTAAAGGTAAGTTACTATTTTGACTAGAAAAGTTTACATTTGTATTTATAGGAGTTTCTTGACTCATTGACTCATTATATGAACTTGATGTTGGACTAGACGATACATGCTCCTCTGGATCAATTGACATAAAACTATCATTATCAATTATTGAATTAGACTTAGAACTACGGTTACTTATATCTAGACTATGACTTGACTTTTGACATTCTTTTAAGTAATCAGGTATATAATAGTATGTATCATGATCAATATTCTCCCTTATCGGAGAGTACTGATTATGATTTGACCTGGACTTGTACTGACATTTGTCGACATTATTAGACTTTATATTTGTAAATGACTTAAACTTTTTGTTTGTAAATACTCGACCTGACTGACTATTAAAAGACTTAGACTTGTTTAGACTGGCATTGTTACTTTGACTGGCGACATTGTTGTTAGGCTTAGTGTTGGCAATTTTATTAGACTCAGACTTTGACAGGCTCGACTTGAACAACTTAATATGCTGTGTGTTTCTCCTATACACACTTCCTTCCACGTTTTTGACTAAGTAAGACCTTGGAAATTTTGTCTTTGAGACAATTGTACCTTTAGTCCATGTAGGATCACTAGGATTTTTCTTGAAAAATACTATATCATCTGGTTGAAATTCATGTGGTGTTATTGTACCTCTATCATAGTATGACTTTCTCTTTTGCATTAACTCTGACTTATGTCTGGCATGATCTGAAAATTTGACAACTTTAGGTTTTAGACTTGACATTTGTATAGGTAATTTAGTTCTTAATTTTCTTGACATGAGCAATTCTGCTGGTGACTTTAAATTACCTCTTGAAGTAGTCCTGTATTGCAACAGGCCTGTGTGAAAATCAGAATCTGATTGATTACACTTTTTTAATATATTTTTTATTATTTTTACAGATATCTCAGCGAGACCATTTGATCGAGGAAAATGTGGACTAGACATTATATGTTCAATATCCCAATCCTGCAAGAATTTATGGAATTCTTGGGAATTGTATGGAGGTCCACCATCACTGACAAGTTGTAATGGTATTCCATGTCTGGCAAAAATTTCTTTTAAATGTAATATGACTGTTTGACTTTTGTGATTAGAGTTTAGACATACTACTTCTATGTAATTAGAGTAATAATCCACTACCAATAAATATTTTTTATTATTGAACTCGAATAAATCTGTCGCTACCCTCTGCCATGGTACACTTGGTTGTTCATGACATAATAAAGTTTCCTTAGTTTTATTTGAACTATGAATCATACACGATTCACATTGTCTGACTTTTATTTCTATATCATGATAAATGTTAGGCCAAAATACTAACCCACGGGCTAAATTTTTTGTTTTTTCCATACCCATATGTCCTTCATGTAAAATGTTTAAAATTTCTGATCTCATCGACTTAGGAATAATAACTGATTGACATTTAAAAATTATTTCATCTATGACATGTATTTCATCTCTAATATTCCAAAATGGTAATGTTATAGGATCACATTTTTGTTTACTTTTTGGCCATCCTTCTAAATAGTATTCTTTTAATTTCTGCAATGTTATGTCTGACAAAGTATGAGATTTAATTTGATCTAATTTATTCTGGGTTATGGCTAAGTTAGAAGTTAGTAATTTGACTTGACAGACTATATTGTTGTCCAATTCGTTTATATCAAACTTTTCTATGGTTGTTGTCTCTATCGGTGCCCTTGAAAGAGTATCAGAAATATACATTTCTGTACCTTTGGTATATGATACTATTAAATCATATGACTGTAACGCTATCATCATTCTTTGCAACCGCGCTGGCACATCTGACAGAGGCTTTTTGAACAAAGTGACCAATGGTTGATGATCGGTCTCTACCTGAATTGTTTTGCCATAAATATATTGATGAAATTTCTTGCAACCGAAAAGAATAGCATACAATTCTTTTTCGATTTGTGCATAGTTAACTTGTGAATTAGTTAAGGACTTCGATGAATAGGCTATTGGATTGTTTCCATGAAATATAACTGCTCCTACTGCGCTTTTTGAAGAATCTACTGACAACCGAATAGGCTTATTTACGTCATAATGCACTAAAACAGGTGATTTACATATTAGTTCTTTTAATCTATTTAATTGATTTTCATGATTTTGCGTCCATTGCCATATGTTTTGTTTTTTAAGAAGATCTCTGAGTAGACTAGTTTCATGAGCTAAGTTTGGTATGTATGACCCAAGATAATTGACCATACCTAAGAATCGTTGTAAATCTTTGACATTTTGGGGCCTAGGCATATCGACAATTGCTTCGACTTTTGATGGATCGACTGAAATTCCATTTTTATTAAACACATGTCCTACATATGTGACTTCTGACTTGTTGAAAATACATTTTGACTTATTGAACTTTAAATTGACTTCTCTTGCTTTTTTAAGAACACTTTCTAATCTTTCATCGTGCTCTGTTTGGTTTGACCCATACACTAAAATATCATCCACAAATATTAAGACACCTGGCAATTCACCGAATAATTCTGACATAGCTCTATGAAAAATTTCACCACTTGAATTTATCCCATAAGGAAGTCTAAGAAATTTGTATCTTCCAAATTGAGTATTGAAAGTACATAGATCACTACTTTCTGAATCAAGTTTTATCATCCAGTATCCTGAGTTGGCATCTAATTTCGAAAATACAGCAGCGCCTGACACTTTAGAACGTAAGTCATCTAATGTTGGATAAGGAAAATGAGGTCTTTTAATTGCTTTATTAAGATTTCTAGGATCTAGACAGATACGAAGTTGACCATTAGGTTTTTCAATAGGTACTATAGCATTTACCCAATCCGTAGGCTTAGTTACTTTTTCAATGACTTTTAATTTTTCCATACGCTCTAATTCTGACTTAAGTTTAGGATGTAATGCATAGGGTATTCTTCTTACTGGACAAACTCTTGGTATTACACTGTCATCTACATGTAAGTGAGCTTCAATAGGTAAACAACCTAATCCTTCAAATGTGTCTGAGTATGAGTCTAATAAGGATTGTACTGACCTTGGTTCTTGTTTTGTTGACAATTCACACAGTCGTTTCACAATGTTGCAGTCTTCACACGTCTTCCAGCCCAGTATAGTCGAACATTCACAATTGACCACAAAAAATTTGATGTTTTCTTGTTTTCCATTATCAAAAGTCAAAGTCAGCATAATACTACCTAGGTTTTCTATTGAATGTCCTGAAAATGTAAAAATCTTATTATGTGAATTCATTATAGGTAATCGCATGTCAATTTTACTTTCCAACTCTTTGACCGTATTAATTGAAATTACATTTATGTCTGCACCAGTATCAATTTTGCATTTTAGTATTTCATTATAACATTTTAAATTTATTTCCCAATTATTATGACTAGACTTATTATTGACTGCATTTATTATAAAATCATAACAATATTGATCCTTTTCATCTGCCAAGATTGACTTGTTCTGTGAATTAGAATGACTAGACTTATATGATACTAAACTTACATTTTTGTCCTTATAGAAACAAAATTGGGCAAAATGATTAGGCTTTTTACAGACGTGACATGTTTTTCCTTGTGCCGGACACTTTGTGCGATGAATTTGACCACATCTCTTGCACTTCTTGTTATATGGGGACTTGGATCTGGACCGACCTTCCGACGAATTTCTTTCTTGAGATTAATAAGTGTTTCTGACTGTTGACGAGTTTCTTGGCTTATGTTTTCTTGGTGTGACGTTTTTATTATATTTTTTTGATATCGCCTGGACTTGACTTTCTCGTTCAGATTGATTTTCTTCTGCCAATTTTCTTGACCGCTGGCATGATAGTTCCAATGTTTTAGCTATGTGAACAGCTTTATTCACCTCGACGATGTCTTCGTTTTGTAACAATTTTTCTTTTATAGATGTGTTTCTTATGCCAATTATAAACATGTCCTTGACCAATGATTCTTTTAGAGCTTCAAAATTACAGCTGGCTGACAAATTGTTAAGAGTAGTTACATAGTCATCAAAGGATTCATCTGACTTTTGAGTACGGGTGAAAAAATTATACCTTTCGACGGTGACGTTCTTGCAGGCGTTAAATTTAGAGTCAAATTTTTCGATAACGGTTTTCAATGTTTCATTTGTTCTTTCCGTGTTGAAAGAGTTGAAGATTTCCAGTCCTTCATCTCCGATGGCATTGAGGAAAATAGCAACCTGTTTCTTTTCTGGAATTTTGTCGAGATCGTTCGCTTCGAAGTAAATTTCGAATTTTTGCTTCCATAGTCTCCACTTCTCGAAATTTGCACTCTCATTGTTGGAGCCGCCATTACCGTTAAGGAGTAACGGTTTGAGTCCGTTCGCCAATATCACGTTTTGTGTTTTTTGTTGCGTTTCTTCAGTCATTTTTGCTTATTTGTTGTCCAGCCAAGTTACCGCTTCTGACACCATGTGTTGTTGAGCGTGGGGATGTGGTCTTCTTATTTAATATTAATTATAAATCGGCACACGGCCATTGAGACACCGAGTTCAGACGGAAAGTGATTTATTTTTCTAAACCATAAACATAGGTATCACAGACTCGATAAAGCATAGACAATAATGTTACAGTAGGTACTGTGTGAATTTATTTATATGTATAATAATGTTTACTAACCATAGGATAAGAAACATCAGTCTGTTACTATACTACCATATACATACCTAAATTTATAAGTACCATAATCCCAGTTGATCGAAATAAATTATTTTTATTTAATTATGTATTTTTTACCTAAGTATGCTTAGTAACAAGTAGCCAATAAATGCAGGCAAAACGTTCCCAGATCATACGTCATATTTCATATTTCTCTATTGGCATGTTTTGACGTTTTTATCTCAAGGCCCCGATAACCGATAGCAACAACCGATACCGTTTCCAGTTAAAACCGATATAGATACGGTTAAAGAATTATCCTAATCTTTACCTTGAACATGTTGTCATGTTGAATTATTGATTATTTGGTTTGTGATAATCTTGTCTAAAAATATTGATTTATTTAAACTATTGCACAAAATAAAAGTCATTCTCTACCAGTCAACCATCGGGCCAAACAGAGATACTAGAAATTGGTACAAGTCAGAAATCTAATTGTACAGAGAGCATCTAGGGTACATGTTCCGGGGGCTACAGTATGCGGTTCTTCAAGAAGGGAGTAAATAAGTTAGGTTCTTAAAGGGTCTGCAACGCGCGTGTGATGCTTCTGGCGTCACAAGCGTCCATAGGCGGCGGTAGCTGCTTAACATCAAGCGGGCTGCATGCTTGTTTGCCACTATTGTGGTATTAAAAAAGTTAATACTAAAATATAAATAATGCAATATATGTATACATAAATAATATAAATTGTAAACTTATAGGAATAAAGCCATACGATATAATAATAAATAATGAATACAAGCGTATAATATTTGTAACAGCAAATATATATTTGGTCCTTAGAAATCTTTGGTCCCGGTGTAGTAAGTGTTAGTCATCTTTATCCCACTTTATTGCTATGCTGGAGTAAAAGGCTGTAAGACCCTTTTGAGGATATTTGTCTGCTAATTTTGTAATATAAAAAAAATGCTGAAAATTAAACTAAGGTTTTAGAAGTTGTTTTTGTTACGTCAACCCGCATAACACCCACCGCCAATCAAATGCCATGACTTTTTTATTCTCTGACGGATTATAATTTAGAAATTTTGTAATGTTTCCTTAATATAATCTGACTTCTTGACGTGGGCGTCTGCCTTTTGACCTTTCGGAGCAGCTGTAGACGTCAACAGACATTCTGGAAGCTATCGGAAATAAGTTGCTTCCCGTGCCTTGCCACGCTCACGAAACGTATAGGCACAAAACAGAGAGGTACAGAAATCAATCTACATACAAGCGCGCTCAAGCAAACGCACACATAGACATTGCTCACGGACACGATATCTCGGACCAGTTCAGACCAGTGCGAGCGCGAATGCCATCCGCTTGACTTGTCCGTGAGCAATGTCTATGTGTGCGTTTGCTCGAGTGCGATTGTATGTAGATTGATTTCTGTACCTATCTGTTTTGTGGTATAGGTACCGAAAAACAAACTATAAGAGATAGGGAAATCTGTACTTTGGAACCATGGTGACGATTTTAGATTTAATAGAAACTACATTAATATCATTTTTTTATCGTATACAGGTTTTCATACATAACCCGCTCTAATCGCTGTATCGAATGTTACAATACGACATACGACACGTTCAATTACCGGTCATCGTCGCCATGGTTCCTAAGAACAGATTATCACTTATAGTTTTAGTTTTACTGACGCATTTGGATTGATCACTCTAATGTATTTTACTGTGGTCATAACAGTAGGTATAATAACACATCATCATTCGCTTGCCCTTATCCCATTTATTTAAGGTCGGCGCAGCATGTTTTCTTCCTCCATTCTTCCCTATTACTCGTCATCTCGTCGTTTACTTCCTTCTTATTCATATCGTCTTTCACACAATCCATCCATCTTTTCTTTGGCCTTCCTCTTCTTCTATATCCGTCCACATTCATGCTTAACGCTTTTCTGGTTACGTGGCTAACAGTATAATAACACAATAATAAGAAAATATTGTCTTTGTTACAGAAACTCCAGATGTGCGGGACAGAAGAAGAGATGCGTGAGGTTGCAGGCAGGATATGCAGGAACTATCTCCACGGCGCCTGGAAGACTGTGGAAGCCAGCGAACTCCAATTTAGCAGGATCAGGTCAGTCTGGAGTTTAGTCAATAAATATTGACATGTCATTGTTAAGGGGTTGGCAACGCGCGTGTGATGCTCCTAGCGTCCATAGGCGGCGGTAATTGCTTAACATCAGGCGGATGCTCGTTTGCCACTGTCGTGGTATAAAAGAAATCAGTTAAAGCCTGACCAGAAATATATGAGGATGCGCCATATTATCAGGCGGGGCGCACTCCGCGATAAACTTTTCCCGCTACAAGTACATGCCGGTGGCCTCATGCATGGGGACTATTCAGTGGCTGCCACGCTGTGTCTCGGAACGCACGTACACGAAATTCGCGCGCACGCTCTTCCGATTTATGTACGTCGCAAGTGAACGTTCCTCATTCATCTGTTGATACCAGTGTTATATTATAATATAAAGTGTTTGAATGAGTAAAAAGACAGCGAAAAGATATTGTATCGCAGCGGGTTGTAGGAACAATGATCCCGCTTCGATTGTAGTAGATCGCATTCAATTTTTCTTTCTTAATTTACCTTTGTGTCATTATTTATAAAAATAAAAAATGTGGTATTACCACATAAAAAAATATGAATCGATAAAAAGATTCTATACAAATATATAATAAGTAGTTACTGAATAATAATAAAAAAACATATTGCAGGTGTATCTACTTCCATATTTAACACTGGTTACTCAGATCAATTTTAATTGTTAAGTACTTACGTAATTTTGAATTGATTATTTACTGATATTTGTCAATTTAAATTCTAGTAAAATAAGTATGTCTACTACTAAATCAACAATCATAGAGGTTTTTATAATAATATTTGATATGAAGTTTGTAAAATTACTAGTAATGAATAAACGATTGAGTGATAGTTTGATAAGTAAGTATATAAAATATATAAATAATGAGTTAAAAGAAATGTATTGGAAGTGATCCCTAATAGGGATAAGTTCGCCTTTGTACATGTTTTATTTGTTACTAGCGACCCGCCCGGCTTCGCACGGCACGGCACGGTGCGTCCGTGCGTATTTTTAAAGATCGAAGCATACATAGGGGCAGACAGACAGACGAGGAAACGACTTTGTTTTATACTAGGTGTGTAGTGATGAATATATATATGAATAAATAAATAAATATCGGACAACTAAGCAAAAACAAAATGAAGCTCAAGAATTTAATTGCATGTTAAGGTAACGCATTCGTTGCATTATTTTATTATATTATACGTATTAAAATGTTTAAAAATAAAGCTAAAATGTTTTGCAGCCTGGTGGTGGATTCAATTCGTCCAAATTCTGAGATTGATTACTTTATAGTTGAATAATGAAATAATTAATATAATGTATGAAGAATATAAATATATTGCTCTCTATATTGAATGCAAGAAATAAATAGGAAATACATTTTTATTTTTAGTCGTTGACAGCCCTCGCTCTCGGCGACGCGGCAAGCGAGCCAATTCATTTTCACCGTTGGCACGCAGCTTTAACGTTCCGTTTGGCTTGCGCTGGGGACGACGACTTTAGAAGGGCCATAAATCATATTTTTTTGGCTAAAAAAAGCGGCTTTTGTAAAGATCAAAGTAGTGTGCCTTCTGTACTTGTACTATTATCTATTCTGTGATATTATACACATATTTATATATTCGCCTTACACTATTTTATGATGGTTTGTCAACAATGTCGATGTCATTCGTGGTCGTGGTGCTTTCTTTAAAAGACAAATCTTTAAACATATCCAAAGAAAATGCCTAAAACCATTGACAATCGTGAATGTAATATTATAAATAAAGTGTATACATGTGTTTACTACACGAAAAACAGCCAGGAAAAGAGTGCATTTCATTAAATGATATTACGAGGTTGCTTAATGTCATTAGAGTGCGGTTGGGATTGGTTGCAAAATTGTTGCCATATAAATCTTATAAATAGCGCCCTCTTGACAATCCTCATATATTTCTGGTCAGGGTTTTGCAAAATATTGGACATCTAATACGGTTTCTTGAAGCTAAAAAGCTGGAATCTGTATACCTGGGTGGATCAATTTTTTCTTGTTGTTATTCGTCCCGTCACCGAGGAGACAATGGCGATTAAACTTCTTAGAAAAGTGTTGATAAATTATAATATTGTTGTTTTCAAGAGATATTCTAAATAAGAATGGGCTTATAACTGCTGCAATTACAACATGTTTGTTGAATATTGCCGCCGAAAATCGTAGTTTTAAAGAGTAACCCAGGGGGCATCACCGTGGCAACAAGCAACAGTTGATTGACCCACCCCACCTACTAAAAACCCTATGACGTAATTTGAGATTATTTCTACTTCAATGGCCACGCCATATAGGAAGCGGTGGTAGCCATGTACGGAGTGTCATTTGATATTTACCACTCGCTTGTCGGTGAAGGAAAACATCGTGAGGAAACCACCTTAAGCCCAATAAGGCCTAGTTTCCCCTCTGGGTTGGAAGGTCAGATGGCAGTCGCTTGCGTAAAAACTAGTGCCTAACGCCACATCTTGGGATTTAGGTAGCCGACCCCGATTGAGAATTCATTCGGGTTAGGGTTGTAAGGACTAGTTTGAAGAATGACTATGTCCGCGAAACGTCGTAATTGTATAATACCTTAGACAATGACTCTTTTTAACAAAGACTAGGTAAGCAGTATGTCTTGCTTGCACGATTGTCATAATATCAAAAAGCCATTGTTGTAAAATGACTAGGTAGGTTTTGGGCCATATTGCATTATGCCTTGGTCGTAAAATGACACATTATGTATTTTGTCTAGATAGTACAACGTCTTGGAATAAAAGCGTCTAAGTAGCAAAACGTCGTGATCGGACAACGTCCAAGTTATAAAAGATAATGAATTGAATATTTGTACAAAAGCAGTGGTTGACATGAAGCAGGCAAATAGTATTTTAACAGAAAGGTATTGTTACTTTATTCCAACTCAACTATTATCCTGATTTTAACGAAATTTGACATAACAACAGCTCGATGACTGTTTCCTTGCCATTCGATTATGTCGGCGTTTTGCAACCGCGACTTAATAAATATTTGGCTAAATGCTTATTTTGTCGTTTTACTATCAGTATGTTCTGCTACTATGTCGATTTGCTATTAGCACATTTCGCTTATTTGGCCATTTTGTAAACAAAGACCTCGTACAACTTAGTCCAATTTTATACCCAGTCATTATAATATTACGGTATTTTATGTGCTTGGACATTATACCACCGTGACCTAACACATATTAGACCTTCTTCTGACATAGTCATTCTTCAAACTAGTCCTTCCGACCCTAACCCATTCATTCTCTACAAAGATATGGGACAAAGGCTAGGAGGAGGAGGAATGGCCACGCCATACTATCTCCTTCACTGAGGACCTTTTCAATATTGAATGAATTACGAGTCAGCCTCAACAGTATCACATTCAAATCAATACAACGTAGCACGCGAAAAGTAAGCACCAACCTTGGAAACGCGAACTGGATTTACATTACAACGACCCTGGCAGGCTTCATTTTATTTACTAACTAGCGACCCGCCCCGGCTTCGCACAGGTGCAATGCTGATAAATTATGCATGTATTATACATATAAACCTTCCTCTTGAATCACTCTATCTATTAAAAGAACCGCAGCAAAATCCGTTGCGTAGTTTTGAAGATCTAAGCATACATAGGGATAGACGACAACAGGAAGCGACTTTGTGTCATACTATGTAGTGACTAGCTGCGCCCTGCGGTATTCCCCGCTTAACCCAAAAAGTAGCCTATGTGTGGGTGTCGACTACTACCGTACAAAATTTTGTCAAAATTGGTACAGCCGTTTGATCGTGAACAAGTATAGCCAAACGGTGCTTTTCAGCCCATGCTATTGCGGATTTTTAGTGGTACTAATTAATTTTGGCAACGACAAATGTTTGGTAACTGACGTTGAAAGTCTGTGAATGTCAGTGATGTAAACAAGGAGGAAACAGGACTAAACATTCCGCAAATTTCAAGTAATTTTTGTATAGTAAAGCCAAAACTATCCACAGTGATGAAAGTAAAGTTTTTTTTCAATAGCATTCGGTTAGGTGACCGCCTTTGATGCCTGAAATAAATAAATTCAATCGAATACTAACCTTGGAAATGGTAGAAGCAATGACCAATTGACCAGTGACTTTAGCGAGTTTTTCTCACAAAAAAATCACACAATCAATTCTTTTCAGACAAATCTTATTGTTAACACTGAAACCACATTGGTAAATTTTTTGCTGGTTTTTGATTTTCTAAGGAGCTTTGAAACTGTTTTTTGTATGAAGTGTCTACGTTTTTTGCGGATCAGTACCTATGTTTATGTTTTTTTCGGTCAATTCAGCTCATGTTTATAGTTTTTGCCTGAGCTGTCGCTACAGTAAAAAAGAAATTAGTTCTTTTATATTATTTGTTCGGAATAGGACAGCAAATGATACTACACAGCGTGTATATTTGATACAACCGCATATTGTAGCCAGACGGAGATTTCAGTGCTATAATCTGATATTTATAACAATTATTAACTTAGCGTTAACTGCCAGCGGAATTAATTTTTGAAAATTTTCTGAGCAGCTATGTATGGCCTTGTTATTGCTAGTGACAGCTGTGACATCACGATGTTATCTGTCGACAGACAACAACAAACAAGTACATTGCTTGCTGATTTATTTTATATGGAAAAAAATGATCGGTTTTTTTATAATTTACGGATAAACATATTAATAAGTGCCTATACTAAGCCCCTGTAAAGTATGCGGTTATATCAAATAGACACACTGTATACAACGCAGTAAGCATATAAATCATGCGCCTACGCATCATCCGGCATTGAATATGGGCCACTGGAAAATACCACAGATAAGAACTATATTGATAACCGATAAAAATGCGCTCGACCTCGGCATTTCGTTATTTACGTATTTATGACGAACATATACGATGACGAATTTGTCCTTAAGAGGTCTTATTCCTTTTAAAATGCTGATTGCTTCAGACATTTTTCTCTATGATCAAACATGTTTCTTAAACATATTATTGATGTTACTACCTAGAACAGGACTATTGGGATTTATTGGTATATATTTTGAATTTTTCGTTGATAATTTTTGTTTCAAAAACTACTCTTAATTGACAAAATTCACGGGGAAAATTAGTTTTTTCAACTTATTTTCGACTGCACGCAATAAAAGCATGAAATAGCTATGTTATTACCTAGAACTCGGGGAAAATTATTATTCACTTCAAAAAGTTGGTTTAAATTATCAATATATTTGTCGTAATATGAAAAAAAATAATTTTAAAAGGAATAAGGCCTCTTAAGAAGATGTCTATTACTGCTCCTTTCCCCATACTACCAGATTAAGTTAAGTAACCTTGTAACTATTGCGTCGGATACAAATGAGATCCAAACTTAACGTAGCCGGGTTACATAAATCGAGGTTTCATTATCGTCTGTTTCCTCCCCTCCTCCACAACTTAACTAATCTTTACAAAATTTTAATAATAATTGTGTGGTCTGGCACCGACTTCGAAATGTGATTCGAATGCAATCTGTACACTAACGGGTTATTTTTGGCTTTTCAGTTTATTTTGAAGTCGGTCAGTCGGTCTTTTCGTGTCGGTTCTTAACCCTTCGTATGCCGTGTCCTGAATCCGTACGCGGTACGCGGTACGCGTATTCTGGACGCGGCATACGAAGGGTTAAGCGTACCAAATACTTTTCTGAAAACCGCATTAAAATCGGTTCAGCCAAACGCGAGATAATCGCGGACATACGGTTCAAACTGGGAACCTCCTTTTTTAAAAGTCGGTTAACCTCCTAAGACCCAATCTATTTTTAGGACATTTGTAATAGCGACCCAGTGACCTAATTTTAGGTTTTTTATTCTGTGTCGTAATTATATATTAACCTTGGGTGGATATTTGATTAATTCATACATGTCATTGGGCCGCAATTAGTACGATCTCTGGTCTTTAAAATAGGCCGTTGGGTCTTAGGAGGATAAAAAGATTCCATCTTATATATAACATTTCTTTCACAGTGGCGGTCTATCAAACTTCCTCTACTTCGTGGCGTTGCCAGATGACATAAGGAGCGCGAAACTTCGAGAGAACATATCTGAATTAGACGGTAACTTCAGCACAGTCAGCATCTTGCAGAAAACCTCCATGGGGAGCGAGGAACCGAAAAGGGTAACAATATAAATACATTTATTAAATACAATACTAAAGATAAAACATTGAAACAATTAAAACTAAGAACATAATATAAATATATAAAACGAACTAAACCTAACTATAAATAAAAAATTGGGCAAGTGCGAGTCCGACCCGCGCATGAAAGGTTCCGTACCATAATCTATAACAAGTTTGTTGTATGAAAGCCCCTTAAATATTTATTTTATTTTATGTATTTGTTGTTATAGCGGCAATAGAAATACATCATCCGTGAAAATTTCAACTGTCTAGCTATCACCGTTCTTGAGATACAGCCTGGTGACAGACGGACGGACGGACAGCGAAGTCTCAGTAATATGGTCCCGTTTTTACCCTTTGGGTACGGAACCCTAAAAACGGGTTCCAGATCGGTGCCGAGCGGGAGGGTGCCCAAGAGGCTGGCCGCATTACCATGCTGAATAGCCAAGGCTACAGTGGCTACATGTTTGAGCCGTTTGGAGTGAAAAATAGGGCTCGCGGTCGTATCCGTGATGTTTCGTGTACCCGTAGCCAGATCTGCGTTGCCGGGTAACACGGCAACGGAGATCCGGACCGTTCGGCACGTGTAATTAAGATACGTAGCTCCGTGTTACACGGAGATGCGTTTCTTAAGTTTCTTAATTACACGCAGATCCGATCCGTCCGTGACGTTGTCGGTTTGACCAGCTTTCATTCAATGTCCGAGCGGAGCCGAGATTCGCCGATCCGTAGCCGAACGCAGACTCGGTTACGTATCTTTGACGTGTCCGTGTAATACGGGATCTATGGACCGCCGGTGCTAAGAACACGGAGCTACGGTTCCGCGTGTATAGTACAAATTTTCTAAGCTAAGCTCATCCACTTAAGAACTGAATACCATTGAGTGGTAAACCACAAATTAAGGTAGCGAGCTCGTAGTAAAAGCAGATTGTAACCCCCTTAGAAGGTTAATAATTACTTTGGGGATAGAACCCTAAAAAAACGCATCCCGTACCTAATCAATAGTTTACCGGAAGAAATACGACGAGAGCCAAACAAAAACAAGTTCAAAAGAATGTTAAAAAAACACTTTTTCACACTGCTACCATAATACTACCGTAAAACATACCTTGTACCTAAACTAGAGATTCCACAAAGATCCCACAGTCAAACCAGCTACTGGTTTTGTGGGACAATGTATCTAGATGTAAGAAAATTGTAAAGTTCCTAATAAATAAATAATAATAAAATAAATATAGATTATCGACTCTATTTCCTTGGACATTAGACTGCAAAATACACTAACAGAATAATGGTGATCATAACTTTTTTGGAATTTTACAACCACCCGACTCTCCACAAGAACGTGTTCTCTTGAAAAAGGACTATGAACTCTCATCATCAACCATTTTAAACCTATTCAACAAGGAATAAGGTTGAAAATTAAATATCCACGCAATGTAGTTCTAACCTTTTTTTGTAAGTAACTGGTTGGCGCTTACGAGAACAAGAGCAGATAGGATTGTATTAGACACAATGCCATTGTAAATGCAGGTAAGTGATGAGCTTAGTTTAAAAATGTTTTTACTATAACACGTATATTAGAAGCCCTAATGGATCTGGCCACGGGGACAAAGTGCACATACAATTTACCACGCACTAGCAAAGAGACTAGTCGATGCTACGGGTGACCAGAGCGCTGGTAACATTTGAAACGACTTTTATTTTGACGACGCGTTTGGCGCCGTTTGTAGACACCTGCCTACTGAGCCGGCGGTCCCGGGTTCGAATCCCGGCCGGGGCGAATATTTGTGTGATGATCTCGATTTGTGCTTGGGTCATGGTTGTTCTATGTATTTAAGTATATATTTATGTAAGTATGTATATCGTCGTCTAGTACCCATAACACAAGCCTTCTTGAGCCTAACCCGTTGCCGCATATATATAAAAAAATTTTTTTGCGAATTTGAAATTTAAGGGGTAAATTATTATTTGTCATATAAGGCTTCGTATGTAGTAAGGGGTTAATTTGGGGCTAGATCGATTTGTGTGAGGTTGTCTGATATTTATTTAATTATATTTTTATTTATTTATTTATTAAAATTGACTCATTCTAAAATGTAGTGACTCCAAACTATGACACAACGTTTACTTACTTGTAGTGTCTAATTTAAAAAAAGAACTAATTACGTTGCGCATGACATTAATGTCAGCTTATTTTTTTCGCGGATAGCTCGAAGACTACAACTCTATGCAGGCATAGTTGACGTAGATTTCAGTTATTTTATGTATTTTTTTATATTTCTTTACATACAGAAAAATAAATTCAATTATTTTTTATGGTGTACACGTCGCACTCTATCGATCTCTGTATTATTTTCAACCTGTTAGAAAGTTGTCAATTCAAACTTTTTACGAGTTTACGGTACTTATTTAATTTAATATTAGTATTTATCAGTCACAGGACACCCTTCTCGACATGGCACTATTCTTTGTTATCCTTCGCAATCAAGAACAGCTGTCTTTGCAAGAAATATTTTATGTATTACAATAAAAATATTTAATAATATACCCGTAGAAACAAGAAACTCTGACATGCCTCAATTTAAATACAAATTACACAAATTTTGTTTGGACAAGTGTTAATAAATGATTATTTATTGGAATAATGAAACTATATAAATAATTTTATGAATTAACAGTCCAATTAAACAACAAGTTTAATTAATAATAATAATTATTGAATTAAGTAGTTTAGTAATAAACCAAATTTGCATGCTTCTTTAAGTAAAATGTACGTACTTTATACGACATTCTATTCCATCCGTATTTTCCACTAAATTTTTGCAAATAATAGTATATTTATCATTTATCATTTATTTACTTATATCGATATAAACTTACAGTGTTTGTGTTTGATATTACGTAACAAGGGTGGTAAACTAGGAATTACAAACGAGTGTCTATTAGAAGCCCGAAGCCGAAGGCGAGGGCTTTAATTACACGAGTTTGGAATTCCTTTACCACCAGAGTCACGTACGACGTTTTTCATCACACTTTGGAGGAAATACATCAAAAGTAGTAGTCAATACCAAAAATTACTTACCGCCCTAGGGCATAATATACGACTTATCGCCCGCTTTTCTAGCATGTGAACCCTTGTTTACGACCAAGTGTGATGAAAATATTCTTATTCTTATCTTTCCAGGTCCTACTCAGGATATACGGACAGGTGCACGGCGAGCGGGCTATGGACGCAATCGTGACAGAATCTGTCATTTTCACGTTACTGTCAGAGCGGAGACTGGGGCCGAAGCTATACGGAGTATTCTCGGGGGGGAGAATAGAAGAATTCATAAATGTAAGCTTTTTTTTTAATAAAAATCATTATTCGTTCAAAAATGCTGATCGTTTTAGACATTTCGTCGGGGATAGTGCAATACCGCGTAAATAACAGCTGTTGATAAAATTGTAATTTCAATAAAATACTTAGCATTTGTTTGTATATTAATTCGTATCTACACTTGTTACTTACGCGGTATTGCACTATCCCCGACGACTTATCTTATGATGATATCCGGTAGGGTTTTGTTAAGAGGACTTATAAATTTTAAAAAGTTTTTCTTCATATTATGACAAATTTTTTTTTTTTAAAGTGAATACTTCTCTGTGTGCTCTAGATAGTATGCTTTCATTGCGTGCAATCGAAAATAAGTTTTAAATATACCAGTTTTCTGCGGGAATTTGGTCAATTTCGAAAAAAAACTCACTCAAATTAGAGCTACGATACCACAGACAGATACGCTTGTTAAACTTTTAACAGCCCTCATTTTACGTCTACAGTTAAAAATTACTGTATTTACAAGTGTAATTCTTTGCTTCCAGGCCCGCCCACTCCTAACCAAGGAGCTCGCTGAACCGGCTCTCTCAATGAAGATTGCAGAGAAAATGGCCGCCATACATTCCTTGGATATCCCTCTGTCTAAAGAACCCAGTTGGCTGTGGAAAACCATGGGCAAGTGGATGAAAACAGTCAAAGAGGAAAGATTGAACACCCATGTTAAGGGAAGGGTAAGATACTAACTTCTATTCAGATACTATCTATACTCTTATAAAATTCTTTTGTATTGAAAAACATTTTTAGGGTTCCGTACCCGAAGGGTAATAAAAATTGGGCAAGTGCGAGCCCGACTCGCGCATGAAGGGTTCCGTACCTATACATATATATAATCTATAACAAGTTTGGTGTATGGGAGCCCCCCTTAAATATTTATTTTATTTTATTTTTAGTATTTGTTGTTATAGCGGCAATAGAAATACATCATCTGTGAAAATTTCAACTGTCTAGCTATCACCGTTGTTGAGATACAGCCTGGTGACAGACGGACGGACGGACGGACGGACGGACGGCGAAGTCTCAGTAATAGGGTCCCGTTTTTACCCTTTGGGTACGGAACCCTAAAAACGGGACCCTATGACTGAGACTTCGCTGTCCGTCCGTCCGTCTGTCACCAGGCTGTATCTCAAGAACGGAATTTTCACAGATGATGTATTTCTATTGGCGCTATAACAACAAATACTAAAAATAAAATAAATATTTAAGGGGGGCTCCCATACAACAAACTTGTTATAGATTATGGTACGGAACCCTTCGTGCGCGAGTCGGACTCGCACTTGCCCAATTTTTCTATGGAGGGGTCATGATTTCAGGAAAAATCGCGATAGCGTGATGCAGGATCGTCATTTTTTTTGTATGGGCGCGCGGCGCCGTGCCAGCCTGGCGCCATCTGTTGGTCATAATTTCCATTGTCCTCGCATCACGCCTAAACGGCTGCACAAATTTTAACCAATTTCGGTACAGGGATAGCTGGACATCCAAAGATGGTTATAGGATACTTTTTACCCGTGTACAGTACTTTTATCTCACGAGCGCGGGTGAGCCATGTTTGTGTGAGTAGATGTACATGCACATTGGCTCTGTGTGGGTGAGCCGGCACTGTTCGCTCCCGAGCTGTGTGGCCACCTCAAACTAAAAATGAACTCTGAAAAACTGAATTCATTTTATTATATCGTGGCCAGTTATTGAAGGGCGGCCAGTAATTAACAGCTCATACTAAAATGAATTATATTTATAGGTGAACAGAGTTCATTTTTAGTTTGAGGTGGCCAGTTATTGAACGGTGGCCAATTATTGGCGATTTACCCTACAGTACTTTTATCTCACGAGCGCGGGTGAGCCATGTTTGTGTGAGTAGATGTACATGCACATTGGCTCTGTGTGGGTGAGCCGGCACTGTTCGCTCCCGAGCTCACCCACACAGAGCCAATGTGCATGTACATTACTCACACAAACATGGCTCACCCGCGCTCGTGAGATAAAAGTACTGTAGGGTAAATCGCCAATAATTGGCCACCGTTCAATAACTGGCCACCTCAAACTAAAAATGAACTCTGTTCACCTATAAATATAATTCATTTTAGTATGAGCTGTTAATTACTGGCCGCCCTTCAATAACTGGCCACGATATAATAAAATGAATTCAGTTTTTCAGAGTTCATTTTTAGTTTGAGGTGGCCAGTTATTGAACGGTGGCCAATTATTGGCGATTTACCCTACTTAAAATACATACAAAACAGATTTACTCACGACGTAGAAGTGGAATACAATTGATTATCTAGTGCAGTACCCTTACAGGGTTTGTGTTGCTTTTTTTAGGGTTCCGTACCTCAAAAGGAAAAAACGGAACCCTTATAGAATCACGTGTTAGGTATCAAGCTGAAATTTATATCAAATACTCAGGTCTACTGTCCCTTGTAGCTGTGAAAAACTCAAACTTCTAAGCCAACGCAATCAAAAGATACAGCCGTTTATGCAGAAAATTTTCGACACTCGCAAGGGAATCAAAACCTACAGGGTACTTAACGTGAACTCAGAGTCTTGAAATTTGGTACGAAGCAACGTCTTATAGCACAGATAAAGGAAAAATTGCGAAAAGCATACATTTTTACTCTTACTCATATGTATACCTGCGGGTTTGTACGGAACCCTCGGTGCTCGAGTCCGACTCGCACTTGGCCGGTTTTTTGTACACACAAATGCATTGAATAAATAACTAACAATGTTGGCTCAGTGACCCAACAGGATCTTAGCCTCCGTTTCCTGCCAGCGTCCGGTTGTTTGCCCCAAGTATGCTCTTTTTGCCGCGCGATCCTCTTCCATTCTTTGTACAGTCGCCATCAGATATATCGCAGCATATAAGGCGTTCATAAATATCTGAACACGACTCTTATTGACTAGGCGTTACAGTACATGTTCAGATATTTATGAACGCCTTATATGCTGCGATATATCTGATGGCGACTGTAGGTGACCGAGCCAGCGAAGTCTATGGGACTTTGTCTCTCCGATAATGTTCGGCTCGGCCACCAGCTCCTCAATCTCGGCGTTAGTTCGGATCCGCCACGTACCATCATTCCTCCTAGTAAGCCCCAGGATCTTCCGAAGCACTTTGCGTTCTGCTACCCGGAGCTGACTTTCCTCCTTAAGAGGCCTTATTCCTTTTAAAATGCTGATTGTTTAGACATTTTTCTTTATGATCAAACACGTTTCTTAACATACTATTGATGTTACTTTCTAGAACAGGGCTGTTGGGATTTATTGGTATATATTTGAAACCTACAGTTTGAATTTTTCATTGATAATTTTTGTTTCAAAAACTACTCGAAATTGACAAAATTCACGCGGAAAATTAGTTTTTTTAACTTATTTTCGACTGTACGCAATGAAATCGTGAAATAGCTATGTTACTACCTAGAACTCGGGGAAAAGTATTATTCACTTCAAAAAGTTGGTTGAAATTATCAATATATTTGTCATAATATGAAAAAAATAAATTTTAAAAGGAATAAGGCCTCTTAAGTGTCAGTGTCCAAGCTTCACAGCCATACATGAGGATGGGTCTTATGACAGTCTTATAAATCCATTGAATAAATGAATCTTCACAGAATGCAGATGAGGATGAAATCATCAAGCGGCTGAAAACGGTAGATTTTGGTAAAGAAGTAGAGTGGCTGAAGAAATTCCTCGCCACAGTCGAGTCGCCATCCGTGTTCTGTCACAACGATTTGCAAGAAGGTCAGTAGTTATACCGGGTATGGCCAGTAATACGAGCAATAAATTAAAACATAGATTCTACTCTTGAAAGTAAACAACATTTGTTCAGCAAATTTAATCCAATTTAATGCATACAATTACACTATTTTATTTCTGAAATGACGTAATTAGCAATTAAATCCACGTCAGTTTGAGATTTCGGGACAATCTTGACAGTCTTTACTGACAATATTCCGATGTTGACTTGTGTCATTAACGTGTTAATATCGTCATGCATTTAAGGGTTACTAAAGTTAGCTTTCCGAATTTTATTATTTCAAACAAATGAAATAGTATTTTCCATGTACGTCGTCCAACATTGACATTCCGTGAGCATTGACATAGCTGTCACTACTAATATCGGTCATTTTTTGCAATACATTGCTTCTTTGTCTAAAGATTATTCTACAAATTATCTTATCATTTAATACACGTTATTTTCAGAAGTTGCTTATCAAATGTTGTTCAGTTTCAAGGGAAGAATCTATGTTTTAATTTATTGCTCATATTACAGGTGACTAGATAAATTAGCGAGAGCTTGAAATTTCATTTGTGGGTCAATCAACTTTTTTCTATTGCTCGTTGCCATGGTGATGTCCCCTGGGTTACTCTTTAAAACTACGATTTTCGGCGGCAATATTCAACAAAAATGTAATTGCAGCAGTTATTTATAAGCCCATTCTTATTTAGAATATCACTTGAAAATACCAATGTTATAAATTATCAACACTTTTCTAAGAAGTTTAATCACCATTGTCTCCTGGGTGACGGGACAGAATAACAACAAGAAAAAGTTGATCCACCCTTGTAGTGGTTGTACGGTTCGCATGAAAAGGAGAATAACTTAAGTATTTCTCTTAGAAATTTAATACCTTTTTCATATTAACAAGCAAAATAATACTCAGTCCATTTTTGCTTTCATTCGCTATCATTTAATTCTTCATCTTTTTTAAAATATTTGTCGGCCAAAGACGAGAATTGCATTTAAAAGGTTAAGACAAGACAGAATTAATAAATGTGTGCTAATCTTTATGACCGACACAAATTTGCCCACAAAATTTAAACTACATAGCAAAAATTTCCCCTATAATGGCATCTCCACGATTAAATTTATATATGTCACAACTGTTAAACTTAATGAACAGCAAATGTGTATATTAGAAGCCCGATATCTTGGTAACGCAAGAGACATTTTGAGTAACGCCAGGGACATTCAAAAGTGTCGGTCAAAAACTTGACTTGGAATGATCATGAATTAGAAAGTAGGCAAAATTGGAGTGTGGATGGGGTAATGATAGATATAAGAAAGATTCATATAATTTCACTAGATATAACAACATTTGATATAATGTTTCATTTGATATAACAAAATTTCATAGGATATAATTGCAATTAGTTTAAAAGACATTTAATATAATGTAGTGGATCGCATATAATTTTGTATTTATATTTAACCTCTGTATCATTATTTAAAAAAAACTAATATAATTACCATAAAGTTTAACATAATTGGTATTAGTAATTCAAGTATGTCTAAATCTTGATAATTTTTATACCAGGCAACATACTACTGCTGCTAGACTCAAACCCAGAAGACGACGAGGACGACAAACACACCTTCGATCTGTCTCCATACGAAGACAACACCGTGGACTCGGTATCCAGCCATATCTCAGACCTCGGCGAGCCGAAACTATACCTAATTGACTTCGAATATTGCTCGTACAACTACAGGGGGTTCGACATTGCGAACCATTTTCAAGAGTGGGGATATGATTACACGAATCCGGAGTATCCATATTATTATGAGAATAACGAGAATTGTCCGACGCTGGAGCAAAAGGTTGGTCATGTTTTTTTATTAATTTTATGAGTTGTTTTGTGGCGGTGATGTCTTGAGATTTTTTTATAATGAGACTTATTTTTGTATACTATTTTAGTACGGTAAGATCAGTAGAGAAATCTATTTAAAACAATGTACGAGCCTCCGATGTACTTACATAATTTTAAAGATAGATAAATAAAGATTCACGACATATTTTTCATCATCTTGCCGAGCGATCGTTCCTCGATCGAAGATAGAATGGATTGGTCTATCGCGAGTTCCTACTGCAATGAATGATGGCGTAGTCACCATTCGATAGATGTCCGAATGCGATCGGACATCTATCGAATGGTGACTATTTAAAAATGGAAGTGCTTCCAATGTGCTTACGTAATTTTAAAGTCACCATTCGATAGTGGACCGATCGTATTCGAACATCTATCGAATGGTGTCTATTTAAAAATGGAATTTCTTCCAATGTGCTTACGTAATTTTAAAGACCACTTTATTTTACTGTGTTAAATAAAGATTCGGGAAAAGAGATCGATCCTCGATCGAAGATAGAATCATCATCATCATCATCATCATCCGCCTAGCGTTGTCCCGTCTGGAGACGGGGTCCGCTTTCCTGCATGTAAAGGCCGAGCGATTGGTATGATGGCTGATAACAGGAACACCCTGCGTATTTTATCTAACACTAGCGATCCTCCCCGGCTTCGCACGGGTGCAATGCTGATAAATTATACATACCTTCCTCTTGAATCTCTCTATCTATTAAAAAAACCGCATCAAAATCCGTTGCGTAGTTTTAAAGATCTAAGCATACATAGGGACAGACAGACAGCAGGAAGCTACTTTGTTTTATACTATTTAGTAATTTATTTGACTTTGATTATAATAACGAGCACCCTAACTCTAAAGTCAGGTGGTTTCATTCCTTCTGTCAATGTATGCAAAAATAAGTCCAGTTTCTATTCACGAAACTTATTTAAATTAGAGGAAGACATGACTGTTTTAAAATACAAAATGGCTCCAATAGCTTTTTAATTTTGAAGTTCCAGAGTTACGGAAATTGAACACAAGGTTCGTAATGTTCATACATACAAATAGTGAACTTTTTTCAAATGTGTTTAAATCTTATATTTATAGGTGTTACTTGGCTGTGCTGGCACTTATAATGGTTAAGGTAAAATGAGATTTAAAATTGAAAGAACCGAAAGAAACTTAATAGTATTTGCTAAGTGATTTAGGACAAAAAATAAGCCTTAAGCTTGCAATATCAACATTGCCACGTTTGGGAGGCCAAGTCCTTTTTTGGATCAGAGATCCAACTTGATCAGAGTTAGATCAGTTAACTTGACAAAAATATAGATTTCTTATTATTAAAAAAAAAAAAACATTGTAAACATATAATTAATAGCATTTGAAAAATGTTCTCACTTCATAATAAATCACCTATGAATGAATCATGTTTTTAAAAACATATTTTTAGAAAAGAGATTTTTACTGGTTGCGGCAACACTATACAAATGTTATAAATTGAAATAGTTTTACAAAACCTCTTTAATAACAAAATATTTTATCAACAAGAAATATGCAATGTAAAAAATTCTGTAAACTGAAAAAAAACGGCGTTGCCACAATCAAAGCTCATTTTTGGATTTTTTCGGGGGGTACCTGCCATTACGTAGCTTGTGTGTTTATGCTTCATTTTTAGACGGAGCACTTCTCGTACCCATAGACAACTCGGCTGACGAGGACCCGGCCTGTTTATGGTTTATCAAAACGGCGGCGCCTTCGAGCGAAAAAAAGTATAATTTTTGAAACGAGTGTCGGTTTTCTAAATTTAATTTTTTTTCAGCATTTAGTATGATGGTCGCGTTTAGATAAAGCATACTTCTCTTTTAAGAGGCGGTATACACGATATCCGTTACCTAAAATATCCGATACCTTGAAGACCTGTTTCCCGGAATTATATACACCAGATGCATTTCTTACAAGAATCCTTTACGGCAATATCTAAAAAAAGATATTAAGGGACAATCTTACACAAATCGACCTAGTCCCAAACTGAGCCAAACTTGTACTATGGGCACTAGGCAACGATATACGTAGTATATGAATGTATATATAGATAACAACCATGACCCAGCAACAAATATCATCACACAAATATTTGCCCCGGCCGGATTCGAACCTAGGACCGCACTCACAAACAGCGCCAACCGCGTCGTCAAAATGTATCAATCAACTTTTTCTGTTGCTTCAAGAAGTTTAATCACTATTGTCCTCTGGGTCACGGGACAGAAAAACAAGAAAAGTTTATCTATCCGAAATTCCAATATAACCATATCTAGACTAGTCTCCTTTCCTGCAAGACCTTAGTACTAGAAGATCCAATATACAACCCTTCTAAAACCATATTCCGCAATATCCATATGCTAAAATATCCATTTTCGGCAATATCTAGACTATACTGCACTGTCCAAACGTAGATCCGTTTTTTTCTCCCTATCTTAGTTCCAAGATATCCATCATACTATCCTAATAAAAGAAATGCGACCATCATAACGACACAAGTGTTATATTTAAAAGATATTTGTACATGGGCGAATCAATTTGACCGACACTAGTTTGTCTCCGGCGTTACTTAAAATGTCTCTGGAGTTACCAAGAAATCTGGCTTCTGATTAACAGTTGGAAACTTGGAACATTGAATGCTTTAACGTACATACACCATAAATTTAAACCATTATTTAGAAATAAAAATACAAAAAAATAAATATAAAATATTTAGGTACAAAAAAAATTTAGAAGCTGTGGACAGATTTGTGTCGGTCAAAAATTACGCCTGCATATCCATTTTGGACATAATCGTACGAAATCTTTTTTTTGTAACATTTGTGGTTTGCTTTAAGGCTACTCGGCTCATAACTTCATGCTTTTTAGTGTACGGTTTACGAAATGTATCCATTTCTCAGACGGTATCTTATTTCTATAAATTAGGTAAACATTTTATGTTATTGTTCTCGTCAGACATTGTTCACCTGGAAAAGGTAATCTGAACGATTGATATTTTACAGACATCAGCAGGCAATCACTAATAAATGCTTATTAAATTACAAATAATGAATGTAATTTTCATTGACAACTGCATTTTTACTGAGTCACTGATGATTTCAATGAAAATGATAGTAAAATGAATCAATAATACATCCACCGAAATTGTAAATTAGATTATTTCCACACATGGAACGATAACAATGTCTGACGAAAATTTTGAAAACCAAGAACTACATTTTATGTGTTTAAATAATATGATAGTACCAAATATAATAATTTTATTTTTGAAAAAAAAAAAATATTTAACGAGGTTTTTAGGAAATTAAATTTAGAGCATTTAAACGTAAAAGAATAATAAAACCAAAACTTTACATATATTAGTAATTTTTTTAATAGTTAGTGCCCACTTTGTTTAAAGGAACTTTGTTGTCCCTTTTTTATTACCTTTTGACTGTAAATTTGTCTCAGTGTCTATTTAAAACAGTAACCTAAAACGGTAAATTATAGTACATTCTTGCTAAGAAAATAGTGACTCATCAAGCCAATAAAAAAAACCGTGATCTAATAAACAAGATCTGGCACTCCCGCTACTGATATTTGTTTACGTCACTGACTTTCTCCGCTTTACAGTAACAAACGAAATTAATAGTATACCTTATTGCTAATTTACCCGAAATATATGAAATTGCTGACTTTTTCTTTGCGATTTCGTAGTTGACCCCCATAGTAAAAGTTGCTCAACATGACACGCTAAGGAAAATGGGTGCGCGTTAAAGTAAGTTCACATAATGTTTCAACCCCGATTATTGGAGGAACATAGGAAACAAGGAAAATGGTTGCTACCGTCACTCAAACAAAAAATATTAATTATGCATTACAATTGTAATGTTCTTTGACTAAGTCTTAGTTTGTCGTAATAAATTACTTAAAACACTCACGATTGTATAAGCATCGGGGAGTATTGATACACCACTGGCATCAGAAATAGTGATGACGTGAACTAGTGTCTACTGTGTCGGAGTAACATACTTAACGCAGTATATTCTTATTCTATGATGAAAACCTCATCAACTACGACTGGTCAAATCATTCTGAACACTGTCTTTTAATTTACTGCAGCTAATTAGTTGAGGGTGTGGCTAAGCCGCGTAACAGAAATGAGTCAGGATTTTCTTAAATGCGTTATAATTATCTAAAGAAATTTGGTAATCAAAAATACTAAAATCTCTGAATTTCCATAGGAAATATTCATCAGGGAGTATCTGAAACACTACCACACCAACACAGTGGAAGGGAAAGACCCCTCGCCGACTATAGACGACGTCAATCATCTCCTGAACGAGGTGGAGGCGTTCACGCTGGCCAGCAATCTGTTGTGGTGTCTGTGGTCTGTGGTCAACGCAAGCAAGAGCCAAATTCCCTTCGGTTACTGGGTAAGTGATTTTCTCTCCGTCTGTTTCACGCTGTCTCTTTCTATGCCTCTCTCCAGCTCTATGCTTATTTTATTCTGTGTCGTTTTTATGCCTCTGTCTGTCTATATGTCAGCGCTCTATATAAACGTGTATTTGGGCGGATCAACTTTTTGACCGACACAAATCTGTCTACAACCTTTAAACTTATTTGTAAAATAATTCACCTTTAAATAATGGCTTCTCTATAAAATGGTAAAATGGTATATTCAAAGTTTTAACGGTCCCAAGCCGTTAAACCTGTTTTTTGGTAACTCCCGAGACATTTTGAGTAACGCCGGAGACAGTCAAAAGTGGTGGCCAAAAAGTTGATTCGCCCATATGTATATTTTACAAAATAGTCTTCAATTTCTACTTTTTTATTCTCCCTAATGCCTCATGAAGCCCCATTTTTCAGGAATACGCCATCTCCAGGCTCGAAACCTACCTCCGGTTGAAACAGGAAGTGATGAAAAAGGACCAATCCGGTCCGCAGAAACGGAAAATCTGCGAAGTGGACATATGAGAGCAGTATTCCACTCTTACGGTAGGATAGATGCCTTGGACGGATCGGAGTATGTTTGATATAACATTTCTATGGCTCTATATTGCAGGGTTATATAATTACCGTTAGGTGAGGCTAATTGAAACCTAACGGGTTTAATACTAAGCAAAAAAAAACTTTCAAGTCCAATTTTATTCCGTTATAATAACATACATGTTTTCATTGTTGAGACATTTGATTTTCCAAATAGTCCTTGGGGTTATAAAGCTTACCTTACGCTAAGTTACATTTTTAGGCTAGTTCAAATTAGAAATATTGTTAATATGACTGTTCAAATTTCAATTCGATAAAAGTGAAACAGTAACCTTGTTATATTGTGCCAGGAATTTTTATCACTTAATGTAATATTTACCATAACATCACGATTATTTTCCTGACAAATTATGGGTATGATCTCGATTGATAAATAATATACATCTTTAGATGGCTAACTGTTTTTTTATTTTTTTTCGAAACAACAATTTATTTTAATCACTTAAATTAAATCACACCAAGGGTACCATTTTCGTTTAGAATCCTAATATTACATTAGGTAAAAGAGGTTATATCAAACTTTCCATTTGTAGTGGATAGAGGGAATTCGGCTTCTACTTCAACGTATTACAGTCAAAAACACGAAAGAAGTATTTAAGCGATGTTCAAACTGAACCGTTAAATATTTTAGATTAATTCTGTTGATAAAGCTTAAAAAAGTTCCTTCTATTTGCTATTATTTTATATGCCAAGGTTTTGGACAAGTATGTATAGAGTGAAGACTTTTAGGCAAGGACAAAGTTTTGTACATAGTGAAATCTGATTTTGTATGAGTGAAACGTGGTTTTAGTGATAATGAAACGGCAGTGCGTTTATAGGAATTATGGGTTGTATTATAATGTACGCGCTGGTATGACGTGGCAAAATGAAATAGTTATTATCATATGATCTGTTTGAATTATGTGAAAATGTGTGAAATCTATTATATTGATTTAATCTTACACGATTTTCACAAAGTGTATGAAATCGAGTTTAAGGGTGCCAGTTCGCTAACGCGGAGCTAGGCAGAGTGCATTATTATTTAACCAATCGCACTGTTACCACTAACGACTAAGTTACCGGGTCAACGAAAAAGCACTCTTCATTGGGCAGTTTTCCTGAAGGGTTTATGTTATCTTTTTTCTCAATATTACATGCTTTTTCGACTCACTTTTCGGTTGGTTTATTTTATGACCTTGACATATTTTTTTGGTCACATTGATCGACTGTATGTATACATACATATTACTTTGGTCTACATGGAATTAGTAAAGAAAATGAAAATAAAACACTGTCAGTGTCATGACTACTTTTTATTTTTTCTTACTAAATCCATATAGACTAAATTAATATCTATACATTCTGGCAAATTGTAAAAATATCATATAAAGCATTTAAAGAAATATGTCAAAAAACTATACGCCTTATAAAGTCCGCGTAGCATAATCTATCGAGGAAAAAAATAAAACGAACACCTTGGACAACCTAATGAGACCAATTTAAAACAAATCATGCGTGCTTCATTTCATAAAAACTCAAAGCCTATTTCGAATATATGAAGGATTTAATAGTAAATTAGGTTAAGTGTGCACAAATATACGAATATTGCAGCGTACAATTAATTTTCCTATTTTTATAGACATGGTTTATTACGTAAAATATCAATTTCGACCATTGTCCTACTGTGTTATTAAGTTGCAATTTTATTGGTTTACTTAATGCATCATCAACTATAATTTGGTTTGAACATCAATTATAAATATTGTCAAAGTAACCATCTCATTTAAGTAGTACTTATATATATTTAAAATTATAGATTAATATATAAAATGTTCCAAAAAAAACTTAGTCAAAACATGTCCAAAAAGGTCGTTCTCGAAAATATTAGTTCCTTAAAATTATTAATAAACATTGTATTTTTTTTTAACGATATACTTGATAGAGACAACCATGTAAGGGTTAGCACACAGTCAATCGATCGTCAGTTGGTGCCATCGGTAGCTGTGGAATGGGTTTATCGACGTATATCTTTAAAATCTGTATTATTAATACACCAGGGTTTTCCCTCTGACCCACGGCACAGCTCAACGGCTCAACTAGTTGGTATGGCCACTACCCGAAAATATCAATCGCAGTCGTACAAACTAGTCTAATCCGATCGAGAATCGATAGATTGGTGTGGTAAATTTTTAACCTAGTTTCCCTTACTAAACGTGATGGATATTTTTTTTCGTCCTTAATAACGTAAGGAATGTGATCATAGTACTTAAGACTAATTTAAAGAAGTACTAGAATGCTTGCAAAAACGCGTTTTAGGTAAAAGCGGCACAGTACAAAGGTTTTCTAGAAATTTTCCCTATTCGAAAATTTTAATTGAAAGTCTATGAATGTATGTAGATGACGTAATAAAAATAATGTTTTGCTTCATTGTTTAGTAGTTGTTTTAATGCAATAGAATTAACATGTTTTTAATCTTGCTCGATAAATCTTCATATAATAAATACACAGGGTTTTTGGAGGGTATGGGGGTTTAAAAAATGGTGAAAATTAGTACGTTGGTGGTCGAAAGGAGCGGGAAAGGGCCCTCTTTCCCCTTACCCTTCAGAAACACCCAAAAATTCAAAAAAATATGCATTTGCTCTGGGCGAATGGACTTTTTGACCACTACTTTATAAAATTTCACCTAATGGCTTAATCTTTGTTTCAATTTGTGGTTTACGTTAAAATGTTCAATGTTTCAACTGTTAAACCTTATAACCAGTAAATATGAATATTAGAAGCCATGTTTTTTGGTAACTCCAGATACATTTTGAGTAACGCAGGAGACAGTGAAAAGTTTCGGTCAAAATGTTCATTCACCCAAGTATTCGATGAAATTCGATGCCTTGTATTATATCTACATACATTCTTACATTGAATTGAATGTGATTATAGCACGCATATCTTTAAAATATGGCACTTAAAAAAACTTTCAAAATTCTAGTCTTAAAGAATGAGGTAAAATGGACTTCAGTGCCTTGGTGTTGCTAAATTAAAGGAAAAACTTGAATTATACTAGTTTCATTTAAATAAATACTCTCTTTAGAGATATTTTAATATCTCTATAATAGATCTTTTCATATTGTTTTTGATTCTAGTATAATGTAACTTTGCGTGTGTTAATAAAATTTACATGAAAAAAAAAACAAAAAAAAAAACAATTTCCCAACAAGTAAACTTTCTTTAAATGATCGTGAAATTCGTAAATAAATTGACGTAATTTAATGAATCGCTGTTCAGTTTTTGATAAGGCTTCATACAAAATTCCCCGTGATCCTTTAAAATTTGACGTAAAATTTTGTATTGAAATACCTTATACATTCCCTGCTTCTTTATAGCACCAATGTTGGAGCAAATATTTTGTAATGTGTACTGTATAGGTCTTATATTTATCTCGGGCGTCGCTTACCTAATTAAGGTGCAAGTTCGTCCGTGTAACCCTCCCTTTTTACCGTTATCGGGTAGAATAATCATGTTTTCACAACAATTGCTCTGAATTGTCAAGCCTTCATCGCGTGATGACCTGCAAAGATATTCCGACCGATAGAGGAATCTCCATATGAAAAAAACTTACATCACACTGTTGATTTCTTTCGAAATAAACTTGAAAACAAACACACAAATCTTCCACAACTTTTAAACTTCGTTGTAAAATTTCACCTTTAAATAATGGCTTCTCTATTTTCAAATGTATGTAATGTATATTCAATGTCCCAACTTTTATACCTAATAAGCAGAAAATATGTATATCAGAAGCTCGATTTCTTGGTAACTTCAGGGACATTTTGAGTAACGCCGGAGACGGACTAAAGTGTCGATCAAAAAGTTAGATTATGTAAAACAAAAAAGTCAGAGGTAAATAGTAGACCTGTAATTGTAATGCATTTAGTAATTACCAAATAGGTATATATCGTAATAATTGGAACAGAGTGATTTTCTTATTTATTAAAACAATAATATTGCTTTGCTAATCCGCTAGATAATGGATATCGGCAAAGTAACGTCTGATTCAATTAATTTATTTCCGTATTATTTGAGGCAGCTGAAGATATTGTGAGTGTCATTATTTATACTCACCAAACCGATGACATTGTTATTGTATTTTATACTTATTTATTTGAAATTTGCATAAAACAGAATGTTACCTACTGAAAATATGTGTAAAATATAAAAATTGTGGAAACGAATTTTACCCAGTGATATTCAGTTTTGTGATTTTTCCTTCATCCTTGATAAATGTAATTTAATTTTGAAAATCGACTGTATTTAATATAAAGTACTTAGGTTTTGTGATATAATAAATATTATAGGTGTTTGTAATCCTAGCTATTGAGAAATTATTTAATAAATATTATTTAAAAACTATTGACTCTTTTACTTCATCCAAATATCCCAAAATTTGAATGTCAGAAATTAGCTACCTACCATTATTTTACTTGGTAAGATTCCAATTAGAATGTTACGCAAAACAACTACCAAATTAATGCCAATGGTCAAAAGGAATTACCAACAATTATATGGATCATGTACGAAATAAAGGAGTTACTAACCTTTTGAGCGCCACAGCCGGCTGTGGCCGTCAACAAAAAATCGTGCCCCTGACGCCACGTCGGCCACAGCCGTCCAAATTTCAATGATCAAAAACTTTGTAATTCTAACCGCTACAAGTATTTTTCAATCCCTGTTTATTTAGGGCACATCTTTTTTTTTTACTCTGGCGTCAGTGGCACGGTAAATTGCTAGACCGCTTGGCGGTCAATAGGTTAAATTATGTAACACGCAATTGATGTAATGCGTCGCAACTGCAAGCAGTTTTGTACAGTATTTTCCTCGAGGATGTCTGTGGCGATGGCGTGTTGTGTCCCTACGCATTATCAGTGCTTCACAACAATAGTCGTGTGAGCCAATACATGGCGTGGCATGGGCAAGTCTGACGCACAGTGTCATCGGTGTGGAAAAGCTAAATAACAGTACCCTTACCAATTTGAATGGAGAAACGATTTGAATAGGGGCGCTGTACCTACTCCTAGCTGTTACTTTGTAGAACTACAATTCTCCGCACTCGCTAACGAGTTACGGCAACGGTCACAGTAAACTCATGGTACTGTCATTAGTTAGAGTACGTGACTATGTGTGTGACGGTGCTGCTGCTGGTCGGCGCGGGCGCAGCACTCGCGTGCCCGCGCCCCAATGTGCGCATCTCAGGTAAACTCAAAATCTATATATCTAATTTTATTGAAATCTGAGAAAAAACTTTTTTTTTTAACGCAATAAAAATTCGCCGATTTTTTTTCTCTTCGAACGTCTTGTTTTTTACGAGTTATTTTTCGGCCAGTACAAAGCTATTCAGCCAAAGCAAACAAAGAGGTTTGGTAAATTAAGTATATAAATAGTTTATAATGAAGTAATAAGTATTTATTTGATCAGATGTAAGTTTTAGTTGTAAAGCCTGACCAGAAATATATGAGGATGCGCCATATTGCGGAATTTCACTGGAACTAATTTCTTACACTGGCAATGATTTTATGATGGTTGTTAACAATGTCAATGTCATTCGTGCTGGTTTCTTTAAAAGACAAATATTGGAAAATACCCAAAGAAAAAGCCGAAAACCATTCGCAGTCGTGAACGTGATATAATAAATAAAGTGTACACGTGTCTACTACACAAAAAACAGTCGGCAAAAGAGTGCATTCCATTAAAATAATATTACGAGGTTACCATAGCAACTGACAGGTATTTGAACTGGTCATTATAGTGTGTTGCGATTGGTTGCAAAATTGCTGCCATATAAATCTTGTAAATTGCGCCCTCTTGACAATCCTCATATATTTCTGGTCAGGCTTTATGAGTAGTTATTAAGGTTTATTTACTTAGATGTAAAGCCTGACAAGAAATATATGAGGATTGTCAAGAGGGCGCTATTTATAAGATTTATTTGGCAACAATTTCACAACCAATCGCTACCCACTATAATGACATTAGTTTAAGCCTACCTGTCACTTCCACTATGCTAAACTCGTAATATCATTTAATGGAATGCATTCTTTTCCTGACTGTTTTTCGTGTAGTAAACCGTGTACACTTTATTTATAATCTTACGTTGACGGCTATGAATGGTTTTCGGCATTTTCTTTGGAGAATTTTAAATATTTGTCTTTTAAAGAAACCACCACGAATGACATTGACATTGTTGATAAACCATCATAAAATCATTGCCAGTGTAAGAAATGAGTTCCACTGAAATTCCGCAATATGGCGCATCCTCATATATTTCTGGTCAGGCTTTAACGTTAAATCGTCACAAGCGATACCTAATGCAATTAGACAATAAATGATCATTGCTCCTTGATTCAGGGATCGCAGGCGACGAGAATTCCATCGACGAAAATGAGGAAAATTATCTTCCGGCAATGTACGGCGTCACGGTCCACATCTACTGTTTGGGAACTGAGGCTCGATCACTTACCATAGACCTTGGTGGTGTAACACAACCTGCCGATGTAATTAATGAAACAGCTATTGTGACAACTCAACTAACTTCAGAGCTCCCAGAAACTGCATGGTACCAGCATAGGTATACCTGTACAGACACGATAACCACTTGCACAGCATCATTGACTGTGCGGGTATTTCCCGCTATGAACATCACATCTACAAATGTTATTAGGAAACGATTTAATCAAAAAGTCTACTATTTCGTACCAATTAACCAGACTTATCAGGTAACGTGCAGTGGGTACACGGCCAAAAAACTAACCATCTTTAAAAACTCTCATATCAAGCTACATAAAGAAATCATGAATCAAACTGCAATAACGTCGAGTATACTGCAAGAAGCAGAGAGCGTATATAACGATTTTCACTGCACCTTTGATGAAGTCTATCGTTACTTATCTGAATATGATCTAGGCATACGTGTATACGTGGACTACCCTCCTGCCGCTGAAAACTTTGAGTGCGTCGAATATAAAGAGCGAATAAACTGCACTTGGAATGCGTTCAGCAAATACGCCACTTTTGAATTATATTACATGGACAAAGATAGGTCCCTACGAGTTTGTGAGGATCACTCGAGCAAGAACATCAGACTCTGTGAATGGAATATGGATGAAGTGAGGACTCGAGGCTTTGATGTTAATTTAAACTTTACCTTAGCCCTACACACGTGCAGTCGTCTATTCTGTGATAATCAAACATTGTTTATGGATCGTAGATCGATTGTGAGACCGCCTCCACCTATGGAAATTATTTTCGAAATAAAAAATGCTAATGGAATAATTGTAAAAATGTACCATGAACGAAATCATTTTGGTAATTTTCCAAGCGAGATAATAACATACTGGATACCGGGTGTGGGAGCACGAGAAGAAAACGTTGAGATAATCGATTATATCATTTCGTCAAATGATCAGAGCCCAACCACTACATCCAAAACAACATTCAAACTGCCATGCCCGAATGCTCTTTACAAACTTAAAATATATGTAAAATATGGGGAGACACCTGACACAAACACGTACTGGTCGGAACCTACCAGTATTGTTTTTTACACAGACCCACAAGACATTACGGACACGATTGACCCTGTGTGCAATACGGAACCCGACCTGGTGAATACTAACGATAGGGCCCTATATATGGTAGAAAAATTTGGACAGCTTTTTAAAAAAGAACATTTCGCGTTGCGCAATAAAGTGGACGCGTTGAAGCAAAAACGCAATAAACTACAAAAGAGCCGGACAGAGCTTTAAATCATTAATACAAAGATCAAAGCTTTAGTCCTTCTTTTCGCTGACGACTGTACAGTAGTCATTCCCAGCAAAGACCCTACAACTTACCAGTCGGAGGTAAACTTGGCATTCAACAAGATTATCGCTTGGTTACTAATAAACAGACTAAATGTTAACATCATCATCATCATCATCATCATCAGCCTATTCTTGTCCACTGCTGGACATAGGCCTCTCCAACTGCACGCCATTGTAAGCGATCCTCGGCTACTCTCATCCAGCTTTTGCCAGCCACTCTGCACAGATCATCGCTCCACCTAGTCTGAGGGCGTCCCACACTACGCTTGCCGATCCGCGGTCTCCACTCAAGAACACGTTTACCCCACCGGTTATCGGTTCTTCGGATAATATGGCCAGCCCACTGCCACTTCAAATTGCTAATACGGTGAGCTATGTCGGTAACTTTGGTTCTCTGACGGATCACTTCGTTCCGAATTCGATCCATCAAAGAAACTCCGAGCATTGCCCTTTCCATAGCTCTCTGAGCGACTTTAAATTTGTGGACCAGCCCAACCGTGAGTGTCCACGTCTCGGCACCGTATGTCATTACGGGTAGGACGCACTGGTTGAAAACTTTCGTCTTCAGACATTGTGGAATTGGCGATGTGAAGACCCGACGAAGTTTGCCATATGCTGCCCAGCCCAGCTGTATTCTTCTATTAGCCTCTCTCTCGAAGTTGTTTTTACCCAACTGCAATATTTGCCCAAGGTAGACGTACTCTTTAACAACCTCGAGAAAGCTGCCCTGTACCGCAATTGGTTCCGGACTAACATGTTCATTGAACATAACCTTGGTTTTGTCCAAGTTCATCCGGAGGCCAATGCGTTTTGAAGACTCAGCTAGGTCGTTCAGCATAAATTGCAAGTCTTGCAGCGTTTCCGCCAGGATGACAATGTCGTCTGCAAATCGCAAGTGTGAAAGGTACTCACCGTTTATGTTAATGCCTTGTCCTCTCCAGTCCAACGTCTTGAACATATCCTCCAATGCATTTGTGAACAATTTGGGGGATATAACATCCCCTTGTCTCACACCACGATGCATGGGGATAGGTTCAGACTGCCGGTTCTGTATGTTAACATCAGCAAGACTAAATTAATGGAATTCTTTGCTCCCCAAGGAAAATCGAGGAACATAATGATTGAACATAATCAAATACCTATAGAAAGCATTAACACCATGCGATTCCTTGGAGTAACTTTGGATTGTCATTGCAACTGGGAGGCGCATATTGACCAACTAATTAGTGTTTGCTCTGCGGAGGCTAACACAAGTGGTGTCGCAGAGATCAGCTCTACTGGCGTTTCACGGACACATCATGTCCAATCTGCGCTACGGCCTTATCTTATGGGGAAATGCAACAACTGCCAACCGAGTATTCACATTGCAAAAAAAATGCCTCAGGGCGATTTGCGGCGCCAGTGGTACTGAATCCTGTAGACCCTTCTTTAGGAAATTAAACATACTGCCTTTGCCCACACTCTATATTTATGAGGTATGTATTTTTGTAAGAACCAATATCGACAATTATAAAATCATGACATCAAACCCTAGATCAACATCCGAGTTGCATGGACTTAGACTCTGTTACCAAAAATGTAATACAGCTCACTTCAGTAAAAGCATATTACATATGTCGGTCAAATTATTTAATCATCTGCCGAATGAACTAAAGACTTTGAATTTACCTGAATTTAAGAATAAATTATATAAATGGTGCCTCAATAAAATGTTTTATGATGTTAAGGAATTTCTTGAAGCGTCTTGGTAATTTAAAATATGTAACGTTAGTAACTCATACAACCGGCGCTATTTGTTCTGTATTGTACCTACAATTGACATTATTTAATTATTCTTACATAGTTTCTTTATTATTACTTATACCAATTTGACTACATACTATTCTGACTATTGTGCGCCAAACTCTGGCTGATTGTGACGAACATTCTATTATATCGTTACCTTTACAAATACTCACTTTCTGACAATAAACAATTTGAATTTGAATTTAAGAAAAATTTAAAAATTGGGCAAGTGCGAGTCCGACTCGCGCATTCCGTACCATAATCTATAACAAGTTTGTTGTATGGGATCTCCCCCTTAAATATTTATTTTATTTTGTTTTTAGTATTTGTTGTTATAGCGGCAATAGAAATACATCATGTGTGAAAATTTCAACTGTCTAGCTATCACCGTTCTTGAGATACAGCCTGGTGACAGACGGACGGACGGACGGACAGCGAAGTCTCAGTAATAGGTCCCGTTTTTTCTCTCTGGCTACGACTACCGCGAAAGTGCTCGACAGTATGCTCAACTCGATACTTGATAATTACTTAGACATTCATGACGCCCAGTTCGGTTTCAGAACTGGGCTGTCAACTGAGAGTGTTATCTTGTGTTTGAAGCATACTGTGGGGTACTACACGGATAGAAAAACACCGATCTATGCTTGCTTCCTGGACCTCTCCAAGGCATTTGACAGAGTCAACATCACAGTCAGGTGCTGATGCGAGGAGCTCGTTCAGGTATCGTAAAGCGCGAACAAGGGGTGATTTCCTGTACGATAACGTACGCGCTTTTGGAACCGCCAGTAAATCGCGGGTTCGTGGCCTAAAATTGAACTTGGACTGAGACTGTGAAGGCACGAGAAGGCGCACTAATTGTGATACCAACTCAGGACAGTCTGACTCTCCCCGCAATATTCGACACGCCCCAGTCAACAAGAAGTAATTTCGCCTCATTTCCAGAGAATTAAAACCTAAGGTACCAAGCAGAAACTTTGTAGGATAAAGAAAAGGATAGTATCCGTAGGTTTTCTTATAAAGAAATCGCAGAAATGCCTTTTGAACTTTCTCGATCAGCAAGGCGTAAGTGACGTCGTGCGGGTTCCACACGATAGATGCTGCCTCGAGTTTGCTCCTAACTAGAGCGGTGTAAACGAGTTTAATGACAGTAGGATTGTCAAATTCCCCGTGAATTTGACAATATTTGATATTGCGGATGACAAATCCTAACCTCCGATAACAGTCGGTAGCTAGCATATTCATGTGGTCATGGAAGTTGAGGTGCGTGTCGAATATGACGCCTAAGTCTCTAACAGTGTCAACGCGTTTAATAAGTTCCGTTCCTAGAAGATAATTTGCTGATATGAGACTATGTGCGCGGCTAAAAGACATCACTGAACATTTTTCAGGGTTAAAATGAAGTTTGTTGGCTATGCTCCATTGGTAAACCCGATTTATGTCTTCTTGGAGTGAATCACAATCGGAAAGTTGTTGAACGCCATAAATGAGCTTTAAATCATCAGCATAGAGAAGACACCTGGCATTTCTAGGAACAGAAGCCAAGTCGTTAATCATAATGCCGAATAGAAATGGACCCAGGATAGAACCCTGGCTGACCCCAGAGCGAGTGTGGTATCAATCGGAAACGAAACTGCCGTGTTGAACAAACTGCTGTCTGTCTCGAAGATAATCGGCAAAAAACCGCAGAAGTTTTGGCGAGAAGCCTATGTTGCATAATTTGTTTAGTAATTTGTCATTATCCACGCGATCAAAGGCTTTCTTAAAGTCAAAGTACAACACGTCAACCTGTATTCCTTTGTCCAAATGCTCGGAAATTGAGTCAACCAGGGTTAAGAGATTAGTCTCAACTGATCGTCTCGGCCTAAAACCATGTTGTACCAAACGACATGGTATACCAAACGAGCTTATAACGCCCTGCGCGTTCAGTATAATAACGCTTTCAGAATGCTGTTGGGATTTCCAAGATGGTGCAGTGCGTCGGGAATGTTTGCAGAGGCGCGCACAGACGACTTCACTTCGTTGATGGGCCGCATCAGGAGTCGCAATAGTATTCTGAAAGTAATTGCTGACAGATTTAATTGCCCCATATTGAAGCACTGGATTGAGCAGGTTAGGACTACGTTAAGATATATTAAGTAGACCGGACATACCCCTTAAACTTAAGTGTGAAAAAAAAACATTTCTTTTTTGTATTTCTTTTTTACCTAACATAGTTTCTAAGCATTTTGTATGTACTAACAACATATGGACCTAGTCTGAAATAAAATATTTGTTTGTTTGTTTGTTTACCCTTTGGGTACGGAACCCTAAAAAGGAGCTACCTGGTGGAAAAGACCGGGCATCGAACCCGGTACCTCTGGCAGCCCGTTAATCACTTCGCTACAGCTAGGGTAGCTTCGCTACCAATATCGAACTGTAGATTACCATGGTATAAAAAACAAGGTATGGCATTCCTACAAGGCAGCCTTGTGACGTAGACTGTATAGTTACCGCTTGGTAACAAAATAATTGTAAGGAAAAGATGATCAACGCCAGTCGTACAAAACTACCGGACCGTTTGTAAGATCACCCCTAGTACTTCAGTCTATAGACTGAACTATTGGTAACGCCAGAGACATTTTGAGTAACGCCGGAGATGTCAAAATCTGAACTTTCGGTCAACATCTTGCAATTTTTTTTAACTAATTACGATTTTTATATATTGTTATTATTATGTATATGTACATTCCCAATTTTTATATGATAAATTGCTAAAGTCATGTAATATAATCAATATTTTAACCGATTCTAAATATAAATCGTATTTGAACCGTACATTGCTACTTGTATGCGCGTGCTACTCGAAGATTTGGCCAAAACTAATTAAACCTAACTAACGTGTAACTAATATATTAACCTAACTCTTAATGTTTCAATAATTAAAGACAGAATTATTTTAAACAATCGATACTTAAATGTAACAATGAATTTTGATTAAATTTATATTGTAAGATTTTGTTTTATTTCAATTATATGTCAATTATGGCATGTTTCAAACTCTCAGAAACAAATAAATAAAACTACAGGTCAGTCGACGCATACTTTTACCGGTGTTACCAACTGTGGTTGTTAGATGGTGTTAACAATATAACATCTGTACTTTTTTTGTATATTTCGATATGGTAAGTGCGCTTCCCCCGATAGTGTAGGACTTGAATCGACTGACATTAAGATAATCGAGTTTTTCACGGAAACGGTACTGTTTTAATAGTGAACAGGACACAAATCTTTTGTCCATCAACATTTTTTGTGTACCAATTTGTATTCGGTTCTTTTCTTAATGTACCTACTTAGATGAGAATGTAATTAACTGTGAGATAATTGTTTTAATTTAGAATTGTAAATAACGATCCACTTCGTTACTATTTGCAAGAACATATGTAAAAGATAGTATCAAAATTTATTTATTTATCGTATGGCATAACAAAACACTGGATCAGTAAAAAAACAATCAAATTATATATATAAAAAGAGAAAACCTATAATTAGAATTTAGCCCGTTTCAGGTAGACAGCTGCCGCGTTGGAGATGATCTCGAAGTCGCCTGAATGGCCTGTGTATTTAGTTAGGGGGCACTCCCAGACCAAATGGTCGATGGTCTGTTTAGGGTGTCCGCAGTCACAAGCTGGGGTCGGGCTCCAACCCCCTTGACTTGTGCCAGTGGTAGGCGCAGTATCAAAATGAAGAGAATTGATGCAATTAAGTACGTCATTTTTGTACATTACGTCGCAGAATGAAAAGTTTCGTCACTTTTGGACCTTGACACAATGGCAAAATCAAAGTGACAAACCTTTTCATTCTCCGACTGCTTATACCTAATATGAAAATGGTATTTTACATAGAAAACTATCGTGAGTCTCAGACATCTAAAAACCCGTTTAAGTATTTTAATATGAAAATGGTAGTAACAAAATGGAACGTCATTAATATTGTTTATTATGATTATGCAAACAATGAAAAGAAAATAGGTACATTTTTTAGTATAAAATTTATATTTATTTGACAGACGAGCATACAATGATTCTTATTCAATTAGCAATAAGAACTTCCACTAAAAGTTATCTAGAAGAATAAAATCGACGGAAAATCAGCTTAACATTGTCGCTAAAATTATACTATGTATAATACACACGTGCCATCTCTATCGCACCTAATATAAATTAAAAATAAGGACGACATGTACAAAAAAAGGATACTCATATTTATATGTACTTTCCAACCTTAAAAACTGTAACAAACAATAACAGATTTCAATTAGACTGAATAGCCAATACCGAGTTTTAAATCGGCCAACAATAAAATTATCAGAACAAAACGTAAATATACAATGTTTTGCTTGGAAGTCAGTTATTAAAATCTAAATACTTACAATTTAAAATAACTATAAAATCTTTATCATTTCTGCAGACAAGGCAGTGAGAGTATTATTAAATTAAAAACTATAAATGGGCGAATCAACTTTTTGACTGTCACAAAATATCTGTCTGCGACTTATAAACTGCGTTGTAATATATCACTTTTGAATAATGGCTTCTCTAGGTATGTTTAAAATGATGGTGTATGTTCAACGTTCAATGTCACAACTTTCTTGATTAGCCCGATTTCTTGGTAACTCCAGAGACATTTTGAGTAACGCCGGAGACAGTCGGTCAAGTTGATTTGCCCAAATAATATAATAATTTCATTCGAACAAATAACATAAAACATTCTTTTTAAAACATTTACATCATATAAATATGTAGTTTACAATACGGATGTTGAATTTTAGGCACATTCCCGAAATAAGGATTTTTTTTTCTTAAGAGGCCTTATTCCTTTTAAAATGCTGATTGTTTAGACATTTTTCTCTATTATCGAACATGTTTCTTAACATATTGTTGATGTTACTTCCTAGAACAGGGCTATTGGGGTTTATTGCTATATATTTGAAACCTATAGTTTGAATTTTTCATTCATAATTTTTGTTTCAAAAAGTACTCGAAATTGACAAAATTCACGCGGAAAATTAGTTTTTTCAACTTATTTTTGACTGCACGCAATAAAAGCATAAAATAGCTACGTTACTTCCTAGAACTCGGGGAAAAGTATTATTCACTTCAAAAAGTTGGTTGAAATTATCAATATATTAGTCGTAATACGAAAAAAATAAAATTTTAAAGGAATAAGGCCTCTTAATATTTTCTGTTTAGGAACCCGTTATCATAAAATCTTTAAACATTATTCTCGATTTCTCGTTACCACAAATTAAAACATGAATAAACTAAATAGGTATTTAATACATCATTTTAGAAATATGCAAGTGGTGTACAGAATCAGAAGAGAATAATTACTAAAATTGATGACTTAAAAAATAGTTTTACAATGAAATTGAGATCAAAACTTAGCAAACAGTATCCTGTGACTTAGCACAGTAAGTGTTTTAACTTAGTACTGCACTTATTTTTAACATTTGATCATTGTGCATATTTATTAAAAAAACACGCATGTGAAAATATATAAAATAATTAACTTAATTTCTCTCAAGGCTTTCTAATTTACATATTTAACATAGCAATGAGTGAATCTCAGACATATTAAAATACAGTGAAACTTGTATAAGTGGGACCTGGATAAGTGAGAAACCTCCATAGCTGGAACTCATCTGCTGTCCCCACACTTTACCACTGAATTACCTCTGTTAGTGGGACAAAACAGACCTCTATAACTGGGATTCGTTTTTTCGATTATGTCTTCATAATTACCTCCATAACTGAGACAGCGGGCGTATTTAACCTCTATTATTGAGACTAAATTTTAAGTTAAATACTTTTAATAAATGGTTATCCTTGAATTTAAAGATTTCGACCTCTATAACTGCGATAATGTCAATCCATTACCTCTCTAACTGGGACTTCATTTTATTTCAAAACGCGAGACAGTAAAAGCACTATTCTTTTGCACACCAATGTTGAAATATCAACATTATACCTAAGATTAAATTTATATTAATTAAAAATAATATCTTAATAGCTGACCCCTAAAAAAGGACAATATATAATGTCAGATTTATTTAATTTGTATTTTTGTACTGTTTATAAAAAAAGTGTTAATATTTCTTGTTTATGAGGTACCTTTTTATTTCTGCCAACGATTATAATTCATGTATAATCATTATGAAATACACCACCTACCTACCTATTTTATTTAATAATCGCACCTCTATAACTGGAATATCCTCTTTTTTACCTCTATTAATGGAACCCTATCTAAATGGGACAGACATTAATCTATACCTGTATATCTGAGACACTGGGTAAGTGGAATACCTCTTTAAGTGAGACAAATTTGCTGGTCCCTTCAAGTCCCAGTTATCCAGGTTTCACTGTACATACGAAACATATTCGGTGTTCGAATGGCGGCCGCCGCGACTGATCGGATCTCCTGATGATGGATCGCGAACCGATTCGAAACACGTCGAGCGATATTCGACTTCTACGGCCGTTTCTGATGTAGGTACTTAATTTAACAGTCCGAGCTACAAAATGTCGTCTCGCCGGCTCGTAGTGATCATCATCCTCCTAGCCTTTTTGTCCCATTTTTTGAGAATGAATTCTCATTCGGGGTCGGCTACCTAAATCCCAAGATGTGGCGTAGGCACTAGTTTTTACGCAAGCGACTGCCATCTGACCTTCCAACCCAGAGGGGAAACTAGGCCTTATTGGGCTTAGGTGGTTTCGTCACGATGTTTTCCTTCACCGAAAAGCGAGTGGTAAATATCAAATGACATTCCGTACATAAGTTCCGAAAAACTCATTGGTACGGGCCGGGTTTGAACCCGCGACCTCCGGATTGAAAGTCGCATGCCCTAACCACTAGGCTACCACCGCTCGCTCGCCGGCTCGTAGTGATAATAGAAATAATAGAAAACTGTAAAAGTGGTCAATATCGCATTTAAACCTCAGTTGAAACTAGCGATTGCATCAATGATTTAGGGGCACTCTACCTAATATTAATCTATATAATACAATCAGCACCATATTTAATTTTGATAATAAAGCTTACATATAGAAGCGTACCTAGTGTTAATACACGTATGACTTTGCTGAAACGCAAAATGTTTACCCTCGCCAATATGTGTTATTCTGTGATTCAATTCAATCCCGTCTTGTTTTTGCCATAAGCCAATTTAATAGTACATTACATACCTAGGGCGGTGGATTCGTGAATGTCCCAGATCGCAGGTGATTGTGGCCCGAACCGAAGGTGAGGGTCATAAATATGCGATCTGGGGCTTTAAGAATTACCGCCCTTGGCTTGTCTAAAGCTTTACGTCTTGCCTTGGCAATTTACGGCCTAGGGTAACGTAAAAATGGTTGTACCTCCAAAGTGTTAACTCAATTGAACATTAATGTTTATTTACAAATTAATAACTGTTGTTATATTTTAACGAACCTTTAGTAAGTATATAAAAAAGAAACTCAAGTACGTTAACACGTACGGCGTAAGTTTCCTAATTTGTTTATCTCTAAAACATTAGTTTTTAACACAAAATTCTGACGAATGACACTGTTTCCTATGACGAGGAGTGGTGATCTCGGCCACTCTAATTAGTGGTCAAACGCGGTCTATTTCGCTTTAGTGGAAATGCACCTTTAGTCCCGTCACGTCCTCTTCCATGATCTCGAAAAAGAGTTTTATATACACTGGAATAGTCTATATATACAAATAGTGCACTACAATTTAACTCGCAACTGTCAGTCTCACTTTGATGAAACCACTTCAACTGTCCTCGTGAACTTATCATCGCTGTGCGCCATTTTCATAAAAAATGGTTTTTACTTTTCCTGCTCGATAAGTATGTTGTTTTACCCCTTGAATAACAAGCGAAGTGAAGAACAGTGTTAAACACGTAGCTAAAAGCCATTATGGCATTCTCACTCAGCTTATACATTATCAGAACAGGCTCGCTTTGCTCGCTCGTCCAAACAATCACTTCGTGTCACAATGCCCTATTTTAGCCCCTTGTCAAACAATAACTAACTACTTTGTTATATTACAATCGACCAAACGCCTTAAACCAGTGAAAACTGTTGCCACTTTTCAATGCTCATTTCCTTCTTTCTCTGATCCGCCAAACTTGCCTCAGTGCAGGCCTCCCTAGAGGTAACTATAAGTATTTACATAAATACAATCCTTAAGTTTGTCTGTCATCCGTACTACCGTTTAAGCTGTCAATTGAACCCTAAATATGCATATACAAACTTATTATATATCCAAGAGCATTCAAAATTTACTTAAGATATATATTTATTTATTATACACAGCATACATAACTTAATTATTTCATCCAATGGAATCGTCTACGAATTGGTGTATATTTTATTTATTTACAACTTATTAATCAAACTACAATCCAATGTTCTACTCTTACAATGAAGTGCACTTGATAAATTTGATAATATATATTATCAAAAATGTTAACACTTTACAAAACGAGAAAAAAATAGCGATTGGAATAAGTTCTGTTGTGCGATCAAAATTAACAATACAATAAAGAAAGGAAAAAATAAGATACGTTATTGGATAGTTATTTAACTGTTTCCGCACAACGGGAACTATTTTTTTTTTTTTTTGAGTGCTTTAAAGTGATGAACTTTTAGGTTCAGGCAGGCAGGATTTAGCAAAAACTGATCATCAATCAAACATCACTACAGTCAATTGAATCGATTTTGATCCATCTCTGGTTATTAAAGGGCGAATCAACTTTATAACCGATAAAAATCTGACCACAACTTTTTAAAGTTCTTTGTAAAATTTCACCTTTCAAAAATGGCTTCAAAATTGTATGGTTTACGTTAAAACATCCAATGTCCCAATTGTTTAACCTAATAAACGGTTAATAATAAGTTAAATTTTTCATCAATTTTACTACCCAAAGGGAGAGAACGCCTATGTCTACCGTTATTTATAAATTGTGATTGTCTTGTTTCCTTTTGTAAACTTTTATTGGTGTGCAATAAAGTATTGTTGTATTGTATTGTATTGTAAACAGAAAATATATTATATTAGAAGCCCGAAGCCTTGGTAACTCAACATACATTTTGAGTAACGCCGGAGACAGTCAAATGTGTCGACTATAAAGTTGATTCGACCACAAACATTTTACGTCAGTTTATTGTCAAAATATTTGTCAGACAATGAATTAAAGTATTTGATTAATATTTATCTTATCAGATATTCATTCAATTACCGAATGTGGGAAAATCTATAGATTTGAATAATTAAGGAAATTAGGACAAGCGCGGCACGTGGGATAAGCGTAACTGCCATAAAAATATCGAAAAGTGCTGATGTTTACTACTGCTACCATGTCATACAACTAAAAAAAACGTGTTTGCAGTTTTAGATATATTTATTATGGTAGGTGCCCCTATCCAGTGTTGCACTAGTCGCGGTTCACTTCATCACGGCCACATTCAAATTAATTACATTTTTAACCAATCTGAAACTAATAGTAGTATTTAGTTGATAGCAAGAGCTAAAAAAGAGAACTATTTGTAGACTGATTTATTACATGGATTAACGCTATTTTAACCCATCACACACTCAAACTAGAGAGCTCAAGATCAATAAGAGCCAGATCAATCAGAAAATCTATCGTCCTCCAAGTTCTTCAGACTATTTCAAACGATTTGTGATCTTTAAACAAACCGCTGCATCATAAGCTATGCAGGCAGACACTTAGATACTGTCTACCTTTAAAACTTGAGTTAGTAAACAACTAACATATAGTACATTATGCGTGCACACCACACACCACAAGGTACTAAAAATATTTCTATTACTAATTCAACCATGACGCAATATGTACATATCATCAAACATAATAACAATAATAACAGCACTCATAACATAATCGGTTGAACCAAATTTCCATAGTACCTATAGTACCTACTAGCGTCATACAAGAACAAAGGGCAAGCCAGGGTAGACCCAGCTCACTTTTTCTTCAGTAGCAAGCAACACATAATGGTGCTCAACCACCCTGAAGAGGGCAAGGTGGGAATCGAGTTCTATGAACGCACAACCATAATCAGATACGTCGAACAATCACAATTTTCTGAACTGATTTTTGGGTGGATCAACTGTTTTCTTGTTGTTATTCTGTCCAGTCACTCAAGAGACAATGGTGATTAAACTGATAAGAACGGTGTTGATAATTTGTAATATTGGTATTTTCAAGAGATCATTTAAATAAGAATGGGCTTAGGGCTTGTGCACAAATCACGTGAGGTTCCACAGGGGGAGGGGGTCACGAAAAAATCACGAAATATCACGTTGGGGGGGGGTATAAGGAGACCTCACGTGTATTTTTCTACAGTGAATGAACTAAGAAAAAGTTGATATTTTTTCTCGGTTTTGTTAAAAATAAGTCTTGACTTGTTAAATACCTCAAAATAGCGAGTCTATTTTACGAAATTTTGGCGGAAAAAAAATACAGAGGAGGAGAGGGGAGGGGGGGTTAGCAAAGAACCTCACCAAATATCACCCTGGGGGGTAAAAAAATAGCCGAAAAAACCTCACGTGATTTGTGCACAAGCCCTTATAACTGCTGCAATTACAAAAATATGTTGAATATTGCCGCCAAAAATCGTAGTTTTAAAGAGTAACGCAGGAGACATCACCATGGCAACATGCAACAGAAAAAAGTTGATTGACCCTTCTCACTAATGTATTTTCAACCTACCGGATGGTATCACGCCTATCACGCCTAAAACACCATGATTTCGCTGCGTGGCGTGTCCATGAGGTTGTCGTCGATTGTGAGGTACATGTTGAAGGAGAAAAACATGGCGATGGAAGACATGAAGTGCCAGACGTCGTGGGCATCGTAGAGTTGAAGTAGGGAGCAGGGGCGGTTGCTCTGTCGGGATTGGGCTGGGGTCAGCTGTGGAAAATGGGATAACTTAATCTTTGGAGGCTAATTGACCTTGTTTTTGGTGCATGTTGAAATAGTCAAAATTCCAACTAAACCTAGTAAACATAAACTATGTTTATGTATATGGGTCAGGACCAAAAAGTTGGATGAAATTAAGTCGTAGTTAGCGAGGAATTAAAAACAATTGAAAAAGTTCCGTTGTGCCACAAAAAATAACGATACAATAAGGAACCTTAAAATAGAACATTAAGGTACGTTATTGAAAGGTTAACTGTCGTCGCACAACGGAGACTTTGAGACAAATATTAATTGAGTGAGTTAAGGGTGAGTTAAGGTTGCAAACTTTTTGGTCTTCACCCATATCAGAAGCCCGATTTATTGGTAACTCCAATGACATTTTGAGTAACGCAGGAGATACTTAAAGTAACGCAGGAGATACTCAAAAATGACGGTCAACAAGTGGATTCATTCGGTTACATATTGACAGATCTTTAAACATGTGTGGACTTTAAAAAAATATACTCGTCAAAATTAAGGAGGCCAGAACGCGCCTGAGCATTGCTCGAAAAAAAAAATGGGAAAAAAAAAAGTTTTAAAAAAGCGTACAAAAACGGGACCCTATTACTAAGACTCCGTTGTCCGTCCGTCTGTCTGTACACCATATATACCAGGTGCCATGCCAGGTGTAAACTTAACCCGGTTAAAATGGAAATTAATGGTTAGATCTTTGTACGGAACCCTCGGTGCGGGACTCGCACTTGGCCGGTTTTTTTTGCTTTAGTAATACAAACATGTATATGTACTTACCGCCCAGTTGGTGCTTTGATCGAGGTAGAAATAACTGGAGCTAAACCACGTTGTGTACGTCAGCACGATAAACACCCAGCTGCAACAGACAGACAACTACTTTAATCTCTCTTGTTCGGAAAGTTTCATTTTCATGCTGCTGGGTGGAAAATAGCTTTTCCATCCCTAGGGTGGAAAGTAATTTTTTTTATTGCCACGGAGTCAAAGATAATTGTGATCGCTATACTATATACATCCATGCACAGAAGACGACACTTTTTTTTTTTTAACTCGGACCAATAGTTGAATAACGTCGGCGATAGTGCAATACCGCATAAGTAACAAGTGTAGACACGAATCAATTTTCAAACAAAAATGCAAAGTATTTTATTGAAATGAGAACTTTATTGACAGCTGTTATTTACGCGGTATTGCACTATCCCCGACGATAAGTTTTTTTTAAATTGCAACTTGTGTGAATGCAGCTGTTTATTAAGTTGGTAACACGAAGTATTTCATTTAACGTTCGTTCGGAACACATTGAATACAGACTACTTAACTTAATTTGTGTTATCTGTGGTACTTTAAGGCATGCTTATTTCGCGACTTTTGGGTAGTAGATTATAGAATCTTACAGACATTCAAAATTAATGTCTTTATAGTATTAGAGTAAGTAACTATATAAATGACAGAAAAGTACTGGAGTAGAAAAAGTAATGTATGCAACTGCTACATAACGAAAGGTCTTAAAACACGAATATGAATTATTTTTTATTAAAGCAGTAACGTCTGCTAACGTAAACCAAATGTTTACAATGAAGCGAACCTGCGTTTCCAACGGCTTTCCGGGCCAACACGGGCGTCCTACCAACTGGACCACGAACCAGATGTCAGAGCCATTGAATCTTTCAACCAGTTGCTTCAACATGCCTTAGGGTGGCATCGTAGCGCCATTTACCGTAAAGATTTTTCAATATTTCGCTTCATTGCAAACACGAGTATGGTTTCATGAAACGAGCCGTAGGCGAGTTTCATAATAGAATCACACTCCTGTCTTAAGACCTCTGATTATGTAACAGTTCCATTAAGGAACAGCACCAACCTGTACCACCGTATGGACTCCCTGTGCAGCAGCTTGATGACGATGTAGAACAGCGTGTACAGGAATAGGTTACTCATCAGCACCAGGAGGAGATGCGACGCAAAGTCGCGGCTGTGCTGGGCCACACTGTGGACAAGTTGCGATGGTGAAGGGACTTATTGTTAGATACAATACAATATAACCTAAAATAAAAAATTGGGCAAGTGCGAGTTGGACTCGCGCACCGAGGGTTCCGTACAAACACTTTCCATCCTTAAGTGGTTAAGTTAAGTTTGCACCTGGTAAGTATAGCGCTCCATAAAAATGAGGTGAGGTCAAAGTTAACGCAACCCCCCTTAAATATTTATTTTATTCTATTTTTAGTATTTGTTGTTATAGCGGCAACAGAAATACATCATCTGTGAAAATTTCAACTGTCTAGCTATCACCGTTCTTGAGATACAGCCTGGTGACAGACGGACGGACTGACGGACGGACGGACAGCGAAGTCTCAGTAATAGGGTCCCGTTTTTACCCTTTGGGTACGGATCCCTAAAAATAATTAAAACAACCCCGACACAAGTCATGATGAGAACCTAAGCCGAGACGAAAAGCACTATACATGCCTTAGCCGTGAAAAGGGCTTGCCGGCTTCGTATCACTATCCGTCTATACCTATTCACCCGGCAAGCTCTTATTTCCCGGCGTCAGCAGTAATGTAGCATATCTTAATATTTACGCGACATCTATTCCCGAATGTATTATCTATTCATCACGGATTTCGCACCCGTGTGACGTGAATAGGTCGATAAGGTTTTAATGTTGTAAGATGAATGAAGGTGAAATGTGAAAGAAAGAGACGGCGATAACACGGTCAATAAGTAAATATCCGTAGGCAGCGATGGCCCAGTTGGCCACGTTGGCGATGACCAGTAGTGACCTACATAAGTTGTAGATCACACCGATGTCTGTATAGTATAGACAACGTACCCGTAGGCAGCGATGGCCCAGTTGGCCAGGTTGGCGATGACCAGCAGTGACCTACATAAGGAGTGGTAGATCACAATGTCTGTATAGTATAGACTACGTACCCGTAGGCAGCGATGGCCCAGTTGGCCAGGTTGGCGATGACCAGCAGTGACCTATATAAGGAGTGGTAGATCACAATGTCTGTATAGTATAGACAACGTACCCGTAGGCGGCGATGGCCCAGTTGGCCAGGTTGGCGATGACCAGCAGTGACCTACATGAGGAGTGGTAGATAACAATGTCTGTATAGTATAGACAACGTACCCGTAGGCGGCGATGGCCCAGTTGGCCAGGTTGGCGATGACCAGCAGCACGCAACGGCCCACGTAGGTGGGCGTGATGGCCGCCAGCGGCCGCGACACAAGCTCGCGAGCCGCGCGGTAAATAACTCCGCTCTCTGCAGACATTAAGAAGAGTTTCAAATAAACAATGCAAAGATCGACACACAAAGCATAAGGAAAAATTCGTCAGGTCTACGTGGAGCGAGGGTAGCGAAGTGGCTAACGCGCTGGACCGGGAATCCAGAGGTACCGGGTTCGGTTCCCGGTCCCTTCCACCAGGTAGCTCCTTTTTAAATTTTTCTTTAAGCTTTCTGATCTGATCTTTGAGATCTTTGTATTCATGGTTTAGACATTGAGAAGGTTAAACCACTGATACAAAGATCAAAGCACAAAGAAAAATTTAAATGTGTAACCTGGCGGAAGGGACCGGGAATCGAACCCGGTACCTCTGGATTATCGGTCCAGCGTGTTAGCCTCTTCACCACTCTAACGCTAAATAACGATTTTTTTTCTTATTCTAAGAGTTATCTTGGTGGAGAGATTATCCAGACCGCTAATTCAGAGGTCCCGGGTTCGATTCCCAGTCTCTTAATGAACGCAACATCACGTTCGAAACGTCGAGGTAATTAAATAAACACTTTTCGAACGCGATAAGTTCCTCACCTTGTTATTTCCAAAATCTTTTTTCTTTTAAATTTTCCTTTTTCTTTTTATTTACTTTTGACGTGACAGTTCGAAATTTTATTCAGGGATCGTTACCGGTGTTAATTAAAATTTAAATATCTTTCTAATTTCGGTTTTTATATCATATGCTATTAAATCGAATTTAGGTATTGATATAGAACTTTGAAATTAGCTCACTAATAAGTTTCTGTAAAAAATGACATATTAGTGGCAAGCTTTTATAGCCGACTGTACTTTTCTTTGGATATCCATCAAATGCTCACTGAGACGATTCTGAAGAGCCCAAGCTCGGTAGGATTGCTTTTTCTATTATAGAGTTCCTATGGCCACCTTCCGGCTCCATCATCAGATCAGCCCCATGGTACCATATTATTGTATTGTCATCAAAGTTATGTAAGTATGCAAAATTTCAGCTCAATCGGTTGACGATATCTGCTTCAAAATTGAGTTGCAAGATTTCACCCGAACAAACATACATTAAACATGCAATGCAAGTTAAATAAAAGCTTGTAACATAAAGAAATGTGTAATAATAAGCGAAATACCGGTATTCGATCCCTGATTTTCGTGGCCGTTGGGTTAACTTTAACATGCCCTGGATGTATGTTTTTTTTTATCACTTGCCTAGTCTAAATCTGCCGAGGTAGTATATCTGGAAGGTCATGATGAGACACGTGGTGAGGTGGAGGATGGTGAACGCCACCCAGAAATAAACGTTGGCGTTCAGAACTCCCACCAGACCTGGAAAGATTAGAATAGAATAGTACATTACGTAACGAGGAATTACAAACGAGTGTCTATTAGTGTCTTTAATGACACGAGTTTGGAATTTCTTTGCCACCACAGTTACGTACGACGTTTTTCATCACACTTTGGAGGAAATAATAAAACCAAAGTAGTAGTAGTCAATACCAAAGTTTCTTACCGACCTGGGGCGTAACATACGACTTACCGGCCTAAGGCGAAATATACAATTTACCGCCCGCTTTTCTAGCATGTAAACCCTTAGTGGGATAAAAATAACTTACCGCCCTAGGGCGTAATTTACGACACCACCCGTTTTTCTAGCATGTAAACCCTTGTTTACGAGCAAGTGTGATGAAAAACTCTTTATTGCACACCTTAAGAAGACAGAAATACAAATACAGATAAAGATAACACTTATCATTACAATAGAGGTAAACAATAGGCGATCTTATCGCTAAAAAGCGATATGGTGGTGGTGTGACAGTGTATAGTCCAGCATCCCAGTGGTATGGTGGTGGTGTGACAGTGTATAGTCCAGCATCCCAGTGGTATGGTGGTGGTGTGACAGTGTATAGTCCTGCATCCCAGTGGTATGGTGGTGGTGTGACAGTGTATAGTCCAGCATCCCAGTGGTATAGTGATGGTTTGACAGTGTATAGTCCTGCATCCCAGTGGGATGATGGTGGTGTGACAGTGTATAGTCCAGCATCACAGTGGTATGGTGGTGGTGTGACAGTGTATAGTCCTGCATCCCAGTGGTATGGTGGTGGTGTGACAGTGTATAGTCCTGCATCCCAGTGTATAGTCATGCATCCCAGTGGTATAGTCCTGCATCCCTGTGGTATAGTGGTGGTTTGACAGTGTATATAGTCCTGCATCCCAGGGGTATATCGGTGGTTTGACAGTGTATAGTCCAGCATCCCAGTAGTACGGTGGTGGTGTGACAGTGTATAGTCCTGCATTACAGTGTATAGTCCTGCATCCCAGTGGTATAGTCCTGCATCCCTGTGGTATAGTGGTGGTTTGACAGTGTATATAGTCCTGCATCCCAGGGGTATATCGGTGGTTTGACAGTGTATAGTCCAGCATCCCAGTAGTACGGTGGTGGTGTGACAGTGTATAGTCCTGCATTACAGTGTTATGGTGGTGGTATGCCAGTGTATAGTCCTGCATCCCAGTGTTATGGTGGTAGTGGTTTGACTTACCAACGAATATAATGAGAGCGAGCACCCCGAAGGTGGCGTGCGCCCTCGCGTTGATGTCCGGGTGCCGCGACTGGTAGATCTTCACCATGCACAGCACCGACGTCACGTACATGAACGATGTGTCTGGAAGAAATCGCTTTATGACTTGGTGAGTCTAACGAACGACGAACTCCAAAGACCTTGCGGTACGAACTGTATAGCCTAACAAGTTGTAGTTCAGCCTAGGGATAGAGGCGCTACAAACTGGTTGCATATGGCAATAATGTGCATACGTGGAGTCCATATCGGATGGCATACACTTGTTAGTTCTATTGTTGTGTTGCAAACGTCTTTTATCCGAATAACTTTGTTCCTCATATTTTTGATTTGCCGAAATTGTCGCTCCTATTATCGTTAGTCTTAAATATTAATTGTCCTATCGTTTGTTGTGCCTAAGATTCAACTGTCTTATGATCACCAGTAGAAATAATTAGTACCACTAAAAATCCGCAATGTTTTTATTTTATTTTATTCGTAGTTTAAATGTTAACCTTTTGACCGCCACAGTCGGCTGTGGCCGTCAACAAAAAATCGTGCCCCTGACGCCACGTCTGCCACAGCCGTCCAAATTTCAATGATCAAAAACTTTGTAATTCTAACCGCTACAAGTATTTTTCAATCCCTGTTGATTTTGGGGCACATCTTTTTTTTTTTACTCTGGCGTCAGTGGCACGGTAAATTGCTTGGCGGTCAATAGGTTAAAAATGTTGCCGATTGCAGTCGTTTTCTGCTGAATATGCTCACCAAACTGGAAGTTCATGCTGTTGGGGCAGACGTGGTACGCGGCCGACAGCATGCCCTCGCTCACCAGCGCGATGCCCATGGCATACAGCAGCCCGAAGTGCTGCGGTATCCCCAGCTCCTTCTGTACAATAGGATACAGTTCAATCCAAAAATCAAAATCATTTTTTTTTATTTGCCAGAATATGGTAACAGGAAAAGATCTTAAAGCTAAACTTGTACATCATATTCAACCTGTATGCAGGTGTGCAAATTATTACAATGTCATTATTATTATTACAAAGGCCGGCAACGCACTTGTGACTCCTCTGGTGTTGCAGGTGTCTGTGTCCGTGTGTGTGTGTGTGTGTGTGTGTGTGTGTGTGTGTGTGTGTGTGTGTGTGTGTGTGTGTGTGTGTGTGTGTGTGTGTGTGTGTGTGTGTGTGTGTGTGTGTGTGTGTGTGTGTGTGTGTGTGTGTGTGTGCGCGTGCGTGTGTGTGTGTGTGTGTGTGTGTGTGTGTGTGTGTGTGTGGGTGTGTGTGTGTGTGTGTGTGTGTGTGTGTGTGTGTGTGTGCGCGTGCGTGTGTGTGTGTGTGTGTGTGTGTGTGTGTGTGGGTGTGTGTGTGTGTGTGTGTGTGTGTGTGTGTGTGTGTGTGCGTGCGTGCGTGCGAACGTGCGTGCGTGCGTGCGTGCGTGCGTGCGTGCGTGCGTGCGTGCGTGCGTGCGTGCGTGCGTGCGTGCGTGCGTGCGTGCGTGCGTGTGTGTGTGTGTGTATCTATGTGTGAGTGTGTGTGTGTGTGGCTGACGGTAATCGCTTTCCATCTGGCCATCTGCTCGTTTGCTCCCTATTTTAGAAAGAAAAATACATCACAAGATACATTACCTCCCGCCTGTTCCGCGTTTGATGCCAATCATGCCGGCGCCACACTGCCGCCAAGAACAGAGCTCCCAGCACCACATAGCCCAGGTTGGAGTACACGTGGTTGAAATCCGACAGCGCCAGTAACGGGTGGGCGCAGAGAGAGTTGAAGTAGCATAAGTCCGCGTTGCCGGATTGGTTGAGAAGCTGGAAATAATTAAAAAAACATATATTGTGATATTTGGGTCACTTTTTGTTTTGTAGTCGATTTCATTTTTTTCTCAGATTTCAATAAAATTTGGTGAGTTGGTAAAGTTGCTTATTCAGACCAAGGTAAGCCCAATTTCACAATATGTCCTAAAAAAACATCTCCATTGAGTTACACAAAATGTATTAAACAAATTGGCCCATGAGCCAATTTTTATTTTGCTATCGATTTATTTATTTTTCGTTACGAGCTCTTCATTTTGTACTAAACTTTAGTACAAAATACGAAATTTAGTTACAAAATTCCATACATTATTTGTAACTCAGTGGAAAATGTTGTAGGACATAGCGTGAAATTGGGCTTGCCTTGTTCAGAATAAGCAACTTTACCAACTCACCAAATTATATTAAAATATGAGAAAAAAATTAAATCGACAACAGAATAAAAATTCACCTATTTATAGCTGTTTTAGCTGAAAATTAGTACGATTTACATACTTAGAACCTGAGTTGCACATTCGCAACTTGTCTGCTCATCTTCAGTATGAAAACGTATGTTACAATACGATTAAAATCAGTTAACGATTCGGCTTTTCTCGGGTATCATCGCCTCAATCCGGAGACGGAAATGACACGAAATACATTACCGCGATTTCATTTAGGTAGCATTCAATTTGAAGTATCATAAACGCAATGTATAGCACCTGCCAAGATGACATTACTAACCGGTAGACCTAAGAAATTTATTATGCAGAAGCGACATGAATTTTAACATTCATTTCATTATTTATTAAAGCTATACTTGTAGGTATACAATATATAAAAAAAACATAGATAAGTCAATATTTTACTGTTTGATGTAAGTAACAGTACCTACGATATTACGTCGGATTAATAATTAATAATAATCACCAAATAAAAAATTAAAAAAAAACGATTTCAACCGATTTTTGTTGATATTTCATAAACTGCTTGACCGATTTTGATAAAATTTACATGGGACCATCTCGGAAGTATACCCTATCAAATACAAAAAGAATTTTGTAAATCGGTCATATCCGTCAATTGATAACTCTATGTGAGAGATGAGGGATTCACGACAATTACCGAGGTTGGCCGAATCGTTAACTGATTTTAATCGTACTGCAAGTATTTGTATTCCACTTTGTAATTATTTTCTTAAATCGTATTTATCTATAAACTCCACGTAGAAATTCATGTCTTTATAAAAATCAGCAGACATAGTTTCCTTTTTATTAGTGCAAATGTAAGATGAATACTGTTATTTGACACTGCTGTAAAAGGTTCATAGATGGTGTTAATATAAATATCTTTAAAAAATTAAATACCAAGTTACAGAGATCACCGACCGTACGTTCAGTGCATCTCTGGTCCAAAGGTTTGCATTTTGATTTTTGTATCTATATTCAGCAATATTAGCAATCAAAAAATGTGGTGTTAATTTACCAACTAAAATCGTTTCCAAAAACAATTGTTTCAATACACTATTTCCTTCCACTCGATACCATGTCCGTGGGTCACTTTTTAAAACTACGATTTTCCGTGGTTATATTTAGCAAAAGCTTTGTAATTTAAGCAGTTATAAGCCCATTCTTATGTAGACTATCTCCTGACAATACCAGTAATTAAAATTACCAACACTTTTCTTAGAAGCTTAATCACTATTGTCCCCTGGGTCACGGGACAGAACAACAGCAAGAAAAAGTCGATCCACCCAGTTGTATTTTAATTAAAAGATAAGATTAATATTGTTACCCTTTGATACGTGACGACGAGTTGGATAACGGGAAGTGTGTAGAAAACTGCTACTGTTAGGACGTTCCAGAGATACATCTTAGAGCGCGCCTGTAGCACTCGAGGGCGACATCTGAAAGCGAAATTATATATATCTATTATATATTTAAAGCCTGACCAGAAATATATGAGCATTGTCAAGAGGGCGCTATTTATAAAATTTACATGGCAACAATTTTGCAACCAATCGCAACCCACTAAAATAAAATTAGTTTAAATAGCTGTCAGTTCCACTATGTTAACCTCGTAATATCATTTAATTGAATGCACTCTTTTCCTGGCTGTTTTTCGTGTAGTAAACACGTGTACACTTTATTTATAATCTTAGGTTCACGACTGTACATGGTTTTCGGCGTTTTCTTTGGATAATTTTAAATATTTGTCTTTTAAAGAAAGCACCACGAATGACATTGACGTTGTTGACAAACCATCATAAAATCATTGCCAGTGTAAGAAATTAGTTCCAGTGAAATTCCGCAATATGGCGCACCCTACTATATTTCTGGTCAGGCTTTATATAGATATTTGACGACGCGTTTGGCTCGGTTTGTAGACACCTGTCTACTGAGCCGGCGGTCCCGGGTTCGAATCCCGGCCAGGGCAAATATTTTTGTGATGAACTCGAGTATTTGTACTTGGGTCATGGTTGTTCTATGTATTTAAGTATATATTTATCTATATAAGTGTACGTATATCGTCGTCTAGTACCCATAACACAAGCCTTCTTGAGCTTAATTTGGGACTAGATCGATTTGTGTGAGGTTATCCGATATTTATTTATTTATTATTTATTTATATATATAATGGAATTTGCCAGCAGCTTCATCCGCGTAAAGCTTTTTCTTTGCCGTATTCGGGCAAAGAGTCTCATATAACCAACTTTGTTTGTCCAGCTATCCCTATACTAAAATTAGTTAAAATCATTCCAGCCGTTTCGGCTTGATGATTTTTAGGGTTCCGTACCCAAAGGGTAAAAACGGGACCCTAATACTGAGACTTCGCTGTCCGTCCGTCCGTCCGTCCGTCTGTCACCAGGCTGTATCTCAACAACGCTGATAGCTAGACAGTTGAAATTTTCACAGATGATGTATTTCTATTGCCGCTATAACAACAAATACTAAAAATAAAATAAAATAAATATTTAAGGGGGGCTCCCATACAACAAACTTGTTTTATGGTACGGAACCCTTCATGCGCGAGTCGGACTCGCACTTGCCCAATTTTTTGTTACATTACATGCGAATGAAAGAAGCCCCCTAAAGATAATGTAATGTTTAATCGAACCTTTAAATTAGTTGAATAAATAATTATTGGACAACCTCACACACATCTAGTCCCACGGTAAGCTCTAGTAGGCTAGGCTTGTGTTATAAACACTTGACGACGATAAAAATACTTATATAGATAAATACATACTTGAATACAAATAAGATCCATGCCCCAGACACGAATATTCGAGTTCGTCACACAAATATTTGCCCTGGCCGGGATTCGAACCCAGGACCGTCGGCTCAGAAGGCAGCTACTTTACCACTGTACCAACCGCAAATATTTTATTTGTTCAACACGGGTAAACAATTGTACATAAGCACAGATCTTATAAAATAAAAGCTACATCACCATGTACCATAACTACTCCGCTACCTGAAGGTTGTCTGGAAGAGATCGCTATTTAGCGATAAGACCGCCTGTTGTTTACCTCTGCCTGTTATTTTAATGTATCTCATGTTGTGTTGTATATTCCTTTATGTTGGAGGTGTGCAATAATAGTACATTATGATACAAATGTGCTAAGTTGGTCATTACAGTCGAGGCGGAATTGCAGCCCGAGCCGTAGGCGAGGGCGTAATAGAGCCGAGAGTGTAATGACCAAATGCACACGAGTTTCATACGACGTTTTTCAACACACTTGCGAGGAAAAAAACACCCGTTTATATAACTGAAATATTTAATTATCAAAACAAATTGTGAAAGTACAATTATTGAAATGATAGACAGTGGATTTCGATCGCATTTGTACAGTATGTTTTTGTCTTCGTCGAACGTAAATTTTCGTATTTTTTTAACTATGAATGTGAATTGTGAATGATCGTGGTATTATGCTTTTAGTGTTAGTAAATTTTACTAACAGCATTTTGCCCTGATTTTCTATGTCTTTTGTAGCAATATTACTCAGTTTCTGACGTCTACACTACATGCTCCAGTAATACCGAATATTAACGAGACCTGAAAGTAAATAAAATACATATTTAGTTACTATACTGCCTGCAAATTAAGCATGTCTGGGCGGATGTCCAGTTAGTTTTGTAACACAAAATATTTGAAATCAGTCTAGTCGTTTAGATTTGATATGGCTGCCAAACAATACATACACACTTACCTACACATATACATAGATATAAAACATATATAAAATAGTTGAGTAGATGAGTAGCCTTATATGAGTAGTCGTTTTATTTTTTTATAAACAATCATTCAGTGTACAGAAATTTCATATTTAAATAAAATAACAATTTCAACTGACCTTTGTTGCTAGGTACTGGCTATCCAGTTCTTCTTTCAGAAACTTTTCGATGTCCTTTGAGGACAATACTTTAGATTTTTTACTTCTGTAACCATCTAAGCGCCTCTTCAAGAACGCAATCAGATTGGCATATGTTTTTATGTCAATACCATTTTTGTTCCGAACAGTTGCTTTTTAACATGGCGTAGATAGACCACAGCGAGGTAGGCTTATATTTATTTGCTAGCTCATGAAAATAAGCTAAAATTATTTTCCGAGAACAAATGGGCTTTTTTTGCTGGATTTCCAATGAATAAAATTTTCATAGGCTATTGGATACTTTTCTTTAGATTTCAATGGCAATAGGCTAGCATTTTTTGCATCATTAAGTATTTCCGGAGGCATCAATTCCACATCTAAATCTTCTTCATTACTAGAACTCGAAATTTTTGTAAATCTAATCAGTAACTAAGTTCAGCGATAAACTCGAATAAACAAATTTTATGCAAAGCAAAATGGCGCGGAGATTTATTTTTTACACGCCTTGCATTGGTTGAATTAGTTATGCGCGCGCAGGTGCAAAATGGAAGCAATGACGAAACCGTCAAACAGCCAAATATTAAAAATATAATAATATATTATATATTTAATTATACCTGATGCAAATTAGTGTCAATTACATGACAAAATTAAATAATTTGATGAAAATAATTGTTTAATTATTGCGTAATGCGTCACAATTACTTTATTAACAAAAATTTTGCTTATTATATAAAAGTAAAAACTCTTTGTTGAAATTAAAAAAAAAAACTGTAAAGTAAAGACACTAGTGCGTAATAGAAAAGTCAAAAGCACGCGTGTTTTATAGGATACTTTACGGCCATAAAAACGGTTTAATATGGACCACTTTACGAGCAAGTGTGTTGAAAAGAGTATTTGTATTTGTATTTGTACCATGTTGGGCCGCAAGGCATACAAATTTTAGCTATAAAAGACTGTTTCACCGGGGCGTACAGTCAGCATCAAGTGCAGTCAGACAAAAAAATTATTAACTGAATAATATGCTTTGTCCACTAAAAATTTAAACAATTTGGCTTTAAATGTAGTTATATCCTCTATACTACTTATATGACTTGGAACATTGTTATACCTTTTTGGAGCCATACCAAGTACACTTTTTCTGTATAATGCTGTTTTGGAAGACGTACACTCCTAAACTGTTTAAACAATTGCAAATTTCTTCGAAGCTACATTTACCCACCTGGCCAAATTAGCGACGCACAGTTTCCCCATCATCCTCAGATCCTTCTCTCGGTTGATATCATCCAACGTGGAGTAGTCTGACTCTGTGTCAGATGACGAGCTGCATTCTGCAACGACAGAAATGAATAGCTTAAGATCCCATTGCACAATTTCTGCACTTATCTTGTTAGTCAATGAAATGTAACTTAACCTTTTATAACGCGTATGTGAAAAAAACATTATTGATTGCAAACCATATAAATGTGAAAATGTGGAGACAATAATTTTACGAATGCCTTATAAAGGCTTAAATGATAGTACAATAATACACATGAACAAAATATCACTTGGCTGTCAGTTAAAATTTGACACAACCTCTACAACAGATAAGTGCAGAAATGTGCAATGGGATCTCAACCTATAACCTCAATGATTTAGACGAGTACAAATATCGGAATAACCCATGATCGCACAATACTAAATGAAAAAGCGGTTTATATATTTTTTAATAAATACATTTAAATGTAGGCAAATCAACAGATTTTTTTAAACTTTGCACCTGTTAATACTTTGGGTTTACAATTTTGGTTTGGGACAGCAATTTAAAATAGGTTATTACCTAGCGCAGAATAAAGAAGCTACTTAACATGTTGAAGGTTTTTAATTACACAAATTTTTTTGTAAACTTGTCAATTAGATTATTTGATCATTATAAAAACCAAATAAACGTTTTAATAAAAAATCTTTTTTTTTTTCATATTTAAATTCAGAGTGACAACCCTAATAATCTAATGTTTATCTCATAAAAAAAGTCCTAACTAACAGCTGACATACAGATGAACTAAACAAAAAACTTTTAAAATTTTACAATAATTAAGAGGACCAACCCTAACGCTCGATTGGCGCGTAGGTATTTATCTAAAAAGCAGGCCCACTTTCCATACTGCTTTAGCTTATATATGTACTTTACGTCGTGACACCACATGAATCGTAAGCGTAATGGTACTGTTGTCATGACAAACACACACAAACCCATGACGTCATCACAACGCACCACTATGCTCACCACACTCGAGGTCTGATACGTCTCGCACAGAAATCGTCGAGGTCGTTGAACCCTCTGACCCTCCTATCAGGGTTAGTTTGATGAAACTCCCCTCCATCCCGAAATCTTCAAACGGATCGTTAGTGACATCTATTAGAAAAGGATATCGAAAAATATGAATGTATAACTGTTTAACTTTTGCGACGATCATTGTTTTAAACGTAGTCGTTTAATCTGATTATAGATCATGTAACCATCCCCAGACCCATTTTCTGTGTCGATGTTCAGGTCGCTTTATAGCTTCGGTGTTCTAATAGCCTATCCGTTACCAAATGTGGGAAGTTAACCCCCTACTAAGGATTATTTATTACTTTTATTTATTCTTCTGTCATAGATATTATTCAAAAAGGTCCATTCTATAATCCATTTATTAATGGAATATCAAATTTTCATTTAAGCAACTGGATGCGAAACCTGGTTACCAAAACGGAATGAGGGCAAATTACTATGACTTTCATGTTGTAAATGAATCTCTGAACAAGCCTTACTCATATTGAATCCCGTTTCCACTTACCAAAATCCTTCCTGTCCGTAGCTCGTTCCAATTTAGTTGAATCCGATTTTCACTTACCGATATCCCCCTCCCCGACCAAGCAGCGTTGAGATCGGGATGTGCTCTCAACCTCCACGTTTATAGGAGTGGCGTGTCTTCTGCGCACCGACACGTTGGCCTCGTCGTGAGGCGTGGAGGGAGACGAGATGCACTCCGCTGTAGAAGAAAGGCAAGTATCAGTTGGTATCCTCATCTCAACTAATAATTATATTTTTTCATAATTTTCTTTAAAATGACGTAAGTGCCGCGCGGTGTTCTTATACTTCGAACGTTACACATATTACTTAAGTGCCCATACTGCATTAAAACATTTCGCTCAATCTGGTGCGTATAATCGATAAATACCAGAAGGTAATAAGTAATTACAGTTACTTTGGCGTTTACAACCTTTTTATAGAGCGTGAAATCTTAGTTGTAACTTAAACCTCGGGTCTATCGTGAAGGATGAGCAACTACGGAACCCTACACTGAGCATGGCCCGACATGCTCATGGCCGGTTTTATTACTATTAGTTAGCATGACATTGAAACTGATGTTTTTCGTTTATTGTAATTTATTATTTAGAGTTATTTTAGCATAGCATAGAAGCTGAAGTAAAAATATTGTACGCCAACTCTGGCTGATTGTGACGGACGTAGACTTTTGTAACGCCTTATTGTAACCACTGTCTCTTACTGACTGACTGTTGCAGTTCTTAAGACGAAGGTTTTTAACCAATGTGTGTTGCCAGTGATGACATACGGCACTGAAACGTGGTCGCTTACAATGGGCCTCATAAGAAGGCTCACAGTTACTCAAAGGGCAATGGAGCGAGCTATGCTCGGCATTTCCTTGCGGGATCGAATTCGAAATGACGAGATACGCAAGAGAACCAAGGTTGTCGATATAGCTCAGACAGTCGCCAAACTTAAGTGGCAGTGGGCGGGGCACATTGCTTGTAGAATCGATGGCCGTTGGGGCAGAAAGGTTCTTGAGTGGCGACCGCGGACCGGAAGACGCAGCGTTGGAAGGCCTCCAACAAGGTGGACCGACGACCTGGTTAAGATCGCGGGTAGAAATTGGATGAGGGCGGCGCAAGATCGATCGTTGTGGAGAACTTTGGGGGAGGTCTTTGTCCAGCAGTGGACGTCTATCGGCTGATATGATGATGATGATGATTGTAACCACTCACTTTCTGACAATAAATCACTCTATTCTATTCTATTCTATTCTAACTACGAAACATTGTTTCCCATCTGCAACGATTCGCCGAATTTTAATTAGTCCGAAAGTATATTCCTGACACCCGTAATGTTTTCAGGGTTTTATAAACATCGTTAGAACCCCATAGGTTAGGTAGGTATGTTTTATAATTATTCTGAAACTTTAGTTTTGGAAAAAATTGTGAAAAGTTACAAATGGGAAACAAAAATTTGTGTTTCAGATTGGTAACCCAAGTCAAAGGTATCGGAAAAGTTAAGAACCGTCTGCGATGACTTCATTTGAAGGTCCTAAAGGTCGCCATGAGCTTTGAGAAGGTTCTTATTCAAATTGACCATCCGGCGTATCAAAACTCGTTGGTAGAATTGTTTAATTTTTATTCAGGTTAGCCTCTGCATCCCTCGTCTGATCTCTCGTTTTATGACCTTGGTATATATAAACGAAGGCCACGTAGAAACATACTAAAAAGTCTACAGTAGCATCGCTTTTTACAATAACTCACTTGCTTAAGACATTTTCAACTAAGAATTCCAGGTAAATACCGCACCAAGAGCAATGTTGAGTGCATCACTACCTAGAAGTACTAGGACACCATAAGAATGACGGAGTTTGAAAGATCCTTACCTTCATTCAAGCTGGCCTCTGCATCCTCTCTTTTCTTCCGACGTTGATACACCACAGCAACAATGAAGGCCACATAGAAACACAGGAAGAAACCTAGGGCGGCCCCTGCTGCGATCATGTACTCCTGGTATGATATAGTTGCTATGATGCGGAGGCTGTAATAAAGATTAATGTTTTAGGACTTCGAAGCCAATCAAATGGCGACTTTGACAGATGGAATCATCAGATAATTAATGCCAGATCCCAGCGAAACGTTAGCCTAATCCTTGGTCTCTTATTTCTTCAAGAACTTCATCAAAAACTTATACCTCGTTGTGTTGAGCTCTTGGTACAACGAGGAAATGTTTGGTCGGCGTCATGTAATCCAAATGTCATAATACAAAAATCAAAAAGGCCGAAGTTTCAATTCAAAACGCGTTTTTTGCACCTCTCTAAGCGTGTTTTACTGCTATTATGGGCTAAGTTAACTAATGAACACTCACGTGAAGTTCTTGGACCTCACGTCGTCCACCGTCACCGCGGTGTTCTTCCAGCCTAAGTACCGAGCCATAGTGGGCAACGTCTTATTGCTGGTGGTTTCGCCCGTGCAGTCCTCATCTGAAGTCTTCACTATGAATACTATGTAGAAGCCAACGGGGAACATATCTTGCTGGAATAAAAAACAAAACTCTATCTTCTTCGGTCTCGGTTTGGAGTTGATAAATCGGTAAGTTAATACCTCTTCAAAGCGTCAATTTAAAAGTGAGGGTACTTACATTTAAAGTAATGCCTCCTCGTCGAGTCATTGTCAAGTAGTAGCCATCATAGAGAATATTTCTCTCATTATCAAATACAGGACACTGAAAAGAACAAAATGAACAGATAACAAATATGTTATTCGACTTAGTTTATAAGATGACTTCCGTGCATCGAAACACATAGGTTTCGCTTTGACAATACAGTTCCAGATACCATAAAATCGATTCAAGTCTTACAGACCTAACAATATCGAATCGTAACACACAAAAATAAACTCACCGAAAAATTCTGTATAGATATCACAGCACAAATATCATCATCCGACTCTATCATCACGATCACACTCTTCGGCTGTCTGAACCAGCCATAACTGCTTTGAGATTCAAAAACAGTCTCCGAAAACATGCTCACTCCCTCTTCCCCACTACACATTGACTGTCTTCTCTCACTTTGCTTCTTCAAGTTCATCTCCTTCTCTTGTTTAAATGGGAAGAAGTAGTATTTCGGCTGGCTTGGAGTGACTGTCATGTTTGTAGTAGTATTCAGTTTTATGTAGAAGTCTTTGACTGTTTCTACGACTATGGTAACTTCTATTGGATCTGGAGATGATGACGTCAGATGGACTAGTGGTGTGTTCTGGTTGGAGACATCTGGAATGGAAGATATACTTCAAAAGGATACGTATATTTTACGTGTTAGTTGTAAGAGGCAGCAGAAATAATGTTAATATCAATAATGTTTTTATTTAGAAACCATAGAATTTGTAAATTTTCTGCTGCCTGTTAATTTGATCAACTTGACAATAACTAATCTATAGACAGCATAACCACCGTAAGATATTTGACTTATCCACTAGTTTTAAAGCCATTTAATGGCAATTCCAGCAGTCTTTGGCGACTTACATTAGATCACTAGTCCACCTTGTGGGGAACCTACCAACGCTGTGTCTCTCTAAAACTCGTTGAACTCAACAGAGGGCTATTATAAGCCGACATAGCTTCAATAATTGCAAGACTTACATTTTTATCAACTATCAATAGTTTAAAGTTTTGATCAGTCTCAAATCAGACCAGCATGTTGAAAATTTAATTTGCTAAACTTATAAAGTTAATTTTACCATATCTTACAGTGGTACCATAAAGCTATAAAAGAGGCACAAAAATTTCGTGAATATATCTATATATTTATGAATCAAAAAATCGATTTGACATAACTTCGTCATTGTTCAAATTCGATTGATAAAATTCGGAAACGAAATGAAATTAGGCCATTATATCTCTTATTAAATATACTATTAGTAGCATTATAAAATTATCGCTTTGTGGGACGTTTTACACAGATCTAACAGGATGGATACAGAGGTATTGGCAATTTAAATTTTAGATACGAGTTTGTTCCTTTCAAGAAACCACCATTTAAACTTCATAGTCCTTTTTGGCTGTCTCGCTATGCCTGTACTAAAATGGTCTAAATTGAGATAATTTAGCATGGCATTGTCAACTGACATGGCACCGTTGGTTTCTCGTCAGTTGCCATTGTGACTTGGGCTCCCCTTTTTGCTTACCATCAGGCGAAGTGGAGCCACTATGTTGTGCCGTTATAAAAAAAAACTGAAAAACAATCAAACAAGCAAAAATGCAGTATTTTTTATCAAAATATTTTAGTGTACAGGCGTATCATTCTTAATACCTCTATATCCATCACATTAGCCAACATGTACACGTGAGATTAATCAGTGATCAAATACATATATATATAATAAAACGTGATAACAATATAAAGTTTATTTACGTATCAGGGGGCCGCAGTAGACCCTGATCCGTCCCCAATTCGCTACGAAAGCGTGAACAGAAAGACAAACCCATTTTACATATGTATATTCTGCAAATATGCGAGTCGGACCTCGAGTCATAAAACCGGAGTATCGGTCTCTCACATAGATATATATATATAGTATATAGAATTTTCTATATATTCGAATATTAATGTATATCCCTATCCCTTGGTGCTCTAAGTTAAATAAAAACACAACAAGAAATAAGTCTATAATTGTGATAACTTATTTTAAATTCACAAATCAAAAGTCATTCATTATCAATATGTAAATTGATATGACTGACACAATTCTTGCGACGTGCGAGCAGCATTGTATTTACATTGTATCGACAACAAGATGTGAAAGAAAACGTAAAATTATATGAATTAGAGTATAGAAGGGGCATTGAACAATCCGAATGCCGTTAGAGAAAACTTGTACAAGCCTCTGATGGGGTCGCATTTGAGAGGAGAGTAAAAATAATTGAAACTGCTCGATATCTTTCGATGTTATAGAAATTGTGATTCCATATCCTTTGTTACAAAAGCTGGGAATTTCTTACCACAAGTGTCTTCGTCTTCTGCGAACATATTATTGTGGGGACAGAGCGTCCGTGATATGTTGGTGAACTGCTCGAAACTGCCTGGCACTTCGACCACCATGGGCAGTTGCCAGGATGATACTCCTGAAAGAAATTTGAGATAGAGTAGACGGGTTCTAGGATTCGGTCGATATATCTAGATAGGTGTTTTTAGGGTTCCGTACCCAAAGGGTAAAAACGGGTCCCTATTACTGAGACTTCGCTGTCCGTCCGTCCGTCCGTCCGTCTCTCTCCAGGCTGTATCTCAAGAACGGTGATAGCTAGACAGTTGAAATTTTCACAAATGATGTATTTCTATTGCCGCTATAACAACAAATACTAAAAATAAAATAAAATAAATATTTAAGGGGGGCTCCCATACAACAAACTTGTTATACCTATATATATATATATATAGGTACGGAACCCTTCATGCGCGAGTCGGACTCACACTTGCCCAATTTTTTTTTGAATAATAAACAGGTGTATGTGACTAAATCGATGGTTTGGCATTTGTAAGTATTAAGAACTTAGTTGAGTAGAAATGTTATACTATCTATTATTATGACGAAAATGTAGTACAAACATTATTCGATTACGATTATTGTCACTGTTATCTGCATACTTCTAAGACTCTAAGACAATCGCTCAATCAATTACTATCATGTTTTCATTTAAATTAGCACTGATTAGCACCAGTCTTACTTTATTAAAATTATATTTTATATGACAAATATAACGCTATGGTTTTTATTATTATCGAACTATTTAATGTTATATTCAAATTATTAATATAGATTGTGAGATTTGTGTCATATCAGTCTGCCCCGCTACCAGCGCAGCGGCACCCTACGTTCAGTCTTTTAATGTATTTATCTTTTGTAATTTCTTATTTATATTTTACTTTTTATATGTATGATGTTGATGATTTCTACTGTGCAATGGCTAGCCTAAAAATATGTATAAGCGATAAAAAAAACGCACATCAGAAACTGGTTTCGGAATTAAGTATGTAACTTCAGATTTATGTAGTGTACCTATAATGATGATGATGAAATTGGTTTCGTACTGACCAGTAAATGATTAGTAATCTAATCACGTCACGTCTCGACTTATCCTATTTATTATATCTAAAATAATCAATACGCTTCATAACTCTGATAACAATTTTGTCAATCCAGCAAATTATAACGAGTTCCTTGACTGATAGTGTTACGGAGATGCCAGTGCCACGTACAGTCCGACCAAAATGAGTAGAATTTAAAAAGTGGAAATACTGTAGTGTCGTCCCTTTCTAATCAATCTAAGAAAACGGGGACGACACTACAATATTGTAATTTCTACTCTTTTTGGTCGGACTATATTTGCGCCAATAAAAAAAGTATATTCTACGAAATCAACGTATTTAAACAAAATATTGCGATGATCTAAGTAAAAAAAAAAATACGTCAAATATACTCTGCCCCATTCAGAACATGGGTTAAAATTAATGTTAAAACACTGTTTTAACCTTTTGAACGCTAAGCGAATGTCATGCCAAACGTACCTTTTTGCTGCCGCGCGGTCACGAAGAGAGGAAATGTGCTGTTGGCAAAATTGCTGGCGACTGTCACGCGGGCCGGGGTGTCGTATGCGTCCTGCAAGTTATAGTACATTTACATTACATTTGACGACGCGGTTGGCTCAGTTTGTAAGCACTTGCCTACTGAGCCGGCGGTCCCGGGCTCGAATCCTGGCCAGGGCAAATATTTGTGTGATGAACTCGAATATTTGTGCTTGGGTCATGGATGTTCTATGTATTTAAGTATATATTTATCTATATAAGTATGTATATCGTCGTCTAGTACCCATAACACAAGCCTTCTTGAGAATAATTTGGGACTAGATCGATTTGTGTGAGGTTGTCTGATATTTATTTATTTATTTATACTCCAAGGGCCTGATCGGTTGGTGACAGCGTATTTGACTTTATATGAAAACTACCCACAATTTCGTCCACACATTTTTTTAGTAGCCGGATAAAAAGTATCCTATAACCATCTTCGGATGTCCAGCTATCCCTGTACCAAGATTGGTCAGCCGTTTCGGCATGATACGAGGACAAAGGGGATTATGAAAACAGTTAAGGCGCCTGGTTGGCATGGCGCAGCACGCCCATACAAAACAAATGACGATCGTGCATCACGCTATTAAGATTTTTCCTGAAATCATGACCTCCATAGAATATTTATTTTCAATACAAATTTAGAATTTTATAATAGTGTTATAATAGAACTATGGCCGTCTCCTTCACACATCAAAAGAACCAGGCATTCGGGAATAGGCTATGATATTAAGCAGTTGTGTTAGGGTCCGTACATAGCTGGGCACCGTTAATCAAAAAGTTAACTTCGTTAATCGTTAATCCGCTACAAAAAAAGTTAGCTTCGTTAAACGTTAAAGCGTTACATTTCGGAATAATTAACGGAAGTTAACGTTAATCCGTTAATATGTGTAAAATTGCATTTTTATATCGTTGCGTTAGTGAAGTTACGTACGACGCTTACACGCAAAAAGTATTTGCTGGCCCGATCTGGATACAAATTCCACATACTTTACTTAGTCAAATGTGGCCATGGATTCTCATCAGGACCGCTGGAATCCGATTGCATGTCTTCCATGATATGGTTTTAATTACTAGTTACTACACTGCACAGTACACTTTTTCTATCTAACTAAATTACACTGCACTCTTCTTTATCAACACGCAAATGAATACTGACAGTAATTTACAATAACAATAACAAACAAAACACTCGTCACTCTAAGCACCGGCGCTAAGTAATGAAATGATCAAACGAAACAAATCTCTTCGCAGTTTTCTCACTCGCACGCGCCGGCAAAATATATCAGTTTTGCTTTTGTTTCACTCGCTGCCACGCGCCGCCCGGCACTTGTCGGTTCATACTTGTCTGAACCTGTTTTTTCGGGCCGCACCGCGGTGCCGTGCGGTGAATAGTAGGCATGGGATTAACGATTAACGGACTTCGGCATATTAACGGAAGTTAACGTGTCCGTTAACATTTTTAAAAGTTAACTTAAAAGTTAATCCGTTAATCAAAATGTTAACTTCGTTAATTAACGATTAACGGATTAACGAGGTAATGCCCAGCTATGGGTCCGTATATAAAATATATGTAAAAATACCACCATTAAGCTGCACCCCGGTCCAATAACTAGGGCGTTGAATGTACCAGATCACCTCAGCTTTGGTTCGAGCCACAAACACCTGCAACCTGGGACTTTACGAATTACCGCCCGTTTGTCTAGTTTTACGTCCCGTCTTGGCCAGAAAGTGAGTTAATCGTCAACAGAGTATTGTTTCGAATGAATAAATCGTCTGTTGACAACCAAAACTCACTAATTAACAAATAACTACTTAAACACAAAGCTTGTGTCTCAGTGTCAATCTACTCACTAGATGGGTGATTCTTCAGGCTTTTCAACCGCCGTCAGTCCGCTGTCAATAATATTGAAAGTATGAGCTACACCAAGCCACAAACTTTCATACAGTGATATACTGTAACCGTACTTCTTACCATATTTAATCTTATTGAAAGTATATTATGGCCTGTTGCTTTGTTATTTATGATAGAGGACTGACAGCGGTTGAAACGCCTGTAGAAATCACCCAGATACTAAATATTGAAGAGCAGTGACAGAAATTTAAGCGAGTTTTGGTTACCATTCGAAATATGAAATATTTAATGCTCACCCCCGCAAACTCCATGATATATTCCACATTCTTACTGACATTGACTGTGTATTCAACGTCAAACTTGTACCTGAAACAAACAGGTAGTATCATACACTACAATAGGCTGGGTACAATTTAGTATGACCATTATATTATTTATTCGAGGAGCGGTGGTAGCCTAGTGTTAAGGGCATGCAACTTTCAATCCAGAGGTCGCGGGTTTGAACTCGACCCGTACCAATGGGTTTTTTGGAACTTATGTACGGAATGTCATTTGATATTTACCACCCGCTTTACGGTAAAGGAAAACATCTTGAGGAAACCAACTAAGCCCAATAAGGCCTAGTTTCCCCTCTGGGTTGGAAGGTCAGATGGCAGTCGCTTGCGTAAAAACTAGTGCCTACGCCACATCTTGGGATTTAGGTAGCCGACCCCGATTGAGAATTCATTCTCTACAAAGATATGGGACAAAGGCTAGGACTAGGAGGATGATGATGATGATTATATTATTTATTCCTTTGATATTCCTTCCTGTAAGGATATACAAGCTGTCATAAATTTTTCTATAAGTACCATGGTTTTTCGAAAATGTTTTTTTTAAATCGACAGTTCTCAATGAACTTAGCTGAAGGAAACTTAGCCTATGAAACGCAATAAAAAAAAATTACAATGGTCAAATTGTTAAAATTTTAACACACAGCAGTGTCAAACCATTCAAATTCTGATTGCGGCTCCACATTACTCAAGAAGTTGGGTGAATATGATAGTGTGGTTGACTGGTAGAAAATGCCCTTTGGCATTAAGTCCACTATTTGTACTTTAAATAAATACTTCAGCTAACTTCTCCTCGCCCAACTTTGGTCAATTTCGTGAGTAGTGTGGAGCTAGTGTGACACTTGAATGGTTTGTAGACACCTGCCTACTGAGCCGGCGGTCCCGGGTTCGAATCCTAGCCAGGGCAAATATTTATGTGATGAACTCGAATATTTGTGCTTGGGTCATGGTTGTTCTATGTATTTAAGTATATATTTATCTATATTAGTACATATATTGTCGTCTAGTAAACATAACACAAGCCTTCTTGAGCTTAATTTGGGACTAGATCAATTTGTGCGAGGTTGTCCGATATATAAAAAAAATAAATGAATGAATGAATGAATGATTTATTGCTTGTCAGTGTCAATCTGTTGAAATTTTGAAATTGACAAGTGTCAATCATCAACAACATTTTTTTATTGTGTTTGGAGGCAAAGGACCCTTTTGCCAATTTGTTGTGAATTATCAATTTAAAAATATATTTTGGAAAACTAGTTAAGTAAAATTAATGACCTACACCTTGTAGGTGAATACACCAAGAACATATAAAAAATAATAATAATGGTCTTTGAAAGATTGTACCAAACCTATTGGGAACATTAATGCCTTCCGTTTAAAAAATTGTATTATCCGATAGTGCTTTACAACTGAAGCTAAACTGCTGTACGCACTACAATTAAGATTTTTCTGGAAATTAACACCTCTCACCATTGAAAACTGATATCCAAAACAAATTCAGAATTTTATATTAGTATACATTGTTAAAACTTTCTCGCTTGCCCAAATGTATATGTCTGTTATGGTTGGCTGAGCCAGCTTGCCATATGGCACTAAGATAATACCAGTATTTTTATGTCACTACGGTTTAATATTATGTTAGTTGGATACATAATAAACAGGGGAATATACTAACACTTAAGCAACAATGATTCACTGTGTTGTTATCTATTTGAATGCTTACATACATAGATAAAACAAATTCCAAGTACCTAATACATGGCCAAAACGAATAAAAATGGTTCATGTATAACAATAATCTATTATGTGAATGAAGTTTACATAATATTTCATATTAATTACTATCATAAAGAGGAACGAAACACGAAATGTAATCACTCAATAACTTATGAAATCGATTGTCATTTAACGATCCAATTGAAAGAATAACATATAGCTAGCATTCTTATTAAGTAGATAAGCAACTTGATTTTATATTTATAGTTTAAAAGTACAGTACTTACGTGTTATTATAATTAAACACTATACCCGAATTCTGCTGACACAAAGAAATAAATGGTAAAGTCAATAATATGAACAGTTCTAAGTATTCACGCGCCATATTAAGCGGCACAACTGGTAATTTCACTTAAAACATAGATATAGGAACACTTTAGGACTCCGTAAGGTGTTATAATATACTTTCTGTATGAAAAATCGCCTCTTTCGGAATCTACTGCAGTATCTATCATCACCGTCAACCCCCGAAGTGTCATGTCTGACATATCGTTCATAATCATAACAAATTGCAGTTGCCATATGCGCAAGGGACAATACCCCTATAATTATCATACAATATAAAAAGTATCTGTCAAAAATTTAATTTTAGTGACAAGCTTTTATAACCGACTGTACTTTTCTTTGGATATCCATCAAATATTCACTGAGACGATTCTAAAGATCCCAAACTTGGTAGGATTGCTTTTTCTATTGTAGAGGTCCTATGGCCACCTTCCGGCTCCATCATCAGATCAGCCCCATGGTACCATATTATTGTATTGTCATCAAAGTTAAGTAATTATGCAACATTTTAGCTCAATCGGTTGACGATATCTGCTTCAAAATTGAGTTGCAAGATTCCACCCGAACAAACATACTTACATACATACATACAATGCAAGTTAAATAAAAGCTTGTGAAATATCACTATTTCATATTTGGTATAAAACGAAAAGTTTTCAACCCATTGGCCCATTGGTACTATATCCGGGATAACTGCAAGCAATCAATTTCTTTGATTCTCCTGCTGAAGTCCTTATTTCTAATTCTGACTTTTCATTGCACACTGCGTGACCCTAAGCTGCCTTATGCTTATGGACCATGTCTTGGTACGACTTATGACAATACACTACTAGGGGCTATAATAAAAAACAACTGTAATTTTCATTAAAAAAGTTCGTAGGTACCCCAAGAATATATCAATGAAACTCTTGGAATCTTCGATAAATATTTAAAAAATAAGATAAGATATTTATTGAATATTGAACCAGGATTCCCTGTGTTTCAGGCATAAAGAGGACTAACAATTTCTCAAATAAATAATCATAAACACATTAAACAATAATTTAGTTCTGTAAAACTAATTTAATTTATTGTCTTATTTCAATTTAAAAATGACTTAATTATTAGTTCTTATTAAATAGTTTGATAAATTATAGATCGGATACAATAATATTAAATTAGAATGAATACATGAATATCAACATAGAACAATCAGTAACTTCTCTGTATCTTCGTACCTATGACATATTTTGTAGTGTTTCCTGGAGTGTTTTCTTACATTTCGCGTAGGTAGCTGAGCGGATATATATCCAGCTTCGTATTAAGCTACTGTACAGGAGAGGACCCAGCGAAACAAAAAATCTAAAACAGAAGTGACTTCTTCGAATAGTTTGAGAGCCAACAATATCCTTGCGTCGTTTATTAGTATACTCAGTGCTATAAGGCATTGCAGCGTGCTGTTTTAGGACCGTGCTTAATATAAATAGTTGCCGAACGGTTAGTACTTTACAAGACTTATAAAAAAGGTTAGTAGGGTAGAGGAAAGGACGAGAAGTGGATACCTTTAGAATTGCTCTTTGAGCTCTTTCTAAATTTAATAATGTAGTTTTGGCCAGGCCGCCCAATGAGGAAATGCAGTACGCAGTTTTTTGAAAACAAATAAAATTAATATTGAAAAAATAAGTACACTTTATGACGATGGCAAGGCTTTTCTCTCTTTTCACATCTCGAATAGGGGAAAAATATTTATCTTGCCTTGGTTGTCATAACACATATTATGGGGGAAGTATGAAAAAGGCAATAATAAACCAAAGACTTCAATTATTGGTTATAGTTCAATGCATTCATTGTTAATGATACTAGATTTCAGTCATTATTATTATAACTACACAATAAATCCATTTATATTCCGTTTTACAAAAATATAATTTTATGAAATCAGAGAAATCACTCGTCTTTTATTAATACACGTTAAAAAAAATAACTTGCAGTTCCGAAACGCATCTCTTATCTTTGAACGCGTCCCTAAGTAAACCAATAACAGCGCTCGAAGCTACATCGTTATTTAAAAAAAATAACGCTAGCCAATAGGAGCTCAGTATTCGTCGCACCGGTTAAATACAGCGCTGTGATTGGCCGCACACTTGAACAGGTGCTATGCGTCATCCGCCATAACGTACGTGAGTTGTGAAAGTGTGCTTTGTTTAGGATATTGTTAATTATAGAGTTGTGTAAGTTATTCATTAAAGTTTCAGTGTTATTAAAGTGTAAAGTGTTATTAATGTGTTATTAATCATGACCGAGTGGTACAGAATGAATACAGGACTGATCAACAAACATAATTCTACAGAACTATCGGAGGAAATGTCAGATTCCTTTAATACGTTTTCGGAAAATCTGAGTCCCATCCCGCCAGTGTTCCCCAGGAAGCTGGATTTTAGTTATCCTGATGATGAAGAGAAAGTAGCTTCTCCAGCACCATCGTCCATGAGCCCACCATACAGAAAAGTTCGAGCGTTAAGGTAAAACTTTCACTCTCATTTCAGCTCATAAAATACCATGTTAAAGCTTGAATGTCGAGTTCAAACGCAGAACGACTGTAAATTAGCCAAAACCCGTTATATAACACATATTTATGGGTGACGTAAACTTGTTTTGATTTCAAAGTGGCTGTTTTTAGTAATAATAGCAGTTTGTGTTCTAGAAAGTATGCTAATTATCATTATTTTATGGTAATTTCATCTCACAGCTAGTTTATGAAGCTAATATCATGCCAAATGTAAAATTATACGTCGTATTATGATTACACTTCATTTTATAACCATACAATTCAACATAGAGATTATTTGGTAAAGTTTTTGTTCAATTTATCCTTTTGAATTAAGGCTTTTTACTTTTTATCTATCTACTCGTATATTTTTGACCAAGGACACATTTAAAATATGAATAATTTGGTTGTAATGACACTGGGGAAATATTTTTCTTCAGAGTATGCTATGTCAATCTATATTATCTAACTAATTGTAGAATCCTAGTAAGTTCAAAGTATATAGTCATCCTATTCTCAAACTAGGCATCAATTCTGGAACATCCTGCAACTTTCTGGAACATTCTGGGACAATATTACACAATCCAAACTGGTCAAACTAAGTGAAGGTTGTGATAGGGTAACTAGTTGATGATATCCCTACTTATATAGATTATTTACACATTTACTGCCAGCAACGCATATATGCGTTCATTGTCATATAAGTTTATTTCTAGGCCACGCTCCCTGGCAGTGAAAGTGTTACACATTTAGAGCATAAATACAGCCAGGAAAACTCAATTGTAATCTATTTGATATTGAATGGTTATTATGATGATTTTATAGGGACATTTGTCTACAAGTTCTATTAAAAACAAAGAAGTACACCATATATAGACTATGGACATACAATGTAAGTTAAAAGTTGATATTAGGCTATCTAATATTACTGACTGTTGAGTTTTTACTGGTTCTTCTCAGAAGCTATGCAGTCATTCGACTGATTTTAAATTTGGCATGCATTGATAACTTATTATCTAAGGTAATACTATAATAAAGTATGTTAAAAGAAGTTTTTTCTAAATGTAACTTGTGTTCATCATATACTCTCGACTAAGACAAAAAGTAATGCATAAATGTGATCCAAGCGCTAGAGTCCTTTTAAAGGAACTTTCTAAACTGCTTTTCTACACCACTGGTGACAAAAGGGCTGGCAGTTTCCTCGTTCTGTCTTAGTATAGCAATACAGCAAGGTAATGTTGCCAGTGTCTTCAGTACAATGCCACAGGGCCCATTTTTAGACATGATTCCTCATGATTGTCACATATTTAAATAGGCATAAAAAGAACAGTTTATGAAACAATAATTTCTTTCATAATATTGTCCACAGAGATTTTTCACCCTGTTCTAACGTGTCTCAGTTTTCAATAGAACATGTTTTGCCAAACAGGACAAACCTGTTCCTCCAAACTTGGACACAAGTTGTGACATGTTTGGTTATTTAGTCATACATTCCTATAAGCTTTATCTTGTTATTGTAGTTGATTCCAGTTCCAAAGGTCCATGATGGTCACATAATAATGTGTGATTGATAAGTAATAAATAAATATTAAGGGACAATCTTACACAATTCAACCTAGTCCCAAACTAAGCAAAGCTTGTACTAAGGATACTAGACAAAATTCATAATATAAAATACACATATAGATAAAATCCACTACCCAGGAACAAATATTCAAGTTCATCACACAAATATTTGCCCTGGCCGGTATTCAAAGCCAGAACTGCCAGCTCAATAGGCATGTGCACTACTAACTGGGCCAACCGCGTCGTCAACATTCCTTCCTTCCTCATGATTGTCACAAATTATCACCCCAATGAATATTATTTATTGCATGTTATGGAAATTTTCATTCATAAATTGGACTATGCAGAATGAAACAAATAAACAAGACAATGTCTATCTTTCAACCATTAAAGCTACTAGGTAACTATTCTTGCAATTTATAACCCACTGAATTAACCCACAGGATTATCAAAAAAGGCCATGTGCTCAAAAGAATTTCAGTTAAAAATCAGTTAAAGCACAGTTATAAACAACAATGACATCAAACATATGATCACAGCTGGTCACACAAAAAATACACCCACACACGAAAAAAATACGCCCCAAAGAAGATCCAATCTTATTATAATACACAGGCATCTTTCCATAAAAACATACTCTCATTTCCTAAAGAATTTCAATGTTACGTTCCTAGTAATAAAGTTTAATTTGACAATGCAGGAAATGTATCACCTTGCGTAAGCAAAAAATAAAGGTACAACATTTTGAAATTGTATACCTTCTGTGTGAGTTTTTAAGGTGCATATTCAAAAGGTTTAGCTACAGTTTTTGATGCAATTGCGGATGAAGATCTCTCAAGGCTAAAACGACGTAACTACATACATGTTTGTGAACACATGTGTCCGTTTCGAATTGAGTATGTTTTGTATGAAGTTTGCAAGTTTCTTGGTTTCTTTTGTTGATCTTCAGGTGTTATGTATTGTAAAGATAAGGTGGGGTCTTGCAAGTGTGTTGATACATCGCTATATTACACATGTGTGTTAAACCTCTAAGAAACACCATACCTCATGGCTAGAATCAGGTCTATAAGTATATTTTATAGAATTGTTGACAGTTAATTTTTGTTCAGGATTTTTTCAAATACCATTTAAAAAAATAATCGACGGCGATTTTCCTTCTATTTTGTATAAAAAAACCCGGCCAAGTGCGAGTCGGACTCGCGCACCGAGGGTTCCGTACAAACACGTCCCATCGTAACTGGCCAGGTTAAGTTAAGTTTGCACCTGATATGTATGGTACCGCATACAAATTAGGTACAAAGTTAACGCAACCAATCGCATTTGAGGTATAGGAATAGGAACCCCACTTCAATATTTATTTTATTTTATTTTTAGTATTTCTTGTTATAGCGGCAGTAGAAATACATCATCTGTGAAAATTTCAACTGTCTAGCTATCACCGTTTTTGAGATACAGCCTGGTGACAGACGGACGGAGAGCGAAGTCTCAGTAATAGGGTCCCGTTTTTACCCTTTGGGTACCAAACCCTAAAAACCGGCCGAGTGCGAGTCGGACTCGCGCACCGAGGGTTCCGTACAAACACGTCCCATCGTAACTGGCCAGGTTAAGTTAAGTTTGCACCTGATATGTATGGTACCGCATACAAATTAGGTACAAAGTTAACGCAACCGATCTGGGAGCCTCATTTAAATATTTATTTATTCTGTTTTTAGTATTTGTTGTTATAGCGGCAACAAATACATCATCTGTGAAAATTTCAACTGTCTAGCTGTCACGGATTATAAGATACAGCTTGGTGACAGAAAGACAGACAGATGGACAGCGGTTTTTATTCTTTGGGTATGGAACCCTAAAACAAATCTTTCGACTACTCTGGCTTAATATTACAGGCTTCTATGCATGACTTTTGATGAGTTCAAATTTGAACATTGTCATAATGACATCAAGTCTAATTTTAACTACACTGAAAATGGAAAACATAGATTATTAGGCCAGCGTACTTAGAACGATCCTATCTATAAAATAAAAACGAACTATTGCGTGCCTCTAGCTCGAATCAAAAGCCTTTGCCCAGCAGAGAGACTCCTATATACAATCTAAGAAAATATGTACATAATCCCATTATCTTTCCAGGCTATTCGACAGTCCCCGGACGCCGAAGACGCTTCTAGAAAAATGCTCCACCCCATCCCACAACGCGTCCAGGTCCCGGCTGTTCCCCCCAAAGCTGAATCTTCCCACGGGAGTCACGACGGGCTCCAGCCACCACCTGCACCCTCCGGACGATGACTCCGCGCTCGGCAGCATGCACGAAGAGAAACCTGTGGCTAACATCAACCCGTTCACTCCAGATGGTGAGTTTACAGCCTTGATGATGATGATGGTGTAGGGCCGCCTGGCCGGAGACGGACTGTCGATCGCCTGACTGCGTTCATACAGCCCAATTCCCAATTGGAGCCAACGGTTACTGTTTTGGCGGCGCTCCAATTTAGCCTTCCTCAAATCTTCTTATTCTCCTGCAGAAAGAAAGGACATCTTTAAGGTTAATGTCCTTCAGCTCTTCCTCTCCTAGACACACAGTCTTTTAAAATTGCTCCACCCCTTCCCACAACGCGTCCAGCATGCATGAAGAAAAATCTGTGGCTAATATCAACCTGTTCACTCCAGATGGTGAGTAGGTAGCACCGTACACTGCACGCACGTAGTGGTCGACCATCTTTATGTACCTGCTATTTGACGCAGACTTGACCTGGACCAGGAAAGCCATTGATAGAAATGGATAGAAACAGCTGGGGAGAGGCCTATGTGTCAGAAGACACGCCGAACACTAATCCGGTCAATCCGATGTGTTAGTTTTTAAGTAGATCGTGTATGGGTGTAATGTGATACTGTTTTAGTTTCGGCAATAAAGGCTATATATGATTATGATTATGATGATTTGACGCAGAAACACAAAAAAAAATTGCAGCATAAACGGGAAATATCTATTTTTAAATGTTTTTGTGTATCCTGATAGATTACGATAGGTTAGGTTAGGTGTATATTATAGCTTTTCAGGATATTTATGGTATCCGTAGAATAACAATTATGTATGCGAAATATTACGTCCGGTAAACGGTTTTCTACAAAACATTAGTAAACCCTTTAGAATTGTTCTATTTTATTCTATTGAAAACTCAGACAACAGGAAGATTTGAACTAACAATGTGGATAGAAAATTGGTATTAAATTGTAATTATTTGTTCTCAGGGCAAGCATTGAACAAGAAGAAGCGAGCGTTGTCCAAAACGCCCACGTCAATGGGTGACGCTACGCCGGAACAGCCCGCGAAGAGATTGAGGGTAAGTTAACTCACTCTATTATTTTTGTAATCGGGATATGCCTTACTTGAATACGCCTTCTAGTTTCCCAAATATTTAGTGGGGTTGTGATGTCACTTTACGGATTCGCTCAATGTACGAATATGCTATTAGTATTAGTCTGATGATGTACGTAAGAAATTTTACGTCATCCTAGGCCGTTAGTGGGATTTTCCGTGCGCTTCGCGGGGAGAAAATCTCACTTCCTAGCCAAGGCAAGAGTCAAAACTTTAGACAAACCACGAACGGTAATTCGTAGTTCCAGATCGCATATTTAGCGCACAAACCTGCGATCTGGGTCATTCACTGCCCTAGGTATGTAATGTACTATACAATGTCGTAACTTAAAGACTACTCGCCTGATTTAAATTAGACAATAAGAAGTGTATTTCTAAACACATTACAGTCATAAAGTTTCAAGTGATTTAAAGGACCCAGTGATATTATTTATTGTCTAGCGAAGGAAAGATCTATGAACTTGTCATTCTTTCCTAAGAGACTGCGCAGACAGAGAGCGGTCTTGGAGCTCCGAGTTCTGTCTTCCCTTTCGTAAAGCATTTAATTGTTAACACAGGAATCCAACATATCCCGCTACAACATCGAGTTTATCGAGCTCGGCGTGATCGGCCGCGGCGAGTTCGGCCGAGTCACCCGTTGCGTCAACAAACTGGACGGCTGCGTCTACGCGCTCAAGCGCAGCCTGCGGCCAGTCGCCGGCTCCGCGCAGGAGCGCGCCGCGCTGACGGAGGTGTACGCGCACGCCGTGCTGGGCAAGCATCCCAGGGTCGTCAGGTCAGTGGACACACTCGGACAACAGCACGACACACTGGTCAGGGCCAACACACTCAGTGAACAGCACGACACACTGGCCAGGGCCAACACACTCAGTGAACAGCACGACACACTGGCCAGGGCCAACACACTCAGTGAACAGCACGACACACTGGCCAGGGCCAACACACTCAGACAACAGCACGACACACTGGCCAGGGTCAACACACTCAGACAACAGCACGACACACTGGCCAGGGTCAACACACTCAGACAACAGCACGACACACTGGCCAGGGCCAACACACTCAGACAACAGCATGACACACTGGACAGGGCCAACACACTCAGACAACAGCACGACACACTGGCCAGGGCCAACACACTCAGACAACAGCACGACACACTGGCCAGGGCCAACACACTCAAACAACAGCACGACACACTGGCCAGGGCCAACACACTCAAACAACAGCACGACACACTGGACAGGGCCAACACAATCAGACAACAGCACGACACACTGGCCAGGGCCAACACACTCAGACAACAGCACGACACACTGGCCAGGGCCAACACACTCAGCACACTGGCCTGGGCCAACACACTCAGCACGACACACAGGGTCGTCAGATCAGTGGACACACTCAGACAACAGCACGACACACTGGTCAAGGCCAACACACTCAGACAACAGCACAACACACTGTACAGTGTACACTGATAGAAATCAAACCCATAGGCAGACACGTATAATACAAAACAAACTTATAAACTCTAATACATTTTTTTATTAATGCAGTAACGTTTGCTAGCGTAAACAAAACATTGAAGCGAAATCAAGAGCCTTTGGCTCGTTTCATAAAAACCACACTCGTGTTTTAAGACCTCTCATTATGTAACAGTTGCATCAGTACATAGTATAAAACAAAGTCGATTCCTGTCTGCCTGTCCCTATGCTTTGATCTTTAAAACTACGCAACGGATTTTGATGCGTTTTTTTAATAAATAGAGTGATTCGAGAGGAAGATTTATATCCATAATACATGCATAATTTATCAGCATTGCACCCGTGCGACGCCGGGGCGGGTCGCTAGTAAAATACAATTTTTTTATTATTTATTTATGAAACACAATAGTACTCATAACTGATAACTCATAATTGTACATTTGTAAACTAATATAATGTTAACTGTGTTTTCGTTTGTACAGCTGGTCTTAAAATGATTTTAAAATCTTTTCACTAATCTAAAAGGAGCTTACATCTATTATTTCTGAGTAAACCTTTTTACTAAACTAATCTAAAAGGAGCTTAGATCTATTATGTCTGAGTAAACCTTTTTACTAAACTAGCTATTTCTCTTCTAGATACTACTCAGCATGGGCAGAAGACGACCATATGATCATCCAGAATGAATACTGCTCCGGAGGCAGTCTGCAGCAGATGATGGAGACCGGACCGCTGCCGGAGAGCGAGTTGTTACTTCTGTTGCAGCATGTTGCAGATGGCTTAGCGTAAGTTATCTATTCGTAATAATAGGCTAGTTGATCCATGTTTGCAATATATTTGAAATTATTAATAATAATCTTAATAGCTAAAAAAAATATATTGTGAGAGTAAAAGTTTTACTCTGATGTTCGAAATTCGACCGCCGAATAGTGCCGCCCCCCTCGATTTCCTGTCAAAGCATATTTGAGTGAGCGGGACGGCATTTACGACGGTTAAATTTTGAACATCGGAGTAGCCTTTCAGTTTTCTTTACGGAGCGGGTGACGTCACTATAAGGAAATGGCAGGGAAAAGTCTTATTCACTTCAAAAAGTTGGTTCAAATTATCAATATATTTGTCATATTTGTCAGTAACGTCTGCTAACGTAAACCAAATGTTTACAATGAAGCGAAAAATTGAAAAATGTAATGGTTCGGACAGGATTCGAACCTGCGTTTCCATCGGCTTTCCGGGCCAACACGGGCGTCCTACCAACTGGACCACAGCCATGTCAGAGCCATTGAATCTTTCAACCAGTTGCTTCAACATGCCTTAGGGTGGCATCGTAGCGCCATCTACCGTAAAGATTTAGACTTTATCGTCGGCACTATCGTCTCAAATTTGTTGAGAATCGATAGTAACGATTAGTAATTTTTAAATTATTCAATCAATCAATCATTTATTTCTAAGAATATGGTACAAATTAGGTTAGTAAATGAGGTTAGTTCTGCATATTCTGCCAGTCATCCTCCTAGCCTTTGTCCCATTTTTTGAGAATGAATTCTCAATCGGGGTCGGCTACCTAAATCCCAAGATGTGGCGTAGGCACTAGTTTTTACGAAAGCGACTGCCATCTGACCTTCCAACCCAGAGGGGAAACTAGGCCTTATTGGGCTTAGGTGGTTTCCTCACTATGTTTTCCTTCACCGAAAAGCGAGTGGTACATATCAAATGACATTCCGTACATAAGTTCCGAAAAACTCATTGGTACGGGCCGGGTTCGAACCCGCGACCTCCGGATTGAAAGTCGTATGCGCTAACCACTAGGCTACCACCGCTTCCGCTGCATATTCTGCCAGTATGGCGTAGAAATATTTAACTTACGACTAAGAACATAACATTAATTTGAGTATTTTACATTATTTATATACATTATTTCATTAGTATCAATCATTACAGTTTAAGAATTCATTAACGGAATAAAAGCTTTTGTCAAGTAGCCACTTAAACATTTTTTTATTAAATTCATGTATTTCTAAGCACTTAATGTTGTCTGGTATCCTGTTATACAATTTTATGGCCATGCAATACACATTACTGCCAAATACGCCTAACTTTTGCCTAGGCTGATACAATTTGAGTGGGTTTCGGCTAGGTCAATGTTCGCATTGTTGTGTTCCGGTGTGGCGGTAAGATAGCCGGTGAAATGACTAGCATAGAGGCATTCTATCTTCGTCCTCCGGGTAGGCAAGCACTTGTGACTCCTCTGGTGTTGCAGGTGTTTATGGGCGACGGTAATCGCTTTCCATCAGGCGATACGTTTGCTCGTTTGCCCCTATGACATAAAAAAAAAAAAAAAAAAAATAGGTCTATTGGTCTTATTGAATATTGTATCGTGCAGTGGGAAGAATTTCGCTTCATTGTAAACATTATATATTTTGTTCCAGTTACATCCACTCGCTACAGCTGGTCCACATGGACGTGAAACCCGGCAACATCTTCGTGTGCAGTCGCGACGGCGAGCCGGCCGCGGATTCAGACGACGACGAGTACAGCGCCTCCCACATATACAAGATCGGTGAGTCTGTTAAACATAGATTAGATTAGACTAGCTTTTGCCCGCCACTACGTCCGCGCGGAACTTGGAAGTATGGAAGCAACCTCGTACAACACGATAGATACCTAATCACCTTAATTAATAAAAGAGTGCCTAAGCAAATGTAAGAGCAATTGTGCTTTTGGGTTTATCATTACATTTTCTACAGGGTCATCAATGTCATCATGAATTACTTACTCACTTTTCAATCTTTTTAGGGATAATTTCCAGGATGAAAACTATCCTATGTCCTTCCTCGGATCTTAAACTATCTCCATGCCAAATTTCACTAAAATCGATTCAGCGGTTTAAGCGTGAAGAGGTAACAGACAGACACACTTTCGCATTTATAATATTAGTATGGATTATATTTGTTTCACACATATAGGGGTCATACAGAGATTTAGGTTCAAGTCTTTCCTGACATAAGCGAATTTAAGGATTCCAGGGACATTTTCTGATTAACCTTTCGTATGCAGTGGCGTGCACAGTTTTACGACAGGGTAGACACAAAATTTTGAGAAACTAATAACTTACAGAAATACTGCGGGACAGTTTTTATTCTTCGTCTTCTCAAATATCAAGCAAATCGACCATCTCCAAATATTTTTTTCTATTAACTGATGACCGCAAACAATAAACACCACCACAATTATCACAATTAAAAGAATACACTAAAAGTTTTTATTCGCTTATTTACTACTAGTCACCACTATCACACGTAATAATCAAAACAAACAATTAACAATAATGGCGTCCAAGTATGCAAAACCTATAGGTAGCAAAATACGACAAACTTAAATAGTACCGTTTTTGCGCTAATTAAAGTTACAAAAAAGCGCCTTTTTAAATTCGTTACATAGTCAACATCGGAAGTTCGAATCTACAAATAATAGCTAAGGAGAGAGCGAGACAGGCTACCTGTTCGGAATTTTTCGCTTAACATCGGGCGTCGCGGTATTCGCGCCTCGCTCGCACCGAATGTTGTTCGCCGTGTCTAGTCGCGGGTCGGAACATCCTACTTCCGTAAGGAAGTAAAAGACATGAGACAATGTCTTACTTCTGTATTTGTGTGCGTGAGTTTTGTTATTGTGTGCAATATTTTTATAAGAACGCACACACACGCGGTCCGTGTTACCACGAGGCACACAAATATAAATTTAGACAGAAAATCGCCTGTCTTTACCGCTTACGGCGCGAAGCGGCGCTAGTGCCGCGGAATCGACCAATACGTACGAAATTTTGGCGCACCGACTCGATAGATGGCGCGGATCGCAAATTGATTATTTTTGTACATTTGTTTTATATAATTTTATAAAAAGGTAATGTTTGTAACAATAAATAATATATATCGTTTCTGTAATCAACTAGGGTAGGCAGTGTCTTTTTGTCTTTATAAGGTGCACGCCACTGTTCGTATGCAATGTCAAAAATTTGCTAATCAAATTGAGATTAACCGATATTTTAAAGTAAGGTTCAAATGTCCGGATCAGATCTGCACCTAAGCATACAAGAGGTTAAACTCATATGAGAATAAAGAACGTTCCGTCGTCTATAATCCGATGTAATAGCAATATTACCTGGATTCATACAAGCTCTTAACTTTTGACCACAGGAGCGACTTTTGTTTTTTGAACTCTGTATGACCCATAGGGATACATTATAAATTACACATAGTCAATTTACACGAATCTATACGGTGATCGTCAACACAATAAACAAAAATAAACATATGGTGTCATACTAGATAGATGCAATGATATTTTCATCACACTTGCTCGTAAATCAAGGGTTTACATGCTAGAAAACCTGGTGATAAGTCGTATATTACGCCCTAGAGCGGTAAGTAATTTTTATCACACTTTATAGTCCATTGAATGAGTCCCTCCAAGGGGGGTCTAGAGTGCGTGAGTTAGTAACGTAAGATGTTTCTTCGGAAACATGTCAAGAGTCCCTAGGTAATAAACATACTAAAACCCCGGGACACTAGGAGGAGCCCCGGAGTGGGGGGAGGGGGGGAAAGGGTCCATTTTTTCATTTTTCGCTTAAATCTCAAAAACGGTACATGTTGGAGAAAAACTTTCAAGGAAAAGTTGAAAGGCCATAAAATTATCTACAAGTTGTACCTAAATAATTTTTTTCTATTCGCAGCCGTTTTCGAGCTACATCCCATGAAAGGTGAAAAATTCGAAAACCCTAATATAATATTTTGACAATCAATTCCTCCTAAAGGCTTCCATGGAGGAATGTGTTTTTTTTACCAATGATAGACCTAATTAAGAGCAATCTATCAGTACCGGTCACAAGTTGCACTTTTGAGCTTTTTGGAAGAAAAAAAATAAAAAGTTCAAGTATCGTAACTACCCTAATAAAATTCAATTCCCCGTAAACGCCTCCGTGGTGGAATCTGGTATTTTTATCAATGATAGACCTAATTATGAGCAATCTATCTGTACCGGTCACAAGTTGCACTTTTGAGTTTTTTTGGAAGAAAAAATAAAAAGATCAAGTTCAGTAACTCAAACTACCCTAATATAATATTTTGACAATCGATTCCTCCTAAAGGCTTCCATGGAGGAATGTGTTTACTTTACCAATTATAGACCTAATTAAGAGCAATCTATCAGTACTGGTCACAAGTTGCACATTTGAGTTTTTTGGAAGAAAAAAATATTTTTTGATCGATTGATGTGATAAACGTATGTAGTATGGGGAAATTGTTTGAGCCAAAATCATTTTTTACTGCGTGTAACTCAGAAACGGTAGGATATAGGAAAAAATTATTTAGGTACAACTTGTAGATAATTTTATGGCCTTTCAACTTTTCCTTGAAAGTTTTTCTCTAACATGTACCGTTTTTGAGATTTAAGCGAAAAATGAAAAAATGGACCCTTTCCCCCCCTCCCCCCACTCCGGGGCTCCTCCTAGTGTCCCGGGGTTTTAGTATGTTTATTACCTAGGGACTCTTGACATGTTTCCGAAGAAACATCTTACGTTACTAACTCACGCACTCTAGAACTTTTTATTCAATGGACTATTACGGCTCTACATGCTAGAAAACTGGGCGGTAATTAATTTTGGTATTGACTACTATTTATTATTCCAATGTGTGATAAAGCGTCGTACGTGACTTTGGTGGTAAAGGAATTCCAAACTCGTGTCATTAAAGCCCTCGCCTTCGGCATCGGGCTTCAAAATTGACACTCTTTTGTAATTCCTTGTTTACCACACTGCCCGCTGCCATTTAAAATTTCACATGCCAATGCTCATTGGCTGAATATATTGGGAAGCTTTTGTTTGATTACTTTTATGGAACACCTGTAATATGTTTGTACCATATAAGGTTTTCGCACATTGTAACAACTCAACGGCGACTCGATTCTATGCCAAATATTGAAATTTAAGCCCTATGTTATATTTACTAGGTTTAATTTCGACGATGCACCGACGCGTCGTCCACTCGTCGTCCACTATTAATATCATTTTTTGAAATTAAACCTAGTAAATATGACACAGGGCTTAAATTTCAATATTTGGCATACGAGGGTTGTTTGATATATACCCGTGTTTAGAAAAAAACAACAAAGGTTTGTATACGTGTATATTTATTTTTCTACATAGTCACCTTCCAACTCTATACACTTGTTCCAACGGTGTTCTAGCTTTAATAAGCCGTCTAAAAAATAAGATTTCGGAAAGTCGTGAAAATAGGCCTCCGTGGCGGCAATGACCTCTTCATTGGACGAAAATTTCTTTCCACTGAGCCATTTTTTAAAATTTGGGAATAGGAAGAAGTCACAGGGAGCCAGGTCTGGGGAATAGGGCGGATGAGGCAGCAATTCATAATGTAATTGCTTTAATTTGGAGTCTGCGATTCTTGAGGAGTGAGCTGGTGCATTGTCATGATGAAAGAGAACTTTTTTCTTATTTAGATGTGGTCTCTTTTTTTTCAAAATGGTATCAAATTCTTGCAATAAATTAGCGTAATATTGCCCGGTTCTCGTTTTCCCTTTTTGTAAATAATCAGTATGGATGATTCCCTGCGAGTCCCTAAAAACAGTCGCCATGACCTTTCCGGCCGATGGAACGGTCTTCGCCTTCTTTGGAGCTGATTCCCCCGGCAAAATCCACTGTTTAGACTGTTCTTTACTTTCTGGGGTATAGTGGTGTATCCACGTTTCATCAACAGTCACAAAACGCCGAAGGAACTCACCCGGACTACTTTCGTACTTATCTAAACAGTGCCTTGAAATTTGCTTCCGGGTGAGGTTTTGTTCCTCGGTGAGCAAACGCGGCACCCACCTCGCCGATACCTTCTTCATGCCTAATTTGTGTTATAAAATGTGCTGCACGCGTTCAATCGAAACATTTACAATGTCGACAATTTCTCTAAGTTTTATTCGGCGATCGGTTAATACAATATTCTCAATTTTTTTTACCATATCACCTGTGGTCACCTCAACAAGACGTCCTGGGCGATCTTCATCAAAGATGGACGTTCTGCTTCGTTTAAATTCATTGTACCAATATCTAATGGTTGTCATAGAAGGAGTATGATCATTGTAAACAGCTTGCATGCGTACTTTTATTTCATCACAAGAATTTCCTTCCAAAAACAGAAAACGAATTACAGAACGATACTGCTCTTTCTCCATTATTGCAATAACAACGCGAACTCCGTCGTAAAAAGCCGTTAAAAGAAAAAAACAAAAGAACACTGTATTTTTTTTTTATTTTCTAGTCCATAAAGGATGCCTAAAAAGTTCGTATACATAATTTCAGCCAGTAACAAGAATAACTTTTTAAAACGTGTATTTATCAAACAACCCTCGTAGAATCGAGTCGCCGTTGAGTTGTTATAATGTGCGAAGACCTATATTCAAGTGAATAAACTACATTCATTCATTCATTGTACATTCATTCATTCATTCATTCATTCACCCTTGTTACGTGTGCTAATAGCATGAACCTATTTGTCTCGCAGGTGACCTGGGCCACGTGACGTGCGTCTCATCTCCGCGCGTGGAGGAGGGCGACTGCCGCTACCTCACGCGCGAGATCATACAAGAGGATCTCACGCACCTCACCAAATCGGACATCTTCGCGTTCGGTGAGTGCTCGAACTACAATAGGCTATTTGACTGATGTTGAATTCTACAGCGTACTGTAGTTATATGAACTAGGTCGATGCAGAGTCAGCCACCGGCTAAGCTTGCACCATAGATTGGAGCGGTTTTTTTTTTTTTTTTTTTCTTTTAATTTCTCTTCGTCACGACCTAGCGAAATTTAATTTGTGCATTTTAAAACAAAAATTTCTAAAATCGGTTGAGAACTCGCTGAGATCTGAGCATTGTTACAAAGTCCATTCGAGTCGATCCATGGGAGCTTCGCTCGCTTCGCTCGCTCCGCTCCAATAAAATTAGCCAAATATTTCACGAAACAAAGAAAAAAAAAACCAGAAACATATATTTTTTTTGGAAATATGTGACTTCAAAGGTACGCAAATTTTATGATATTTTTTTTTAATCCAAAATAAATTTTGAAAATGTTTTCAGGATCCTCATAATTTTACGAAACAATAATTGTATAACAACTATGAACTTAAACGCACTTTTTCACGGTGGAAATGACAAATTTCTTAATTTTTCCATACAATTATTGGTACCTATACCGGCCTGTGACGTCACTAGCCTGACGCGTTTTGTATGGAGCGTTTTTAGCGCTACGTAGGAATGTTGAACTTTGACGGTCATTTCTGACTTTTAGAGCAGTTTAAGTGTAGTCAGTCCCATATAGACATTTGATCACAATAAAAAATAGAATCGATTGACATCCTCAAAAAAAATTAGTCAACATACCTATTGATAATAGACATGGTGACAATTTTTTTTTCATCACATTTGCTCGTAAAAGATGGTATTACATGCGGGTGTACTGAAGGACTAAGGCCTATATTGTTCCCGCGGGAGTTATAAATTGACATAAGTCCCTCGGGAGTTATGGTTTTAGTTTTAAAAATATAGTACGCACTCGCAGATTACTTCAGACTAAGGAGGTTTCAATCCAGCCAAGGTTTTTTGTTGTATTAACAAAACTTGCCTACCAGCAAATTTTATTGTGTATTGAATTAAGGTGGTTGCAGAGGAAACAAAACTAGACATTCCACGCTAGATGGCGCGGGGAAGCAAGATTTGTAGTTTTTGTGTATTATTTCGTATGTTACTTTAGTTTGAAGTAAAATTTGTATAGTGGCGAGTCCGCGTATTAGTCTTTTATTCATGTAGTATCAGTAGCACGTCATAAATTGTTTTATTCTCCCATGTGTTGGCAATTTGTGAAAAATCAGCAAGTACTCACACAAATAGACACTAATTGTGAGTGTGTGCGGGTGATTCATTCATTAAAGGGTCGCGTATCATCTGTCAGTTTGATAGTAAGCGCTGAATAAATAAGCAGGCATGATATTTGATTTTGATGATGAAGTAAAGATGCACCTCTAGCACAACTGCGACACGCAACTCTTTCTCGCGCGAAAAATATTTCCTATCTCTTTCTTTGCGGTACGGTAGGAGACTGACGGGCGATGCTATGTCGCGTGACAAGAATCGTGAAGCCTAGTTGTATTAGACGGGCTGGATTGTCAAAATACATAATACCATAGAGAAAGGAATTATAACAGAGTACGACACCACATACTTCGGCCGAATAGTTCTGCTACTCCACACAAGATATCGTTAGTAGTATCGTTCGTTGCAGATGATCTTTTTGTTTTACTTTAGATTACGCCAAAACCTTTCAATTTTACTTAATTTAATTTCTGAAACTATAATATATTGAAAATTAACGAGCACACACAATATAAACACCAAAGTAAAAATAAAAACATATCTCAATATTTGTTTTTGACGCCACCTATACATTTTTGTATACAACGTCTACTTTACTAGCTCGATTGGTAGGCGTAGGCACTTTTTATACGATACCAATAGATGTCGCTTAATTATACCTGTTGCGGAATTATAATATTTACTCTATGCAATAAAAAATATGAAAATCCGAATATAAGATAGTAGTAGAAATAAGCAAACGAGATATTTTATTCCATAATGAATTGTTTTAAAGATTTCTCTCACTTTATCAACTACAGAGTATGTAACGCGAACCGACGTGTCCCTCAATAAAGGCGGTAAATTCAAAATTAAATACTATGGTATAAGTAAAAACAATGACTTTGAGAAATAATAAAATAGAATATAAAAGTCTGAACTATGTAGGTGCAATATTTTGAAAACCACAGTTTATTCTATTTAATGGAAATCTAAAAATGAATAAAATCAGTTCAGATTGACTAATATGTTTTATTTTGAGAAGATATTTCAGTAGCGTAAAAAGTAAGTATCAATCATAGACAAGTCGTAGTTATGTTGGTACTACGGTATTAATCTAGATAAAAGAAAAGAAGCTTGCAAACATTATACAATAATCTAATGTGAATCTCTATGGTGAATCAGACTCATGTCGCGCGAGATAGCATCATCCGTCACTATCTCATAGTACTGTACAGATAGAGACAGGTAGTATATCCCGCGCGAGAAAGAGTCGCGTGTCAAAGTTATGCTAGCCGTGCTGCTTGCACTCGTCTGGCAGCGCTGTGAATGTCATTATGTCACTGTCATTCCGTCATATTTGTATGTATTTGTATACAAATAGGCAAAAGCAGGCAAAAGTGTAAAATGTAAACGTAAACGTGATGTTTGTTTGTATACATTTCTTAATATTTAACTCCTCCCATGTAATTTAAAGGAGACTTTGGTAAAATTAAAAAGCTCGAATCTCTCTGATGATGGAAAAATTCCTTTGGGATTTCTATTACGACGAGTTACGATATATCATAATGCAATCGATGTAAGCATATGTAAGTATCATCCGAGTTACAATTTTTAGATACCTACAAGCTGTAGGTAATCGAAAAAAAATTTGATACATGACACATACAGATGAAAACATGTTCACAAGTGAATTTGTTATTTTCAGATTTAAAAGGAAATTCACACAGTTCAAGAAGGAATACCATATTTGTGCATATTTGTGTTCGTTAATAAACATAAAGTTTGTCTTGTCCAGAGCTCAAAGTGTGATCTGTGACTCATTGTGGATGAACAAGAAGTGTTGACAAGTGTTTTCAATGCCATGCTCGTCTTCTATCTGAAGGGTGCTGTTAACATTCATTAGCAGTTTTGAATCTAAAGTTAAATCATCCATTAAATTAAAGTGAAAAGATAAGGAAAAGACATGCATAGATCATCCAAAACAGGAAGCAATTTTTAAAGGTTTCAAGTGCTATTGAATGGCCATGGAAGAACAACAATCCAGAAGACATGAAAGGGATAGTTATTGAATTTAAGAATCCATTGCCATTCCAATTCAATTCATTTGGTGATATGTTACCAACGGGGAAGAATTTCAAGAGAGTTGAACACTGGCTGAAGTAATGTGCCTGAAGCTGGAGAGTGTGTGTTTTTATTTAATATTAAATAATTTTCCTTTCCATTTTATATAGGTATTACTGTTACAGCTTAAAATTTTCTAAATCAAATAATTATTTTAAATGTTTTTTTTAAATATCTGGGTGATTCTATAGGCGTTTCAACCGCCGTCAATTCGCTGTCATAAATATCAAAGCAATGGGGCATTTAGATGCTTTAAATTAGATCAATTATGGTAAGCAGTATGGTAACAGACTCGCTCTTAGAATCGGCACCAAACTGTGATGTGTTTGCAGGTGGATGGTTGGATGTGTGCGATGAATGTTTGAGGTTCTGTGAGATGATGGATGAACGGCCTTCGTCAGTATATTTCTAATTGCTAATTGTTGTAATGTTTGTATTAAATCTGTGTTTAGTCTTAATTTCACAGTGATTTGGTTCTACTGTTATGCTGTGAAATATAAGGAATTAAATAAATAAAAATAAAAAAACAGTATATCATTGTATGAAAATCTCCAACTCGGTGTAGCTCATACTTTCAATATTTTTGACAGCGGACTGACAGCGGTTGAAACACGTGTAGAATCACCCATCTAGTACTAGTACCCAGTTTGAGCAATTAACTAACAATGACCAAATAGCACCAGCGAGAAATAAACTCGCTGTTTTTTTTTAATTTTATATATGATATGATAGTCATGCGTTTGGTTTTGATTGCACCTGATATTAAGTGATAATAGGGCCTGAGATGGAGCATGCTTGCCTAGAAAATGCCTATTCATTCACAACTTGAAGCGATCCAAGTTATACATATTTTTCAGGGAAAATGTGCACAGGAAGAGTTACTCTTCTTTCTTCACTGGTATAAACACAAGACGGTTTTTTATTTGTGCTGGTTTACAACAAAATACTTACTCTGCTTATTCTTAAGAGTTTCAAAACTATTATGTGCATAGCTAAGGATTTTTATAGTTCCTGCTATGAAAATAAGGAATGATCAAAGTAATTATTATAAACAACTTCATACAACTATTTCATAAGCAAATATTTGTATATAGGAATGAAAACAGTACTTTTAATGTAAAATAATAATATTTAAATGATTTAAAATGTAACAGCAAGAAAAATACTTTTTACTACTTATCAAAAATAGGTAATAAATGAGCATCAAAATTGATCCCAAAATTAATGTTAAATGATAACCAAAAGTTGTAAAATATTACTGATCACCAGATAAAGCAAAATTTCTTGGCATAAAAATCACTTTTTGCTACCAAAAATGGTGAATGAGCACCAAATTAAAACACCAATTTTATGTAAAATTATAAGTAAGTAAACACTTTATTGTACACACAAACAGTTAAAAATACATCTATTACAAAGAACATAGGTATAAAAGCGAACTAATCCCTATAAGGGATCTTTTCCAGTTAACCTTTCAGCAATTGAGTGAGTGCCAGGCCAGGAGAAGATAGACAAACTAACACCGTGTACAACTTGCTATCCTATTTAAAGTAAATAACTCCACAATAGTCATTATTAAACCGAAAAAAACGAAACGTTCTTCAGAAATTTATTACCATTTTAATATGAAACTACATTCAAATGTATATGTAACCTAAAAAATAAAATTTTAAAGCCCTATATAATTAATTAAATGATCACAACCTCTTAGCCAGCAAATTAATGCGTTATTTTTACCTAAATATACCACTATGATTGCCATAAAATGTATGCATGTTAATGTTACCCATATGTAACCAAATAAAGTTTAAGAGGCCTTATTCCTTTTAATTTTTTTTTTCATAATATGACAAAAATATTGATAATTTCAACCAACTTTTTGAAGTGAATAATACTTTTCTCCATAGTAGTAACATAGCGTGCAGTTGAAAAAACCAGTTTTCTGCGTGAATTTTGTCAATTTCGAGTGGTTTTTGAAACAAAAATTATCAATGAAAAATTCAAACTGCAGGTTTCAAATATATACCAATAAATTCCAATAGCCCTGTTCTAGGTACAGGTAGTAACATCAATAATGTGTTAAGAAACATGTTTGATCATAGAGAAAAATGTCTAAAACAATCAGCATTTTAAAAGGAATAAGGCCTTTTAATGATGCCAAACTTAGTAAGCCCCGCCCGGTCAACGTGCGCTCAACCAACCCCCCGAACTCCGCACCGCAGCCGCTGTTGCGCTCGCTCGACCCGATTCTCAGTTCGCTGTTGTGGTCGCAGTTCTAACATACATAACCTAACCCATTAATCTACTTTACTGGTAGCAGTTCGGTTCTGATTCTGACGCTTCGCCATCCGCTACCAAGGTACGCTCGCTTCGCTCGCTCGGCTCGCGAATGATTTTAAGTAAATCATTTTAGAAGCTAATATCGCAATAATTTGTAATACAATTAGAAGTGCAGTTATGAGTTATGACTAAAATAGGTAGAACGATTGGAATTTTAGGCTATCTTATTTTGGTGCAAGTACTTAATTTCTTTTTTGGTTTCCTTATGATTTTTAGGTGATACTGGTTTGGGGTACCAAAAATTATTTCGGGGGTCAAGATATTTGTTGCCATGAGTAAAGAAAAATAAACAATAAAATAGAATGCTTTTAAAATACACCGAGACATCTTTGTCTCCTAGATCCGCAGTAGTATAAATGTTCGAACAAAAGTTCGCCACGCGGTTTGTATGTGTGCGAGCGAGCCGTGTACGTACGTCTACTTAAGTACGCGCTCGGCCCGCATCACAATGCAAGCGGATCGACGTGAACTAGTCGGGTCAGCGCCGCCCGCGCCGCCCGCGCCGCCCGCGCCGCCCGCGCCGCCCGCGCCGTCCGCGCCGTCCGCGCCGCCCGCGCCGCCCGCGCCAGCATCTATACTGTGGTGCCGCTGTCATTATTCGGTCGGATCGTAGTTTTCTAACCACGCGGCAGCGTGTCCAGCCAAGTTCACCCCAGGAACTGGCGAGCAGCAGCCGTGTGTTATATTACACGAACCGTTTGAAGCCACTTTTGATTTTGACCCCTCCATAATTCCAACTCTTAAAGGTAAAAAAAATAAATTTGGCTTATATATTTAGATCCTTTAGAACAGCTAAAACCCCAAATCTTATAAATATGGGTAAAATATTTATCGAGACATTAAAGTCCATAAAACGGCATCTTTTCCACTGACTGACTCACTGACTAGGAATCAAAAACCTGACCTACTTCCAGGTGTCCTAGAAAGGGGAAATTTGTGTGTAAACAGAATAAAAACAGAAAACAATGTTTCGTTTTTTTTTATTTATTATTATTAGTTATGCTTGTTACCTCAGAACTCAGTTATTTATTAACCGATTTGGAAAATTCTTTCTTTATTTAAAAGATGTCCTAATTACCAAATAATAATTAAGTAATTTACACATCATTATAAGTATTGATATTCCATCAATTTTAAATAAGAGCCAAGTTCAATCTTGATATTGAATTACACCCCAAGTAAAAGAAGTGCGTTGAGTAAATAATTGTTTATTAACTATTAAGTATAAGTGTATTTGTATTTCTTTCTTCTTGAGGTGTGCAATAAAGAGTATTCTATTCTATTATATTCTAAGTAGCAAACATTGTAGTAAGTACCTCTCTTCTCAAAAAAATTACGACAAAGAACTTGGCGCATGCGCATCTCAATTCATTTGTCGGTGAAGTCAACAACGTTTTACGCGATATTGAACTTGGCACTTATTTAACATTTTATGCTTTTGATAGGATTTAACCTATTGACCGCCAAGCGGTCTAGCAATTTACCGTGCCACTGACGCCAGAGTAAAAACTAAGATGTGCCCCAAAATCAACAGGGATTGAAAAATACTTGTAGCGGTTAGAATTACAAAGTTTTTGATCATTAAAATTTGGACGACTGTGGCCGACTTGGCGTCAGGGGCACGATTTTTTGTTGACGGCCACAGCCGACTGTGGCGCTCAAAAGGTTAAATTACATTACATTGTTCTTACACATCAGCGGGCACGATGGTACTGCAGTTATTATATTTATATACCTAGATAAGACCGCCTATTGTGTGTTATCTGTGTTTTATATTGTTTTATATTTTTTTCTTATAAACGTGTGCAATAAAAAATATTCTATTGGTCTCTTTAATTTCCAAGATATCATCTTTCATTAACCTTGATTTTTTTTATAGATAGGAAGGACATTGTTATTATTGACTGGAATGTTCTAAAAATAGTTATTTCCTATTCCTTTCTTTCCATACATATAAATATACTAGCTCATCTGATTCAAAGAATATATATATATATAGGTACTAGCGTAAAAAGAAACGACACCGACACTAGTGTGCAGTAACAAAACTCGCGGCTATGTGTGCGTGTCGAGGGGCGAGCGAGATTCGGCATTACAAGGTCACCGACACCCGAGATCCGAGTTACACTACACCGATAGGCCGCTGTCGCGGCTGTGTCTGATTTAAAATGATAAAATAAGGGCTTGTGCACTATACTCGTACCAAATTGAAATTTGGTACGAGTATGTGTATGTATCACGCCGACAAAACAGTAAAATAAAAACTAAAAAAATATTTTTTTCGGATACCTCTCCAACACCTAAAGTGGGGGTATTTTTTTGTTTCATTTCAACCCTAGTGTGTGGGGTGCCGTTGAATAGGTCTGTTAAAAATAATAGGGGTCTTTAAACAATAATTTTTGATAAAGTCCGAAGTTTTGTAAATATTCGCTCCGAAAATAAAAAAAATAGTGTCCCCCCCTCTAACTTTTCAACCACGAGTCAAAAAAATATGTAAAATTTCATGAAAATGAGACCTTATAAGTACTTTCAATGAAAACTATACTGATCAAAATCGGTTTATCCGTTTTTGCGTTATCGCAAAATTTCATAATTTTCTTTAAAAAGACGTAAGTTGACTTCAAGAAGGTAATAACGGTGCGCCTCCTTACTAGACCGCTGTCGCCGCAGCTCCAACAGCATTGTGAGCGTGTTGTCGCAGCGCTGGGAGTCGCCGCTGCTCGCGCGCTGGGTGCGGCTGCACGCGCCAGTCGTAGCCGCACCACGCCGCTTTTAGTATTAGTGTTACTTTTATTTTTTTACTAACATTACGTTTAAGATTTATATTTTTATTTGGTACTAACATTGATATGGATTTTATCTGAAATAAAATATTTGAATTGAATTTGAATAAGTAATTACAGTTACTTTGGCGTTTATGACCTTTTTATAGAACTTGAAATCTGTGCACACTCGCTAAGACATGGCAATACCTGCATGCCGTCACTTTGTAACTCTATGAGTAAATGAAGGACGGCATGCTTGTCTCGCCCTGTCCTGTCTTGGCGAGTGTGTACATCCGGCATAAAAAATCTCGTCTCTTATTGCAAGTTTCGTTTTTCGACATGAAATTTATTCTTGCATACCGAAATCCCTTGCTTATTATAATAAATAAATAATAAATAATAAATCTTTATTAATAAAAAACATAAGAATAATCGTTAGCATAAAAAGTCTTACATCTACACAGAACACACTTAATACTTGTGCCTGAACTAGGAAAATCCTGTATCTCAGGCTTTGAGAGAGGTAGTTAATGTTACTAATGTAAAAATAAACGCGCTACCGATCGAGGTATTTGTTTCTATCTTGTTACAAAAGGCTCCTTATCCGTTCAAAAATGCTGATGTAAGTTTTCTCTATGAAATTTGTTTTTTTCTTTAATTATGTTATTTTTTAACATAATTTTAATTTTACTACTTAGAATTGTTTTTCCATTACCATTGCGATTAAATGTTACGTATAATTTGAAACCTACAGTTTGAATTTTTCATTAATGATTTTTCTTTCAAAATACTATTCGTAATTAACAAAAACCAAGCAATAAACTATTTTTTCAATTTAATTTCGACTGCATTAAAGCATGCAAGCTATATTACTACAGTCTGACCAAAAATAGTAGAAATTAAAAAGTGGCAATACTGTAGTGTCGTCCCATTCTAATCAATCTAAGAAAATGGGACGACACTACAGTATTGCCACTTTTTGATTTATATTCTTTTTGGTCCCACTGTATCTAGATCTCAGGGAAAAGTATTATTTACTTCAAAAAGTTGCTTAATATTATCAATAAGTATATTTATAATAAAATAAAATAAAAAAAGTTAAAGAAATAATAGTGATGGAATTACACTTTGTACGTAATGCCGTGCCGTGTTACACTCTCGTTTTTTAACAAAAGGTGTAATTAAATTAAAACCAGTTTACGTAGGTGCTCATCATATTAATAAACTTATAAATGATTTAGCATTTAGGTACGGTCACGTTTAGTGTTAGTGTTTATGATTTTGATTAAACATTTCGATTATTGTATAATGCTCCGTAAAACGACATCTATGCTGCGTTGACGTAATACTCGAAAGTATACGATGCTTTCTAATTATTTACAACAAGAAGATGTAGATGCCGCTAGTGTTGCACTGCACTTAAACTGATTTTTACGCCATCTAGCCGTCACCATGAATTGCTATCATTGCGCACTAACGCCGTCTGGACGTCAGCATGAATTAGCTTGGCGTATTTTAATGTATGGAGTGTCTACATCTGTATACTGTTTGATCTATGATAATACGAAGAAATTACAAATCTTTGGCAGTTCCACATTTTTTAAGTATGTGGTGAAATTAAATGAGTTTTTTTGTTGGGTTTCTGTTCTGATATATTGTGATTCTGATTTGTGATGTTATTGAGTTTGTCCTAAGTTTTACTGAATGATAGATTGGGTTACAGCAAAAAGGGGCCAATTTTAGGACACATATTTTGTTGAAAAATATTTTTCTCATTTTTGTTACTTTTTGATTAGAACTAAAGAATACATTAAAATAAGCATGCATTGCCTGTGTGATGGGCACGCTGCCAAAAGGACCTTGTTTTTTATAATACATTATAATAATTTTAGCCACCTTTTAGTATAAGTTTATTTGTTTTTTAATGTTTTCTTGGAAATAAACAATCTTTAACTAATTACAATTGTTTGATTAACTTGCCCGTTTAAGAACTAGAGTGGTCCTGGGACTACTTGTACTATCATCCATTCTGTGCTGGGACTTAGAAATTTACGATGAAAAAAAAACACAAGTATACCTCTGTTTTTTATTACTTAATGACAAGATCGGGCCCTTTTTCTATACTATGACCTGATATACAAAAACCCGACATTCAAGTATAGTAGGTACTGATTAGGGTTGGGATTTTCGTGGTTCTAAATCGTGGTTCCATGGAGTCTCTAATTGTAAAAATGTTCAGTCTAAAAATATATAACTACTAAAACTACCTACTACTAACTGAGCGCAGCACCAGTTGTTTGCGCCACGCTTCACGACCCCGGGCTAGCTCGCGCCATATAAAAATATATGACAATATATTGTTATTATGTACATATATGGATTTTAGAACCACCAACCACTAAATAAAATAAAACAATTTTTGTTACGTGTAGGTTTTATTATAATACTAGTGTTTGCGTGAGTTGTAGACGTCGCTTTAATTCGAAATGGTGTATACGTTGTAATATTATTTTAGGCAACACGCATGTTTTGTAGAAAATTATAAGTTTCTGCAGCTTTTCTTGGATGAAGCCTTCATCTGTTTGAACTTTAATTGACATTATTTTTGTTGGGAAGGAAATCATATTGCAGTAATCCCTTTTGATGAAGCTCTAAGCTGGCCTTGAATCTGTAATGAAATTATTTATTACGTCACAAAAATGCCGGCAATGGAAATGGCTGTATGCATGTCCTATCTTACAGGGTGTTAGGGTAATTAGTGTTATTACTGGTATCCTTCAAGGAGGAAACTTAGTCACTGAATCGATAATTCCCAAAAGGATTTGGTTTCCCACACCTATTGAAAAACATGGGTAGGTCTTGGTATCAATTCAGTCAGAGAGAAGAAACTACCTATATGAACCCACTATGAACAGCTTTGTTTTTTTTTTCGTCACCCAAAGCGAGCGATTGCGTTCAGTTTTTGTGGTTGGTTACGGTTGTCATCACGCCATTCTTGTCTTCGCCTAAAAAGAAAATAGCGCGAGACACCTCTTTCACGGCAGGACGCTTCGATTTGTAATGTTTTCAAACACAATAATTTCCCCGCAATTTCTGACCCATGATATCGCAATATCGTTTAGGGATCACTATGTCCTGAGTTCACATGTTTATTATTATTATATGCACGTTTCATTATTCACACTTTGCATAAAGTAAAAACTCACGAAACGAAAAAAATTTAAACCAAACATGATTCATTTTATACGAATTTCCACAATTGACATGACAGTATTGACACAATTCATTATAATTTCATTCATAAGATTTAGTGCGTTCGAAATCTGTTCCACTTTATTGTTATGAGCAAATAAACACAATAGGTATCTTTAAAATCCAAATGTTTCCAATTATTTGTTACATGTTTAATGAAAGCTGTAATCATTTAAAAATAAACTGTTATGCATTCATATCGAAACATCAATTTAAATTTATTATCCCAAATCATAAGTTAAGTAGTATTATATTTCAGAACGCACTGTTCATGAATAGCTTTACGTGCGCTTACGTTTGTATGTGTGTAAAAGCAACGCACACATGCATATATGGACAATATTTCAACGGGTTTTAAAGCTTTAATAACTTTATAATTGTATGATTTATAGCAAAACTGATTTCCTTGGCGAGTATAAGATCGCTAAAAGATTTTTTTAAGAATGTTTAATAACCTAAAGCCATAACCGCCTAAGTGTGTATTGATCAAACGATTTGTATGAAAGTGACATCTCTGCAACCACCTTAATACGGTATATGTAACTGCATTAATATTTATGTTTTACAATTATTTATGTGTATTTTGCAATAATTTTATTAAATTGAATTTTGAATTATCGTTTCAATCTGGCAGTATAGCCTGTCAAGTTTCTAAACGAAACGCAGTTCTTAGCATTATCTGTGGTAGACGACACAAAAAAAAGGAAAAAAAAGTTATAAAATTATTGGTTAGGAACTATTTAGTTTTTTTGTAACAAACTTACTGTTCATATTTAAGTTTTGTAATATTACGCTGTTAATTGTTGCTGCATAATCATAATATTGTTAATTGTTATTTGTTTAATAATAGATGGTAAGATTCTGTGTATATTTGTTTTCTGTTTTAAGCTGATGGCCGTTTTGCCAGTGCTTATAGTAAATAAAAAAAATATATACAGAAAAGAGTTGGTTGTCAATCGTTATCGTTTAATGTTTATTTTTGGCTTATTTATTTGTTATTTTTACTCCAAAATGTGATGAAAAATATTGTGTGTAAGGCGGGTAGTAAGGGGATTACAAACTCAGGACATTAAAAGCCCTCCGCCTTCGGCGTCGGGCTTCTAATAGACCTTCGTTAGTAGTCCCCTACTTACTACCCTTATGACACAATATACTATTGAGGATGTCAATCGATTCTATTTTTTATTGTGATCAAATGTCTATATGGGACTGACTACAATTAAACTGCTCTAAAAGTCAGAAATGACCGTCAAAGTTCAACATTCCTACGGAGGACTAAAAGCGCTCCATACATTTGGCCTACATACAGGTGACGTCATCTGTGTATTGGCTACTGGGCGGTCGTCCTACCGCCGCTACTGTTCATTAGTATACATTAGTATAACCTAACCTAGACCATTGATACTATTAAGTGTATCGTTGTGCAGGTCTGACGCTGTTCGAGGCGGCGGGCGGCGGGCCGCTGCCCAAGAACGGGCCGGCGTGGCACGCGCTGCGCGACGGTCAGCTGCCCTCGCTGCCCGCCGTGTCCAGGGAGTTCCACCAGCTCATACAGGTAGCATACCGCACAGGTGGCAAACAAGCGTGCTGCCCAAGCACGGGCCGGCGTGGCACGCGCTGCGCGACGGTCAGCTGCCCTCGCTGCCCGCCGTGTCCAGGGAGTTCCACCAGCTCATACAGGTAGCATACCGCACAGGTGGCAAACAAGCGTGCTGCCCAAGCACGGGCCGGCGTGGCACGCGCTGCGCGACGGTCAGCTGCCCTCGCTGCCCGCCGTGTCCAGGGAGTTCCACCAGCTCATACAGGTAGCATACCGCACAGGTGGCAAACAAGCGTGCTGCCCAAGCACGGGCCGGCGTGGCACGCGCTGCGCGACGGTCAGCTGCCCTCGCTGCCCGCCGTGTCCAGGGAGTTCCCTTGAATTGTTTTTTAGGGTTCCGTGTCTCAAAAGAAAAAACCTCTATTACCAACCTGTCAACCGGACATTTCACCCAGTTGGACGGTTAGAACTTATTTTTCCCAAGCAATCACCTGGTTTGTCGGTTAATAGTAGGCATTCCTTTTGCACACATTTTGGCATTTTGACGACACGGATGACGCAGTTTGTAGACACCTGCCTACTGAGCCGGCGGTCCCGGGTTCGAATCCCGGCCAGGGCAAATATTTGTGTGATGAACTCGACTATTTGTGCTTGGGTCATGGTTGTTCTATGTATTTAAGTATTTATTTATCTATATAAGTACGTATATCGTCGTCTAGTACCCATAACACAAGCCTTTGAGCTTAATTTGGGACTAGATCGATTTGTGTGGGGTTGTCCGATATTTATTTATTTATTTATGGATGCTTGCAACTTCATTGCGGGTCCATCTTCGAACCCGTAGACCTTCCATCAGGTGATACTGAGGTCAATCGCCGGTCAGTTTGTAAATAAAAAAATAAAATAAAAACAAAACATCATCATTTCAGCTACAAGGCGTCCACTGGACACAGGCCTCCTCAATAGACTTCCACATCGTGGTTCAGTTTTAATAGCCTTTCTTTATATCACTCATTGAATAAGGGTCTCATGATGACCAGTAACTTGTTTCCCGGGCGTTTGAAATGTTTTATTTAGGGTATTTCATTATGATATGATTTAATTTTTTTATGCACACCAACTTATGCCCACGGTATACCAGTTTACAACATCCATATTTTTTTTTTTAGAAAATGATCGACCCGGACCCGAACCAACGGCCATCCGCAAGCAGACTCCGCAAACACCCACTGTTACATCCAGCCGGTAACAAGAGCAAAACGCAACTAACCAGAGAACTGGCTGCTGCTAAACTCAAAAATGAGCTGCTGACGAAGAAACTGGACGAATATGCAAGGTAAGACTATTTCCTCCCCATTCTCTTAGGAGAATGCTAATGATTAGTCATTAGCATGCTGCGTCTATTTTAGGGTGTACGAAAATGTAACCGACACAGTATAAATTAAGTTATGCTAATTTTGTATTATCCAATTTGTGGACCCATAAATAAAAAAAAACATTTCCCTCTCTCTCACTAAGCACTTTGGGCACGTGCCCAGGGACCTCGATCTCACTTGAGGGGTTCCGACAACTCCCGAAAAAACATACCTGGACGACGTCACACAGAATACAGCCACAAAAGAGAAAGAGACAAAAAATCTATCCATCTATCTATCAGCCACAGACGTCCACTGCTGAACATAGGCCTCCCCCATGACTCGCCACAAAGTGCGATCCTGTGCAGATTCCAATGATTCCCCGCTACCCTCACGAGGTCATCCGTCCATCTAGTCGGGGCCGTCCCACGCTGCGTTTTCCTATGCGTGGTCGCCACTCTAGGACTTTGCTGCCCCAACGGCCGTCCATTCTCCGGGCTACATGGCCTGCCCATTGCCACTTCATCCGGGCAATCCTGTGCACTATCTCGTACACAAAAACGATTACTTATTCAAACATGAGGCAATGGGTCTCAGTCTCAGCGTGTGGGCAAAAAGTCTAGAGCTGGTTTTCAGACTGAGCCCTTTGTTTGTCGGTTGCAAAACAAATAAGAAACATACTATCGATCGAGTTAATTATTCGTTTCCTCGTTTGCCCCCTATGACATTAAAAAAAAACTTACAGGTAACTTTAATTTCAGATGTCTAAAATCCCTAACGCCCGGCCGCCTAGTGACCCAAGACTCGGCCAAGTTGAGAACGCGCTCCGCAAAAAGGATGCAGAAACCGCGCGAGCACCTCGACGTGTTGGCGCACTCGCCCATACACCACGTGGACAGGCGGACGGACAGACGGAAAAAGATATAGTGTGAGTGTTGTTATTAGAGGGCTTTGGAAAGAGCTGATAGAAAGGTATATAGATGAGGTGTATAATGTATATTGAGATTTATTATAATATTTAAAAGGTCTCCCGAAATCGAACGCAGTCGCTGTATTTAATTTGTTTAAGAGGCCTTATTCCTTTTAAAAAAAAACATGTTATGATGAAATTGTGAGTTTCAACCAACTTTTATGAAGTGAATATTACTTTTCCCACAGTGGTAGGTAGTAACATAGTTATTTCATGCTTTCAATGCGTGCAATCGAAAATAAGTTGAAACAACTATTTTTCCGCGTCAATTTTGTCAATTTCGAGTAGTTTTTGAAACAAAAATTATCAATGATAAGTTCAAACTGTAGGTAAATATATACCAATAAATCCCAATAGCCCTGTCCTAGGTAGTAACATCAATAATATGTTAAGAAAAATGTTTGATCATAGAGAAAAATGTCTAAAACAATCAGCATTTTAAAAGTAATAAGGCCTCTAACTAAAGGTTGAAAGGATCACGTGGCTTGAATTAATCGGGTTTTCAAAGTAGTTTATATAGTCACGAGTTTTATCGTTTACCTTTCATTAAATACCAAAATAAATAATATATAAAAGTGACTGCAGTTTCGGAGGGCGTAACGGTCGCTACAACAACTTATGATATAACATTGATTAATATTACGATCAAAGGATATAATAAACAATTGATATAATAACATTTGTTATAATTTCATATGGTATAATGATAATTTGTAATAATACGTTTAAAAGCAAACTGCTCAAACAGAAAGGTAAAACTGTAATAGAGTCATGGTTATGTACGACGACGAGCGAAGCGAGGTTATCTTGCGAATATAAATGTTATATCAAATGTCTTTTATACTAATTGAAATTATACCCCATGATATTATGTTGTTGTTATATCTGGTAAAATTATATGGAACGTTGTTTAGTACATCGTTACATACCCGTTTCGGAGATTCACGGAATTGAGTCTGGAAATGCCCAGCCGATGACAATTTTAATTATCGTCGCCATTACGGCGTTTGACTTACGAGTTAATGAGTAGTTTTCAAAAAAACATGTGGTTGAATCAACTTTTAAGTGCACCTTGTTGCTATGGTTACGCAAAATTTGTCCCTCGGAAAACTTAGCATTTTTCTATGAAACAGTATGAAGATGTCACTTGGACAACGGGGATGGAGTAAAAAATATAAAAAATGTTGATTCACACAGGAACTATCCAATAATTATCTTAACCGCCTAACTTACTAAATACGAACTAAATGTTTTATTGTGTCTGGGTCATTGTCAGTTCAAAAAACAAAATGTGTCCCTTCGGTGGTCAAAAGTTAAGAGCTTGTATGAATCTAGGTTATTTTGCTATTACATCGGATTATAGAAGAGGGAACATTCTTTATTCTCACGGTCATTTATCAGAAAATTAGGCCCTGGAATCCTTAATTTCGCAAATGTCCACCGGAAAGACGCGCACCTAAATCTGACAATGACCCGTATAGCATAGGAGGGTGAATCAACTTTTAAGTGCGCAAAATTTACGTTGCTATGGTTACGCAAAATTTGTCCCTCGGACAACCTAAGCATTTTTCTATGAAACAGACAGGAACTATCCAATAATTATCTTAAACGCCTAACTTACTAAATACGAACTAAATGTTTTATCGTGTCTAACATTTCTTCTGTAGAACTCTGTAAGGCTGCGTCTGTACTGAAGTGAAGTGGAACTGAGATACAGATTTCAACTCAGGTGATTAGTCTATTCCGGACATCTCCGCTCCGCCTCATTCGAATGTAGACACACCTTAAGAGTGATATTGAATTTTCCAGAATTGTAGAAACAAGTGCACCCTGATTTTCTGTACTAAGCTTTTCGCATTAAGAGGCCTTATTCCTTTTAAAATTTATTTTTTTCATATTATGACAAATATGTATAATTTCAACCAACTTTTTGAAGTTAATAATACTTTTTCCCGAGTTCTAGGTATTAACACAGCCATTTCATGCTTTTATTGTGTGCAGTCGAAAATAAGTTGAAAAAACTCAATTTCGAGTAGTTTTTGAAACAAAAATTATCAATGAAATATTCAAACTGTAGGTTTTAAATATATACCAACACATCCTAATAGCCTTGTTCTAGGTAGTAACATCAATAATATGTTAAGAAACATGTTTGATCATAGAGAAAAATGTCTAAAACAATCAGCATTTAAAAGGAATAAGGCCCCTTAAGAGTGATATTGAATTTTCCAGAAATGTGTAGAAACAAGTGCACCCTGATTTTCTGTACTAAGCTTTTCGCATTAACGAATATTGTAATATAAAGTAAAGAAGGTTTTGAGTTGACTTGGCGGTAAAACAAATGGTAAGATACATGACGATTTTCTCTCTTAGTTCTATTTATCGTTTATACGCTAGATAAAAAAAAAGGATAATTACAAAAATCTAAAATGAGACTAGCAACCATTATGCTTTATCCTTGAATAAATACGCCTAGAAACCTTAGCGTGAAAGTGAAGCCAGTTTTGGTTAGCCACGGGCTAAGTTTCGTGCGCGTGCGCATCTGTCACAAGCAACACGTCTCTATGATTGGTTCGTGGACACGCACACATAAAACATCTTTCGCAAATCTGTTGTATGAAGTTGAAGACTCGTTCTAAGCGTATTTATTCTAAGGTTAACCGTTATGAAACTACATAAAGAGGTATAATCGTGAATACAAAAATATCGATGGTTATTTGACAGTGTAGGTAAAATAAAATGATTTATTGGCATTATAATTATAAAAAAATCTCTGTATTATATAGGTAAACCGATAATAGTCTAAGTCGTCTATGTCGATAACTCGAGTATGTATACATTTGACTGTATACTTCATGTCATTTAAAGTGACGATGTGAATGACAGAATAAAGTGCCTTGTAAATATTCCAGTGAGTCATTTAGATGGGTTACAATTACAATTGATCTGTTTAAGAACCATGCGTGACTTTGGAAAAAAAAATCAGTAGGTGGCGTTCGTATTGTTATACAACGAATTTTTGCAGAAAATAGTAGTTTATGTGACTGTACATAATGAACGGTATTAAACACGAGTGTGGGTTTATGAAACGAGCCTAAGGCAAGTTTCATAATAACATCACACGAGTGTTTTAATGCCTAATTATGTACAGTTACATACACTACTTTATCTAGCCACATATCATAAGCCTCCATGATGCATTCAGGAGTCGCACATTATAACAAATATTACCCGGTAATGGCGGTAATGAAGTTTTCTGGCAGCGGTCATAGTTTTTTTTAATTCAGAGACAAACTATTGTCGGCCCCAACTATCATATCGTTCGATATCTTACTTACGTGCGACATTTGTCTAATTTGATTGCAAATTGACAATTCATTTCGAACTAAACGTCATCTCGACTGATATTAGAATAGAGGTCAAATCAAATTTCTTTGATTTTCAGAGATGTTCGAAATTTGAATAAATATTATCGAAATTAATGTTGTTATTTAGCAATAATAACATTTTTACAGATAAGAAATTTGTTCTAACAAAACAGTTTTATGGTGATCATAATGTGCGGTTCTTGAACGCATCATGGAGGGTTTATGATATTTGGATAGATAAACGCAATTATTGACTAGACGTGGGCTGAAAAGCGATTTGTCAGGCTATAATTACGCCCATGCCCTGGTGAATGAGTATAACGTGTAGGTATACATCACTAGGTGTACCTCCAATAATGAATTTTAAAATCATATCTCATTTCGATGGCTCACTCTTTATTATTCTGAAATTGAATAGGCTTAGTACAATTTAGACCATAATTTTTTTTTTCGATATTCTGCTGTTTGAATCTACAAACTGCATTCTTTACGACGGTTTTCCAAAATGTTTTTATTTTAATTCTCAATTTGACAGTTTGCAATAAAATTGGCTTCGTAACCCAAACGTCAAGAGAAAAAACGGTTTATGGTTGTCACTTGTCAATGTCATAATTTAAGTGGTTTGACACTGACGTGTGTCAAAATGTCAACGGTTTGACATTGACGAGTGCTGACCATCGACAATATATTTTTTTAATTGAGTTTCGAAGGCAAAGCCAATGTCTGTCTCTGCTTTAAGTATCTACTAACCTGCAGTTTGCATTACAGCAAGTACTATAAAAAAAAATGTGGTTTAATAATTGTACACAGTCTATAGCAACTTTCGATACCAAACATGTCCAATAAAATCCTTTAAGACATTGATCCAATCAATTGATATTTACAGACTTTAACAAAAATCCAGGTTTTATACTTATTTCATGGAAAAAATATTGATAGGCATTTTCTTTTTGGCACTGAACAAGTTTAGATTTATCATACAGCGAACATGATCATAAACATATATAAATAAATATCTGAACATGTACTGTAACGCACAGTCAATAAGTCGTGTTCAGATATTTATGAACGCCTTATATGCTGCGATATATCTGATGGCGACTGTACTTAATCAATCGCTCAATGCACAAAGTAACTCTTATAACTCGGATTCTGACAGTTTCTGCTATACGCACGTTAACGTCCAGTGTACATTACGATGTACAAGATTAATTTGGTGCCTTCTATTCGTCTAGACCCTAGAGCATCTTGAAACAAACAACCTAGTTGATATCCTTACAAAAAAAAAGAAAAAAAAAAGTCTTGAAAAAGTAATCATGACCGCTTTCCAAAGAAAACGGATTTTTAACTACAAATCTAGAATCTTTCTAGAATGCATGATTCACTGCACACTAAACAAAAAATATATAGATTGTGGATTTTTGTTGATGTTCGAGTACTGCATTGATTGGACTACGATAGTGATCGAAACGTGCCCTTCTAACGAATTTAAATTGTATATTGAATTTATTATTAAATAAAAATGTCCTAATCATTCTTCCATGTTCTTCAATGTGATATTTATAATTTGAATATAGTTAATTATACGTCTTAGGTTTAATCCGTTTTAAACTAATCAAAGAGGTTTAAAAATATATGTCTCCTTGGAATTTTGTTAAATGGTGATTTATTCATTTAAAATACCAGTATGGAGGATTTTCTGTCTCTTTTCCTCATTGATTAGTCTATGATTAGTATACTTATAAATGATGTCTAAATTATAAGCGATAATGCTTATAATATGGCGTTAATTTAAAGGTATATTTCATAATCTTTTAATCCTTAAAGTAACATAATATGTTTGTTAATTAATGAATCATTTCACGATTGACCTACCCTTACCCATGAGATGAGAGATGAAAAATTTCACTTACTAGACATCTTAAAATTAAGTAGTATAATAACTTATAAGCAAGCATGCATTACATGGGTTTTCTTACAGGAAATATAAATCCCTATGAACACCTATTACGCCGAAAAAACGAAACATAATACATCTATTTATTAAAATTTGTGGGTAGTATTGTTTGAGCGTCGATATGCATTCCAGCATTCATTAATATTTATCTCGGTTAAGTTAAGTATGCACCTGATTTGCACGCAAACATATTGGTGCCAGGTGCATACCAATCTCAACCGGGTAGTAAACAATTATGTAATAACTGTACTAGTAATGTAACAATGTTTGTTGCATTCTGATGATATCACTAACTATGAAAAGAAAAGAATTATAAAACTCCCATTCCATCCAACTATCCTCACGTCAAAAATTGTTGACATCTGTCTAGTCGTTTTTAGTTGTTTATGGTTATATATAGATGAAATATATTCGACATGAATAATAAAAAATATATCGGACAACCTCACACAAATCGATCTAGTCCCAAATTAAGCTCAAGAAGGCTTGTGTTATGGGTACTAGACGACGATTTACATACTTATACATGTTGCAGTCAAAAGTGTGAACTGGTCAAAAGGACTTTTAACCGACGAAAACAGGCAAAACTGCTTTTGACTGAGCGTGTTGGTCAAAAGTAGTTTTGCCTGTTTTTGTCGGTTAAAAGTCCTTTTGACCAGTTCACACTTTTGGTTAGGGATATAAAAAAAAACTAACCTAACCTAACCCGGCCGAGTCGGATTAAAATAATATCGAGATAAAGGGACGAATGTGCCTGCGGCCAAAAGTACTTTTGACTGATAGTAACAGTCAAAAGTACTATTAACCAATGATTTTCAGGCAAAACTACTTTTGACCAACACGCTCAGTCAAAAGCAGTTTTGCCTGTTTTTGTCGGTTAAAAGTCCTTTTGACCAGTTCACACTTTTGACTGCGACATACATATAGATAAATATTATATACTTAACATCCAAGACCCAGGCACAAGATATTCGATTTCATTACTCAAATATTTTCCGGGAGGTGAACACAGAACCACCGGGTCGAAGGGAAAATCAATTCCCCCTTTTCTTTAATTTATTTCTACAATACAGATTAAAAAACTCAATCGTGAAATGATATCATTATAAATCGGCACAAAATACGATTACTTTTATTATAAAAATAATATTTTAGTTTTAGGCAGCTCTTAAGGAATTGTTCTGTATTATAACAATCATTTATGTATAGATATGTAAAAGTTGAAAATGCTTATTGAGAATAATTTTAAGTTATCATACTTATATTTTAATTATAATCGAATATTTAATTAATTTTAGTATTAAAGACGTAACCCGTATTAAAAATTGTTTTAAAAATATTAGTTTCTGAGGTACATACGCACAGATAGACTAATAGACGAGTGATAACCATCCCCACGCCATATGCTTTTAGTTTTATATAAAAAGGAATTATTTTATATCAAAGAGTATGAAAACATAGAGCGGCAATGAGAAAGATAAATACGTGCTTTACACGAAAACTCGATAGATGTCGTTAGTATCCTCAGTTAATTTCCGTAAGAATGATGCAAGATAGAGTAGTAAAAAATATCGAAAATGTCATAGTGGTCATAAAGAACATATCTTGTAAACATGATCCAACAATGCCATTGTCTTGACAATGTACTTTAGGAAAAATGGAAGCAAGTAACGAAAAACGCAAACACATATGTGAAACGTTTTTACTATAACGTCATCTCTTGATAACGAGTTTCCCATAAACAAGTATTATTCTTAGGCAATGTCTCTTTAAGTATAAGGGTACGTTTTCTCTGAGGCGACGCGGAGTCCGTGTTGTCTCAGTGAAAACGCCCCTTTTCTTTCATACTCTGTACTTATCTTTAAGTTTAAAAGTTAGACCATTGCGTCAGCAATGTAACATATTATTATTAGTTTGTATAAGGGCCCGTTATTAAAAAGATAATATTATAATAATTAATAATAATTTCCTACTAAGTGGGTGATAATTTTAGTTGTCGGATCTCAATTTTTCTTTTTATTATTATACGAATTTGTAACAGCTGTGCACTAGGTGGCGTTAGAGTGCCATTGTTGTCACCTTTCTCGCGACAAGTTTGTCATGTCAATTATGACAATGTGATCAAAAAATCGTAAAATCTGTAATTATTTATGACAAACGTATTTGGATTTTCTTTTTTTGACGAATTGTCATGACAATTTGGCCGTTTTATTCAATTAGAATGTTTGGCACTTTCCCCTGTAAATTTTGGTTGAAATTTCTTGTTAAGGAGAAAATGTTTGAAGTTTTTAATGTTGTTTTTTAATGGCTGTCAAGTGGTTGACCAAAGGCAAGGTAAGATGGTATATGTGAATAAAATGTATGTATATTTGCTATTATTATATAATTGTAATAAATGTGCTTGTTTCAATTACTTTTGTTTTTTATTTTGCTTTGTTTAACTCTTTATGAATCGTGTAACAGAAATGAAAACGAAGTCTAAAAAAAATTGTAATTGTTTTGATGGCTCAGATAAAGTACCACCAATAATACCAAAATATAAAAACCATGGTGTTTTGATACTTATACTCGTATATTAATAAAATTTAAACAATTTGCACATTATTAAATTAATTTCTATTAATGAGAAATTATTATTACAGTACAAATTTGAATATTTTAATTATTACATTTTTGATTATTAAATTTATAGAATTCATTAATGTCTTAAAAACCATGGGTGGCTAGCCGTTTTTTAGGGTTCTGTACCCAAAGGGTAAAAACGAGACCCTATTCCTAAGCTGTCCGTCCGTCTGTCTGTCCGTCGGGCTGTATATCATGAACCATGACAACTAGACTGTTGAAATTTTCACAGATAATGTATTTCTGTTGCCGCTATAACAATAAATACTAAAAAATAGAATAAAATAAATATTTAAGGGGGCCCCCATATAATATACGTATATGCAGCGGGACCCCATGTAATTATGGATTAAGTCCTATATAATCGAGTTGGTATATATTTCTACCCCTCGATTTATGTACTTTTATAATTCTACCTTTGCAAATTAATGAAAAAAAAATGATTCTGTGCCAGCGGGGCCCTTTGTTAATTGTAAGTTTACAGACTAAATGAATTACTATTCACGGAGCCTCTTATTTCTACCTTCCAAATAACTTTTCACTACACCCTAGATATAAATAGTTTTTGAGAAATACGGTTTCGAAGATTTTGTCCTTCTAGCGGGGCCCTTTGGTATTTAGTGACTTACATGACCCCAGGTAATTTAAAATAAAAATTGGGCAAGTGCGAGTCCGACTCGCGCATGAAGGGTTCCGTACCTATATATATAATCTATAACAAGTTTGTTGTATGGGAGCCCCCCTTAAATATTTATTTTATTTTATTTTTAGTATTTGTTGTTATAGCGGCAATAGAAATACATCATCTGTGAAAATTTCAACTGTCTAGCTATCACCGTTCTTGAGATACAGCCTGGTGACGGACGGACGGACGGACAGCGAAGTCTCAGTAATAGGGTCCCGTTTGTACCCTTTGGGTACGGAACCCTAAAAACAGCCAGTTATTTCTACTTACTGAATCAATTATTACCAACTTGCTAGTGACAGGTTTAGTGATAATATAATACAATTATATTTTTTTTTTCTTCAAAACCTGTCACTAGCAAGTTGGTCACAATTGATTCAGTAGGTAGAAATAACCATCAGTTTTTTAAAATTACCTGGGGTCATGTAAGTCACTAAATACCAAAGGGCCCTGCTAGAAGCCCAAAATCTTCGAACGCGTATTTCTCAAAAACTATTTATATGTAGGGTGTAGTGAAAAGTTATTTGGAAGGTAGAAATAAGAGTCTCCATGAATAGTTATTCATTTAGTCTGTAAACTTACAATTAACAAAGGGCCCCGCTGGCACAGAATCTTTTTTTTTTCATTAATTTGCAAAGGTAGAAATTTAAAAGTACATAAATCGAGAGGTAGAAATATATACCAACTCGATTATATAGGACTTAAACCATAATTACATGGGGTCCCGCTGCATATACGTATATCCCATATAGCAAACGTGATGAGATGCAAAGTTGACGCAACCAACTTTGCATCTCATTTGTATCCAGCGCCATACCTACCAGGTGCAAACATAACTTAACCCGGCTAGTTAAGATGGGATAAGTATTTGTACGGAACCCTCGGTGCGCGAGTCAGACTCGCACTTAGCCGGTTTTTATTTTATTTTAATATACTTATGAGCAAATTAGAAAAGCATAGAGTAAGGAATTATAAGAGTTTGCAGTTTAAATGCTGTCCATCTGTACCGGCCCTAAGAATGAATTAATTCATAAAAAATGTGCCATGCATTTGTGCAGCTCATAGTCATAGTACAATATGTTGTAGTTTCAATAAATTGAAGTTTGAAACGGTTAAATATGAGACCTGCAAGGATTTTAGAACAACTGCCAAAAGAATGAAATGACAAGTTTGTAAATGTAAATTCCTTTTAAGTTCTTTATAACGCCATCTGTTGAATTGACAAAGAGCTACGTTGCTCGCTGATACTAGCAGTGGTAGTAATGCTACTCGTCCATAGATGGCGCTAGCATCGCATATTGGCAAAAAGCTTGAATGCATTGAATACATTCAATTGCAGCTGAGAAGAAGTAGCAACATCTTTCACGGGAGAATATTTGAAGAAGTGCCCAGCGGTAAGCAGTAAAAAATAATACCTTAAATGCCACCCGTAATAGGTGACAATAGCACTAAACTAGCAAGATAATCATTAATATTACAAAGGTCAAAGCTTACTTAAAGAAAAATTTAAAAAGGATTTTAAATTTTTCTAAAGATAGTCCTCCTATTCTACCCTCCGTATCCGTACGCACGCCATCTTATGGTATGGAATGGTATGGACCACGTAGTGATTATAATATGCTCTTTGGTATGGTTTGGTATGAATACAAGCAATAGGATCGCTTTAGAGTCAGACCACAAACTGACTCACTTTGTATTGTATGGTTTGACAGTTAATTTGCTTGCAAGAGTTAGTGTGGTTGTTAGACTCTAGTTACTAGTTCATAATCATAATATCGATTGTATAAGTAACCTTTGTTTATGCAAATAAATTATTTGATTATTTTATATTTGATTGATTGATTTACCATGAGGTGTTACTGAAGTCAATCGCTGGTCAGTTCGTGAATAAAAAAAAATAAAAAAATAAAATAAAGATTAAAAAAGAAGTTCACCATTCACTTCTCTTATCTTCCGTCAGTAGAACAGAAAGGATATATATCACCATCAGCCCAAGCACACCCACCTCTGGACGTAGGCTTCCCCTAAGAATTCTACCATGACCGTTACCGCAATTTGTGACCTTCACCAGGACATCACTCCTCCTTGTTTGGTTCCTACCAGCGATGCGTCGGCCGTCGGTATTACCATGTATTACGATCAATTCATTCTATCCATTATATAATTTAATTAGATATCTAAAAGACTTATCTTTCGTTTTATCGCGTAATTTACACCGATCCATTAGACAATAAAATACCGACTGTTGAGTATCTTTCGGAGTTTCTTCTCGACAGCAATCTCCTGTTAAATGCCGCGGTAGACTCAGACATGTAAAAGTGCTCTTGTGGCCTACTTACAGATTAAAAGTTCATTATTTCATTTTATTAGTTTTGAAGAGGAAACAAAAAGACTCATTTTTAATGTCTGTCACACAGTTTATTTCTAAATAAACGAAAAAAAACATATTTACAATATACAAATGATAAGTGGTAAAAGAGTTGATAAATACTAAATAAACTACTAATAACTGTACAATAAATTCATGACTTAATCATTTATAACACAATTAATACTAAATTATAAAAATAACAAGGTTCAAAAAACACCGCTTCCTGTCATTTCTGGTCCAAAGGTGCCCATAACGCTCGCAGCATTTCCAAGTTGGATCGCAATGGACACCCTTTGTACCAGAAATGACTCGGAGCGGGGGTCTTCCCCCTTTTGCCTACGTCTAACTTTTGCATAACTACTAATACTAAATTAAAAATAATAGGATTATAAAAAGAACACCCCCTCCAGCAGCTCTGCCTGTGGCATGGTCCCTATTACACTGGCGGCGTTAGCTCTCTGAACTGCAAGGCTGATCCTTGGCGAGAGGTAAGCGCCAGCTTTTGGATCCCCCGTGGCGTCGACCAACCGCGGCGACAGGGCCTTCAAGAAGCTTTTCATGTCGGCTGACCAAGGTCCTAAAGTCTACTGCCAGCGCCGCAAACACATGGTCCTTTAAAAAGCATTAGTATTTTCGGCGCTTCAGGATCTGGGCCTGGTCAAATTTAATTACATCTGGAAATTGAACTATTATATTTGTAGGTATCCTCAGAGTGATTACATACTCTTTGGGTATCCTATGAAATAAGAAAAAGCGTGAACACATCATAACCATTAAGTAATAAATTAATAATTCCCCTAATTCCGAACGCGACTTATGGTAGTGACAGTTGACAGCCAGCACGTGGCGCCATCTATTGTTCAATCCGTGACGCTCAGATGCTATTCGCTCAAAAGCAAAACAACCTAAGAGACAATCAAATCTGTGTCATTCTGAACTTAAAATAATAACAGTAAGATTTAAATTCTAACGAGCTTTTTTGTGAGTTGCGTTCGGTAATTGCTTGAGGTGTGATTAGACATGGCGATTTTGTTTTGTCATAATTGCATTATCTTTTTATTTATTGCAGAATGTTTTGATCTGGTTTTATTTAACTGTATTCAAATGCGTTACGGGTCGAGGTTTAAATAATCGTGGATAATTTTTTAAATACTTTTGGTCATAAAATTAGACAAGATATATTATAACGGAACGGTCGTCAGTTTAGTAATGATAAATTTCATTAAATATTTCACGGTAATATAATCTTGAACTTAACACAATTAAGCTTGCGCCTTGTTTTCTCCTTTTATTATTATCGTAATAGTTTCTTATTAAATTAAATTAATAATCCTTGTTAATTATTAGATCATATCCACATGGGTTTGCACATAAATTAATCAGCAAAATTGTATTAATGATTTTTATATTATCAAAAACTATCACGCAAAATAGGCGCATTTTAAGACGTCGAGTTGCGGAAAACTAGCCCACGATAACCTATACCTATACTACCTATTATCAAAAACTATAAGGGGTTACTTGGTGATTCTAAAATACATGGCAACAGAGTAATTCAATTTAATTTTAAAATGTATTTCAAAATATACAGCCTGTAATGAAAAAAAAAAAAAAAAACATTTTTCCATCAATTTAAATTTTCAAACTTTTTTATTTTATGAAATATTTAACTTATTTGTAATATTTAACTAATATTGAGTCTTTGTCCCCAAATGGGGACAAAGACTCAATATTATTATTTATTTATTTATTTTACATTTTACTAATTGTTTTCATTAGACGACGCGGTTGGCGCAGTGCAGTGGTTAAAGGTCTTCGCACATTATAACAACTCAACGGCGACTCGATTCTATGCCAAATATTGAAATTTAAGCCCCATATCATGTTTACTAGGTTTAATTTCAAAAAATTATATTAGTAGTGGACGACGAGTGGACGACGGTCCCGGGTTCGAATCCCGGCAAGGGCAAATATTTGTGTGATGAACACGAATATTTGTGCCTGGGTCATGGATGTTCTATGTATTTAAGTATTTATTTATCTATATAAGTATGTATATCGTCGCCTAGTACCCATAACACAAGCCTTCTTGAGCTTAATTTGGGACTAGGTTGATTTATGTGAGGTTATCTAATATTTAAAAAAAAATATTTTGATATTTAATTTATTGTTTTGCAATCACACGCAACAGATAAACCAAATCACTACAATTATTAAATCAGCTGCCTCATTTGAACCCATCATATGCACCGACCGGCCCCAGTGCACCCTTTCCAACTGGCCGCGACGAATTGCACTAATTGCATAAATATGGGGACGCTGGGGACGGGGAGCTAGGATGCTATTTAACACCAACAAAATACTTACAAATATGTCTTGTCTGTCGGTTGTGTCAATTTGCTTTTTCTAAGGCCTCTGTTTTGGTGTTTTAAATTTGTTTTTTTGGGGATTAGTTATACAAAAAAAAGTTTTTTTTTTTAATTGTGACATATCATTGAATTCAATTATTGTATTAAGCGGTTTACACTCACGTTACGACGACAGTGACGAGGTTGCCGCGGCGGTGTACGGGCAGCCGTCCCTGATGAAGAGCTCCATACGAGTTCGAAACTGTAGGGCCGTTCCTGACAATTTCACGTGAGTGTAAAGTGCTTAATACAATAATTCAATATGTCTCACGAAAGTTTTAATAAAATTATCATTGAATTCAAAAATTTAATCCATTTCCCAAATTCCCACGCGTGATGACGGCAAGGACAACGAAATCATCAAAACATGTTACAATAAATCTTTCTTTCAAAAATAGAATAAAACTACAAATCCATGAATATTGTTGACCGAGTGAAGCGTTTAAGCTTGACTCAAAAATTCTTTTGTATGACCGGATGTTTGGATGGCCAGATGCTTTCCTACTGTTCTCGCCTAGATCGCATTTCTCCACCAATTCTCAAGAAAAAGAGTAAATTCGATGAATATGCCATAGAATTTTTTGTTTTTTCTTTTAGAATACTATAGAATTTTTTCTTTCCTGTTTTTTTTTCAGAATGGCGGATATCGCGTTTAAAAGTAAAATATTACAAATTTCTGACATTTCGAATCAAACCCGCAAGGTCTATATCTCACAGAATCACTTGTATGCATTTTGTATCGGTTTTTAAATTCCCTATGAAAATGCGTATAAGAATCAACTGCTTAACAAACTTATCTGTATACAGAAAATATTCTAAAATAAACCTAAAGTAAATGTAATAAAAACTTTAGGAGACCAAAAATGAGCTGGAAAAACTCATCTCCCCCAAATATAAGTAACTGTGTCAATCAATATGCAAAAATTATTCACCACCCAGAAAAATATTACTACAACAATCGCCATAAAATATAGACTCTAATCTTTTATAAATAGAACTCAAAACAAATGATAATAGATCCTGGTCTTTATGTCATTTCGAACGGGGCATCGCAGCCAATAACAATACAGTGGGTGTGGCTAATTTCAAAATTCGAACGATTTCTTTCTCGAAAGCGCGAGGCTTTCTTTTGTGTCAGTCTAGTCTATGGTTGTTTTTTCACGGATGACCAAGGAGGTGTATTATGCAATGCATTTATTTTTTATTCATAACGGTTATTATTTTGACATTTACTGTGTAGACAGGAACATTTATAATCGTTAATACCTACTTTGTGATAAAATTTTAATATTCATATGTTTTTATGGTAAACATTTTATCAAAATGATCACATCGTTATACGTAAAGAAGAACGTAAACCACACCTAACATGTAGGTATCTAAGTAAACTAACACATAATGAAGTACCCAAATGTCATTTCAAGAGAATTACACTCTTATCCCCCCACAAACTTACGTCACCCACGCAGGTCTTGCAATAGGGGGGATGGTAGGCGTTTATTTTTATTTTATAGCTATTCATTAAACCTATCTTAAAAATATGAGAAAAAACACTCTTATTTCAATTTATAAATTCCATACAATAATTTTAATTTTCATATTTGCTGCTTAACTTCTGTTACCATATCACTATTTGGCAAAAATAATATGCATTTATTTTCGTTTGGTGTCCACCCCTATTATGAACTTGTATTTTTCAAAGCACTTTGAGAATTGATAGATACTAGAAGTAGTTCGTAGCAGTTCGTAGACGTGCTACGAGCGATGCTACGCTTCGTAGTACATCAACTCTGTCGAAACGTTTTACAGTATTTCATAGTCTACAAAAAAAAAAGGAAAAATACACAGTGATAGAACCTCCTCTTTTTAAGTCAGTTAACAAAAGGGTCGATTGCAAAAAAAATGTACATAGTTAAAAGCTTAGTTAACGTAAAATACGATCGCTTCCTTTGTGTGACGAAAGTTAGTCGTACAAATGTATGGGTAACCTTCGCCACACAAAGGAATCATTTAAGTTTGTTTTAATTAAAGCTTTTAACTATGTAACTACAATTTATTCGCAACCGACCCAAAATTCGAAAATAGAACAGATTTTTTCATGATCGGTTGAGAAATGCGACCTGTAGGGAAGAACAGACGGATATCGGGACAAACGGTCATCCAGACATCTGAGATACTACTATGTACACAATTTTGGACTTTATACTTTTTTATTTAACGAAAACGAAGAAGAGGATGTGTTTTCATTTTTACGACGTCACAAGAAAATTCATTCCAGATCGTTTTTGACATTTCATAAAAACCTTGCTGATTTAAACTGTCATAGTAACGACAAATAAAAAAAAATACAAGACGATCTTTAATCTAGCTGCACACTGTACAGTGTACGATCTTCTTAAATATTACGTATTGTAACCAAAATACACCTGAATAAAAACATTACGATACCGTCATAAAAATAAAAAGCAATCTTATCCAACAACCTCATTAAAATATAAATATAATTATCCCAAATAGGGTCTTTTGCCAGCCGTCCGTTGAAGGTTAATATAAAACAATTTTTGCCATGAATACGACTTAGCGAAATCTATAACAACACACTTACACCCGTTCGTTATGAATAACCCCATACATATATAGACTGTCTTACGCTAACATATAAAAGAGGGCAAAAATATACTACATTCCTTAACTTCATAGAAATGAGAGCTAGTTTTGTGTGAAAGCGACCTCAGGGGAAAATTTGTAAGTTTGAGTTAGCCAATATAAGCAGAGCTCTAACCCTCCATAGAGAATCAGATTCTATAAGGCGGATTTCCGAAGCACACGGGACGAGGGAGCTCTCTATAAACTGGATGGGTAATACAAAAGCGCGCCCAAAAACGCCCCTTTCAAAACCACTCCTCTTTCGAGTTAGTTGCTTCTTGTATTTCGAACGCGGCGAACGTATTTGAAAATCGAACCCGATGACGTTCGATTTTTGAAATTTGAATTTTAAAAAAGTGTTTCTTTTTTTGTTGCGTTTCGTTTTTGCTGTAATAAGATTTGTTTGTTATTTTTTGCGTTCGGTTCGCGTTTTCTAAGATGGTAGTAGCTTCCATATAATGTACCCGAATGATAAGAATGGGCCGCTGAAATTAAATCCGTTTGTGAATCAAAAACTGGACCACAATATGTTGAAAACTATACAGAACTTGTGTTACAACAAGTCGAATGCGCCTTTTAATATGACTTCCCCTTTCCTAGTGGACAATATCTTGCACCACCAAAAAGTGAACTTCCACAACCAGTACCTCAACCAGCAAATCGAGAATTACGTAATGCAGCGTAACTACGAACGCTCCAGAGAGACCTCTCCAGACTTCGAAAAACCCGAAGAAGACAACCACAAACTCGAAAACGACAACGACTCCAAAACAGATGACGAGGAATTCACAAAAACCGAACAATATTACGACTACAAAAACGACGAAAAAGAAGTATTAAACATACCTAATCTGACTCGGCGCTGTCAAAATTGTAACGGTTTCGAATGTTCGCCATTCGCTTGTAAAAAATCTGGTATCACCAGACTAGAAGAGTTAGAGAAGCGATTCAGCATGAGTTACCAGGATGCGTCTGATGAAGACGGGAGGGAGAAAGCTTATACGGACGAGCTGGTTCGGTGTGAGGAGTTGGAGAAGAAGCCGATGCTTAAATTCAGTGTTAGTGCTATACTGGGGGACCGGGAGGAGGGCGGGGCCAAGAATAGTGTTAACGGTAAGTTACCTAACCTGTACTAGTAATATAACTAAGGAAAACGTCAGAATACATGCTGTATGAAGACAGCCGAAAAAGGTGGAACTTTAACATAATATTAAGACATGTAACTAACCCTTTTTCTGCAATAAACATTATCTTATCTTATCTTATCTCTAATAAAATGGACACTACAAGAAAGTATGACGGCTTATCACAATTTATGTACTTTAGATTATGCTTTCTTATTAGAACTGTGTTCCTTAAACAAGTCAGGTACAATCTAACACGTATTAAGGAGTCAGTAGTTACTTTGCTTCTGGTTCAGGCCATGCAATTTTGTTTATTAGATAGTCCTCTACTGTAGGATATGCCTTTGACACTAGGGATATAAGAGTGAGCGAGACGCCGTACTCGTACCTTCCGCTCCCACCTATGGCCGACGCTCCTCGCTGCCGCTAGCCGCCGGATTGTACCAGTGGTTCTGAATCATTTATCATTTTTTATTTACAGCCCGAAAAAGCTAAATATTACTTAATGTTAGTAAACTAAAAATAAGGCCATTTTGATTGCGGAATATGTATTAATAAACCTTTGTGAGTTTTGACTTTTTTGACCATACGTGGACACCCATGTTGAATAGTTCAATTAAGACTGCATTTTAAGTTATAAAAGCAAATGCTTTCTTTTTGTTTTAAATCAATTTCGTCATCTTTTGTGGTTTGTGATAAAACCTTTGTGGGTCGTTAGTAAAAATTATGATTAGTAGCAGGCCACGATTCGCCAAAATCTTTTAAGGGTGCACTAAAAAGTAAATATGTTTATTTTAAAGTTTACCATAGTATGATTATTTTTTTACAATCATTTGACACATCACAGGACCCATATAACGTAAATCAGCACAACTTATTGGATTTCATAAAAAAACAAGCAATGTTATAGTGGTTTTTCTAGTATCTATAAACGTTTTATACTTTCTATTTGATACAATTGAGCTTATGTTATATTTTTTCGTATCACGGTGTTGAAGTATTTAATGATAATAAATCATTACATAAACAGTTACGTACTACATGCTTTTTTTTAAAGCTGTGTTGTGACCAAATCTTGCGTTTCGATTCATGTACTATTTCTGTAAATTGGTAGAAATCGATTAAATCGATAAATTGATAACCTGAAGAAAGAACAATAAAACAAATTACTATTTTACATAGAAAGCTCCAGGGAACCCGACGGCTCGTAGCTCAAAAAAATATTGATTTAGGTACACAGAATAAAGAAAAATATACGCAGGTTTGGAAAAAAGTTCGTCGATAAAATCGATTCGATCAACCATTCATAATCGTTAGATTTAGCAAATAATATGTCTTTGCTACATCACTACAAACATCAACGGAGAACTGTCAAATGTTTGTTAAAATAATAACCAAACTTGTAGCGACCCGCCCCGGCTTCGCACGGGTGCAATGCTGATAAATTATGCATATATTACACATATAAACCTTCCTCTTGAATCAGTCTATTTATTAAAAAAACCGCATCAAAATCCGTTGCGTAGTTTTAAAGATCTAAGCATACATAGGGATAGACAGCTGCACCTCTAGCACAACTTTTACACGCGACTATTTTTCGCGCGAGATAATTACCTCTCTCTTTCTGTGTAGTAATGTGAAAAAGTGACGGGTAGCGCTATGTCGCGCGACAAGAGTCGCGAAGTGTAGTTATGCTAAACGGGCAGGAAGCGACTTTGTTTTATACTATGTAGTGATAGTGATAGCGTTGATGTGCCAAAAGTGTTAATGAATGAATTAATGAAACCTTTTATTATTGACCTAATAACGCAAATGCTAATATTATTACACCTATCAACGTTAGCTCTAATTTTCATTAGTCCTAATGTCATTTCACCGAATTTTTATGCCCTAATTAGTTGTTAGACTTAGGAAAGAGGAAGAATAATGATTAGTACTAATTGTCACCAATACTAATATGAAATAAAAATAGCCTAATAATTACCACACCTAATGATTATTAGACTTAATCATTACTGACAGTAAATTTCATGAGTACTTAAGATTATTTAACCTATTTTTATGTCAACACAAAAATAGAAAACCGGATTTGGACAAATATGGAATTGGCTGAACCCCGAAAACTGTAGGTTAGGTTAGGTTTGTATTGTGACCACGTATATATAGCGGAGCGAGCGAAGCGTCAAAATATTCCCATGTACTTACATCCACGTTTACGATTACGAAACTCCTATTTTTAACTAGGTATTTAACGCGTGAACACTAGGGCAGTCGCATCTCCCAGCAACTGCTTTTAGAATGCTGTTGGGACTTTGCCTCAGAGATGTTAATACTATCCGTTTCCTGTAAAAATAAAAAAATAAAAATGAAATACCTAATAAATTAGGAGCTTTAATATTTAAATCGGTTTTCCTCCAATTAGTAACAATTCTGATTGTTATTTTTTTAATGTACCTATAAAGTATGGACTATGGCAAAACGCGGACGTGCAAGCCGCGACGGCGACGGACGGCGAGGCAATGGGATATATGACCACCAGGCATCGGATATTCGGATCGATATTTACCTAAAGTTGGCAAAATCCTATTGCTATGACACTCATACGTCAAACAAAGCCGCCTATACCTACGACCGAATAACCAAGCCGCCGCCAAAGTTTAGGTAAATATCGATCTGAATATCCGATGCCTGATGACTACTGATGTTAAATTCTACAACATACTGTAGTTATATCAATATAATTACCTCAAAGTAAGTGTCATTACCTCAATATGCCATGAAACAAAGAAAAAAATATATATGTATTTTTTATCATGTACCTAACTTCAAACTTCAAACGTAGGTAGGTACGCAATTTTTTTTTTTATTAATAAGTTTTCAAATTGTTTTCAGAATCCTCATAATATAACAAAACAATAATTGTACGACAACCATGAACTTAATTCACTTTTTCACGGTGATAATGGCAAATGACTTATTGTCTCTATACAAATATTGGTACCCATAACATATAATGACGTCACGATTAAGAAGTGGCCATTTGCATGGAGCGTTTTAGCGCCCGAATGTTGAACTTTGACGGTCATTTCTGACTTTTAGAGCAGTCTAAGTGCAGTCAGTCCCATTCCCATATAGACATTTGATCACTATAAAAAATAGAATCGATTGACATCCTCAAAAAATTTTCGTCATGAATAATTTCAAATAGATTTCAAAAATTGGGCAAGTGCGAGTCCGACTCGCGCATGAAGGGTTCCGTACCATAATCTATAACAAGTTTGTTGTACGGGAGCCCCCCTTAAATATTTATTTTATTTTTAGTATTTGTTGTTATAGCGGCAATAGAAATACATAATCTGTGAAAATTTCAACTGTCTAGCTATCACCGTTCTTTTAGATACAGCCTGGTGACAGACGGACGGACGGACAGCGAAGTCTCAGTAATAGGGTCCCTTTGGGTACGGAACCCTAAAAATGAGTCAACCAGCCTATGATAAAGTCATATATGTTATTTGCGTGGCTCGGTATAATCGATCGTCAAAGGGCTGAAAAAAACACCCTCAAAGGGTTGAGAGTGCTCTCACCTATAGCGCCTCCCCTTTGAACACCTATCCAAGGAACAGAGGGCGGCACTCCCTAGGTATAGGTAAAGGTATGTAGAGTCCTATGTGCTAGCTTTGATGTAGCGCTATTCAGTATTCACATCCTTCTAAATAACTAAAATCTAAGATACTAAATAGTTATAGTTTTTATGTTTAGTTTTTTTTTCTTTGTTTGTCACTTTTCTACGCAATTTTATGTTTTGTCCCCGAATAAATGTTTTTCTTTCTTTCTTTCTTAAATGGGCCAATTTTTATCTTGTTGTCGTTATTTTATTTTTAGGGTTCCGTACCTTAATCGGAAAAAACGGAACCCTATAGGATCACTTTCTTGTCCGTCCGTCTGTCTGTCTGTCAAGACCCTTTATCTAGAGAATGCGTGGAGGAATCGAGTTGAAATTTAAACCATATACTTATGTCTACGGCCCATTGAAGCTGTGAAAAAACCAAACTTCTAAGTTAACGTGAAAAAAAGATACGGCCGTTTATGTCGCAAAAAACGTACATTTCGACACTCTCAAGGGAATCAAAAATGATAGGGTACTTCCCGATGACCTAGAACTATGAAATTTGGCAAGTAATATCTTCACATACTACAAATACTTATAAAAATCTGAAAACTATACATTTGTAATAAAATCATAAAAAATATAGTCTTTTTCAAACATCATATTTGGAGAACTCGGTTGCGTTAAGTTTACAACTCGTTTGTATGCAGCGCCATACATTTCAGATGCTGTTAGTGTCAACGGAATTTCTGATCCGAAGCACATAGCTAATATGTTCATGGAGCAATTCAATGTGAAGTCGTCCTCCGCCGCCGTCGGTGAGGACGAGCAACGGTCGGTGCTTGATGCTGACATGCTAGGGAGTGACATACAGACCCGTTTCAGCGTCAGTGACGTTCGTAAGATTATAAAGGAAATGAAAAGGGGAAAATCTCCCGGTCACGACCATCTAAGCATCGAGCACCTGCAGTTTGCTGGTCCACATCTACCTCGAGCACTGGCTATGTTTTTTAATCTATGCATATGTCACTCACACCTACCGACGCTTATGACAAAAACGATTGTAATACCCATAGTGAAAAACAAAACTGGTGATATTTCGAGCGGTGCTAATTACAGGCCTATTTCGCTGGCAACAATTGTAGCTAGAGTACTCGATGGCTTGCTCAACTGGCAATTAGATAAGTACCTAAACTTACATGACGCACAGTTCGGCTTCCGCGCTGGCTTATCTACTGAGAGTGCTATTGTATGCTTGAAGCAGGCTGTCGAGTATTATACGCGCAGGAAGACTCCTATTTATGCGTGTTTCTTAGATCTTTCTAGGGCTTTCGATCTTGTTAATTATGACCTACTTTGGGGTAAACTTGACGAAGTGCAATTTCCTAAGGAACTCACACGCATATTTAGGTGTTGGTATGCAAGCCAGCGAAATAGTGTTCGATGGGGTGATGTGCTCTCGGATGAGTATGGGTTGGAGTGCGGGGTGAGGCAGGGGGGTTTGACCTCCCCCAAACTTTTCAATCTGTACATGGATGCCCTGATCGGTGAGCTTAGCAGTACACGTGTAGGTTGTCACATTGACAGGGTCAGTTTTAATAATATAAGTTATGCTGACGACATGGTACTGTTGAGCCCATCGGTCGGTGGTATAAGAATACTGCTCGAGAAATGTGAGTCATATGCCCGGAAGCACAATTTGCAATACAATGTGAATAAAAGCCAGTATATGATTTTCAAGGCGGGTACCAAGTGTCCATCTCATGTCCCACCCATTCGATTGAATGGCGAACAACTCAAGAGGGTAAATTCATTTAAATATCTGGGTCACTTGGTCACCGATGACTTGAGAGACGATTCTGACATCGAGCGGGAACGCAGGGCGTTGGCCATTAGGGCCAATATGATTGCTCGCAGGTTCAGCAGGTGTACAGCGCAGGTTAAAATAACATTATTTCGTGCGTATTGTACTTCTCTGTACACCTGTAGCCTATGGACGAGGTACACGCAGCGTGCCATGAACACTATGCGTGTACAGTACAACGACGCGTTCCGGGTGCTGTTGCGGCTGCCGAGGTACTGCAGTGCGTCGGGCATGTTCGCAGACGCGCATGTGGACGGTTTCCACGCGACGCTGCGCAAGCGCTGCGCCGCGACGCTCCGCAGAGTGCGCGACAGCCGCCACAGTCTCCTGACTGTCGTGGCGGAGAGATGGGACAGTGCCCTAATCAGGCACTGGACCTTTCAACACATTAGTTTAGGCACTAACATAGTTATTTAAGTTACATTTGTAATACTAACAATATATGGATTAATTTGTCTGAAATAAATGCTTTTTTTTTTTTTTTTTTAACTCAACCAGGCCAATTAAGATGGGATAAGTGAAAGTTTGTACGGAACCCTCGGTGCGTGAGTCAGACTCGCACTTGGCCCGTTTTTTTAATTTCGAGCTCCTAATTTTTTACCAAGTTTTAGAACAAACTATACGAAGTTTATAGTTACGTTATACATTTTGTGTAACTCAATGGCAATTGTTGTAGGACACAGCGTGAAATTGGGCTTACCATGCTCAGAATTAGCAACTTAACGAACTCACCTGATTGAAATCTGAAAAAAAAACGACAACAAAATTAATATTGGCTCAATTGACTAAAATCTAGAATAAATTAAATACAGCTAGAATAACTTTAAATTACCGGCCAAGTGAGAGTGAGACTCGCGCACGAAGGTTTCCGTACCATTCTCTGTAAGTTTGTTGTATGGGAGCCCCCCTTAAATATGTATTTTATTTTATTTTTAGTATTTGTTGTTATAGCGACACACGCGACCACAGGCTTGGCAGATGTAAGACTGGCCTGCGCGCGGTGAGCAAGGGTCGAGCTGATGTCTTTTGGCACGCTTGGTTCTCGTATTGGCTTGCATAGCCATGAAAAGCGTTGTTCTTCATGACACTGTTTGTATAGTCTGTAAAAGACTGAAAGGCCATTGATGATGTTATAGCGGCAATAGAAATACACCATCTGTGAAAATTTCAACTGTCTAGCTATCACCGTTCTTGAGATACAGCCTGGTGTAAGACGGACGGACGGACGGACGGACGGACGGACGGACGGACGGACGGACAGCGAAGTCTCAGTAATAGAATAGGGTCCCGTTTTTAACCTTTGGGTACGGAACCCTAAAAACTGTGCCCCATGGCAGGGTTCCGAAGACGCTGGCAGCATTTCCCGAATCGCAATGCTGGTGCGTTGTGCGAGGAAGCTGCCAGCTCTTCTGTCACCAGTAGACTCAATGAGCCTTCTGCTGAGTTCTTTAAAAAGTTTGTGGGTATGACATTATATAATTGTAATTGAAGAATTTCCACGCAGAACTGCAATAGTCTACCGAGTAGAGTATTGCATTAGCGTCTACTCTACGCTCTGTAACTGTCAAAATTATCAAGAAAATGCTCAAAACACATTCAACAACGGGAGCCCGCCCAGCGGGCACTATGCTCGTAGCCAGTATTCGCTACATACGCATTTCCCCGTGTTATCGGCTACGCGCGTAGCGCTACGAAAACCTCGATGGCGAAAGAGTTAAAAAAATACCTAAAAGTAAAATATTCCGATTATACTTCTAATAAGAAAAATATATAGGTATATATATTATCATTTACTATGTGCGCCGCGCGGTCTTGCCCGTCTAGTTTCTATATAACTCGTAAAAGGACTGAAAAAAGCACACCCTAAAAGGGTTACCTAAAATGGTTAAAGAGTGCTCTCACCACTCTCACCCACCGCGCCTACCCTTTAAACACCTATAAAAGTATAACAGAGGGCGACACTCGCCCTATGTTTTTATGTAATACCTACAAACCTAATATATTTTGTTAAAAAGACATAGGGTAAATCTCCAATAATTCGCCACCGTTCAATAACTGGCCACCTCAAACTAAAAATTAACTCTGTTCACCTATAAATACAATTCATTTTAGTATAAGCTGTTAATTACTGGCCGCCCTTCAATAACTGGCCACGATATAATAAAATGAATTCAGTTTGTAGGTGAACAGAGTTCATTTTTAGTTTGAGGTGGCCAGTTATTGAACGGTGGCCAATTATTGGCGATTTACCCTATTTGGGCATATTTTTATTTTGTTGTCGATTTCTTTTTTTTCTCAAATTTCAATAAAATTTGGTGAGTTGGTAAAGTTGCTTCTTCTGACCATGGTAAGCCCAATTTCTCGATATGTCCTACAAATTTTTATCCATTGAGTTACACAAAATGTATTAGAGAAATTGGTCCGTGAGCCAATTTTTATTTTGCTGCCGAATTATTTATTTTTCATTTCGAGCATACTCATACTCATTTTGTACTAAATTTTAGTACAAAATACGAAATTTTGTTAAAAAAATTCCATACATTTTTTGTAAATAGGTACATTTGTTGTCAGTGGAAAATTTTGTAGGACATATCGTGAAATTGGGCTTACCTTGTTCAGAATAAGCAACTTTACCAACTCACCGAATTCTATTGTAAATCTGAGAAAAATAAAGAAATCGACAACAAAATAAAACTATGCCCATTTAGTACTATCACAAGGTGCAACTTCGTACGCGTATTTTTTTTATACATCATCATCCTCCTAGCCTTTGTCCCATTTTTTGAGAATGAATTCTCAATCGGGGTCGGCTACCTAAATCCCGAGATGTGGCGTAGGCACTAGTTTTTACGCAAGCGACTGCCTTCTGACCTTCCAACCCAGAGGGGAAACTAGGCCTTATTGGGCTTAGGTGGTTTCCTCACGATGTTTTCCTTCACCGAAAAGCGAGTGGTAAATATCAAATGACATTCCGTACATAAGTTCCGAAATTCATTTGTATGTTTTTTATACCTTAGCCGGATAAAAAGTATCCTATAACCATCTTTGGATGTCCAATCCTTGTACCAAAATTGGTTAAAATCTGTCCAGCTGATTAGGAGATGCGAGGACAAATTATGACAAACAGATGGCGCCACGCGCCAGACCGACATGGCGCGCGCTCATACAATAGTATTTTATGCAATCGTTGCACAATGGAGGTTCTTAAAGTCGAGTACCGTGCCGAATGGCCTATGTAAGGTACGAGACTTTAAGACCTAATTGTGTAACTATTGCATACAATACTTTTTTTACGAGCAAAACTCAGAAAAACGTTTTACTTTAATCGTCATTCTTTTTCGTTCAACTAAAAGTGTGTGTTGTGTAGAGAGATGTCTTATGAATATTATAGTTCTGTAGCGGGTACCATAGAGTATAGAATTTTGTTACAGGATTAAAAAGTGCGTTATTGTGATTTTGTCTGTGAAATTATAAATTGACAGATTAAAGTCTGCGAGTATAAAAAACAAATAACGATCCAGCATCACGCTATTAAGACTTTTCCTGTAATCATGACCTCTTCATAGAAAATTTATTTACAATGTAAATCTAGAATTTTATAAAAGTATAGATTTACTTTACGCTTAAACATATGTATACTAGTGGCTGAGCTGTAAACCTCGCGAGTTTGTGTTAAAATTTCTGAAATTTGTTAATCTTTACGTTTTCAATATAAAAAAATAATGTACAAAAAAAATATATATACCGGGTGTTTCCTGTAATAGGAGCAGTAAATTAAAACATAGACTCTTCACATGAAACTGGACAACATTTGTTAAGCAACTTCTGAAAATAACGTGTGGGTCATTCCATTGTGACGGGTGGGACATTTATACTCTTTTTTGCCTACACTTTGCTTTATTTCTGCCAAACGGCAACGATTTACGTATTGAATTAAACATTATCACATACTTGAATAGCCATTGCATAGTGTACTATCGAAAAAAGTATGAAAATGTCATTATTATTATGAGAAATTGATGGTATAAGAAGTGTGACGGGTGGGACTTCAAAGTGCCTCTCCTCTCTGAGTTGACTTACACCATTCGCAATTGGTAAGAAACTATGAAACTTTTGTTAAACAACCTATTTTTATATAGTTCCTGATATTGTATAGATTATGTATTAGTATAATTTACGCAAATAACTCGTAAAACAAAAATAATGTTGCTTCTCAATGCTTGTGACGGGTGGGACAGTACTTTGTGACGGGTGGGACGAGTAACATTTGGGCATACAAATGTATGACAAATACAAACACAGTTCTTTTGTATTTACTTTAAATCAGCTCTTTAATGAATTGTTTAATGTTACAAGTAATCATTTCAGTAGCTTTCTTAGGGCAATAAGCAAAAAAAAAAATATTTTTTATCTTCAATGTTAACAGGTTCAAAAAATTGATAATACAGTCTATTACCACATACTTTTATCAGCGGTTCTGGTAGAATGTCTAAAATCTGACTAGTTTTAATGAAAGAGACATCTTCCTCATTCATTGGAATTCGTGTTCTAAAAAGGAATACCACCACCGAATTAAGCAATATAACACATATAATTTGCTTTAGTATAATCCAGCTACCTTTAAATAAAGTTAAAACAACGATTTTATACTCACTAAGTCAGTTTTATCAGATAATCCATTTTGTTCACCCGTCACTGTGACGGGTGGGACATACTTTGAAACGCGTTAAAAACAAAAGTTTTATTTACAAATGCAGCGCGTTTTTAGCTATAATAATAGCCCTCACCCTAATTGTTACTTTCACTAAGCAAGACAACAAGAGGTTAGATATTTTTAGTTTAAACAAGAAAAAACATTGTTTTACTGTGACGGGCGGGACATGAGTTAAGCATTTTGTAGATGCCCAATAAATCCTAACCATGAAACTTTATTTATAATTACTTACCACTAGTTTAAACTGCGTTAAATATATTTTCTTTTACACGTATCACTTTCTCCGTAATGTTCAGAAAAGGCGCGAAATAGTGCTGCTAACTTAGAGTAGAAATAGGCTAACATAGACAACTGGCGCTAGGGGTACCTTCAGAAACGAATAAAATGCAAGAAAATTATATAAAAAGGAAAAACTCATTGATTAATAAAACAAGGTATAATGTTCTATTCTCTGGATATGGATTTAAGTATAAATTAAGTTATTTATTTTTTATGCCTATGGTGTCGGTTTCGCTGGAATGACCCGTGTATTAAATGTTATTTTGTAGAATAATGTTTAGACAAAGAAGCAATGTATTGCGAAATGTCCGATATTAGTAGAGTGACAGCTATGTCAATGCTCAGGGAATGTCAATGTTGGACGACGTACATTGAAAATACTATTTAATTTGTTTGAAATAATAAAATTCTGAAAACTGACTTTTTTTAAAGTTGCTCTACAAATGTTGTTCAATTTGAAGAGTGGAATCTATATTTTAATTTATTGCTCCTATTAGAGGCAACACCTGGTATACCTAGCCCAACAGGGTGTTTTTCAGCCTACGCCATGTTGCTGATTTTTAGTGGTACTGATTTATTTTACTGGTATTATAATATAACGACAAATTGTTGGTAACTAACGTTAAAAGTCACTGAATGTCACTGATGTGAACAAAGAAAAACGACTAAATCTTCCGTGAATTCAAAATCATTTACGGCCAAGACTATCCACAGCGATACTATACTATTCAATATGTCAGTAGAAGAACAAAAGATTGAAAAGCATTTCTATAAACATAATTTGAAATTGTTTGTGGTCATCCCGCTACTGACATTTTATAATGCAAATATATGACGTATGCACATTATTGCCATATGAAAGCTGTTTGTAGCGCCACTATCCAAAATCCAAACCGCAACATGTAGTAAATACAAAATATTATATATTAGTTAGTCGAAATCCCGTCTTTCTATGTTTATACCTAAATAAATAGCATAAACCTTGTAAGCGTGTTGTATTTTTAATATACAACAAAATGGTTGTAAAATCGGCATAAACTGTTATCACTCTGCAATATGTCCATCCAATAAAATACCTTAATCGCAATTTTCCTCGAATAACATCTTTATTAATAAAGATATATCCTACATCAATAATAAAATACTAAGAGCTGCGTTAAGAAAAGACATATTAATTCGGATCGGACACCCTCTTCGCCTGTCTCTTTCACACAAAGCAACATACGTGTAAGTCTGTCTCGCTCTAGCCCCTTCGCTTAAGTGTCGGAACAGATGTTGCCAGTTTTATTGAAAAAGTCAGCCATATTGCGACTTTCTGTTAGTAAATTAAGATGTCGGTAGAGGGAGCCGCGCGTAATAGCCCGTTAATGGTTAGTTGTTCGTTATTAACTTTCGGTTGGTTTTTATCGGCGCGTTATTGCCACAGATAAGAAATTAGTGTGTTTATAGGAGATGGATTATAGTTTGACGTTTTCATTAAAAAAATGCATGCTTGTTTCTAGATGGCATGATAAGAGAAGATAATGGGTCGGAAGTCACTATTAATAAACATTTAATTTCTTAATATTTCATTTGATTTCATTTCATTTGATTTGACTGAGAATAGAATACCTATAGAAGTACTGACATTAGGTACCTTTCACTGAAATTAAGCAAGTTGGTACTCGAACATAAAATTGACACAAAACTTACCTTTAACATGTTTTTTTTCGTTACTTCGCTTAGCAAGTTTTTTAAAACTATACCATTTGGCAAAAAAACTATCTCTATGCAAAGAACACGTTGGTTTATTCCATACTGAATTATTGAAAGGAAAATCAGCAAACACATTATTGCTATTGAAAACAGTGTAAGGAAAAGATACAATCGGCACTTAATTGTTTTTAAACAAAATTCCTTATGAGACTTTTCGAACTCCGCATAATAATATTTTAAGAATACCCATTTCGGGTTATGGGCGTGATACTCTCATTCAAAGCCACTCCTCATCCGACCCCTATAACAATACGGCACCTGCATTCCACCATTTTCCTTAAATTCCCTTTTATTTCACAAAAAGATTTATCCAAAACGACATTTCCACTCAGTCTTTACGATTCACAAAAAAATATCGTAATATAACCTACAAATTTCGAAAATTCCTCCGTGATTGCTCCAAAAACCATATTACGTGAACTTAGTGCCGGTTTTCCTTTATCTAAACGTTTGACAACTGTAACACGGACCATATTCTGCCAAATGTAAAATACTGCCTTCCAAATTTACCTTGAAACTTATTGGTGAGACTTAGAGTCCCTTTTTTGTGAATATCAGTTTGACAACGGAAAAGGGAAACGCTGTTGGAATCGAATTCGATATTTGAATATTATCGCAGTATGGCGTCGATGACATGTTAATATGGCCTCCGGAGCCGATATGCATAATTTTATAGTGCCAGTACGATTTTTGATTTTCTCGTTCATTTCTGTAAGTTGGTACGTGACTTGCTTTTGCTTTGGAGTTACGTGGCGAGAAAATATTTTGAATCTGTGGCACGGAATAGTCAATATGTGAAATCGATAGTTTTCTGTGAGATACTCTTATTATATTATATAAGGGATAAGGCATGTGAAAGATGGAAAGTAGGTATGTAGGTACAAAGGAAATGTGTTTATAAGGAAGCCGCTTCCTGAATGACTACGTTCTACGTTAACTTTCAACGTATTTTAATTGAGGCTCGTGCCCTAGGCTTACTTCTATTAAAATGACGATATGTAGTTGAAAGTAACTGAAATATTAGCTTAAATAATTGTAGGTTAATTATTATTTATAGCTTAAGTACATTAGGTAAGAAACGGTAGTAATCATTACGAACACGAACTAGCAACATAACCGAAACAACAGATTAAATAACCACGCGTTAATACGCCAGTAATTCGCAGGTGTACCAACCTATACGCGACGGTTAACGCGACCGCAACGCGCGCTGAATTTAAACGAGTGGGAGTGTTCCAAATTCGAAATCTGAGGTAGAGTCCATTTACCGACGGGGAGTGACGAGAGTGTTTTCCTGGATATTAACGACCGTTATTTACCACAGATAATGAAAATTGTTCAAACTTTGATAAAAAGCAACATGATATTTTAGGTATTCTTAATAATTGAAATTGAAAACATACAAACGATTTCAATATGATGATGCGATTTTTAAGAAGTTAAATATACGATTCCTGGCCATTTGTAATTCCTGATGGACAAACTTTTTAATATCTCTATTATGAATGTTTGAAATTGAGCGCCAGGATTGATAAACACGTGGAACATTGACGTGCCCATATCATTGTTTAAAGATTATACCTGTAAGCGCATTTGTAATCCAAAAATCATTACAAACAATGCAAATGATAAATCAAACAACCATTACTTTTTTACTATACGCCAGCGAAAGTGACAGATGCTTTATTACATAGGTATCTATCGTGCGATAAACGCGCCTTCGAAGGCCTTTTCTATAAAAATTCATAACGAGTCGTTGGGAAATTTTTAATTATGCATGTGTAATGCTTGACTGGTGGAGAATGACATTTGGCATTAAGTCCGGCATTTGTACTGACTTTTGTTACCTCCGCCTGTTGTTTACCTCTGATTGTAATTTCTTGCGTTGTATTTCTCCTGTATGTTTTGTGAGCTCTGCAATACTAATGACTTGTATTGTTTTGTTTTGTATTGTGTATATTTATTAAACCAATAAAACATACATTACATTACACATCCACGGCAAAGGCAAATCGTTTCTTAACCGTCATCGGATCGCGATCGGGCTCGAGTCAAAAACATTTAGGCATGATTAATGGGACAAAGGCGATATATAACGCGAGTGCCCCTGACAGCCAAGACGGGGCTAAAGTGTTGAGTTAAATTCAAAATTCACCGCAGTCCGGTGGGGGCGGCGTACTCGGGTATACGGGTAGATTCTATGCAGTTTGGTTCTATATATTATAGAATATAAGGAAAGTTGTATTTTATGTCTTGATTTATATACCAATAGATGCTTTCTACCAAGCTAGATGTATTGATCCTGCAACTTTTTTTATATTACAACGAGAGGGAAAGGGGACTAAATAGTGTCGAGTTAAATTCTAAATTCACAGTAGTTCAGTGGGGGCGGCGTGTACTTAAGTATCTATGCAGTTTGGTACTATATAAGTATATAATATGTCTTGATTAATTTAGCTTCTACCGAGTTTCTAGACGCTCCTCCGGCAGTTATTGCCTTATCAATAGCATCCGCATCGACTGCATTTCTTGGCTAGGTATATCTTTATGTCACACGAATCGTTTCACTTCTAAATTGATTTAAAATTCACTACCTACTCATACCTATGCTATGTTTCATAAATAAATTATTACTGATCTGATTTGCCTGCTAAATATCACTCTAGCAATAAGACTGCGTGACCTCTATTGAATTTTACGTGTGATCTCTGTATTTGTTTGATATATATATATTCCTTTGAAGTGTTCAATAAAGAATATTCTATTTAACCTATTTATGTATTTATCTTGTGAAAAGTCAGAATATGGAATTCCTTGTCGACGGCAAGATTCCATTTTTTGTCCACTTATATCCCCTATCTCGATATATTAGCCCCTGACTTATCCCGCACAATTTAGGGTCAAAGTTTAAGGCATCAATTAGGTGCACTCACTTCATAGTAGATCAATGCTTACCATCAGACAAGATGTTTAGTCAAGAAAAAAACCCATTCAAATTAAAATAACGAACAGTCAAAACATCAGGAAATATCCAATAAAACCTCTGACTTTAATAAACTTTTCTAATAGAAAAAGACGCCACTATTAAAAAGCGTAATTTCCAAATCTTAGCGCCCCTTCGTCGGGGGCGTTACCCGGAAGTTTACCCTCGGGCTTAACGACTTACCCCGTAATTGTTTTAAGCGTTTTATCCGGGGGAGGTAATTAAATGTTTTCTTGAGCACCTCCGGGCTTATTGTCATAATGTGAGGAATAATATAAAGATATTTTTACGCTCAATTGTAAATAAAAAAAATAAGATACTAGAGTAGCAATATAGTGTACTGTATTCTAATACAAGTAGGTACAGTCACACACTTACGAGAACAAAAATATCTGAACACGACCCTATTGTCAGGAGCATAAAGTTGTGTTCAGATATTTTTGTTCTCGTAAGTGTGTAGATGTAAATGAACTCGACTGTACACTATATTGCTCACCAAAAAACATTTACACAATAAATAGGTTGATTTGTGTGAGGTTGTCTGATATTTATTTATTATTTATTTATTAAGTTATTAAATCAAATGTAAACAAATTAAACACGGTATACAACAGGCGGTCTTATGGCTCAAGAGCGGTCTCTTCCAGACAACCTTTGGGTAGTGGAATTGATGCTAAAAATCATTTATTGAGTAGGTGGTAGGGACACATTGTAAGATACAGCTATCTAAAACATAAATACTTAGTTATAAAAACCTGAATATACATAAATACACAAATTAAGCGATTTATAACGATTTTTGGCTATTATAGTTGAGCTGAGTGATACGAACAAGTTGCCATTTGATTGTAAATAAAGATGATCACTAAAGGGGATATCGAATTTAGTACCGGTTAGCTGAAATTTTGTTCCCGTAATATTACCTATTACAGTAAGCAAAATAGAAAAGTTTAACCCTCCAGTTTGCATTTTTTATCGCCTCACTTATTTTATTATTGAAATGACTGAAAACGAATGAACTGAAATTCTAATGATGTGGTGTAATTTTTTTTATTATATTTATTGAAAAATACTCACGGAACCGATGCCACGGGAAAATCTAGTGTAAAAATATTGACAGAATAAAAGTAGGCGTGGACATTAGCCATTTATTTCTGTCCATTCTAATATTTAAGTCCCACAACAGCAACAGTTAATAAAACATAATAAAATATTGCTAATATTATTTTAATATAATCCCTTAACAAAGTGGGGTAAGTAAAAAACACATAAAAACGGTATTGTGCGCGGATCAACATAACTCCCATTTTTAACATTATCTGCGGCTGGATTATCTATTGTTGGGGCCCCATTGTAAAAGAAGCAACTAAGGATTTCGTGTTTTTGTTTTCTCAAGTGTTCGTTCTAATTGTGTGCGAATTTATTAAAAACGCACTTGGATCTTTTGTGGTTTGATTTTTGCTTTTTTTGAGACGTACATCTTATTCAATTAAATATTAACTAGTTTTGCCCTCTATAAACTATATTGTATTACTAGTACCTACCACTGATTATATTTTTCGTCTTTAAGAAATAATATTTATGAAAGATTTAACTAAACTTCACTAAAAGCTATTAAGTATCTCAAGCTACGTGAGTAAAATTACAATAATGTGTATTTTCTAAGTGTTCACATGTAGGTATTTCTTCAAATTATAAATAACTAGCTTGTAACCCGTTCAACTCACTGGAACACTACATTTGTCTTGGTAAACCTGGGTGTCAGCTACCTTCATACCAATTTTATTAAAATTGGTTCAGCCGTTTGAGCGTGACGAAGTAACAAACATAGACACAAACGTTCGCCTTTATAATATTAGTGTAATAAATGAATTAAAAATAGCATATTATCCAAACTATCCATACTAATATCCATACTAATATTATAAATGCGAAAGGGTGTCTGTCTGTCTGTCTGTTACCTCTTCACGCTTAAACCGCTGAATCGATTTTGATGAAATTTGGCATGGAGATATTTTAAGATCCGAGGAAGGGCATAAGATAGTTTTCATCCTGGAAATTATCCCTATAAAGATTGAAAAGTGAGTAAGTAATTCATGATGACATTGATGACCCTGTAGGAAATGTAATGATTAGACCAAAAGCACAATTACTCTTACATTTGCTTAGGCGCTTTTAATAATCCCTTTCATTAATTAAGGTGATTAGGTGGATATCTATCGTGTTGTACGAGGTTGCTTCCATACTTCCAAATTCCACGCGGACGTAGTCGCGGGCTGCTAGTAATATATCAATTTGACTAAAAAACATACATAAATTAAAAGTTAAACGTAGAAAAACGCCTCTTCATTCAAAATCACCTCCAGCACCAACATAACGAACTTAAAGTTGACCAAATTCGTTCTCAATAAACGTTCCCCTCGAATCAATTACTTTCGCACTTGGCGCGTAAAAATTGGCGCGAAACCAATAACGAAGTTAATTAAATAAGGCTATCGGCTCTGTGGCGACATAACGGGTGACTTTAGCAAGCTCGCATCGCGAATTTACAATTGGTTTAATATGAACCTAAATGTAAATGTGATACAGATGTTTTTATTTATAGCAATGGTAGGAGATGAGATGAAAATAATTGTTAATGTCTTGTTGAGCTTTTACGTTTTTCGTACCTTAATTTCAAGGTATTTTTTTATTGAAAGGGTTAATATGGAAAGGGTTTTTGATGATTGACTTTTTATTGGCACTTAGATCTTTTAGGTTGGTAATACAAGTTTTTTTTTTGTTTATAAATATTCGTTTCTAATATCTTCAAATCGGTATTCAACTTCGTTGAGAGATTTTACATAGATAGATAGATAAACACTTTATTCATATCCACAACTTACATGGTTTAGACACAATAAAAATGAAAATACAGTCAAAACATGCTACTTAAAACAGTACAAGTATATTGGCTCCATATTTTTTTATTTCCTAAAATGAAATTTCCACGCTCATTTTATTTTAAGTTTATACCTGGTATGTATGGTGCCAGATACAAATGAGGTGCAAAGTTAACCTAAGCGGCTATAAAGCGGCGAACAAAGCCATGGGCTGCGCAAAGGTAATCCGGGATAGGATTTGGTCGGCGCGTTCCTGAAATAATGTAGTCCACAAACATAATAATGTCAGCGGCACGCGCGACCGCAGCGAAATGAGAATTAGCTGGACATTATCTGCTTCATATTTACATCGGTTATGATACCTGAGTCTTTTTGGATTCCCAATAAGTTCTTTGTAACCCTTTTTTTGGCCGACGGTGGCAAACAAGCATGCGGCCCGCCTGAAACCCTTTTTGCCATCGAGCTATTTATAGTACACTAGCGACCCGCCCCGAATTCGAACGGGTACCGTAAAAACCTTCCTCTTGAATCACTCTCAAAAACCGCATCTAAATCCGTTGCGTTTTAAAGATCTCAGCATACATAGGGACAGACAGAAGGAAGCGACTTTGTTTTATGCTATGTAGTGATTACTGCAGACGCCAGGAAAGAAGGGCTTACCGGGTGAGTAGGTATAGACGGATAGTGACACAAAGCCGGCAAGCCCTTTTCACGGCTAAGGCATGTATAGTGATTTTCTCAAACATATGCAGTGAAATAAAAAAATACACTACTCAAAAAAATATAATTCAGCTGTTTAGCCTGCTCATGAACACAGACGCCATGTTTTAAAAAAAATACTTCCCGGCCTAGGTCTTCAATTTAGTACGAAATTCCTTTACAGTTCTCTCGAGTTGTTCCGCCTGAAACGTGACACTTCGAAGCCTGGTTATAACGCACGTTATGACGAAATTTCATTGCATGTTTGAGAAAAGTATAAAACTCGTGCCAAATATGCTCGATTAATCAGCGAACTTGACAAAAAATTACGAAGGTCGCTAGTTCAAGCCTTCGTTAAAGTAGAATAGAGCGTAAAATTCTGGTTCTAAAATAATGGAAAAAAATAGTACCTAGTTAGAATTTGTTGATCCTGCCATACACTGCCAAATTAAGGGTTAAGATATTGCCGTGATTTTTCGTTTTTTCAGCCCACTGCCACATAAGTCAAGCACACAGACAACCCCCACTAGCCGGAGCATGTAAGGCGACCCGCGCGCACCAACGATATGGTACGGCAGAACATATTAAAGTATCAACACGGCGGCCACCGTTTAGTTGCGTCCATGTTTATGAGGTCTCTCTACACCACTTAACACTACAATTTACCATGTTATTTATTTAATTTATTTTTTCGTTGACGTACGCATGGATCATAAACAAGGACACAACTAAACGGTGGCCGCCGTGTTGATACTTTAATGTTCTGCCGTACCATATCGTTAGTGCGCGGGTCGTCTTACATGCTCCGTCTAGTGGGGGTTGTCTGTGGTCAAGCAACTTCCCATTTCCATAGCAATATTGTCTCCTTTTTAAACTCCGACAAAAAAGAGGGGTGTTATAAGTTTATCATGTGTATCTGTGTGTCTGTCTGTGGCATCGTAGCGCCCATACGGATGAACCGATTTGAGTGCGGTTTCTTTGAATCGAAAGCCTGGTTTGAAATTGTTCTTGGCTTTGTTTGATGAAAATCGGAGCTATCGTCTCTAAGATATTCAGCTTGTAGTGGAACAAGCGACTGGCTCTCAGCCAATATTGAAGCTAGGGGTCCCAAATTATGTTTTTATGTTCAGTTTTAGTACCATTTTCTATCACACATTAAAACAGAGTCTCATGATGACCAGCTGTTAGAGTCGGGGGCGTTTTAATTTTTTAATTTAGGTCATCACTACATAGTATAAAACAAAATCGCTTCCGCCGTCTGTCTGTCCCTATGTATGCTTAGATTTTTAAACTACGCAACGGATTTCGATGCGGTTTTTCTAATAGACAGAGTGATTCAAGAGGAAGGTTTAAATGTATAATACATAAAAAAAAAAAAATAATATTATGGGACAATCATACACAAATCGACCTAGTCCCAAACTAAGCAAAGCTTGTACTATGGGTACTAGACGACGATATACATAATATATAAATACATATATAGATAACATCCATGACCCAAGAACAAATATTTGCCCCGGCCGGGATTCGAACCCGGAACCGCCGACTCAGTAGGCAGGTTTCTACAAACCGAGCCAAACGCGTCGTCATGCATAATTTATCAGCATTTCACCCGTGCGGAACCGGGGCAGGTCGCAAGTAATTATTAAAGATGTACACTAATCAATAATATTATCCATTCGAGTGTCTGTTAATGTACGAGTAATGTATGCACATTATTAACATGTCTTTCTTTCCAGATTACCGCCAGCCCATGATGGCGCCATGGCCCATAGCCAAGCCCATCGCCAGCCGACCGGTTCCTGTCCAGCATCAGCACCTCCAGCATCTACTGGCGCACTGCCATCACCCCTATCTAGCTGGTGAGCTCCCAAGTCCGTTATGCCTTGATCACACGTACCGAGACAGTGGGCGAGACAGTGATCTCGTCCCTGTCACACACAAGACAAACGGGCGAGACAGAGCACTGTCTCGCCACTGTACTCGGTAGGTGTGATCAAGGCATTACTGAACTCCAGTTTTTAATTAGGCGAACTAATTTGACAGCTGAAAGTGTTGTCAGAAATAGAAAAAAAAAATAGTGATTGGTTTATGTCGATATAACCTTAACTTAGGGTTATTGGAGCGGAGCGAGCGAAGCTCCCATGGATCGACTCGAATGGACTTCGTAACAATGCGCAGATCTCAGCGAGTTCTCAACCGATTTTAGAATTTTTTGTTTTAAAATGCACAAATTAAATTTCGCTAGGTCGCGACGAAGAGGAAATTTCGAAAAAAAAAAAAAAACTCCGCTCCAATCTATGGTGCAAGCTTAGCCGGTGGCTGACTCTGCATCGACCTAGTTATTATAGGTTTTTTTTTATCACTATAACCATCTATAACCAAATACGATGTGTTGCCAATGACATAAATCTTATGACATTATAAGCGGAAGTTGTCACAAACTGTGATCGCAAAAGACAAGAAAACACGCATAACCTCAAAAAACTTAAATAAACACCATTATAACACAATATAAGCTAATAACTTTTCACATCGGGATCAACGCCGCAAAAAAAGCAATAACTTTTATTGATCTGCCAATATTTTTATTGCAAACACAAAAAATACAATACATGACTATAAACACGTTCGTGTAAAAGAAAAAAAAAGCTTATTGTGTCCCGTTGACCATTTTGCCACCGTTCTCAATGTTATTGGATTAAATAAAAAAGTGAACTCGAATTATCTATGGCCACAAAAGGCTATGCAACTATGGTGCCGCTTTGTAATCCCAATAGAAGTAAGCTCAATGCGGTATTTATCTATAATGAAAATAAATTGTAAAATTGAAACGACTAAATTCACATTCAAAAACACGCGGAACCAAATAAACTGCCTCTAAATTTTCGACATTATATTATTTTATAATGGACAAAAATTCAAATTAAAAACGTGTTTTGACTACTGCTTTTTATGACGTCACAAGCCAGTATCTTCATAGTCGTTTTTGACATTTCATAAAGAGTAGCTGATTTGAGCTGTCATCAAATACCGTAATACGTGTGAACAGCTGTGTAGTTATGCAGAAATAAAAGTAAAGATCGATGAATTTATTTGTAGAATGGAAGAAAAATGACGCAATTGACTTCGCGCTACGCCATATTGCGGATTTTTAGTGGTACTTAACTGACCTTGAAAGTCGGTGAATGTCACTGATGTACACAAAGAGTAAACACGACTAAATATTCCGCAATTTAGTATAACATTGGCGAAAGCAGCTGAAGTTTGCCAATTAAAGCTAAAAACTATCCAATACAGTGATGAAAGTCAAGTTTCTTTCAATAGGATTCAGTATTTATTTCGCCAGAAGAACGAAGGATTGAGCAGCATTCCGGTAATGTTTTGAATGTGATTGATGACAAAATTGACAAATTCTTGACAAATCCCTACTGACGCTTATAATTCAAATATATGACGTATACACATTATTGGCACGTGAAAGCTGTTTGTAGGATCACTATCCCTGGGCAAGACAGAAACTTGTTAGGCTATAATCCAAGATACGATGTAAAACTAAAATGCCGCTAGTCACCCCCCATATGGGCGCCATTTTGAAAAATTACGAAACTATATTGACACAAAACATAATTATATTATTATAGTCCTCGTTATCGATTTCGATGACGGCGACCATAAGCATACAAAACATTATGGACTACGCCTATTATGAGCTCTTTAATATTTATAATACTATAAATATTAAGGGACATTCTTACACAAATTGACCTAGTCCATAAAGTAACGACTAGACTTCTAAGCAAAGCTTGTACTATGGGTAATTGGTTAGATATGTACTTAGAGTATTTAAATGACTGTGGTTGAATACTCAGAGTGAGATAACATCCATAACCCAGGAATAAGTATTCGAGTACATCACACAAATATTTGCCCCGGCCGAGATTCGAACCCAGGACCGCCGACTCAGTAGGCAGGTGCACTACAAACCGCGTCGTCAAATAATATAATTATCGGATTTGCTCACAAAATTTTACGAGAGTCTATAGACGAGAAAATCCAATTCTGACCAACTGAACATCTGTACATCCTCAAAAACAAACAGGTACGAAAGCATGCCCAAGCTGGAACGCAGTCGCTACGCGCGCTCGGTCAAAAATTGGGGCATCCAGATGCAACTGTATACATAAGAGATAAACGTATGTTTGTGTATCAAATTGGGCGAATAAAGACCCTTTGTGAATACCAAACAATAGACAAATAGGAAAGAATTGCTTTTTAAACCGCGGTTACTACGAGGTGGTCCTTTTAATTGTAACATTTTAAGGATAAAAAAGAGGGTCATGTGATCGGTGTTTTTCTTTTGGTTTGGCGTTATGAGAGGATAAAGACAATTTTACCAACAGAGTGCGCATCGCGCTGTTAAGATTTTCTTTTAATTAACCCTCTCCATAGAAAACTGATTTTCTATACCTACAGTTAAAACACTTTATACTAGTGGCTGTAATTTATGATTTTCCCCTTTTATGGCCGGCATTTTTAAGAATTGCGAAATTCTCAATCTACGAGAAACAACTATACATATAATTATAAACACTACCTACATTTTTCAATTGTTTCTCTTCATTGCATTACTTTATTTTACTACTCCAGTTAACATTTAAGTAATTAAGTGTGTTTAGGTATTTAGTATTTGTTTTGTTGCAGTACGGCCGTCGCAGGCGCACACGCAGGTGTTCCCGCTTCCCGGAGCGTTTCCCTGGGCACACAGTTCGAGAGGTAAGCACTATTTTCACTTAACCTGTTTCATCCCCTGGGCGCACAGTTCGAGAGTTGAGCACAGTTTTCTCTTATCTTATTTCATCCCCTCGGCGTACAGTTCGAGAGATTAGCACTGTTTTCACTTAAACCCTGGGCGCACAGTTCGAGAGTCGAGCACTGTTTCAAATTAACTTATTTCATCCCCTGGGCGCACAGTTCGAGAGTTGAGCACAGTTTTCTCTTATCTTATTTCATCTCGTCGGCGCACAGTTCGAGAGGTTAGCACTGTTTTCACTTCAACCCTGGGCGCACAGTTCGAGGGTCGAGCACTGTTTCAACTTAACCTATTTCATCCCCTGGGCGCACAGTTCGAGAGTTGAGCACAGTTTTCGCTTATCTTATTTCATCCCCTCGGCGCACAGTTCGAGAGGTTAGCACTGTTTTCACTTCATCCCTTCGGTGCACAGTTCGAGAGGTTAGCACTGTTTTCACTTCTCTTATTTCATCCCCTGGGCGCACAGTTCGAGAGGTTAGCACTGTTTTCACTTATCTTATTTCATCACCTGTTTTCACTTATCTTATTTCATCCTATGGGCTCACAGTTCGAGTGTGTATACTTTCACTTCAATGCATCTCTCAAACATATGAGAAAAGTAGGTAACCCTTCGTATCACTCCGTCTATACCTACTCACCCGGCAAGCCCATCTTTCCTGGCGTCTGCAGTGTACTATATCTTAATGCATTTCTCAGGGAAACCTCGGCGCGGCATGATGCGGCGGGCGGTGTTCTCAGACCTGCAGCGCAAGGGTCTGGAGAAGCGGTTCCAAGTCCAGAAGTACATCTCCAAGCCCGACAGGAAGAAGCTCGCTGAGAAACTGGGGCTTAAGGACAGCCAGGTCAGTCAAATAATAAATATCGGTCACACCAATTAATCTGCTTTGCCTGAGGTTGACTGGTAGAGAATGCCTCATGGCAAACCCTTAATTAGACAATGTTCGCCAGGATGAACACACTCTTTGACCATCTTTTTCTATTTTTTTTCGAACGAGAATTGTTTGTTCTATTCAACCTTAACGAGGCTTGGACTAGCGACCTTCCTTTTTTAGGGTTCCGTACCCAAAGGGTAAAAACGGGACCCTATTACTGAGACTTCGCTGTCCGTCCGTCCGTCCGTCCATCCGTCCGTCCGTACGTCCGTCCGTCCGTCTGTCACCAGGCTGTATCTCAAGAACGGTGATAGCTAGACACTTGAAATTTTCACAGATGATGTATTTCTATTGCCGCTATAACAACAAATACTAAAAATTAAATAAAACAAATATTTAAGGGGGGCTCCCATACAACAAACTTGTTATACCTATATATACATATATATAGGTACGGAACCCTTCATGCGCGAGTCGGACTCGCACTTGCCCAATTTTTTTATCAAATTAAGGGTTAACGCAGTTACTTTAGTCTAGTGTCTAATTAAAAAAAACCGGTCAAGTGCAAGTCGGACGCGCGCACCTAGGGTTCCGTACAAACACTTTCCATCCTTAAGTGGTTAAGTTAAGTTTGCACCTGATATGTATAGCGCTCCATACAAATGAGGTGCAAAGTTAACGCAACCAATCTCTACTATTAAATATTTATTTAATTTAATTTTTAGTATTTTTTGTTATAGTGGCAATAGAAATACATCATCTGTGAAAATTTCAACTGTCTAGCTATCACCGTTCTTGAGATACAGCCTGGTGACAGACGGACGGACGGACGGACAGCGAAGTCTCAGTAATAGGGTCCCGTTTTTACCCTTTGGGTACGGAACCCTAAAAAACGAATGACGTTGAGTTTGACACTTTTGACGCCTTTTTGTTTGACTAGCGTAGTTGTCGTAGATTTCGGTCATTTTATGTATTTTCTTATATTTTTTACATACACGACAATAAATGCAATTTTATTTTCGGGTTTACACGGCTCAAAGCTCTCTTAATCTCTTTAATTCATTAATTTTTACACCTGTTTGAAATTTGAAATTGAAATTCATAGAATCCCTTCCTTAGAAAATCTTCTTTTCAGCAATCAAGAGCCTTTCAAAATGCGAATGTGTCTGAAAATGTCTGTACAACAACATCGCTTGCAACCTTTATTTTTTAATTTCTTCTTCACTTACAACATGATTTTATCAAATGTAGGTACGTGACGTCATAAAACTCTTTTTCTTGAAATATTCATCGCTGAATGAAACTCTCCACGCGTAGTATTAACATTATAAAAAAAAACTGTAAGGACATTTAACCTTAAGTATCAAATATAGCCAAATGTCAACCGAATTAAAAAAAAACACCATCGTATTAACAAACAATCGCGTTTAACACCCCAAAAACGCCTCTGCAAAAGGCCCAATAATTCCTAATCAAACCTCCGCTGAGATCTAAATATCGTTTTCAGCAGTAATTGTTTTAAACCTACCCCCGCCTGCGCGTGACAGCCCCCTTGAGGGTAGCTTTTTTGTAACACCCCTACCCCTATGGGGTGAGTTGAAATAACTGTTTTTTCGAAGGATTATTTTGGAGGAGCGTTTTAACGGTGTTAAGTCGTTGTTTGTGTGGGTTGTAATTAATCTTGTTATTGATTGTGGAAGGTTGTAATTTAGAAAATTAGGAATTTGGCTTTGCAGATTTTTTTAAGGTACTTATGAGGCCTTATTCCTTTTTTTCCTTATTATGACAAAATATAGTGATAATTTCTTCCAACTTTTTTAAGCGAGTAATAATTTTTCCTGAGTTCTAGATAGTAATATAGCTATTTCATGCTTTCATGGCATGCAGTCGAAAGTAAGTTGAAAAAATAGTTTTCTGCGTGAATTTTGCGTGGTTTCAAATATATACCAATAAATCTCAAGTCCTGCCCTGAAGCCCTGTTCTAAGTAGTAACATTGATAATATGTTAAGAAACATGTTTGATCATAGAGAAAAATGTCTAAAACAATCAGCATTTTCGAACGGATAAGGAGCCTTATTTATGGTTATCCTTATGGTTATGATATCATGCATTTGTGGGATAAAATGATATTTTTCTAAATTTTTGATCGACCGAGCGAAGCATCTTCGTTTCAGTTTGGCCAAAAACTGTTTTGTATGTCCGGATAAGATAAAACGATAAAAATATCCCGATGGTGGGATGTTCGGCTGTTCTTACCTCTAGGTCGCATTTCTCAAACGATTCACATGAAAATTTGTGAATAATCGACAACGATTTATAATTTTTTTTCAAAATGGCGCGACAAGGGGGTAGAAAGTGAAAAAATAACGAATTTCAGCCGTTTAAAAGAAAAACTAAGATCAGCTCACAGAGCCACTAGTGCCGTAAAAATAAATGACCAATTTTGTCATTTATTCTCTCTCTCTCTCGGTTCTCTTTTGGTCATCATGGTTGCGTTTATCACGTAATAAAGAAGTGACAAAGCATCTGTCACTCACACGCATTTTATCAAAACGTGACGGACGCTTTGTCACTTATTTATCGCGTGATAAAAGCAACCGTCACAGGCCTGCAGTTCGCATCTGTGCTACGACTCGTAGACTTGCTACGGTGCTACGTAGCGTCGTAGAGCTTGTTATAAAATGATAATACAATGGGGACTGTATAAAAATGTTGCTCATTCCTAAAAAAGTACTTAACACATTTTTCTAAATCTAAGGGTATTTTTTTTCCTCGGCCAGGAAGTGAGATTTTCTCCCCGTAGCGGGCAGAAGACCACACTTATGGCCTAGGGTGACGTAAAAAACTTAAAGCTTACTTAGTACCTAACCAAAGGTTGTCTGGAAGAGATATCTCTTTAGCGATAAGACCGCCTGTTGTTTACCTCTAATTGTAATTTCTAGCATTGTATTTCTCCTGTATGTTTTATGAGGTGTGCAATAAAGAGTACTTGTATTGTATTGTACTTGTACCTACGTCACAGTTATTTGAAGTCAGTTAATCAGATTTTTATTCAACTTTTATCTTATTTAGGTAATCCTTTTCCTAAAATATCAAAGACGCCCTTGGGCCTTGTCTTATCAATTTAAACACAACGGACTTGAGGTTAAAAATTATTATTTCCGCGCTCTTTCCTGTTTTCATTTTTCATTTCCGCCATTAAAATCCGTCTACGTACTTGCTTTTTTGTTTTAAACCAACTTCAAAAAGGAGGTTCTCTAAATTTAGAAAACATATGTTCAACAGTAAGGCATCCCAGATAGATAGACAAGCTTTTCATTTATCCTACAGATATTTATTTTTACATTTCCAAATATGAAGATAGTGTATTTTATACCTGATTCTTACCGGCTTGCCCACTTCAGGGTGCTTGAATACCAATATTTATTGCTACTGAAGAAAAATAGCTAATCCGGCTTACCTGAGTTTTCGTTTGACGCCACGCCACTTCAATATACAAAGCTTACAAAATCGATTAATTTTATTTATTTTTTTAAATAACTAAGTATCAAAGTGGTTTTGGGTGATGTTTGGTCTTAACAATACAATTCAAGTCAAGCAATAGGTACAATTCAATTACTCTTTATTGCACACCTCATGAAGCAAACAGGAGAAGTACAACGAAATTATGACTAAAGAGCGATATTTTCCACTAACTATAGTTGTAATTGTAATCCCAAAAATAATACGTCTTACTTATAACATTGCACACTAGAAATAAGTACCTCAATATTATCCATATACGATACATTAACAACCATTTATTACTTCCAAATAACATACACTCCTATTTCCATCTCAGATCTCGAAATAAAATCGGCCACCGCAATCGTATCGGCATTCCGAATAAAATAACCCCATTCTTTTTACAACCAACTGAGCATTAGCAAAATCTGCCGGCAAATCACCCGCCAAACACACTCCGCCAACATAATAAAAAAAATTCGCCAACAGTGACATAACAATAAAATATACAAACGTTCTTAAGACAAAAATACGCCTTTGCCCTCAACCCGCAGGCGAAAGAGAAGCGTATACACAAGCATCAGGGGTTAGAACGAGACCGCTATAACGTTAGAACGGCGTCTTAAACCCCCTTTCTATTGGGCGATTTGTATCGAATAAAAGTGTTCCCGGTTTTCTATTGGTTCGCGCGTTTGAGTTTTTTTTTTCATGGCTGCGTTGAGTTTTTTTACGATTTCTGATGTTTATGGACCGGTCGTAAGCAGGTTTTCGGTTTATTGAATGTTTTCGAGTTATTAAGTTGCCTGTTTGGTTTCGTTTGAAATTAGGGTCTGTTTTAGATTAGGTTAGTTAGGGTGGTAGTGCACTAGATATGGTTGACGGTTGACTTATTTTTTTAGCCTTTTTTAACGCAAACTATTAAATTAAAATAAGGGGCTTTCAGGGGCTTCAGGTTATCAATTCCATCAAAGTAACACTTGTACGTACTGAAGGAAGGAAGTTTCTGATTCTTTTATTGCATATCATATTTCAAAAAATAAAAATATAATGTTAATAATACGTAGTTCGTCAAAGTATGAACAACAACAACAAAATATTCACATGTATTAGAACACGTAATATTTTTATTATTATTTTTATCTAGCCTGTTTGTTTGTGTCCCACTGCTGGGCAAAGGCCTCGCCTCTTTCTCGCCAGTCGTCTCGCTGAAGAGCAAGTTCTAAAGTTCTATTGAAAAAAATAATTTTATTGCACAAAAATTTTCGTTTTTTTTTAAACAATGTGGCTGTAGCTCAAAGCCAAGTTGCAATCAGCCGATTCTTTTTTAATTTGCACTCAGCCGATTAACGTCTTCATCGCGCTATATTAAATTTTCCGTCCCTCGTTCAGAAAATGTGTTATTATTAACTTAACAAGTTAATTATTTACGTATGATCGTCGTTATTGCAGCCATGAAAAGTCGGCCACAGACACCAGCTCAATTAAGCTTATGAGCGAATTATCTTAATTGGTTGGCAAATTAATTGCTAACTTCAAAGCTATCTTGCACAAAGGAGCTAAGATCCGCAGTTAACGTATGTTTAAGTTAAATAGTTGATAAAATAGTGCTAGTCTTGTTCTACGTCTTTGCTTGTGTTTCACGATACCAAAAAATTAGGAGGTTCTATGTAAGCAACTAAGTAAACACTTTATTATACACAAAAACAGTTAAATCATCAATTACTAATAACATAAAGGCGTACTTATCCCTATAAGGAATCTCTTCCAGTTAACCTTTGAGCAATTGAGTGAGAACGAGAAGAAGGTAGACAAACTAACACTGTGTACAAAAAATTAAATAATAAAACTATAGGTAGCAGGTACGACACTAATGAAAAAGTATTTCACAATATGTTTCACTGTATTTTTTTTTGTATGTCCACCGATATTTCCGCCAATTGTGAACCGATTTTCAAAATCCTTTTGTTTTATTTGAAAGAGTAAACTCCTGAGGCGGCTCCATTGTCACCATGTCGGGATCTGATGATGGGAATCCCATCAACCCTCTATAAGCACTAGCAATGTTTTTCATGTATTATATAAAGTTATTCAGATGCGTCTGGTATTCTATTCTATTCTATTTTTTTTAAAGATGGCAACCGGTCACAGTTATGCGACCATTACTGCCAATGTCTCGTTGCCAATCGCACTCGGCGACTAGATAGAGGATTGATACCACGTTGTACGGTGAGTTGAGAAAATCGTGCTTTTTGTAAAGTGATAGCGATTTACAAAAAACCACGCGGACTATCGGGCCTTGACCCAGGAAGGGCTATGAACGCTTCAAGTTGAATTCTTCATTAGCTATTCACTCATACGTTAGATCACTGCACAATACGCTATCAATACTACACATTGAACAACAATAATGAATAAATAACGAACAACAAAACTTAAACGCATGCGGCCATCTCATCATTTGAATCACCTTTTGAAGTCAGCTATAGGTACGCAACGCCAAGGCATTTGGTAAACCTAACTTAAAATATGCTTCATTTTTTCAATAAACTATGCTCTTAACTGGGCGAAATAAGTAGGTATGTGTCATTTGCTGATCCTTTAAAAAAAATAACGTTAAACAACAATACTGAAAACCAACAGACCCATTCTAAATTTATTTTATAAGTGTTTAAAGTAATCAAATCTTACGCAAAATATAGAAATCTTAATTTAATACCGCATCTCAAAACCATTGTGCTCTAAGAAGCACTCTGAACCGTTTAAAAACCTCCAATAAAAACCCAATTTATCCAGAACCATATAAATTCCCCGCGCGCTCAGTTCTGCCAACATTACAGATTATCTCAGTTTAATTTATAAATCGAACGGCAGTCTTGCCTTGCCGGTTGCGTTTGACGTATAATAATTGTAGGGCGCAAGGCGACGGGTAGACAGGACACGATACCTTTATTGTTTTTTTTTATTTTTATTATGTGTCTGGCTGAATGCTTTAGCAGCTAAAGTGAAAGTAGGTTAAAAGTTAAGTTAGATTCTATGACCATTCAACTAGCAACATTTCATTTATTTAACCAAACATTTTATCGATATTATTAAACAGGGATAAAACACGAAACATTAACCACATTTTTCGCATCTTCGATAATATTCCAATTTGTGATTGAAAATTCATTTGAAAAGTTTCTCATTCTAAAAGAGCGTCCAGAAAATCATACAGTCGAACCTAACTGAGGCGGATTTAGTATGAAAATTGTACCACGGTAATTTTTGTATGTTGTAATTTTTTCCACGAAGTGACGTCATGGTAGAGCGTCAATTATTAGATGACACTGCTTTCACATTTTATTAATATTTTAAAATAAAAATAATAGCTTTGGATTCTGTGATAATAAATTAATGAATTTAGTTTGAACTGGACACCATTTGAAAATTTTAAATATTGTCAATTAATGCCGACATGTCTATCCTTCGTAGCTCTGTCGCTTCTCTTCCCCAGAGGGTGATTTTTACTTCATGCCTCCAGATTATCCCTAATCGGCGAGGGGAGACTGCGGCTATTATATCTCCGATCCAAAAAGACTTAACTCACAAACATTATTTACGTTATTCGTCCTTTTAAATATTTAGAGATTCAGTCCACAAGTGCAGGATCGAAAAGACTTAACTCACGTGCTTTATCTATTCGATAAGTCGTTTTATATTTTAGGAGATTGTTCAACGCAATGAGGTTAAATTATAATAAGATGTAATCGAGTATTATTGGTATTTATGCGGTAGACAGTGTAGGTATGTAAAGGTCATTGACCGAGCGAACGACGTGTCCTCGTTTCAGCCTTCAGCTTAGCCCAAAATTCTTTCGTATTTCTGTTAGCAATGCATGGAGCGCAGATAGGCACGTGTAATATGGCGGGAGCACAAATCAAAAAAGTCTTCAGTCAGAGATAATATATCAGCGTTTATTCATATAAACACTAGTACATATTATTGTCAGGGATTACATTCATTATTGAATTGATTAATAAAATGATTATTATAGGACGAGCACAAACTTTGTATGTTGAGGCTTTGTTCGTATTAGAGAGAGAACGCTAGTCTATGGTACAGTTTATATACTAAAAGACCACAGACAACAGGGTCATATAGGTCAGGGGATATTTTGCGAAATTAAGGATTCCAGGGCCTAATTTTCTGATTAAATGCCTGTCAGAATAAAGAACGTTCCCTCTTCTATAATCCGATGTAATAGCAACATAACCTGGATTCATACAAGCTCTTAACTTTTGACCACTTTTGTTTTTTGAACTGTATGACCCAACAATTAAATATAGACTTTTCAGCAATATCCGGATGTTTGGATGTGATGACCGGACGCCTTCCTGCTGTCGCATTTTCTCAACCGATTCTCATTTTGTGAATAGGTTTGATAGGTATATCGTTTTTTTGTCGATTCAGTTTTCTAAATTGTGGAGATATAAAAACGTTAAATATGACAGTTTTTACAGTCGATTTTTTTTTAAACACACATTTGACAGTTCTTTGGTGATGTTTGTAGTGATGTAGCAAAGACATATTGTTTGCCAAATCTGACGATTATGAATGGTTGATCGAATCGATTTTATGGATTCTTTTTTTCGAAACTGCATATTTTTTTCTTTATTTGGTGTAAATCAATATTTTTTGAGCTACGAGCCATCGGACTTACTGGAGAGTTCTATGTTAGTAATTTGTTTTATTGTTTTTTCTTCAGGTTATCAATTTATCGATTTAATCCATTTCTACCAATTAACAGAAATAGTACATGAATCGAAAAACAAGATTTGGTCACAAAAAAAACAGTTTTTAGAAAAAAAAGCACGTAGTACGTAACTGTTTAATATGTAATGATTTATTATCGTTAAATACTTCAACATCTATGCTTGTCTAATTTATTCTTGAAATTATTGACATTAGGTGTTGAGTTTACATCCTCGGAGCGGATTAAACACTCCTTCCTCTATGGTTTTGGGAGTCACCAGGCGATATTAGCGCGATATTTAGCATCGTCTCGTAACTAGATACCTACGAAGTTTTGAAGTGCAGTGACAGAAATTGTAGTGAGTTTTGGCATAGATTAAGAGGCCTTATTCCTTTTAAATGGTGATGGTTTTAGACATTTTTCTCTATGATCAAACATGTTTCTTAACATATTATTGATGTTACTACCTAGAACAGGGCTATTGGGATTTATTGGTATACATTTGAAACCTATAGTTTGAATTTTTCATTGATTTTTGTTTCAAAAACTACTCGAAATTGACAAAATTCACGCGGAAAATTCGTTATTTCAACTTATTTTCGACTGCACGCAATGAAAACATGAAAAAGCTATGTTACTACCTAGAACTCGGGGAAAAGTATTGTTCACTTCAAAAAGTTGGTTGAAATTATCGATATATATTTGTTATAATATTAAAAAAAAGTAATTTTAAAAGGAATAAGGCCTCTTAAGCCTTACTTGTTGTGACTAGGCGATATTACTGTGATATTTAGCATCGTTTCGCGAGTCTCAGAAATCTCGGGTCCCCTGCCCGGGTTCCGCAATCAATTACATGTTGACCGCGCGACAAGCGGCGGCAGCTGTCGCCGGCCCTTTTTAGGGGTCCGCAGGCACAACTATATTAACGGAACAGATATGTTTTGATAAGAATATGTTGAGACATACATATACAGGGTGAAACATTTCTAAAGACTGGGCTGACAGGATATTGTCATCTGAGTGATCTACAATCGACTTATTATAATTGTAAAGCTGGATTTAAAAGTAAAAAAAAAGTCATCAAAATAAAATATTTTAATATCAGTAGTTCAAAGGTTTTATTTACATTTTAAATGACACCTGTCTTAAACCCGCTCCAGACCTTCCGATTCGATCCGATTTATCGGAAGAAATGTCCTAACAATTGCACTACACATTATCCGATTTCTTCCGATAAAGCGGACAATTGCACTACACAGTCATTGTCCGATTGCATCCGATAAATCGGATCGGATCGGAAGGTCTGGAACGGGTTTTAAACTTAAGCGATGTTCAACAGATGATATGTGCAGATTTTTACACTAATGTAACAAACTGTATCACAAAAATGGATAGAAATATTTACATAGTTCATTCATCAGAAGTACTCAGCCTGAACAATTCCCTGTTTGCTTGAAAGTCCCTTGATCTGTTCAACCCTGTATATTAGTGGCTCTGTGAACGGTAGACTACGCAAATTTGTTTCGTTATTTATTTATTTATTAATCTTACTTCTCATTTTTATTTCGGCTCCACACTACTCGCGTAGTTAACCAAACTTTGGTGGAAATTGGACCAGTAGTTTCCAAGATATTCAGCTTTAATTGGAACAAGTGACAAAGATCTCAGCCAATAGTGAAGCTAAGAATTCCAAATGTTGTAGTTATGTTCAGTTTTAGTAGCATTTTCTATATGACATTGAATGAGGGTCTCATGACGACCACCACTTGTGCCGGGGGTGTTTTAAATTTTTAATAAATTTGGTAGATGTTATTAATAAAACAACATCGCATCGCAACTTTGTCCATATACATTTACTAACCTTTTCATGCAAATCGTCATCTGGGGCAACAGCAACAGTAGTAGACGGGGGCTACGACGAAAAAAAAAGAAGCGGGGCACTATCTACCTTTTCTCGAATTACATATTCCACTGCATAAATATTTTAGTTTGACCCACGGCCTTCATATTTTTAAGGCAAAAGTGAACACGCAAACCACATCAAATCCATTATCGATGAAATAGTTGACTTTATCCATCGATATCGACGTTTCGCGCCCCTAGTGAGGGGCGAGACGTTTGGATTTAATTACGGGGACGTATCAGGCAATTCAGGCATCACTTTTATCCCAATTCGTATCCAATGAAGAGATATTATGTCGCGTTGATTGAGGGGGGGGTGAATTTCCGACACCTACACTCACGGCTTGGCCAAGGTTTACTGATGTTTCGCAGAAAATTGTTTTACCGAACGTAATGTTACGTATAATGTTCAGTTCGCATAATTGTTATTTTGATGAAACTATTAACTTTTCTAGAAAATATACAAACATAGGTGACGTCGGCAATGGAAAACAAAAAAGGGCCGGGTTGGTTGTAAAATCTTGCTTAGTATAGAATTCCTGCTCCGTCTTACCAATCGAAGGCCTTGATGTGTCCTAATAATAGCCTTACCTATCCTACTCTACCAGAATGCACTAACACATTTAAAAATACCTATATGTTCCGTTTCAGCTACAGAAACTTTCTGCGAAATGAGCATTATGCGAAACATTATTTTCGGTGAAACTATTTTCTGCCAAATGAGGGTAACCCCTCTGCCAGACAAGCGGTACGGCCACGGTCATCACGCTAATATTATAAAGGCGAAAGTTTGTGTGTGTTTATGTGTATGTTTGTTACTTCTTCACGCTCAAACGGCTGGACCAATTTTGATAAATTTTGGTATGAAGGTAGCTGACACCCTGATTTAACACATAGGCTATTTTTTATCCCGGAAAAATGTAGTGTTCCCGTCGGATAAGCGGGTAACACCGCGCGGTGCAGCTAGTATATAATAATTCCTAGCCTATAGCTTTATTATTAGTATTGAAGCTATCCTAGATAAAATTCTGTTGGAATATCTCATTTCGTAGGGATCACTCAAAAATTCCGAAGTTTAATTTATCCGAAACCATAAATATTCCGAATATTCAAAATTCCGAAAGTGAAACAACGCGAAACGATATTCCATGGTTCATATATAGTAGTGTAGTAATCATCTATAATTAGGTTACGTTAGGGTTATGTGTTATCCCAAAAAAAAAATTAGAACATGGCTTTCGGAATGATGATGCATTCGTACAAATGAAACTTCGGAGTATTGTCACAGATTATATACAAGTTACTACGTAACAGATACCCCACTTGTTTGGATGGCAGGCGTTGCCACCGCTATCGATGCCCCCTCCCGCGGGTGACGCAACGTCATTGGAATGTGCGCTAGGGTTGCCTCCGTTATGTAAACGCTAGCTTTTTCTCGTGCCTTCGCTCGTTTGGTCAACCAGTCTAGTCAGCAGAGGCGTGGCGACCATACAACCCGATTCCCACTGGGTTGCCCACTTCAGGACGATTGAACACCATTCTCTACACGGTTTGAACAGGGTCTTTTTCTTTAAAAAGACCCCCCTGTTCAAACCTTTGCATCCGACCGTTCCCTCTTTCCGCTTCTCTGCTTTCCGTTCTCCGCACGCCGCTCTCCGCACCCGGGTACCCGGGTTTTCGGGTACCCGGGTTGCATTCCCTAACTACGCTCTCCGCACGCCGCTCTCCGCTCTTCCCTCTCCGCTCTTCCCTCTTGTTGCAGTAATACAAGATGGTTTTTTATAGTGCGGTACTCTAAGATGTTCTAGGCAGGGACTTGGACTTACAAAAAGTCTTCTTATTTATCCTAATATTAATTTAAGAGAAAGTTAATCGAATTAATTAATCGCTTAAAAATTTAATCGCAAAAAATTAATCGACAGTTAACTTAATCTTTCGAGATTAAATCAATCGGAACTCGTACGATTAGATTAACTAATCGTCAATTTTAATCGTTAATTGAGATTAAAAAAGTTAATCTTAATCGTTAATCGATTAACTTTTGCCCATCTCTGCTGGGAGCCGCGGAAATCATGTTTTTTCGGTTTAATTATTAAAATAATACAGATTTTGAAAATGTAAGACGTATACATTATAGTTAACATCTCGTTATGTTATTATTAAAAAAAACTGATAACTTTCCCTGCAGTATTCATGACATACTAAGGGTTGACGTTGCTTTTTTGAGGTAACTAAAAAAAACTATCGAGGAAACTACAAGTAATCGTGTTTCTAAAACATAACGAATAATAGAGTGAATCTTTAAATATTTTACTTATTGATTGTATAACTAAACATTCAGTAATAACAACACAGCATGGAATCAAACCAACACAATTAATTCGAAAAAAAAGCTAGGCGCCCCCATAAAGATTTTTAGAGAAATACCCAGACTTTAATAGTTACGCGTCAATAGTGCCCCAGTAAACGTTAATTCTTAAACAAAATCTTTTATTCCGGAGAGTTTAATGTGTTCTGGAACAAATGAAATCATTTTCAATCGTCTTTGTTGCCACAAAAACAATATGCCCGACTTTTATTTTTCGACATCGTACAGCACAGGTTGCGCGGGAAACGTTAACTGTACGCCGTCCGCTCGCCGCGAGGCGTGGCAGCCCACTGGCATTTTGTCGCGCGGGGTTGGCATGGCACTTAGATATTGTTTCTTAGACTGTGACTTAGAGATCGGAATGTTTCGCGCGGCCGAAACGCGTGGGGATAGCCTGCTGTATTGTAGTATAATTAAATTTTCTCAAACATGCAATGAAATATCGTCGTAACGTGCGTTAGAACAGGCTTCGAAGTGTCAAGTTTCGGGCGGAACAATTCGCGAGAACTGTAAAGGAATTTCATACAAAATTGAAGGCCTAAGCCGGGAAGTAATTTGTTTTTAATTTTAATGTAAACATGGCGTCTGTGTGTATGAACAGCTGATATTTTTTTTTTCTAGTAGCTACCCATTCAGCCATCGCACCAACAATATCCGTGTTAATGCCTACTACACACGAACTGAAAATACCGTCTATACGTAAGTCACCAGAGACCATAGACAATATTAAAAATCCTCTGCCTTTTATTTTACTTATTATAGAAACTATGATTCTTATTATCAGGTTGTGTATAATGGCCCTAATATTCGCACACTACACACGTGGACTTATTAAAGAAAAAAAATATAGAGGGATTGGAGGGAAAATTAAAAATATTTTTTTTAAACATGGCGTCTGTGTTCATGAACTGGCTGAACAGCTGAATTATGTTTTTTTGAGTGGTGTATTTTTTTATTTCATTCCATATGTTTGAGAAAAGCACTATACATGCCTTAGCCGTGAAAAGGGCTTGCCGGCTTCGTATCACTAGACGGCCTCCCTTACGGTCGGACGTCTATACCTACTCAGCCGGCAAGCCCTTATTTCCCGGCGTCTGCAGTAATGTACTATTATGTGACGAAATGCGAATTATTTCGTGTTTACTGTTCCACTGCAATGCTGGTGGCGAATAAGTTTCAGCTAAGTATATTAAATGGGTTATACCGGTTGTACGGGAATCTTCGATAACTAAGGGCTAAGGGAGCTAGGACAAAAACGCAGCAGCTTGACACTGAAATATATTGACAACTAATTTTAAAAACAATAGTTCTTCAAAAAAATAGATAAATAAAACATAGACAATATAAAAACTAAATAAAAAACTCCTTAACATCATCCCCCCCGTGTAGCTTAGCTACACAGCTTCTTGTTGGAGCACAGCCAGCTTCCTGGTGGGTCTCCTCAGTATGCCGCCTTTGGTAGCAACATCAGCCACTCGGACAATTCCGTCTCTGCCCGGATGCACTGCCAGAATCCTGCCCATTGGCCAAACTCCTCTCGGCATGTCTGGGTCAACAACTAGTACCACGTCGTCTACCTTTACGTTTTCGTACTGGGTTCCGTGACGCTTCTTAGGTTTGAGACTGGGCAGGTACTCTTTTAACCATCTGCTCCAGAAATGCTCTGAAAGCCGGAGAACTTTCTGCCACTCTTTCCTCAGTGAGAACACTCCGTCATCCAAGTGAACTGGTAACTGTTGATTCGAGGAAGCTCCAATTAGAAAATGGAATGGTGTAAGAGCCTGGCACTCCTGATTTTCAGTGACGTACGTCAGGGGCCTCGAGTTCACTAGGGCTTCTGCCTCTAGGAGCAGGGTGTGAAGCAGCTCTTCTCTAGGTGCTCTTTCCTTTAAAGTTGCTTGAAGGGCAGTCTTTACCGTCTTCACTAGCCGCTCCCAACAACCTCCCATGAACGGTGACGCAGGTGGTATAAAGCACCACTCGATCTGCTTGCTGGCAGCATATTCTTGTACCGCACTGTCATGAAACTCAGATAAATGGCGGTTAGCTCCAACAAACGACGTGCCATGGTCGGACAAAATCTTAAGCGGCAGTCCGCGACGTGCAACAAAACGACGTATACTCATAATGGCAGAATCCGCTGAGAGACTAGTGACGATCTCAAGATGTACTGCTCGTGTCGTCATGCAAGTGAAAAGAGCAATCCATCGCTTTTCTCTCCGGCGGCCGACTGATACTTCAACAGGGCCAAAATAATCTAGGCCGGTGTTTGTAAAAGGGCGTGTATGGTGATCAAGGCGCACGTCCGGCAAGTCACCAGTAGGTGGGATTTGAGGTGATGCTTTTCGTTTGATACAATAGGAGCATCTTCTTGCAATCATGCGTACTTCGCTACGGCATCGAAAAATCCAGTAATACTGTTTAAGTTCGTTAATCACCAGTTCGTTAAACGCATGTGCAGCTCTCACGTGGTAGTGACGTATAAGAAGACGTACGGCAGGATGACGGCCATCCAAGATAATAGGGGACGTGGTGGCGTAATCAACGTTCTTCATGTGCTTTATACGGCTGTCCAATCTGAGCAGGCCATCGTTGTCGAATATCGGGCAGAGCGGGTGCAGTTTGCTAGACCTAGGCAAAGGCTTGGCGTCGTGGAGTAATGCGATCTCTTCACCAAAGCTGTCAGACTGTGCTCTTTGCAAAATGGCCACTTCAGCCTTTCGGACCTCTTCAGCGGACAGTGGTAAGAGCTGGTTGGAAGAAGCGTTAGTAGCATTTTTGGAATTTGGAGTGTTATGTGCCAAAAGAGACCGAAACTTGTGCGCGCACTGGAAGACGCGCGCGGTCGCTTGGATCAGACGTTGCCACTCACTAAAGCGTGAGGGATCGGGCACAACCGATGAAGGTTTATGCAGAATAGTTAAACCTACATGTACCTTGGACTCCTTGGAGGGTTTCAGTTCTTCCAAGGTAGATGTAGTTTCAGATGAGCGCAATGGTTCTTTAGGCCAATCACAAGATGGCAGTAATAAAAAATCTGGTCCAGAGAGCCACCGCGTCAAGTCAATGTCAGAATCTTTTAATCTTGTCGCATCGTCTGCGACATTCAAGCCACCTGGGACGTATTTCCAGTCATTGACGTTTGATATTTCCGTGATTTCTCCAACGCGATTCGCTACAAATGGCTTAAATGTTCGCGCATCGCTCCGAATCCAACTCAGAACTGTAGTTGAGTCTGACCAAAAATGAATTGAATTCGGTTGGATATCATGACCGGTACACAATGTATTGGCAAATCGAGCAGCAATAAGGGCCGCTTGGAGCTCTAAACGTGGTATAGAAGCGGGTTTCAATGGGCTGAGGCGTGCTTTTCCACCAATGAGAGACAACTTCACAGGCCCGTTCGAAAATGTGAAACGCCAGTATGCAACGCACGAGTATGCTTCTTCACTTGCGTCTGCAAAAACGTGAAGCTGCCTATCACTAATGCCCTCACCCTGGAATCCGCACCTGTACCAGCGAGGAATTTTGAGGTTTGATATCATAGCCAGTTGTCGAGACCAAGCCAACCATTTTTCAATTGCATCTGGATGCAGCTCGGTATCCCAATCAATACAAGTTCTCCATGTCTGCTGGAATAAAATCCGACCTTGAATTACCAGCGGAGTTAGGAGACCAAGAGGATCGTAAACACACATTAAATACGACAATACCTTACGTTTAGTTAGTTTCTGATTTTCAGAAATTGGGGAACCATTGCGGAAACTAAACGTGTCGCTTTGAGGATGCCAAATAAGTCCTAAAGTCCTGACAAAGGTTTCAGGCCCTACGTGAATATTATCGGGTGGAGGAGCGCGCAAATCTTCAGGAACATCGGTAAGTGCGGATGGTACGTTGGATACCCAACCTCGCATTTCCATTCCTGCAGCTTTGTGCACTGTCACTATATCAGCTGCAAGTTGTGAGGCTTCTTGTGCGTCATCCAAACTACCCAGGAAATCGTCCATATAATGGTCATGGATGACAGCTTTGGATGCCGCGGGGTATGACTCCTGCAATTCTTGAGCGTTCCGATTCTTGATATATAAAGCTGTGCACGGACTACAGGCGGCGCCAAAAATTACAGAAGTCATCCTGTATTCCGTCAACTCACAGCTGGGAGTCTCTCTCCAAATGAACCGTAAAGCATCGCGGTCCACCTCCCTGATCCTGATTTGAGGAAACATTTCCTTCACGTCAGCTGTCATAGCGATGTAACCTTCACGAAAACGGAATAAAATATGTAGCAATGGTTGCAAAAGATCAGGTCCGGGCAGCAGAAGCGAGTTTAAACTGACACCCGAAGTCTTCGCAGCTGCATCGTGTACTACTCGAAGTTTTTTCTTTTGTGGATGTACAACAGGAAAATGTGGTAAATACCAACGAGAAGTTTTCTGTATATCGTTTAAATTTATAGTGTCTCGGTAAGTGTCGCTAGGGCACTCCTCAGCGTAACCTTTTCCTATCATGTTGTTTATAAAATCGCAATAACTTTTTTTGAAGTCTGGGTCGCGAGTCATGCGCCTTTCTAGGCCCAGAAATCTCGATAAAGCGTGAGAATAGCTGTCAGGTATGTTTGACGTATCCTTGCGCCACAAAAGGCCGACTTCAAACCTACCTGACGGCAGACGTCTGGCTGTAGTGTCTAAAATGCCTAAAGCGTATTTATCTTCATTGGAAACAGTAGTTTCAGGCTTAGATATACCTATAGAATCAAGGCTAAAATAATCCTTGACAAGTTCGTTCATGGCGGAATCGCCACCGTCGTCAACAGAAACGTGGTTTATGAAATGCACAGGTTTTGTCCAGCTGCTGGACCTTCCGTGAACAGCCCAACCTAAGGCCGTGCGTGTACCTATTGGCTGACTTCTGGAACCTTCACGTACCTCGCGGCTAACTGTCAAATACCAGTGCTCAGCACCGAGCAAAATCTTAGGCGTTGCATCAGTAAATGTAAGTTCATCGATTAAATCAGTTAGATGCGAATATTTAGACAAGTCATTTCGAGTGACAGTTTGTGTAAACAACGAGAGTGAGTCCATAGCCTTAGCATTATTTACCAAAAATGTCTCGGAACAATGTTTACCTTTAATGGAAAAACTCACATGTTGAATCGGTTTGTGCGTTGACATTCCGGCGACTCCGTCAACTTTGATTGACTCCATGGGGCCTGATGCTCCTATTTGACGTGCCACCTCCGAGTCGATCAAGGTCGCGGAAGATCCGTCATCAAGTAACGCAAAAGTGTCATATTTTCCGCAAGGGCCGCTCACTTCAACTGGAACTACCTTCAAGTATACACGTGTCTGTGTAGGTGACATATCGCCACTTGTGTGTGATTCAGTAATGTTAGATATTGTCACAGTTTTATCAGTGTCGTTGTGTTCACTTACGACGTTGTAAGAAGGATTCGAAGACTGATCAGTAGTGCGGGACGTTTGCGGCGTCGACGGCGGATGCAGCAGTGGGTTATGGAAGCGCTCACATCCGTCGATACCGCAGCGACCAATCCTACAAGTCTTCCAACGATGGTTTTTCGATTTCAAACACTTGTAACAAACTTTAGCATCGCGCAACCAGCGCCATCTATCATCTAATGTCAGAGCCTGAAATTCTTTGCAATCAGTTAGTTTGTGTTTGTTATTACAGTAACGACATAAATCAGCATTACAACCGCGTGTCGATGTGACGTGAACATTTTCACGACGTGTGAAATTGGGTGTAAAATTGTTGCCGACTGTACCGGGTCGTTTGTTGTAGTCTGACATAAAAGCACCAGGACGCTTAGCGTAATCAGGAACTAAACCAAACCTATTGTGCTTCACAGCCTCCACGTCGAGGAACGCAGACAATAATTGTATTTTTGGTATAGACTGATCACTACGATACGCAAAATCTTTCCACTGATTGTACAATATAGGCGTCAATTTACTCAACACAGAGTGAAATAGTTCTACTGAATAAATGTGTTCTTTCTGGTCTAAATTGTTGATGACAGCTATACAGTTACGTAGTCTACACGCAAAATGGTTCAACTCTCTTTGGTCAAAGCTTAGCTTGGGAAGACTCCGCACGAGGTTGATTTCATGCAGCACGATCATCTCGGGGAGCGCGAACGTCTGCTCCAGCATGTCGAGCACTTCCTCGGGGCGTTCGGCCGTGTACAGCAACGACGACACGCTCTCCAGGGCTTGGCCGCGCAGCGCGGTAGTCAAGCGCACGAGATTTTCTGCGGGTGTAAACAAATGTTGAGTGTTGCGGTAAGTACGTTTAAACATTAAAAACTCGGTAGTTTTACCGCTAAACGGAGCAAGTTCAAGCTTATGCGAACATCTGTGCGAATAAAAATTCGGTTCGGTTTGTTTTGACATTATAAAATCTTTGTTGTAATTTGTGTCAACTGACGGCCGTGTAAATGACATCGCAGTTTTTGACATCGATGGTTGAAATAATTGTTGCGACTTGTCATTTATTGGAATTTCAAATGTCACGGGTTTTTTATAAACATTGGGCTGAGTTTGATGAATTTCAGGTTGTTTCAGCGATGAAAATTGTTCAGTATTGTACTGAAATTGAGTATTAGTTGTTGTATTTGCCGGAATATCGTAACGAGTGTTATTCTCTCGCGAGAAATATGGTACGCTCGAATCGTTTACGATATTTCGTTCGGTAGTACTACGGGCAGCGACTAAATTTCTCGCGGGTTTGGGAACCATAGCAGTAGCATCCTCTTGCGGCAACAAAGGTATGGAGAGGTCCGCGTTTTTATCGGTAGGATGACTACCATGGTTCACGTCGTGAACCCAAGATGCAGTACGAGAATATTTACTGACCGAGCGTGTTGATGCGTCGTAGGCTTCCTGCGCCGCCAATGTGGCTTCCAGTTCAAGCTCTTCAACTTGCCTCACCTGTTGAATGAGCTTACGTTCTTGTTCTAGACGTTTTCGGGCGAGCTCCTGCTCGCGGGCGATTTGTGCGAGTTTTTGCTCGCGTTCGGCACGTTCTTGTTCTAGTTGTTGTTCGCGTTCGGCACGTTCTTGTTCTAGTTGTTGTTCGCGTTCGAACAACTGTTGTTCGCGCTCGATGCTGCGGCGGGCCAACTGTGCCTCCGCGGTCAGTCTACGTGCCCTTATTGTGGCCGACGACCGCGAAGACCCCGACAAGCGCGACCTGGAACTTGGCGAAATATTAACGTGTTCCGCACCCGTTGCCAAGCACTCGCGAGGCGTCCCGGGGCCAGGATTGCGGGGCGCGGGTGTAACAGTGGCATCGGTAACAGCAGTGTCCTGTTCTGTGGACTTACCGAGCCCACCCGCGACGGGCAAACCTGACTCCGAGCGAACCTCGCTCGCGCCGGTTTTCAGCGTCCGCTGCTTTGTTTTTAATCGCGTGTTCATCTAAACCGTGAGAAGGACCAAAAATGTACGGGAATCTTCGATAACTAAGGGCTAAGGGAGCTAGGACAAAAAAAAACGCAGCAGCTTGACACTGAAATATATTGACAACTAATTTTAAAAACAATAGTTCTTCAAAAAAATAGATAAATAAAACATAGACAATATAAAAACTAAATAAAAAACTCCTTAACACCGGTATAGAGTGTTATAGCATCTGTGGTGGGTACTTTCTATAATCTATGCCGCAGAATACGGCTCCGTATCGCACCAAAATAGGCATTAAATTCATAATAATAAACACGAAATTCCCATCACAGTCCACGCAACCAATGAATCTAATTTTCGGACGGTCGGTGCTTCGAAATTTGAAATATTCATATTTGGAATGAATATTCAAACGGAGCCTGTTTACATTCACGGCGTTCCAATTTCGAATGTTGAATTTATTTATTTTGCCGCGGTTTTTTGGCGCGAGTTTTTCGCTATGATTGACAGCCGGCCATGTTTTGTTTGCGTTCCGTAGTCAAATAGTTTTTTTTAATGTTTGGCATTCAAATTCGTTGTTGTGTAATTGTAAACGTGTTGTAGTACAATTACTTAAATTTAAATACTGATGTTTACTTAACCCTTCGATGATCCGGGTTGACTTTCATTGTAATGCTAATTATTGTCATTGATGTAAGTTTTAATATTTTTACTGTAGTATTTGTGTCATAGACAATTAGATTTTCTATGTGACATTGAAATACAAACTTTTTATTTGTATTTAATTGTATTCAAATTTTTGGGTTTAATTAATAATTATGGTGCAATCTATATCCATATTGCGGATTTTTAGTGGTACTCATTTATTTTACTGGCAACGGAATTTTTTTGGTAACACGTTGAAAGTCGGTGAATGTCACTGATGTACACAACGAGGACACAGGACTATAATATTCCCCAAATTTCAAGTAATTTTTGCATAATAAAGCCAAAACTATCCACAGTGATGAAAGTCAAGTATTTTTCGATAGGATTCAGTATTTATTTCGCAAGAAGAACGAAGGATTGAGCACTATTCCGGTTAACAATGTTTTGAATTTGGTTAAGAACAGATCCGTGGCCCATTCCAGCCATTGACGTTTAATAAAGCGAACATATGAAGTATACACATTATTACCATATTCTGAAAGCTGTTTGTAGCGCCAGCACCACTATCCCTGGGCCGGACCGGACCGACACTTGCTAGGCTATATCAACAGCACTATACATATATAGTGTTGTGGCTTTGTTTACCTAAAACATTGACGTCCAATTAAAAACGACCAAACTCATTGAATATTTGTTTAACATCAGCTGTGAAGACTGCCAAGCTCTAACGATGAAAGAACTTCGGGCTCGGAAAATATTGCCAAAGTTTTGCCTCATTAAAATGTAAGCTTTCATAAATAATGGGAGGTAAACAATTTATTGAATTTTTAACAATTATAAATGGTACACCAAGAATAGTGGTTAGAGTCTGCATTGTCACTGAGACGGTGTTTATTATATCTGAGTGGTTTATAGTAGATTTCTGTTTATCATTGATATTGAATTGTATTTTAAGCTAAACTGCTATCTTATATGTTTCATTTATCAATTTAATAAATGTTACAAATAAATAGTCTTGTGGATTATTTTGGCGTTGTAAAGTTTTAACGAGCAATAAATGGTTAAAAGTCCATGGAGATAGTTTAGTAAAAAGTATTCCGAATTCAAAAATAGATCAGAGTAGGTATTAAGTATTTTTGAGTCAGACTACGCTTACTCTTCCAAGCAAATGAACTGACAAACCATACAAAGTGAGCCAGTTTGTATGGTTTGACAGTTCATTTGCTTGTAAGAGTTAGCGTGGTCTGACCACAGTCTGACTCCAACGTCGATAAGAATGAAAGAACGAAAAAACTAATTTATGGCAGACCTTCTGTAAAGTTTTATCTGTGGCAACAGAAGAGTTACTCCGGTGTTCGAAATTCGAACTTCGTATCGTGCCGTCTTGCTCATTCAAATATTGTTTGACGCGAGATCGAGAGGAATAGCACGGCACAAATTTCGAATTTCTATCTTCGGAGTAGCCCTCAGTACTTACTAGTAAGCGAAAGTCTATCGTTCTCCCGCTGACAGCCGATGCGTGGCGCCGACAGATTTGTAATTGGTAACCGTCAAAATGGCCGGCGGCTACTTTTGAGGGGATAGTGTCGAGCAATCAAGGTGGATTTAGTTGGCACAGTCCTAATTGAAAGAGTAAAACTCGGCGTGACTGAAGCTATAGCTAGCTCTATTTACAATTAACACGGTATACAAGACTACACAGGTATATCTAAGTATTGATGTTTGCAAAAGAATCCGGAGAACTGTATTTCATTGTTCGTTTATGTACTTATTATCCTACGCAATGACCAAATGATTATTGTCAGTTCATCTTTTAAGTAATTAAAATGAAATGAAATATATTTTTATTGAAACTTAGGACATAATCTTCTTCTTCTTCTTCTTCGGTACACTCTTTACAGAGTGGTCGTGGCCATTATGCATTTCTGGAGTTCTGAGTAACCGGTTTGACGACACGTCGCCACTCGTCCCGTAGAGCCGCTTTCCTTGAGCATTCATTGACGGTAGCCGACACTGGCTTTGATCTGGTCGGTCCATCTCATCGGCAATCTTCCTCTAGCTCTCACACCGTCCACTCTCCCTTGAACAACGAGGCGTTCTATGGACGTTCCGTCTCGCCGAGACACGTGTCCAAAGAAGTTGAGGATGCGGGATTTGACGACAGAGACATAATACATCATGAGATATCCAGCGGGCCCCAATCTAGGCTGAGCCTGTACCTTGGGACCCTGTGAGTCGGTTACATTAGGTTACGATAAACGTACCTGCAGAGATGGAATTTCCATAGTAAAATCCACATATTAAATAGGTTTCATGGTATTATTGTTTTACAAAGACTGTAATAACTGTAGTACCACAGTGTGACAGCACTCCGTGCCTAGGATCATATTAATAAAACATAATCATATGATATTAATCACCAGCAATATAACCCCGAAGCTAAAAAAATAACATTAACGTACAAATCGAAATCCCATTTCGAAATACGAAATCTAACTGTTATTTTTCTTTATGCTGGCAAAATTCTAACAGTTTTTTGGAATAAACAGCGTGTCCAAGCATTGTGCGGCTGACATCGCTTTTATTGATGGCTGTTAGGCGTGGTCGCCGTTGCCCCGAAAAAGAAATGCGTTTTGGCGGCATTGTCGTTGGATTTTTGTATTTTTTTTTCATAAAAATATGGTTTTAATGGAATATTATTGTTTTTTATCGGGCAGGGTTAAGGGGTGGATATGATGTCTATTGAATCGGAATAAAGGAATTAAAATCAGCGATACGTCTGGACATTTTGTGAGAGTTGTTGCTACTAGTTAAAATTGGATATAACCTATCATTTATAATTTATTTACTAAGAAAGTGGAAGAGTTTAGAAATAATATACCTATACAAAGAATACAGAGCCTTCAGCAAAAAAAAAATGAAAATACTCTTAATTAGTTTCATCGTAAATATTTCGCCTCTATGAGGTTTATGGAGTTATTTTTTCCTTAAGCGTTGAAGTATGTAGTTACTTACATGATACGTACATTCATACGTACGTTTCGTAATCAACGTATCTTATGCATTGCATATACATTTTCAAAGTCCATTTATGTATGACATTTATTAATTTATCCCTAATCGTGTACTAAATATAAATTTTGAACGATACATTTATAGATTGCGTCTCGCTATTAATAGAAACTGTATATTTATCAATATTCGATTTATTCACCCAGTCATCGAGATATTGTCGAATCTGCGGTTCATTCATGGGCAGATGCTTTCACGCCCGCGCCACGTGATGAATCACTTTATCCACTATTAAATGACATGTCACTTTCGCCATAGACAAACGTTTTTTCGTCAACACCGGCGCGGAAACGCTTAAAAAACAAATTTGATTTTCGAATGACGAATAGCGCTCGCCGATTGGCGTAGCCAATCAGTTATTGATAGATGTTCGATATTTGAAATTTTCGACGCCATTTGTTAGTTTTAAATTTGGAACGAACGTGAAATCGCGTTTATAATTGATTTTCGGAAAGGATCATTAGTGTTGTTGACAAAGACGTTAAAAATTTACGTGTACTTATTTTAAGACGGATTGGCATCTGTTTGCAAAGACCGTTACAATTACAAAAAAAAATAGTTTTAACATTATTCTCACAATACGCCCTGAAGCGAGCATGGCCTGATTATAGAGACACTATGTTATAATACAGTCTTATTCCAAATAGATGCTCTATGTATCCACATATTTACACAGTATCGTCATTATCTAAGATTAAAAGTTCGATGCTGGACTGCAGGCCTATGATCGTTGCTATCATCACGCTTTGACGAAATGCGAGTGTGAGTGACAGATGCTTTGTCACTTATTTATCACATGATAAACGCAACCACACGACGCACACTAAAAATGCTACTTTCATCTTTAAAACCTATAATCTTACTTACCCTATAATCTTTTCTCACTGCAACCATTCTTCCTCAGGTGAAGATCTGGTTCCAAAACCGTCGCATGAAGTGGCGCAACTCCAAGGAACGGGAGCTGCTGGCTTCAGGCGGCTCCAGAGAACAGACCCTGCCGAACAAGAACAATCCCCATCCAGACCTGTCTGATGCTGAGGCGGACAAGCAGAAGCTGTCGCCGATCCCTGAGGATGAGGAGAAGAAGATGTTTGCCAGTACTTCTGGGGAGTTCAGAGGTATATCATTAATTTATCACCTTAGCATCATTGTTGCTTCGAATTTTGAGTTGGACTCTATATAACAAAATAAGAGCGATGACAGGTAGCCGTAGTTACCAAAATCAATTGAGTGGTTATCATCCAGTTAGAGTCAAACCACGCTCTCTTCCAAGCAAATGAACTGTCAAACCATACTGACTCACTTTGTATGGTTTGACAGTTCATATGCGTGTAACTTGTAAGAGTTAGTGTGTTTTGACTAGCGTAGCGTTAGGCAGCGTTGGAAACACAGAGATGGGCGAGGATGCGTAGCGAGGGATGTTTTTGTTAGCAATGGAATAACTTCATTTGCTTATCCTCGCTCAGCGCAACTGATTCTATTGGTTAACAAAAACATCCCTCGCTCTCGCTACGCATGCTCGCACTGGTGGAAACGCAGCCTTAACATGCCTAATACCTAAATAGAGATGATGTCTCAGATGTTTTGTCTCAATTCTATAAACATCTCTGAGAATCTTCAAAAATGCGTGTAGAACCCCGTTTTGATAAAGGCGGACATCAATTACTAAAGGATACTTTTTGCACGACTACTGTACAGAAAAAAAGGAGGATCAAGTGATCAAAAAGGGTCTATATTGACTCATATAATTATTTTTCGTCGTATCTACTGATGCACCTAGGACACCAAACACCCACATAATGAATGACTCTCCTGAAACGCCTGTATGGTGAAGACCAGCTACTTCTATCAGTAACGATGGCCCTTCTCTTCCAGGTTATGAAGACAAGATGGCGACGCCGTTCTACCGCGAGCCGTTCGCGGCCATGGACGAGGGGGAAGACTTCGACAGCGACAGCGCCAGCGACGAGGAGATCAACGTGACATGACGTGTTTGCACGTAGACTGTACATAGGATAGGTTAGGCTTAATGTGATTGTTTAAGAAGGATCCTCTTTTATTTTTAGTCCGCTCGTGCAGATTGGTTAACGGAGCCGCGACTTTGCGTGAAAGCGGTGTAGGTGTGTCTCGCTCACTCGTAATGCCGCCGCGGACGCGCGAGGTGGGAAAAGGCATTCACGTGTATGCCTTGTCGAAGGATTCGGCATTACAAGGTTACCGACGCCCGAGTTACACCAAGAGGCCGCTGTCGCGCCTGTGGCTTCGCTCGGATTTCTCGCTCAACCGCTTGCCGCGTCGCTGGTCGCGCTGTCCTGGCATCTCAAAGTCTATGTCAGTCAAAGTCTATGCCCCATGCTTTACAGTCAGTCGTTGTCGTGGACGATACATTTAACGGGTGTCATGGAAAACTCAAAGGCGAAAAAGAACAATACAGTGAATTTATATTAAAGTGACATCATCATCATCATCATCATCATTTCAGCCATAGGACGCCCACTGCTGGACACAGGCCTCCTCAATAGATTTCCACATGGGCCGGATAGCAGCGACCCGCATCCAGCGAGTCCCCGCAACTCTAACCAGGTCGTCCGACCACCTTGAAAGTGACATAATTAATTGTAAATGTTTCGTCGAATGTTTCATTCATAGAATTTTCATTTCATAGACATTTTTCCCAAGCATTACTAACCTATTCTCAACATTGTATTGTTTTAAGTTGTCTGACGAACATATTTTCTGTAATGGGACATTCTACCAAAATATCTCTTACTTAACAGTTATGGTAGGTATAATAGACTGTCTACATTAATAAAGTCTATACTTAAGGCCACTATACACTATCAATACATGAGAAAAGAAATGGGATTGTTAGGATTATTAAGAGACAGATGCATTAGCGAAAATTATAGTTAAATGGCTCCTATACTTACGTTATTTTTAAGAAGCTATATATGTTTCATTTAACAATTAGATCCTTTTTAATAATCACATTAAAACAATAATATATTTACTTTAATAGTTGTAAGAAAATGTAAGTATTGTAGACTTAAACATAGGTAGATCAGTTTTGTCATTATTTAAATAATGCACGAAATATAATACAATCACAAAGTTAGGACTACTGGTAAATACAAACAAAAATAAGAACAATCACTAATTCAAAAAAATTAGGTTCAATTAGTCTTAACAGAATCAATGCTGATTTTTTCACACCATAAAAATATGCACAGGTAAAGTCTAAAATTATTATTTTAACAACACATTTCCATATTTTATCCTGTTTTTGTGGTTTATCCACATTTTTTAATGTAAGTGCATTGCCTGCTACGGGCCTATGATGGTTGCGTCTATCGTGTGATAATTAAGTGACAAAGCATCTATCTCTCACACTCCCGTCTTGTCAAAACGTGACGGATGCGTTGTCACTTATCTATCGCTTGATAAAAGCAACCCGCAGAAGATATATGTGTCAGTGCATCTGGAAAGGTACCTTGTTTCAGGTATTGAGTTATGCATAGTTCCAAAAAGTAGATTAAATTTGCTATCAATACAAAAAAGAATAATGACTGTAGGTGGAACCACTAATTTTATATAAATTTTTGAATTTTCGACTTCCGAAATGCACAAGTTGAGAAAATTGCATTTAAAGCAAGCAGTGGCAAAAAACACACTTCTACTTCGAAGTTACATAGTGAAGGGTATAATCATAATCTTTGAATGTTAAAGAATTATAATAAAGGTGAATTGTCTAAAAATACATGTTAATTATTCTGATTTCTTAGGTTGAACATGCCAGGGTGGAAGAAACACGAAAGTGTTAATTATACCCAATTCATAAAATAACGAGATTAAAACTGTTAGTTTCTCATCATAGTTACATATTCTATGGCATTTTGGGACAATTGAATGAAAGAAATCTCCATAATCATAAAGAAATTTAATAATTACCGCATTTTTAACAATTACAAAAAAGATCACTTATAATATTAAAAACCAACCAAATAATTTGTATATTCATGCTATATCACAAGATCAAATGGTATTTAGCGTGGTGTACCACAATGGTATAATAGAAATGGTGTTAAAGCAGTTTTTTTTAACAATAAAGTTTAGTGACTCGGTCGAAACTTTTGTATGGAAACGTAACTAGGGTACCTTGTCACGACATTTACTAAACTTTAGTAACTTAAACTCGAAGATCACTATTTTAGTACCTATAATGCAAGAACTATCTGTATCAAAATGTTATTTAGGATAATTATAGCGGAAACCAATGTATTCTTATTTATAAAAACTTTTGTTTTAGTCGTGTAAGACATCAAGTTTAGCATTTTACTAAACCTGGTACCTTGTCACGCTAAGTCATTATCTTACATAAATGGAGTAACTAGAAAAATAACTCAATTGTGTACATAACTGCCAGCTCCAGCCTCTGATCTAAGTAATGGCAAACGTATTAAATTAAAATAAATAGTTATTTCATACAAGAGTCATGCAAGTTGAATGTTTTCTTATAAAAAACATTAAGTATTTTTTTTGTACAAAAAATTATTTTGCTATAGACCGATCCTATACCTTATCTTAGAAAGAGGTAGTTGACTACCCGCGATGGAAATATTGACAAAATTATTCAAAATTTAAAGGCTTTTAAGACATGGCGTGACAAGGTACCCTGACTACTAAACTTTATAGTCGGAGAAATATACTAAAAAAACATAATTTTACTGATATTCTTGTACACACGTGTTCCTTAGGATGTAAATAACCCAATTATAACACAAACCCATTTTGGCACTTTTTCACCAGCTTCCACAAAAACTCATGTAACTCGGTAACTAGATGTCGTGACTAGGTACCTTTCCAGATGCACTGACACATATATTTGTCAAACAACAAAGCTGTAATTAAATTCATAATTATGAGATTCGGAAACATATTTTCATGGTCACGGGTGTATTTAAAAGCAATATATTAAATTAAAAATATTTCCGTGAATACAAAGTAACTCTAAAATCATTAAATATATGTAAATAATTGTATTGTACAAGCTCATTTAAATTTATTATCTGCCCTATGTTTTTTTTTTCAAGTAAATAACTTGAATGCAGAACCTTTAATATCATGGTTTAAATTTAAACCCTAGGGACTATGTCCACGTATCCTCGCTTTGCGAGGCTAAAATACTAGACGTACTTTTCAAACCGGAGAAGTGATAGACCCTTTTTTATAACTTTGTTCTGAACCTCAACTAATTCCGCATTTTCATGAAATAGATGTATATTTTAATTTGCAGATTTTATTTCATTCATAATAAGTGATTTAAAATATTCATAAAAAAATATTAATCAATGACAAACACTGTTTTTTTATCCATTATTATTCATTAGACTTCGTTCCCCAAAAGAACAATACCTATTTACGTAATGCATATTGTAAACAGGATTTTATTACAGTAAAAAAAAACTTTATCATAGACATCGGTTGCACGCTCAATCTGATGAAAATGAATGGCAGTACAGTGAATGAGTTACAGTCCAGAATGATGAACTGAACTGACAACAGACATCCTATAACTGTTGTCATAGACTGTCACGACTTAGTCATGGTATCTCCTGAATGACACATACACTCTAGAATGACAGGCGAGATTTTTGACATCATCACGTTATTGGTTGGTTGGTCCTGTCAATCCGTTTCTGTGTTGTTTCTGTTGCCAGTGATGTATTATAATTTTTAATACTCCCCGATTCCCTTGTTACCTGTATGAATCTCATAAAATCGTGAGTGTTTTAAATCAATGATTACGACAAAATAGAAGTTAGTCAAAGAACATGGCAATCGTTATGCCTAAATGCACAATTATTATTTTTTGTACGACTGGCGGCAAACATTATTTCCTCATAATCATTTTGTTACCATATAGCGGCAACTAATCAGTGACGTAGGTGCCATACCTTATTTTCTTGTACAATGATCTCAGTTAACCATACTTAATGCCTTAAGTTATAGTGCCACCAACTTTTAGTTGAACTGACGGGAGTCGCCACAATCTTCACACACAGAGCAATCGAACGCAGAAACACTGACAATCGTATGACAGTTCAGCATGACATTCGTAGTTCCTAATTACGCCGTTCCACAGATAAGTTACTCGCACTATAACCGTTATTTCTGTCACTTTATTGTCATATCTTGGGCCTATTTTTCGATTTGTCTAAGAGTAAAAACCCTAAAGCCCATATAGATAACGGTAGGTATTTAAGTAGTGTAATTTGATACGATGCACCAATTGTATATAGTAGAATGTAAATCAGTGATCTCTTCAGTATATAAGCTTGGCTCCGTTATGTATTATGTCATAAATATGTGGAAATAAAAATATGGTAAACTTCAAAATACTTTTATTTCAAACCATTAGTTGTAGATGCTTTAGTAAATATAAATTATGCCTCACTTATCATTAAATGCTATATTTAACTGACTTAAAAAAGAGGAGGAGGATATGTTTCACTGTATGTATTTTTCTTTTTCAATATATACTGAAAATATCTAGTTATGTTCTCGTCCGCTTCTGGTGATTTTAAAAATAAGGTTAATTGACTAATTATATGTAGCAGTGTCGGTGAGATTGCCAATTCCGCTATGTGCATCAATTGTTTTAATAAAATGAATGTCTTAGTAATTGCACATAAGGTATTATTTCTATTAATTAAAATCTTACACATATCGGAATTGGCAATCTCACCGACTTATTTTATCAATATACATAACAGATTATATCATACGAAACAATTTAGATGAATGATAGTAAATTATACTGCAGTTTGCATTAAAATGGCTCAATAAATGATGAAATTCAGAAAAAAATACAAAAAAATTAAATGCACTGAAATATGACACTTCAAACCTACGAAAAATTGACGATTTTTAAAACTCGAAGTAAATTAGAAATTGTTTTCAAACCGCATAATAATTGTATTATGGACATTTGAAAGTTTTGTGATCTGTTTGTGAGATCCATGATGTAAGCAAGAAGGATATCTAGGGCTGGCATCCGTAGGGGTTTCCCCGGATTTCTCCTAGTTTGGAGGCCATCCGGAGGGTTTTTCAAAAGGTGTCCGGGGAAAACCCGGATGCTTTTTATGTGAAGGAAAAATGAAGCATTTGTTTTTTTAAGTGGGCGCCAACGCGTTGGCTAGCTCTCTCTCTCACTGAGCGTAAGCGTGAGCGAGATGGAAGCGTGGAAATCATGTTTTTGAGTTGTGTCATAAACGTGTGCATTATATTGAAAATAGTTTTACAGTTTTTGAGAACTTATAATTGTGCATTTTTTAAGCTAAAAAACATTGTTAAAAACGGAAGGGTTTTAAAGATCCAACCGAAAATATCTAAAAAACGGGTTATGTTTGAGAGATAAAAGTATCGAGAAAATTAATACCAATCGTGTTTTCACGTTGACAAGATTTAAGTTTCTTATTTCCAAGGGGCTGATTTTTAATCACTATGGATGTTGAGATCTAGGATCATTCACCTGACGAATTTTGCATGGGTGGGCTCTTAATAATATCATTTTCGGACACGTCCGGGGATATATGTAAATTGTGCCAAATGTTCGGGTTTTTTAATCTTTGTCCGGGTACGGCGAATTTAGAGATGGCAGCCCTAAGGATATCTAAATAAACAAGCGAATACAGTTTCGCAATGGGTGAGACTAGGAGTTGTGCTATTAGTGTTACCCCTAGTAGGGAGTGTGTCGGTGACAGTAGGTAGATTAAATACAGACGGCCGTGTGTCGGTGAGTGCGGCCGAACCGCATCGAAACGGGGCCGTTGATATGCAAGCGATAATAAGGCCATGTAATCACTAATAAAACATTGATACAAAACATAAAAAATGTGGGTCCACGCATTAAAAAAAATACATTACATAAATTTATAATCACTAATAAACTAAACCTCGCGAGCATTTTTAGGGTTCCGTAACCAAAGGGTAAGAAGGGGTCCTATTATTAAGCATCCTCTGTCCGTCTGTCACCTGAACCGTGATAGCTAAAAAGTTGAAATTTTATTTTCACATATAATGTTTTTCTGTTGCCGCTATAACAATAAATACTAAAAAACAGAATAAAATAATTGTTAAAGGGGGCTCCCATATAACAAACGTGATCGGTTGCGTTAACTTTGCACCTCATTTGTATCCGGCGCCATACATACCAGGTGCAAGCTGAACTCGGCCAGTTAAGAAGAAAGTAATAATACAAGTGTTTGTACGGAACCCTCAGTGCGCAATTCCGTCTCGCACTTGGCCGGTTTTTTACACTTGATACCTACTCCATAATATTTTCTTTAGAAATGGTGGCAGCGTCTGTGCGTTTTAAAAGCAAGCTTAAATTATAGCTCAGTTTTTTATTGCAACAATACATAATATCGACACTTTATTGACACAACGAAAAAGATATTGAATTTGTCAATAATTGGTGGTTTTAATAAGATATATACCATAGTTACGCGCGCTAAAAATATGGTTTTAACAATCATAGTATTAAATGACCCGAAAATCACAATGAAAACAAAAACCAAACCGAAATTGGAACGCGCTAACCGAAAAGAATAAACAATAAGTATATTTTTTTAACGGCGTGGGACCGGCCAGTGGGCGGCGCGATATAAATATAAAGGTGTGAGCACACGTCAGCGACAGGCACTAGCCCGCGTTTATTTTGTTGTCACCTCGTGTGTGGGCGTCTTTACTTCCATTTTGGAGCGCGATCTACAAAAAAGGTGTTAATTTATATTCTGTGAGCAGGAAAAATATTGGCTGGTTTATTTATAGTTTGTACTGTAATTTACTAAGCTTAATTCCAACCCCTTTTGAATCGTCACATCAGATGAAGTATCTACTACTACTACTAAGATTTTGATAAGTGTACGAAATAACGAGTATACAATTCTGTTATACTGTACTAGCTTTTGCCCGCGACTACGTCCGCGTGGAACTTTGAAGTATGGATGGAAGCAACCAGGGATGAAGTAAAGGTGTCTCAACTTAAGATAGTATACTACGCCTTGGTTGAGTCAAAAATAAGGTACAGTATTAAATTTTGGGGCAACAGTTACCTTTATAACATAAAATCAGCCTTTGTAGCCCAGAAAAGGGCTATCAGAACCATGGCCAGAATATCTCAGACTACATCGTGTAAACCATATTTTAGTGAGTTCGAAATCTTAACAGTACCTAGCTTATATATTCTCGTAATACTTGGTGATTTAATGAAGGGTCTAAATGACATCGAAACGTTGGAAGAACGACAAAAGCGCTTGGCAACACGAAGGAAGGACTTACCACAAACAATGATAAGTAAACTTAAGGTGGTCCAGCATTCTTCGAGTTACCAAGCAATTGTACTCTTTAATAAGTTTCCACCTGAATTGAAATCCGTCACAACTACAAACAAATTTAAAAAGGACCTAAAAGCATTTTTGCTAGGGAAGTGTTTTTACTCGGTAGAGGAGTTCCGAAAGCACAGCGCCAATTAGGTAATTTATTTCCATGGCAAATGTAGGTAGTTTACTTTTTATTATAATTATTTAAATGTTAGATTCCCTTTTTTTTTGTGAAAGTTGACATAATTATGAATAGTTGTTTTTTTTGTAACAGTTTTAGGTATATAATATTATCAAAGTAACTTAATTAGTATGTTATTAAGCTTGACATTGGTGCTACGAATTTAAATTGTATAGATTGTTATTATTTATTTATGAATTTGTAATAGAATAGTATATTATAAGGATTTCTAACACAATGTATATTGTTAAAGAATAAATGACTAATGACTAATGACCTCGTACAACACGATAGATATCCACCTAATCACCTTAATTAATAAAAGGGATTATTAAAAGCGCCTAAGTAAATGTAAGAGCAGTTGTGCTTTTGGTCTAATAATTACATTTCCTACAGGGTCATCAATGTCATCATGAATTACTTATTTACTTTTCATTCTTTTTAGGGATAATTTCCAGAATGAAAACTATCCTATGTCCTTCCTCGGATCTTAAACTATCTCCATGCCAAATTTCATCAAAATCGATTCAGCGGTTTAAGCGTGAAGAGGTAACAGACAGACAGACACACTTTCGCATTTATAATATTAGTATGGATATCTATGTTTACACTAATACTTACCCGGAACGTCGAATTTCAGTAGTCAAACCACGCGAACTCTTCCAAGCAATTGAACTGTAAATCATACAACCTGACTCGCTTTGTATTTAGCGTGGTATGACTACAGATTTGATGTCCTCGATTTAAGATTTAAAATAATTAAATCCTTTATGCATTCAAATACAGTAAACTGAGCCCCCTTTTACAATAACTCAAACATTTCATAAACGGTGATAACTCGTTATCACCCACTTATTTAAACTTCAAAATCACAACACTTTGATCTCAAAATCACAGATTATACAAATCGATACCGACCAGATGTTGACACGTGGCGCCGCGCTCCCGCCAAAACTAACGTCAAACGCACTCGGTCCAAACGAATGTCTCGCCACCCTTAGAAGCGCAGTGCAAATATAAGAAAGCCGACACTGCGGCGCTACTATCGCTAACAACACATAGATTTTCATGGCGAAAATTTAGTTCCAAATTTCGCCGCTGTTTAATATAAGTTGGCGGTGAAAAGTCATTACATACGCTTAGCTACGATTAAGATTGGGGACTTCAGCGGCCATTCCGAGGGGTCGCGCCGTTTAAGTGTTTACTTATTTATAGAATTACGAATATGTTTTTAGTGGTAATTGATTTCTCTGTTGGAGACGGTTCTTTTATCTGCAGCATTTATTTACGTACTAATCTTATGTGTATGTATATTGACAACATTTAAAATGTTCAAATAGTGTTAAGAGGCCTTATTCCTTTTAAAAATATTTTTTTTTCATATTATGTAAAATATATTCATAATTTCAACCAACTTTTTGAAGGGAAAAATACTTACCCCCGAGTTCTAGGTAGTAACGTAGCTATTTTGATTGCGTGCAGTCGAAAATAAGTTAAAAAAACTAATTTTCCGCGTGAATTTTGTCAATTTCGAGTAGTTTTTGAAACAAAAATTATCACTGAAAAATTCAAAATGTGGGTTTCAAATATATACCAATAAATCCCAATAGCCCTGTTCTAGGTAGTAACATGAATAATATGTTAAGAAACATGTTTAATCATAGCGAAAAATGCCTTAAGCAATTAGCAATTTTAAAGGAATAAGGCATCTTAAGTTAATAATTTCATTAAGTACTTTATTATCACATAACCTTGAAGTTTTGAAAAATCCATACTAATATTATAAATGCGAAAGTGTGTCTGTCTGTCTGTCTGTCTGTCTGTTACCTCTTCACGCTTAAACCGCTGAACCAATTTAGATGAAATTTGGTATATAGATAGTTTCAGTCCCGGGGAAGGACATAGGATACTTTTCATCCCGAATAAATTTAGTGTTCCCATGGGATGAGCGGGTAACACCGCGGGGCACAGCTAGTATAATATAAGGTGAAAGCATCGTCGTCTGAGAATCAGCACTAAAATCACCTAGTGAAAAATTTAGTCGTAAACAACAAAAAAAAATTGTTATTAATTATTTAAACGATTTTTTTCTTATTCCTTTGTAGCACCTCTTTATACTTCAAGAAACGTATTCCAGTGCACCGTCTGTTGTATATCGAAAGTCATATCAGAAGTGGGATTTCAATATTGGGCGCTAATTCGAGTATACTTAGAGATATCGTCAAATCAGCGATGTTTCAGGTATATCACAGACACATCGCATTTAACTGTAATTGAATCATGATGTTTACGATTCAAGGTGCATAAAGTAACATTTCACGTTACTATCCGGCCAGGCTAACTTAGCCTGGTATCTAAGGCACCGCATATAAATGAGGCGCAAACTTTACGCGACCGGGTTGGCGAAGAGGATAGTCAGAGATATATAATGGAACAAGGGCCCTGTTTATGTACCTATCTAAAGATTTTCCTTTTGACTGAGTTTAACCACATATGTTATCCCCTATTTTTAATCAATTACAACAACCGAATCTGTTGTAATCGTATGCAAAGCGATCAAAGGACTGCGCATGACGCGCCCTCCGGGATTATAGAATATCTTCGGTACTTCAAAAGATATGAATCAAGATGTGTGTTCCGATGGAGAACAATCGTTGGAAGATAGTAAGGGTTGAGGAACATTTTGTTGTTTTTAACCAACTTCAAAACAGGAGAGCATCAAACCTAAACTTCTTTATCCAAGAAATACTCGTATTCTATAGCCGAATAGTGTGGAGGGGCACTTCCTGCGGAAACCCGGCCAACTTCGCGAGGTAGTGTAGTGCTAGGGTAATAATTGAAGGCTTAATAACCTTCATGCATGTGTGTGACATTGGAGTTAATAGTGATAAATTAATGGTTCGGCACTGACTTCAAAATGTGATTAAAACGTAATTACACGCATATAAACGGATTATTTTAGGATTTCCGTTAATTTTTGAAGGTTTAACAAACAAAAAAATTCATAGTTGTGCACGAAGGCGAACTTATCGCTGTGAGAGATTTTGGCTACGCGACAGTGAAGATTGGGTTATTCCATGTTTGTTATGGCGAGATCAGGTTTCAAGAGAGTTGATGATGGCTTTGATGATTTTGGTGTAGGACGCCCGGCCAGAGACAGGCGGGCTGTCGATCGCCTGTCTGCGTTCATTCAGCACAATTCCCAATTGGAGCCAACAGTTACAGTCCCGGCGACGCTCCCATCCCTCTTCCTGGAATCTTCTTATTCTCCTGCAGAAGAAAAGGATATGTTTTAGGTTAGTGTCCTTCCGTTATTCCACTCCTAGTTTATACTTTTTGAAGATGCTATAACATGCTTACTTGTCTCCTCATTGGCCACAGTGCGAGCAGTATGAATTACTTTCACCCATAATGTTATGGTGTCTGTTAAGGCTATTATGTCCCGTGATTATCCCTGTTAATAATCTGAGATAATTACCTAGTTACAGGAGATTTCTTATCCTATTTCTGTTTATATCTCCCAGGATCATGTTCGATTGTCGACAGTCCGTTTCACGCCATTGTCTATTGCCCTCTTATCGTACGGTCCCGCTCATTCAAATATTCATGGACATGAGATCGAGAGGGATGGGACGGTTTAAACTTTGATTTACGATCCTTCAGGATACCCGCAACCAAACGTGCCAAAAGACATCAAGCTCGGGCCTTGCTCACCGCGCGCAGGCCAGTCATACATACGCCATACGTGGGGTCGTGTGTGCCGTTCTCATATTGGCTTGCATAACCAAGAAAATCGTTGTTTTCCTACATGACACCATTGACACTGTGTGTATAGTCTGTAAAAGACTGAAAGGCTTTTCATTGACTGATATGTAGCTAGAGAGACCAAACAATCAGACAAAACAATCTTGTATTTTTCGGATCATATCCCCCTTTTGAAATCAAATCAAATTAGCTAATTCTGTCTCATCCATCTGCCACCAGTTAATCCCAAGTCCAACTGCGAATTAAAAACAAAACTTCTCTCCCATTCCTACGCGTGCTAACTATCTTCTGTCTCTTTCGGACGCCATGTGACGAAAGCGTGGCGGTCACGTGACTGTTAACAATGTTTTACGCATTAATGCCTTTATTTTATTGGTTTTGGTTTTATGTTTGATGTCTGTTTATAGTGGGTTTATAATGTCGGGAAAGATCGTGCGATAAAATTATGTTTATCGACTTTTTGGTTATGCTTACAAGTCTTACAACATATATGGCATAGTATACTGCCTTTTCGCATTATTTTTGGTCGATAGTTTAATTTCGCCGAATTTTCACTTCGCAGGACTTTTATTCCTCTGTAGTCATCAAATTTTCATAATTCTTGCCATTATCATCCTATTGATTAGGTTAAGTTTGTTTTATAACAATCCCAAATTGTTGATGGTTCCAGAGAAAAACGCTTTCTACGAAATGACACCTCTGCGAAATGAAACATTACCACGTTTACGGTGTAAATAACTGCGATTGGCAACCCGCACGCCATTATTTGCTGTATTTCCCCCAAAATAAGAATTTTAGGGGAGACCTTTATCCATCTTTAGTGTACGTCTCTGATGATGGAGACATGCACAAGCAGACGAGAATACTATGAATCAGTATTTGAGGTGTGTTAAAACACACCTCAAATGTGCGTTTGACAGCTGTCAACTCAGTACGTAGGTACCTAAAAGCTAAAATGGGATTTAGGTTATAAAATGTACTGAGATGACAGGTTACCAATTACCATAGATATTCATATCCGTGAATACATAGTGAATACATATTATAATTAGGTATTACGTATCACGGCATCACGTATTCAGTTAATAGTCCTGTTTAACACGCCAGCAATCACGCTCGAATAAATTCATATTAACTGCACTATACGTCAAACAGTGCGGGAGTCGTGTCGAAACTTGTAGTGCCGTCATGAGGGATGTCACCACCTGTTGGTTTAAATCCAATGGAGCCATATTTGCCGAATTAATTAACAATTTTCATGGTAATAGCATATTGGCTTGGTGTGTTTTAATGTTCATTTCTAAATGTTTCATGATTTGAAAGACTATTACTATTTCGGTATGAAAATTATGCATACGTTACACTGGAAATCAAAGAGATACTTAGAGTCAAACCACGTTAACTCTTGCAAGCAAATGAACTGTCAAACCATACAAAGTGAGTTATATAGTTTGACAGTTAATTTGCTTGGAAGAGTTTTCGTGGGTCGACTCTATTCGTTTCATCTGTTTGAATGCATAGTGATTGTTATAGTGGCAACAGTAAAACATCATCTGTGAAAATCTATCACAGTTCATGAGATGCCTGGTGACAGCATCGAGCAAAAACAGCAAAAAATAACACATTTTTGTCCTATGGGAGCCCCTCTTGAGAGGCCTTATTCCTTTTAAATGCTGATTGTTTTAGACATTTTTCTTAACATTTTATTGATGTTACTACCTAGAACAGGGCTATTGGGATTTATTAGTATATTTGAAACCTATAGTTTGAATTTTTCATTGATAATTTTTGTTTCAAATACTATTCGAAATTAACAAAATTCACGCGGAAAATTAGTTCATTCAAGTTTTTCAACTACACGCAATGAAAGCATAAAATAGCTATTTTACTACAATTACACAACTACTTGGGGAAAAGTATTATTCACTTCAAAAAGTTGGTTGAAATTAAAAGGTTTTTAGGTATTTTTTATTACGATTAATTAAGGCTTCTTAATTTTTTATTTTACGGTCTGTCTGTCTATACATTCGGACGGACAACGGAGACTTAGTAAATGAATAGTTAGAATTATTAGTATTATTTATTTTTAGTGATATGTTTAAGGTTTACTCAATATTAGTGTACCCTTACCAGTACCAAGTTTACAGTGATCTTTTATCGCTAGCGACTGCGTGATCGTTCTATTGGAGAATTGTAGTTCTACAAATTAACCGCTAGGGGCGCTGCACTATTCTCCATACAAATCCCTTACGCTGTCGCTAGCGAGTACGGTCTCGTTATTTCATGGTAAGGGTAGTGATTCATCTTGTCTATCTCCAAAATGTAATTGTATCGGTGTCGCTGTGGCACAGCCGGTGTCCTCCGCCTGACGTGTATGTGCAAGCTGCCGAAGAGTTACCGCCCGGGCAAAAAGAGCCATGGCCCATATGGAGGGCTTTAAACAGGCTCAGATCCCAAGTGGGCCGCTGTAAGCAGAACATGGCAAGATGGGGACTACTCTACGATCGAACAACCCAGTGCGTCTGCAACACAGCGCCGCAAACTATGGCGCATCTGTTGGCGTACCCCGCATGCCCGCATTCCTGCTCTGACTACGACCTGAGAGATGCGACGACCAGAGCCATCAACACCGCTGCTCATTGGGCATCAAGTATTTGAAAGGGAACCTCGACACGAGAAGAAGAAGATTGTATCGGTAGGAAGCTTCCACATTTGTGTGCTGTCCATATTTGAGTGCTGTCATCGATGGTAGTGTAAATGTCGCAGTCAAAAGTGTGAATTGGTCAAAAGGACTTTTAACCGACAAAAACAGGCAAAACTGCTTTTGACTGAGCGTGTTGGTCAAAAGTAGTCTTGCCTGAAAATCATTGGTTAATAGTACTTTTGACTGAACAAAAGGAGCGTTTTTTTAGGGATATAAAAAAAACTAACCTAACCTAGATCCAACTCGGCCGGGTTTTTTTTTTTTTTTTGCAAAAACCATAAACCCGGCCGAGTTGGATCTGCTCTGAATTAGTCAATAGTGCTTTTGTTGCCTTCGGTCAAAAGTAGGTACCTACTTTTGACTGATAGTACAACAGTGACAAAAGTACTATTAACCAATGTTTTCCAGGCAAAACTACTTTTGACCAACACGCTCAGTCAAAAGCAGTTTTGCCTGTTTTTGTCGGTTAAAATTCCTTTTGACCAGTTCACACTTTTGACTGCGACATAAACACTAAACACGACTCGAGTCTACATGCACAGAGACGGATTGCACTGAATTGCAGCCACTAGTATTATACTTAAAGCCTAACCAGAAATACGAGTATATCGCCAAGTGACAACCAAAACTCACAAAAAATTCTGTCACTACTACTTAAAGTCGGATTTTAATCAGCCGGAGTATGCTGACGCAATCGTTTACGAGCAATTTGATTAAGTTTAATTTGGTTTCAACATATCACATTTTATCACAATAAAAGTAAATCTAATATCAGCAATTACGTGCTTTCTCATTCATTGTTTTAAGAAATAATTTTCTGAATAACGAAAATATAAATTACGACATCTGTCGAATCACTTTGGCTAATTAAAAATTCTACTTTAAGTTAATTGACACTGAGATATGAGCTGTTTTAAGTAGGTATTTATTACCTTGAGTTTTAGTTGCCAACAGACGATACGCCGTATTGCGGAATTTCACTGGATCTAATTTCTTACAATAACAATGATTTTATGGTTTGTCAACAATGTCAATGGAATTGTTTGCGTTTCTTTAAAAGAGGAATATTTAAAAATATCCTAATAAAATGCCGAAAACCATTCACAGTCGTGAATGTACTATTATAAACAGTCTACACGTGTCTACTCTAACACACAGTTAACAGTAGGTATTAGGGTGGGTCATTTTTTATTTTATTTTATTTCTAACGGGCACAGTTGAAAAAAGGTGCCATTTAGTGCAATTAATGGATACATATTTTATTTGTTTTTATATTTCCGTTATATTGCCTCCGGATTAGTCCAGAAAAAAGTTCCTCTAATGTATGGAGCACTAAAAAAAAGTGGCCTTGTATATTTTTTTTTTGTTGTACTTCGTTTGTGATGCCCTACTTATTATACTTAGAATAAAAATACATTAAACATTGGGCCAAATTTAAAATAATGAAACCAAACTTCATAACGCTCATTTAATATGGGCATTTCTATACTAACTTAAAAATAGATCCGGAGGCAAAAGATCAACATCAATTACAATGCAATTTTGGTATTTAGTTTATATTATTATGAGTTACATTTTTTTTGGTATGCCTAAGAAATAAACGTATCAATTTTTTTCAGTGCACTACAAACTGCTCCAAACGCGTCGTCAAACGGAAACGGAACCCTAAAATTCGCCCCCATTGCAGCCCTGTCCAATCGCAACATATTACGTTGCAAAGCAATTTGCGAACATTTGATATCTCCCTCAGCTTTCTTTGTCGTAAACTTGTATCTTTTACTACATGTCTTTATCGTGGATTGTTTTGTTATGCGCCAGTCATTTGTTTTCGTAGTTTATGCAATTGTTACATAATGAGACCTTAAAACACAAATTTATGTACATTTGCTTACACTACTTTATCTACACCCAATGGTGTTTTATAAAAGATACGTTATTTCATACAAAAAAGAGACATCAAGAATTTAACCTGACACATAATTATATTATACACATTAAATTAAAAGCGTTGCTATGACTTTTGGGCCATTTCACTCCAATTAAAATGCCTTATTCCTTTAAATATATATTTTTTTGTTTTATGACAAATATATTGATAATTTCAACCAACTTTTTAAAGTGAATAATACTTTTCCCTTAGTTCTAGAAAGTAACATAGCTATTTCATGCTTTCCTTATGTTCTGTCGAAAATAATTTGAAAAAACCAGTTTCAGTTCTCTACATGAATTTTATCAATTTCGAGTAGTTTTTGAAACAAAAATTATCAACGGAAAATTCAAACTGTAGCTTTCAAATATATACCAATAAATCTCAATAGCCCTGTTATAAGTAGTATTTATTTTTATAAGTAGTAACATTGATAATATTTTATGAAACATGTTTGCTCATAGAGAAAAAAAATCTAAAACAATCAGCATTTTTGAACGGATAAGGAGCCTTGTGCTGTGCTTACTTTTATAGAGCGCTAACTAGTGACATTGCTTGTAATTTTAATAAGCCGTGTCAAATATTATGTACCTACTTAATAGTTAAATATATGGAGCCTCAACTGCCAATAAACCGCCTTGTGGTTTGGCAGAGGATGAACCTTTGCTTGGAAGAGTTAACGTGGTTTGACTAGTACTCGTATATGTAGAAGAGTAATGCCCTTTCTTTTGGGCAACTGTACCGCATGTGAGTGTAACAGTATTCCTTACAGACATCACACCGGACAGTTCCCATCCGTCAATGTTTTTAGGGTCCCGCAACCGGACACCGCAAAGTGTTCCGCAAATATTTGCCGGGTTCCGTTTGCTCTGTTGTAAGTGAATTTAACGATCATCGTTCGTTGTCCGTTTGTTTGTACTGTGGTAAGTCTATGTTGTCTTTGTTATGTACATAACTACTCCCCTTAACCAGGCGTTCTTTGATTACGCCACAGATGCAAGAATTTAAGTTTTCGAGCCCCGCGGAGCCCATAAAACCCGGGTTTGGAAGCCCTAACAACTACCTAACTTAGTATAGGTACAGTCAATATCAAAAGTATGATATACATTTTGGGACGTTTTCGAGTGATGATGTTCTGTTATTCTAATAACTAGCGACCCGACCGGCTTCGCGCCAGCGCAATGCTGATAAATTATGCATGTATTAAACCTATAAACCTTCGTCTTGAATAACTCTATCTATTAAAAAAAACCGCATCAAAATCCGTTGCGTAGTTTTAAAGATCTAAGCATACATAGGGACAGACAAACAAAGCTTGAAGAGAAGAGACTTTTTTTATACTGTGTAGAGATATTATTTGATTCCACCGTTCATTTAATGAATTTTGATTACCTACTACAGCAGTTTTGGTGAGATTATCAGCAGGTAACGACCTATATTCAACATTAATGCGTAACATAGTAATTGAATGTTTGGTTCCCACAGCCACACGTGCAAATAACATCAAAATCCACTTCAAAAAACAACATTCTTCCAAGGATACAAGTTAATCCCAACAAGGCCACACACAGTTTAAAAAAAACTATAAACATTGCGCTCACCCCTTCGAATTAAAAAAGTAAAAAAATACGCTTGAACGCACCCAAAAGATACAATAGGTGACAATCGTAAAAATGGCGACTAATTTGACGTTTAAAAACGCGCCAATTCTATTGTCACGTAATTTATTGATGTTGTGATGACAAAATGTGTTTTATTAATGATATTTTGTAGTTCTTTAGAAAGTATTAAACCATAAATAACGCTTTTATGTTTCCGCTACAGTTGATTTTTGAGCTAATGTTTACGAATTGCGTTGTAGAGAACTGGTTTGAGTTTTTGACGCCTTAATTAAAGATTATTACGCTACATAAACTCCTTGAGAGTTTTCGTTCATTAATAACATTAGTGTGGCGTGGTTTTGAACTTTTTAGATGGGTGCAAATTTGCTACAGTCCAGTACATACAACTTGATTTTAAATCTAAATAGGTACTTAGTAAAATTGCTGCCTGCAAACTAAAAGGCCGTTAAGAGGACTTATTCCTTTCAAAATTAATTTTCAACCAACTTTTTGAAGTGAATAATACTTTTCCCCGAGTTCTAGGTAGTAACGTAGCTAATTCATGCTTTCATTGCGTACAGTCGAATATAATTTGAAAAAACTAATATTCCGCGTGAATTTTGTCAATTTCGAGTAGTTTTTGAAACCAAAATTATCAATGAAAAATTCAAACTGTAGGTTTCAATATATACTAATAAATCCCAATAGCCCTGTTCTAGGTAGTAACATCAATAATATGTTAAGAAACATGTTTGATCATAGAGTAAAATTCTAAAACAATCAGCATTTTAAAAGGAATAAGGCCTCTTAAATGATCATAGGATGTGTTTCATTTAATAGCACAGCCCATATCTCAGCCATTTAGGAAAAGTTAGAAAAACTTAATCGACAAAAGAAATCTATATAATTAACGAACACACACATTTTCATGAGATTCGGTCGAGAAATGCGACCGCTGGGCGAGAACAGCCGGAAATCTTGGCGAAGCTGCAACAGAGACAGAGAGGCGTCACGCTCGGTCAAATTATTATATTATACTATAGTGTGTTGTGTGCATAGTTTTGGGACTATCCTAAAATAACAATAGCTATGCCCTGACTTGACTATGTAAAGGACTCAGACACTATAACGATTATTACAACCAAAGTCAAAGTTGAAATAGAAAATTCAAAACATTATATCCCATTATAGCCAGTATAATCTAACTAAGTACATGGTCAAAATTGCAATAGTAAGCAGACTTAATTACTAAATACTCATTTTAAAATGTAGATAAAGTAAATAGTCTGATAAATATGTTCAGTCAGATGGTCGTTATTTTTCAATTACCCCTACACTTTCCATGAAAATTGCTAACAATAACAAACGGGAAACATTTCAACTGCACGTCACCCACAGTTCGTATTTTGAATTTAGACTTCTCAATCATAACGGATCGGACGTGGCAGGCAGCTGCCAGTCCGTTGTTTAGGTTTAAAAAACTTTTCTACAAAAAAAATTCGAAAATTCAAATTCAAATTCGATGTTACTATTTTATTTATTTTACCCCGTTGCCGCATACTATATAAGCCATTAACACGTACAAAAAAATGTTTATAGAGAGAACTTTCCCGAGTAACAAAATTTGAGAATTAAAGATGTAGGTACCTAATTTAATTTATTTTTATTTTTTTATATTAATTTTTGATATAATCTTAGAAAAGTTAAGATAAGAATTTAGGATGCAAAATGTATGCTTTTAAAAGAAATAAACAGTTAACATATTTATATTTTTTAAAGAAGACTTTGACTTTTTATTAAAATCGTAATATTAACACGAAATAAAAGGCTAGTTTAAATAAAAATGTCGAATTAGAACTTTGACCCGTGTCAATAAGGTCGAAATTATCATCTGCCACATATGGCTTCGTATGCATTAAAGTTAATGCATTAAGTTCTTGTGATTTAATTACTGGGTTGGTGAACAGAAAATAACATCCACGATCATCCAAATATCCGAAGCTTCGCTTGCTCTGCCAATTACTAGGTACCTATGTTAGATTCAAACCACAAGTGAGTCACTTTGTATGGTTCGACAGTTCATTTTCTTACTTTCAAACTGACTCACTTTGTATGACAGTTCATTTGCTTGGAAGAGTTCGCGTGGTTTAACTCTATTACTACAATGGAAGAAGATGCTATAAGTGTGAATAAACTAGAATAAGACTCCAACTGGATCTGTGAATGGTCACGTTTATCACGTGATAAATAAATAATAAAAAAAGTAGTGGTTCGTACCTGGGGGTTAATCGCCTATTCTGTGAGGGTAGAAGAACCGAATAATTATGACCTATAATCTTCATGTCCATACCTCAGGAACTTGGCATCAAGCAGCGTCTATCTGCTCTCGTATAATCACGCATACTTAAGTTCTTCGGGCAAGTGTTGAGGCAGAATAGTGATTCCATTGAACGCCTAGTTGTTCAGGGGAAAGTGGAGGGTCGAAACCACGTGGCAGATCACCCATGCGATGGAATGACTAGTTAATATCTGCTCTGGGCAAACCATTGCATGCAACCAGAAGCACTGCCAACCGGTTGAGATGGCGGGACATCTTCAGGCGGGCGACAGCAGCTCCCAACCCTCCCTCATGAAGACCACGACCGTTCTGGCAAGAGCGAAACGAAGAAGAAGAAGAATCTTCTTCCTGACAGTTCTTTTTTCTTAAAATGAAAATATCTTATTTCCAATTACAATAAAATATTTAAAAGTATTTTGTAGCATCACAGCCATTAATCAAAATATCAAGATAGAACAGCGTATTGTCATACGTTTTATTGAAAGGGGTTGCTATTTTACGACATATTAATGTTGCCATATGCGGGGTCGTAACTAACGCGATTCAATATCTGTTTAATAAATATATGGCAACATTTCACGGGTCATTAGATGGGATTGATTTATTCTTTAGAGATTAGTTATTATTTAGAACTTTCAATAACTTAAAGGTTCGAGTAGCTGGTCTTGGAAATATGGGAAAGTTAAAGGGTTTTTGTTGTCTATTATTAGGTACAATGATTATACCTGTACATCGACTAGATCTGTCATTACTTTATTAGAAGTGGTTAGTATTATTAGACTACGATATTTTAGGGATGTTTTAATTTAAATGCAACATATTTTGGTATTCGTAATAATTCAAACTTTCTCGGAGTGCCACTAAATTACTATGCGAAGAACTAATAAAAAACTGTCATTTTCGATTAATTGAATGTACGGAAGACCGAGTAATTATATATATTTGAACTCATATTTTTAAATATATTTCCGCAAGAATGTTTATTTTGGTCATCAACAATGCGATAGGGCTTTTTAGGGTTTCGTACCCAAAGGGTTTTTACCCTTTGGGTACGGGACCCTATTACTGAGACTTCGCTGTCCGTCCGTCCGTCCGTCCGTCTGTCACCAGGCTGTATCTCAAGAACGGTGATAGCTAGACACTTGAAATTTTCACAGATGATGTAGTTCTATTGCCGCTATAACAACAAATACTAAAAATAAAATAAAATAAATATTTAAAGGGTCTCCCATACAACAAACTTCCAAACCAACGAACCCTTCGTGCGCGAGTCCCACTCGCACATGGCCGATATTTTTACGGGTTGTTGTTGTGAACAACCCGTAAAAACCCTATCGCTTTGTTTGAAAATATGATTGTTTCAGAACGAACGTTATCAGTCGGACATGTCAAGACAGTATTTTTATAAATATAATCCACGGTAAATAAATATTTACGACTCTCAACAATGTTTGTCTTATCATTATCACCAAAAGATGTAACATGTATTTACAAAATTTCCATCCATTTACAAGCGCCAAATTTAAAAAACCAACCTGTCAAAATCAAATGGACCTTCCTCCAACGGAAACAATTACGTTTGATTGACACTACGCCCGCGGCGCTGGACGCTCTGATAGGCGTTCGGGCATTTCGAAAATGGAATTTTAATTGTTTGCCCTATTTTATAGTCTGTGGAAATTGAGATGTTGCCAACAGGAGAACCTCCATTCACGCTTGTACTCTTTTTACAACTATTGTAAAAAAGTTCATATCTTTTTTGAAGTATAAAAAATTGTTGTAAATTTTACTACTGATTAACATCAGCGATATGAATTATAATTTACCTAGCCACTCAATTGCTTCGAATTTTGAGTTGGACTCTATTTATATAATAAAATAAGAGCGGTGACAGGTAGCCGTAGTTACCAAAAGCAATCTAGTGGCTATGAATAACCTAAATTTAAAATTTAAAACACCCCGACACAAGTAGCTGTTCGTTATGACGTCATCATTCAGTGAATGATATAAAAAATGCTACTAAAACTGAATATAACTACAAAATTTGGACTTCTTATCTTCAATATTGGCTGAGATCTTGTCACTTGTTCCATTTAAACCTGAATATCTTGGAAACTGGCTACCACCAAACTTAGCTAAGAAACATCTCAACAGACATTTAACACAGATACACATGTTAAACTTATATTATAACACATTTTTTTCGTCGGGCGTTAAAAATGGATCATCCGTTTTGGCGTTACGATGCCATAAACAGATTCACTCATACAAAAATATATGACTAACTTACTATACCGGGCGACTACATGAGTATCACCTAGCTGTCTTGCCAACACGATATTGAATGAAATGTGACGAACAACATTTAGGGTGCGAAAAAGAATCGCGTCTCGCATTTATCCTAGAGGTACTGATATCTAGGTGATAATGGGATAAACGATAAACATAAATAAGAAATCAACAAGATAGTGATAAAAATCAACTGTGCTTAATGCTGATTATGGCAATGGCAGGTTAGGTACGACAAGACTAGCGGGTCTATGATGTTTGCGTCTAATGCGCAATAGATAAACATACGATAAATGATAAAGCACCTGATATTATCCGACACAAGAACATCAGTGCGATAGTGACTGGTGTATTATCATTTAGGTTTGTTCGCAAATTTTCAAAAATATTTTTTTCATAACAGCGAATTTTCAGATCGCGTTTCTTCATGATCGCCAATTTTATTATTCATCTTTCTTCATGTAGCGATTTTTCATGAAGCGTTTTATAATGTTCGCGTTTATTTTTTTCTCTTATTTTACCGGTAGATTATTTTATTATCCGCAAATATTATCAGTATAATATAGTGCGGTTTAATAGATATTTTAATCGAAAACATAATTCCAACATGATTCAAAAAGTTACAAGTTACAACCATATTACGATGTTAACATTGCCATCTATTGGCGAGTAGATTAACCAAGTTAATTATCAAAGCTACTGCCATCCATTGCTGAGTAGAACAACATAAAGTTTAAGATAGGTAACTACAGATGGCGCTGGATTTATCGAAACAGCGTTAGAAGACCTGTAGAGCTAAGAAACAATAAAAATGGGCAACCGTTTAAATTCCAAGTTTTTTGGGTTCAATATTAAAACGAAAGAAACCCCCACGATGCGACTTAACCTTTTGAGCGCCACAGTCGGCTGTGGCCGTCAACATAAAATCGTGCCCCTGACGCCACGTCGGCCACAGCCGTCCAAATTTCAATGATCAAAAACTTTGTAATTCTAACCGCTACAAGTATTTCTCAATCCCTGTTGATTTTAGGGCACATCTTTTTTTTTTACTCTGGCGTCAGTGGCACGGTAAATTGCTAGACCGCTTGGCGGTCAATAGGTTAAACCCGTTCCAGACCTTTCGATCCGACCCGATTTATCGGATGAAATCGGATATTGTTAAGAAATTTCTTCCGATAAATCGGATCGGATCGGAAGGTCTGCACCGGGTTTTGTTTGTCAGTTTTTAGGTGTTGTTTGTTTCAATGCTACTTCTCCCCACTACACTCCATAGTCCACGGGATGAACGAAGATTAAAATGCATTTAGCATCCAAAACGCTGATGTCGTGTGTAGAGTTCAGTTACAGCATAGATCAAACAATGTGTTCATGTCGTATGTAATACTATGTTGGTCTAATTATCCGCTAGATGTCGGTGTACCGTATGTCATTTCCGCTGCATCGCGGTATAGAGATTTTCTTACTGTTTGTATATATAGTCTGAGAAACAAAATTAAATTGTCTCTCGTCTAGCATACGTTGTTTCATTTTGAACACGGTGCGAGTGCCTAGTAAAGTAGGCTCTTTGGGACGCGTGTCCACAATGGTTACAGTAGAACCCGTAAGATATTACTGCACTAATCGAACATGAGGACCATTATGATTCAACAATAACCTAAGTTAAAAATAACCCCGACACAAGTAGGTAGGTGGTCATCATGAGACCCTCATGCAATGAGTGATATAGAAAATGCTACTAAAACTGAACAGAACTACATTACTTGGAATTCTTAGCTTCAATATTGGCCAAGATCTTGTCACTTGTTCCAATTAAAGCTGAATATCTTGGGAACCACTTGTCCTATTTCCACCAAACATAGCTAAGAACCATATCGACGGACGTCTTTCGTTTAATAAAATCCTCAAATTGGTCCATCCGTTTGGGAACTACGATGCCACAGACAGACACACAGATACACAAATAAACCCGTCTTTTTTCATTGGGGGTTAAAAATAAAACACGAAGTTCACTTTGGTAAGCGGCATGTAATTACAAAAAAATACCTAAAAATGATTACACAAAAATATCACTAACAAACTTAACTATGTTGCCCATCCGCTGAGTGGCGCCCTCTGTTAATTTTAGTAAAGTGTCCAGTGCAGTAATTTTCCAGAAAAAGTCCTGTCGTCTTTTGGTATTAATATGAACGCTCAGAATTATTTTGTGTGATACAATGTTTTTTTATAGAATAGGGATGGCTACATTGGCTACAGCTGCCGGCAAACTATATGAGCATAAGTGCATAACATAACCTTGATTGCGCAGATCCACCATTTTTGTTCAAGAATCCTTTCGACCAGAGACACACTGTACGTACACTTTCAATTTCCCCATCCCTCTTTTGACCTCTGTACTTACCCATTTTATTTTAAAGAATTTAACAAAAAAATGTGGCGTTAATTTACTCAAATTAAAACATTATTACGAAAAACAATTGTTTCGAAATGAAATATTTTTTACATTCTTGTGTATTTTTATTTTACAAGAATGCCTTTTGGATTACTTGAGGGCGCCGCAACCGCGGTGAATAGGCGTTTGTGATGACACGAGCACATTACGAATCTCTTGGTAACATAATTACAAATACATCACAGCCCGCACGTGTTGAGGCTTATATCATGGTTTGTCGTCTCCATTTATTCAACCATCATCATCATCATCATCATCATCATCATTAGCATGTATCAGGCTAGTAGGCTACACATGACACGCATCTGAGCTGATTTTCCGCTCTCCTTGAGTTACTCAGCCCTAATGTCGTCGCCCCCCTTGTTACAGGACCCTAACCATGATTTCGTTAACAACTCGTTTACGCAGTGGCTAGCGAGTACGGTCACTGTAAGAGTACAGGGCGCGAGAGGCGATTTCTTCAAAGCATTTTAGTATTGAAGGTACACGAAATAGTCGTAAGTATTTTCAATTCTTTACCCAGATTCTCCCTTTTGCTGTTTTCTCGACTATAATTTTGAAAAAAACTGGAAACAACAAACCTTGATAATAATTTAAAAAATAAAGATATGAACGCTATTTTCCAATAAAACTCAACCGCCCCGCGGTTTCGTCTGTTGGTCCAGCTCATTAAATTTTAGAATATAATTTTCTTTTATTGAAAATATAGAGAAAAGTAAGAGTCATCAATCAATACTTTGGAAAATAGCATACATAAAAAAAATATTTGTATAATTTAACATTGATCGTCAAATGAATGGAAAAAACTTATTTGAAGCTTAGTTTGTCAAAAATAAAACAAGTTGTACGAAAATTCTAGCAAGGTCCGCATCAAAAGTGGCGACGGTCCTGCGTTCGAATCCCGGCCGGGGTAAATATTTGTATGATGAACTCGAATAACCGTTCAATATATGTATTTATATTTTATGTATATCGTCCTCTCGTACAAGCTTTACTTGTTTGGGACTAGGTCGACTTGTGTAAGATTGTCTTTTATAAAAATAAAACGACAGTTTTAGTACATCATTTGACATAGGCCAGTAGGAAAAATACTGTCCTACTTTTGATGCAGACTGTACAATACAAAGATTATGAAAATATCTTGAACATAGGCATTAATAATGAGACAATGATTTCGTTTCGTACAATGCTTTTGAAAAAAGTACTAAACATGTTTATTTTTTAAAAACAATGTTTAGTGCCAAAATCATTTTTTTTCTGTTCGTTGTCATTGCAATGATATACGCATTTAACGCATTCACTGCTAGATGCGGCCTAGGAACAAATTTGTATGAATGTAAACGCATATGTATATACGTTGCTGGCAGAGAATGTGTTAACGGATATAGTTACATTGAATTCAAGATAGTTCAGTATTACATAAGCAGTAGTATACAACCTCGCCTGGCATTAAATCTTCTCTTATATTCATTAACAATATTAGGAACGAATCAAGATTCATACTTAATCCATTATCGCTATATCACAAAAATAGGGATGTATGTATTTGCTCATACATTGTTTACCTTTTTCAGGTTGGTAGCCTTGTTTCCTGGTAAAACAAATCAGCAACTTTTTATACAACGTCAAACACTAGAATAGCATGAAAGTTATAAGAGAAACTCAAACTATGACGTCACCACACTCTATGGACTACCGTTATTTGGTTTTCGTTAAATATTCGAAAGTATTTGTAACATGATTGTTCCGCGTATATTTTTGAAATATTTAGTGGTTAGTGACGTTTATGTCGATTAGTTAGTATTTTCTTCAGGAAACAAGCCTATTACGTATAATTTAATGGCCGAAAACACAATTATGAGTCACTTGTTCAAATACAGATTCTCTTCATTGTACACCTCGAACATCAAGGACAAAATAACATGAGATACATTTAAATAACAGGCAGAGGTAAACAACCGGCGGTCTTATCGCTAAATAGCGATCTCTTCCAGGCAACCTTTCACTTATGTTAAAGAACATGGAGGTTTCCTAACAGATCATATCAGCTGCTTTTTCTGAAATGTACAAAAATATAAGAAAAACACGATCAATTACATCATCGTGTAGTTCGTTTATTATATAAAAAAAGAACATTTGAAAATGTAATAAGACATGACTGCAAAATATTTTAGATTTGTATCAATGGTTTAATGACTGCAAAGTTTAAAAATATATTTTTAAGGTTGATTTATACTGACAATTCGACATCAGTATTATTTTATAGAAGTTTTTCATTATGTATCTCATAATTGTGCTTCTAGCCATCTATATTGTGATACTTTGGCCCACACCTAAATAATTCGTTGTATAAAAAGCGTTGGTTTTTATTGTTTAAAATATATAATGTGATGAATCCCAATAACACACAGTCTGTTTATGGGCTTAGAAACGCAAGCTTAAATATAATTTGCACTGAAATTCATATCTTATTTAATAATCTATCCAAATTATCAGGCTGCCTTTCCAAAGAAGCAGAGCCGAGCATAGGCACAAAACAGATAGGTACAGAAATCCATCTACATACAAGCGCGCTCGAGCAAACGCACACATAGACATGCTCACGGACACGATATCTCGGACCAGTTCAGACCAGTGCGAGCGCGAGTGCCATCCGCTTGACGTGTCCGTGAGCAATGTCTATGTTTGCGTTTGCTCGAGCGTGCTTGTATATAGATTGATTTCTGTACCTATCTGTTTTGTGGCATATGTGAATATAACCCAACAGGTTTTACAACCCATTTCATATTGCGGATTTTAGTGGTACTAATTTATTTTACTGGCAACAACAAAATAAATAATTCATTGAACACATGTGTCACTGAAGACCAGCATGTCAATAGATTTCTTTTAACACCGTTTTATCTCCTTTAATTTGGATGGATTCAGGAAACATTCCAGTTTAAAAAGTAAATAACATTATCAATTGCTTCTTTAAAACTGGAATATCAACATAATTTCAAAGTGCTCTTTTAAAGTTACATATTTACAATATTCATACTAACTAACAAACAAATATCGAGTCAATCACAATGCGAAACTAGATGGCGCTAGCTTTGAAACTGATAATTCCAAATATGTAATTTTATGGAATGCCGTTCTAGACTTGAAATTCATAATTAATTATGTCAACATAATTATTGATTCCTGTTTTTCCCCTCTCTTGCATCTCTATCTTTTATATAGACTCCTTATGAGAGATACGAAGCGGTTTTACTCACGTCGACAACATCGAAACATATCGATAGATATTCGACTAAACCACGTGATGCATTTTAATATCTCTCTATTTATCGTATTATTTAGGTGTTTGCAATTTCTTGCGTATATTTGTAGTTAGTTTTTCTCTTCCATTGTACATGTTGCTTGGTTTGTCTACCATTTACATTGGTTATTTATCACTCATTTACTCAAAGGTTATAAAACTTATAAGAGGTCTCTTAAGGGGATAAATTCGCCTTTGTCCATGCTCATTCTTTTGTAATGAATATTTACATACATACAATACGAAGTTTCTACTAGCGCCATCTAATAGTAACCTAGGAATGGTAAGCACAAACCTACAAATACTATGACACCACCATTTTTTCTTGGCACTCAAAGGAGTCCTTTTTCACACTCAAATTCTGTATCAATTCGTCACTTTCACCGGCTTTAACTTCACATTCAAAACTTTGCACGACTTTGTCACCTTCAAAACTTTGAATAGCACCGTGTTTGAACTCTATATGTTTATCCAAACTGGATTTTTGCACACACTTGTACGGACACTGCGGACACTTCACTGACTTCTGCCTCGGCCGGTATGGTTTTGTCTGAGTTTTCAAATCAACTTTTTCTCCGTTCTTCTCATTCAAATGCCTCTGTTTATGCTTAGTCAGATTCGTTTTCTGGACACAACGGTAACTGCACATATCACATGAAAAAGGTTTTTGATCCGTATGGAGATACATATGTTTGACTAAGTTTGGTTTCTGAACAGTCCTATAGTCACAGTAAGGGCAAGCGAAAGGTTTGTAGCCGGTGTGAGTCCTCTCATGAACAACTAAGTTATTCTTCTGTGCACATCTGTAGTCACAGTATTGGCACCGAAAAGGTTTCTCTTTCATATGCACCAGGATATGTTTCGCCACATTATTTTTTTGTCCCGATTTGTAATCGCAAAACGTGCATGAAAACGGCTTTTCACCAGTATGCGTTCGCTCGTGGATTTTCAAAATCGCCGGCGATTGACATCTATAAGCACATTGTGAACAACTGAACTTCCCCAGTTTTTCCAAAGCCTCGTTCACCTCTGTACAACTCTTGGCGTGTTGCTTCAACCCTCTTTTAGACGAGAAAACGTCATTGCATTTGTAACAAGAGTACTCCCCCTTAATATTCATAGACAATTCTTCCGTTATTTTATTTTGCGCGCTCGAATCGTTTTCATTCTTTTCCGTATCAACGAATTCGTTTTGATAATTTGAATATAGAATTTTATTAGTATCAGTTGGTTTTAGATTTTCTTTCGGTTCTTCTATCTTTTCCTCTTTCGAGCCGTTTTGGGGGCCATCTTGCCGTAACTTTTTAAATTCTTCAGCATAAGGACTAGTGTTCTCGAATTGTCTATGAACAACCAAGTTCTCTGGGTTTTCTCTTACGTTGCTAACGTAGTTTTGGATATAGTTTTGAGGTCTCGCGTAGATATCTAGGGAGTTTAATGCTGGGATGTTTGTTATATGATTGTTGTACACGGCGTACATTTGATCCTGGTGTATGGTTGGCTGCGGGTGTTCTGGGTGTACGGGAATGTGACCTGAAAAATTAAAAAATAATTCGTTATTTTTTTTTTAAGTATAAAACCAAAAATTTCCTTAGAAATCTTATCTGATTATTATAAAATAAGGAGCCTTAGCTTAGCACACTAGCGTTTTCCGGGCGAATTAAAATTGGGGGCGAAAAGAACGAAGAAGAACTCCCACAAATCTCCAGTGTTATATCACAAATAAACCCGACTTAAGGCGTAAGAAAATAATGGAAAGAAGTTGATGAACTTTCAGCGATAAACATAAGTTGGTCAATCAACTTATTTCTATTGCTCGTTGCCATGGTGATGTCCCCTGGGTTACCCTTTATATCTTCGGCGGTTATATTTACCATTGACTTTGTAATTTCAACAGTAACAAGGCTATCCTTATGAAGATTGTCTCCTGACAATATAAATTATCAAAACAAATCCAATCCCCTGGGTCACAGGACAGAATAACACCGAGAGAAACTTGATCCACCCCGCAACGCTGTGAAACCCAGCACTAACAAGCGATGCATCAGGTCATCAGCTACAGGTCGGGGCGCAGCTGTGTGTACCAGGGCTAGCACAACTGCCAGCGGTGTTCCGTTCCTCTGCTAGCAGCACGGACGCCACGATGATAGTGATGACATACTGTGACACTGATCTACCGACTGTAACAGAGGGCGCTCATATCGTACCTCTGCTTTAGACTATAACCGATGCATCGGCTACAGGTTACGGCGCAGCACCATGTAACCTGCCTGACATATGCTGATTTCTACTTACCATTCAACGCATTGACGTTGCTCAACCCCGGGTTGACGTTTTCGTAGAAATATCCATCGTCGTCCTGCTCCGACTTAATGTGAAACGGCATCGGTATGAGGTGGTCGTCCAGTCTCGACTCCGTTTCCATCACTAAGCGCTGATCCAACCTTTAAATAAATTACCTTTTAAATCCTCTGATTCTATCTTCGAATAGATGATTTTTAAATGACAGTTAAATTCTATTTTTATGGATGTCTAATGCTTATACTGGACTACGATTAGAGTGCTCTATAAGTCAGAAATGAATAAAGATCATTACCTCTTCTGTTTTCCTTATTAATTACTTAAAATTAAAATACAATATTATTATTTTATAGGCACACTTTTAATATGTTTTCTTTGGGACGATCTGCCTAAACTCTTATGATACAAATTAGGTAAAGTTCATATTACTGTAATAGTTAACCTTTTGAGCGCCACAGTCGGCTGTGGCCGTCAACAAAAAATCGTGCCCCTGACGCCACGTCGGCCACAGCCGTCCAAATTTCAATGATCAAAAACTTTGTAATTCTAACCGCTACAAGTATTTTTCAATCCCTGTTGATTTTGGGGCACATCTTTTTTTTTTACTCTGGCGTCAGAGGCACGGTAAATTGCTAGACCGCTTGGCGGTCAATAGGTTAAGTATCTTTTCTGAAAGAATGACTGACTGTCGAGTTTATTTCGGCGTATCTTCTCAACAGTGGGGTCCTCTTGTGCAACGCAGATAGACTCAGACATGTAAAAGTGCCCTTGTGGCCTACTTGCATAATAAAGTTCATTATTTCATCACCAATGACGGGTAGATCAATTTTGCTCGAGAAAAATTGGTTCTAAGTAATTGTATGTGGTAACATTATTGTTTTATGCAAAGATTCTCAGAATATCATATGGATATGTGATATAACCTTGCATCCATCCTAGGCTCCATCATACCATCCATCCTCCGGTCATCAGACAAATGCGCCAAGCCCAAATCATGTCCAAGCTCCATCTCCCGCCCCAAATTCTGAGGCAATTCGCTCAACCTCAACTCTTGGTTAATCCTTGACAACTCCTGCTCATTCAACTGCAAATTCTGAGCTAACCCATTATGTAGCTCAATATCATTTAATCTCAAATTCAGATTCTGATTGATTATATCTTCATTCCTCATTTGAGATAAATCGTTAGTCAGATTTTGTACTAAGTCGATTTCATTCATTCTTTGGAGGTGTGCAGGTATTTCGTTGAAGTTTCGGTTGAAGTTGGTCTTGAGCATTAGTGTGGATATCTGTCGGGGCGAGAGGGGCAGTTGGAAGTTGTGGGCTATGGTTGTGTTGATGGAGGTTTGGATTTGGTGGAGCTGTTCCATGGAGATGGCGTGCTGGTAGTCCGTTGTGTCGATCTGATGGGATTTCTGGAGCTGGAACAATGAAGTAATGTTTATAATCATCATATTCAAAAGATTATTTAAAAGCTAAGCATTTTAAAGAAATTTTCAATCACAAATTGGGATAGTAAAAATGTGGTAGGTAATATTTCAGTTTTTATCCTTTACTTGATAATATCGATTAAATGCTTGGTAAAAAAATTGATTCAGTAATTAGAGTACTCTAAAAAACTGGACATAAGTTCGAGTTCGACATAATTAAATCTTCATTTTTTCATTGACTTTTGTATGAGCTTGTATCGTATTATAAATTAACTATTAATTTGACCTAATACCCATCAAACAGCGGTAGCAACCACAATAAGGAAAGGAAAACAGTTATTTGATAAAAACATACAATATATACTGCACAATGAATGAGTTTGAAACCTCTCTTTTAACGTTAGATTAGATATACATCCCCATGTTGACACTCATTATATTGCAATAAAATAATATTTTAGACAGAAACCTGAGACATTATAGACCTGAGATTATTTTTATTATGTTTTAGTGTGGTGTAATCTGTTGGTAATCCTTAAAATAAATAAATATAGTCACATCTCACACAGTCTGACTGAAATGCTCCTGCCGTTTTTGTTTTATCAGTAACTGTCCTTTGTTAAATTCTACAGCATATTGTGTTATATGGGTGGATCAACTTATTGATGTTGTTATTCTATCCCGTTACCCAGGGGACAATAGTGATGAAACTTCTTAGAAGTGTTGAAAATTTGTAATTTTGATTTTTTCAAGAGAAAATAAGAATGGGCTTATAACTTTGGGCTTAAAAGTTTTTGTTGAATATTGCCGCCGAAAATCAGTTTTAAAGAGTGACCGAGGGGACATCACCATGACAATAAGCAACAGAAAAAAAAAATATCGACCCATATAAATAAAATTAGCTCAATATTTCAAGAAACAAAGATTTTTTTTTTTGTAAATGTGTCTTCAAAGGTACACAATAACTTGACGATTTTTATTAAGATTCAAATCAAAAATAAATTTTGAAATTGTTTTTAAAATCCACATATTTTAACAAAACGTTAATTGTACTTATACAATAAATTTAAACGCATTTTTCATGGTTAAAATGGCAAATAACTAATTATAACAAATACTGACGTCATGATTAGGTGGCCAATTGTATGGAGCGTTTTAGCGCTCCGTAGGAATGTTGTCTAAGCGGAGTTAATCCCATGTAGACATTTGACCCCAATAAAAAATGAGATCGTATGCAATCTTAAAAAAAAAAACATCATGCCTATGTTGTGGTTTTCAGTGCTGCCTAATTTTACTATTTCTAAAAAATGGTACCTTTTATTTTATTCATCATCACATTTGGTCATCACCATCAGTCAAAACAGAGAGAGTGAGAGATAGAGAGAGAGGGGGGAGAGAGATAGAGGGAGAGAGACAGAGAGAGAGATAGAGAGAGAGGGGGGTAGGGAGAGATGTGTGTGCTTAGTTATTATTTAAAATACCAAACAAAAATTATCTTTTTGCAAATTCATCGCCATAGTTAAGATTACTTTATCTAGAGAATTAATATACGATACCTACCTACACAGATTGATCACCTATTACTTATTAGGGGCTTCCTTTTAAATAATATAAAACTTATTTAATACACGCTGAATGGAAAATGGAAAACAAATTAGGTAGGTAATAGGTAAGATGGAACTGTGGCTACAACAATACAATACAAATACTCTTCACACATTCGAAACACAGGGATACAAACCATGAGATATACAGTAAAATAAACAGAGGTTAAAAACAGACGGTCTTATCACTAAATAGCAATCTCTTTCAGACAACCTTTGGGTAGCAGTGTAGATCGACAATTGTTTGAATGGAGTACTACTCCATCAATGAAATTAAACATTTTTATGCATTTATTTCCAATGAGACAACATGTTCAAGGTGCAACATGCTAAAATAATAAGTTTACAACATTCACGGGGTGTGTCATCTTTTTCTATACAAATTATGTATTTAATAATACCACTTTCTGGATTTATTAAATGATGGTGAAAATTTATATAAAAATTTCATTAATTTTTTGTTACATTAAAAGCAAAATGCTTAGGGTGTGGGAACATCCTAAGTTATTGTTTTTCATGTGTGCAACACTAGGACCGAAAGAATGTGCGAAAACAGTCAACCTTTTTATGGAAGATTTAATTTTTATTAAGGACTGATTATTGTTTAAATTATCTGACATCCCAAAATAATTGGCAGACAGGTGGTGGATCCTTGACCGCGCCAAGTCGAGGGACATTACTGTTACTCACGATCCTCAGTCATAAGGGAACAACTAAGAAGCAGAATTGATTCAATTGACTACAATCTAATGAATATTGTTTTTACTATAATCTAATATTTTTAGACAAGCTACAGAGTATTAGTACTCTTGTTTTCAGTATAAGATACGCCTACAAACTGCGGGGGATAGATTTAACGGCCGTTAAGTTTATATCAACATTTTCTTATATAGTTTCTTTTTATAATTAAGTACTCACGTTCTCCATGTAAATCTTGTAGTGTTCATCGTCGATTATAGCTTGGTCCTCCCGTTTTACGAAATCCATGCCTTGTTGCGATGAAACAAAGAGAAGTGCGATAAAAAACTGTTTTTTTCCTAACGATCAAGAGCTAACCTCTCCTCTCAGCCATTCGATCGAAGTGAAAAAGTGAATACTTATTACACACTTTCCAAACAAGGTATTAATTATAATGATTTGTAATGTAAAAAAATATTTTCAGGAGAAATAGTTCATAGCAAATAATGTGATTTTATAAATCCATTGTCGAATAAAAAAGTTCCGAGTTAAAGAAAGGAAGCAGCCCATAGACAATGTAGATTTTCTATCAACGAACATCTGTCGAGCTTGGCTGTTTTTAATTTGCCAGACTATAATGGTTTATTCCCATAATCCCCACTCAGGTGTCAAGATACCCGTTATTTTAATATAAAAGTTTCTGGGCAAAGAAAACAGAATATACCTACAGCGAAAAATGCTCTAACGTAACAGCTATATACGCATAAGTATTTGACTAACAAAACCTTTTGTTCTTCTCTAATTAATGGGAAATTTCTTTGTTTGGCAACACAGTACCATAGACAAGTGTCGTTTTCGTTCAGAAATGGTTTACATTACATTAGAACTTGGACCTTAGTTAGAAAGATATAATCAGGAAAAATATCACTCTTATTCATGTAATAAATATTTAACGTTACGTAACGTTGCAACTATTGCAACGGTCAAGGTTATTTAGTGACATATGATTGCATAATAATATCATAATATCAATATCATAAACCCGGCTTATTTTGACCTTTAAAAAGTTACAGCTGTCAAATTTTAATGTATTTAGCCCGGAGAATTCTCTTGCAAACAACATCTGTTTTACCGAAGTTCGTCGAAAACAAACAGGTTGTTGCTTCAATTGGATTTAGCGGCTTCGAGAAAAGGTACTTAACAATTTATCATTGTTACAATTGTTGATCAACCGACTTTAAAAATAACTCATAGATCGACCCGGTCTAATACCTACAGTTTATTTAATTATTCATGATTTCATGAAACGTCTCGAACGTGATGGTCGGCATGGTCTCAAGTGGTCATGGTCTGAAGTAATAAAATAAAAATAAAGTGTATATATTTTAAACAAGGGGGCATTAAAATCTCATTGTTGCATGAATATTTTGAACTACCTGCACTTGGTTGAGCTTTATAATCCCAAGATCCTTTAAGCAAACACTTACAAAAAAACTAAACCAAAATTATTTAGTAAAACAAGTGCACAATAAAGTTAAACTTGGTTAAACTAAATTTTCATACTAATATTATAAATGCGAAAGTGTGTCTCTCTGTCTGTCTGTCTGTTACCTCTTCACGCTTAAACCGCTGAACCGACTTAGATGAAATTTGGTATGGAGGTAGTTTGAGACCCGGGAAAGGACATAGAATACTTTTCATCCCGAATAAATTTAGTGTTCCCTTGGGATGAGCGGGTAACACCGCGGGGCACAGCTAGTTATTCATAATTCCTTGGCATGTCTGGGGTTTAAGTTGGACACAGAACTCGACTGTGCAAATTACTATAGCAAAATGCAGTGGTGCTACCTATTTAAATGTCTTCCTTCACCAGGTTCTATTCCTGCAAGATGTCGAAGACAGCCCTGGTGATCCTGGCACAAGGAGCCGAGGAGATGGAGACGGTCATCACAGTGGATATGCTGCGGAGGGGCGGGGTAAATTATTAAATTGATCAATTTATATTATCTTTAATTTCTGCAACAGTGGTTGGTAAAATGCAAATCAAGCCAAAGGTGAGAATACTCCATTCTTAATTGCATAAACCATAGTTACTGTCATGTAGTGATACTATGCGGGTAACTATTGACGTGATTCCCAATTTAACCAGGTGATTGTTAAATTACTTATTTATTGCGAAAGTGATGTCAGATACAGTGACTGCTTCAGCCGCTCCAGTAGGCTCCGCGCCGTTGCAGTGATTCGCTTACCTAATGGGAATGTTGAAGCAACTGTGAATGAATGAATGAAATCGTTTATTTCGAGTAACATTGGTGACTCATATTATTTGTTAGTATAAATCTATATCTAAAGTGTTAGTAAAAGCATTACAAAAACTTACACAACATACAAGCTTTTTGACACATGCTGTTCACAGCAGTGTCTTGTGTAAGGACAGTCAAGCCTGTCCCCAATCAAGCGTAGGATGGGGTTGGGGCTGGCCCGCACCCGGCGCACCAGGGATGTGCAGCGTTTGCGCATAGTCGCATAGAAACAGTCGATGCCTGTGTTCCCACAATACTTTCTAGAATAGGGATTTCCATAACACAAGGGGTCGCCATAAACAGTACAGAGCGTACTGTCAGAGTGAGTTAGGCAAAACTTTCGTATTTTTTGTTTAAACTACGGATAAATCTGTAACTCTTTTCTAGGAATGAGGGGATAAACAAACATTCAAGTATTTTTTTAAATTTCAGCCATTTTCCATTGACGCTGGTTAAAAATACTATTATTTCAGGTGACAGTAACGATGGCGGGGCTGGACGGCAGCGCGCCGGTGCTGTGCTCGCGGCAGGTCACGCTCGTTCCCGACAAGTCCCTGGCGGACGCGCTGGCTGACAGTCCTCAATACGACGCGGTGAGTTCACCTTGATGCTGTGTCGTGTGACATTCAGGGCCAGTGACTCAGCGTATGGGTCATGCTCAAACAGTCGCGCAGGGCCAGTGACTCGCATGTGAGTCATGACAAAATCCAAATTTAAAAAAAGGAATCTTACTATGACTTAATAGTATTTAGTATAATAGCGACCTGGCATCAGAAGCGGCGGTCTATTTAGCGTTCGCGCCGGGCTCATGACCCATACGTTTAATCACTTGTTTTAGCAAAAAAATGGTTGTATGGTGGCCTGGCGTATAGTGTACGGTCGACGGCGCTTGGCCGTGAATGGGTTTTAATGTGGCAAGAATGTGATTTGACCTTGAAGAGGCAGTGTGATATGACTTTGATGAGACAGTGTGATTTGATCTTGATGAGGCAGTGGTTTGACACAGTGGCAGTCAGTGTTGTTAGACCAACCACAGCCACACTGACTCCACCGAGGCACACGCAGCCAGAACAACGTACCGCCCAGCTCATACTTTTCAATATGTGTGATGGATTCGCGCATATTATAACAAACTAGCCTTTGCCCGCGACTACGTCCGCGTGGAACTTGGAAGTATGGAAGCAACCTCGTACAACACGATAGATATCCACCTAAATCACCTTAATTAATAAATCATGAATTACTTACTCACTTTTCAATCTTTTTAGGGATAATTTCCAGGATGAAACTATCCTATGTCCTTCCTCGCAGACAGACACACTTTCGCATTTATAATATTATAGTATAGTATAGTATGGATAGTATGGATGTAGGTACCGCAAATCTGTGCACTAAGATTGGCAACCCTAATTTTGCCACCAATCGAAAATCGTTTTTAGGTTATAAAATGTATTGTTAACCGTTTGAGCGCCAAGCGGCAAAGCAATTCACAGTGCCACTGACGCCAAACCAAAAAAAAAAGTGCTCCAAAATCAACAGAGATTGAAAAACACAGATAGTGGTTTGAATTAGCATGTTTTTGACAATTGAAATTTTTGACGTCAATAGGCGTCGTTGGCGTCAGTGGCACGAATTCCCGATGACGTGATTTGCCGTCTTTGGCGGTCAAAGGGTTAAAATGTACAGATGACAGGTGTCAGGGTTGGCCTCTTACCAGCGGGCCACTATAGTGGCTAGATGTTTGTGTCAGTATAGAGCCTTGTCTGACAGGTGATCCTGCCCGGAGGCCTGGAGGGCTCCGACAGGCTGGCCAAGTCCGCCGTAGTGGGCACGCTGCTGAAGGACCACGAGAAAGCGGGGAAGATCGTCGCCGCCATCTGTGCTGGTGTGTATAGCCTAACCATGGTATAAGAAAATAAGGTCGCCGATGCGCTTTACAAAACTGATATGTGTTAGATTTTAATTAGTAGAAACTAGCTGTGCCCCGCGGTGTTACCCGCTCATCCCACGGGAACACTAAATTTATTCGGGATGAAAAGTATCCTAAGACCTTTCCCGGGTCTCAAACTATCTCCATACCAAATTTCATCTAAGTCGGTTCAGCGGTTTAAGCGTGAAGAGGTAACAGACAGACAGACAGACAGACAGACACTTTCGCATTTATAATATTAGTATGGATTAGTATGGATAACACCTTATGTGCAATAGGCTAGTTGACTCATGTCAAATTGTATCAAACTAATGTTTATTCCGTATAGTATTTAGCAAAGGAAACCTAAATATATATTTTTCAATTCATAAAGTGAGTATTGAGTGAAAGTGACTAGTGAATATTGAGCCTAGCAATATTGACACTAGTCGTGACTGGAATTTCGCTAAGGGTGATTACGAACTCCTTTATCAGTTGATCTCTAATGTGTCCTGGAAGGAAGTCCTTGACTGCCGCGAGGTCAACGTTGCTGTAGACCTCTTTTATCGACAGATATACTCAATCTTCAATATGTGCATACCTAAAAAGATTCGACCCTTAAAACCTTCCAGACGTTACCCTGTCTGGTTTACTGTTGATCTGATTGCGGATATAAAACGCAAAGCTTTTTTTCATCGTGAGTGGAAGCGCTCTGGAAGTACCGAGGCGTATGCTCATTTCTCTAGACTTAGGGCCGACATTAAGCAGCGAATATCAAGCGCCTACAATTGCCACGTGAACCATATTCAGTCTAGACTTAGTAGCGACCCTAGAGCATTCTGGCAGCACATAAGTAGTCTGAAGTCTAAGGGTGGTTTTGAATCGCAGGTTTCGTATAATGGAACAACTTTTGAGGGCCAAAAGGCAGCACAAGCCTTCTCGGACTACTTCTCGAGTGTCTTTTTGCCCTCGGTTCCTCGCCTAAACTGTAATGAGGTTCTCAGTGAAGATTTTACGATTAACGCTAATTACGTTCAATTCCATAGTGTTTCACCAGAAGACTTAATAACTGGCATTAAATACCTGAAGCCCAAGAGCTCCCCTGGTCCAGATAATGTCCCAGCTTTCTTCATAAAAGGATGTAAAGACGAATTAACATTGCCCTTGCTACACATTTTTAATTTGGCCTTGCAGTCAGGTAATTACCCTGATCAGTGGAAAATCACTCGCGTGCGCCCCATTCCCAAATCAAAAGACACGGGCAAGGTTGAAAATTACAGACCAATTGCAATTTTGTCGGCTATGGCGAAGCTTTTTGAGTCCATCTTGATGAGTCACATATCTCCCCAAATAAAACCCTACCTTACCGACGCGCAGCATGGGTTCAGGCCTAATCGGTCGGTCGAAACGAATCTCCTGACTCTGGTTGACTCGATATCTGAACACTTAGATGAGGGAATGCAAGTTGATGTGCTGTATTTCGACTTTAAAAAAGCGTTTGATCGTGTGGATAATGACGTTCTCCTGAGGAAACTGACTCGTATAGGATTTTTTCCCAAGTTAGTGAAATTCTTCAGCGATTATCTACGCGACAGACGGCAGTACGTGCAACACGGATGCTTCATCTCCGAATCCTACCACACCCGTTCAGGAGTCAGCCAGGGTTCAATTCTGGGACCAATGCTGTTTGGTATAATGATTAATGACCTGGCTATGGTCCCGAACAATGCCAGATGCCTGCTCTATGCCGATGACTTGAAGCTGGTGTATGGAGTGCATCAGCTTTCGGATTGCGTATCACTTCAGGAGGATGTTGATCGTCTTTATAGGTGGAGCACTGACAATAAGCTTCTATTTAATATAGAAAAATGCTCAGTTATGACCTTTGGGCGTAGTCATAATCCCCTGCAGGTTGAATACACACTTGGGTCAGTACCCTTGACTCGCACGGATACTGTCAAGGACTTAGGAGTCACTTTTGATTCACGCCTCTCTTTTCATGACCATATAAAAGACCTAGCCAAAAATTGTTTCCGGAGGTTGGGGTTCGTGATCCGAAATACCCGTGACTTCTATAGTCCGACAGTCATACAACTGGTGTTCACTGCCCTAGTTAGAAGCAAGCTGGAAACAGCTTCCATTGTCTGGAATCCGCATGAGGCTTCATATATTTTGTTATTGGAGAAAATCCAAAAAGCCTTCTTGCGTTTTCTTTACAAGAAGAGATTCGGATATTATCCATTTTTATATCCGACTAAATTTTTATTAGGAGTATTAGGTTTTATTTCGCTTGAAGTTAGGCGTAATAACATCTTACTAAAAAACGCTTGCAAGATCATGCGAGGACAGTCAGACTGCCCAGAATTGATTGGTCAAGTGGTGCGTCTGTTCGTTCCGTCTGTGCCGAGGATCACTCTTCGCCCGCGCAGCCGGCTATTGTTTGCTGCTCCTGAAGCACGCACCGTTTCGCGGAAGCAGTCTCCTCTTGTTCGAGCTTTGCACAGGCTTAATGAGCTTCTCGCATCAGCACCAGATTTGGATGTTTTTGCAAGTGATTGGCGAACGGTGTGTCGTGAATGTTTAAGGTATTGTGAGGCGATGGATAGTAGTAAGTCTTCTATTGTCTATTAGTTTGTACCTACCTTATTTAAAAATTGTATCTGTAATGCACAGTGATTTAGTTTTAACTGTTATGCTGTGTTTTATGTGGAAATAAATAAATAAATAAATAAAAGTGAAAGATGGCTGAAAAAAAAAAATGGTTTTTAATCTGTATTTTGAAATGCTTAAAACGCTGTCCGCCATTTTCGCTTATGATAGTGACGTCATCGGTTCTGTAAAGATAACTGAGACTCTACTTTGACGACTTCGAATAGTGCCGTCCCTCTCGATCTCCTGTCAAAGTATATTGGATTGAGTGGAATGGCACTATACGACGGTCGTATTTCGAATATTTACGCGGAATTCTACGTCACGCCACAGATTAGCAAAAGGCAAATACATATGGCGGACGGCGTTTTTGACTGTTCATGAAATTTCCTATATATTCAATTAATATAATGTACCTTTCTACCTTTCACAAAAATACAAGACATTTTTTTAGAGCTAGTAAGATCATTATTAACCGTATCAAATATATTAAAAAAATGGGTCAACTAGCCTATTATTTTGTACCATAGAGCGGCAACTAGTCAGTGACGTAGAAAGTCTCACTAACCGGAGTTACATACCTTATTTCCATGAACATTAGTAAGTATCATCGACTAGAAATATTCTAGCCTCTAGTTTTTTATTTATATAATTTTTTTATGTGTTGACGATCCTTTTTAGGATTTTTCTTTTATTTCTATAATGTTGTTTTTTATGTTTTTTTATTTTATTTTTAGTATAAGTTTATCAATAAATTGCTCTGCTCTCTGTAACTGACGATTCGAAAGTGCTTGTAGCTAGGCCTACTTGAATAAAGAATATTTTGACTTTGACTTTGACCAAATTCGACGTTACGATTAGGTGGCCATTTGTATGGAGCCTTTTAGGGCTCCGTAGGAATGTTGAACTTTGACGGCCATTTCTGACTCTTAGGGCAGTCTAACCCAATTAAAAATAGAATCGATTGACTTCCTCAAAAATGGTCTACACGCCTATTCGTAATATTGCAGCTCCCACGGCCCTGGTGGCCCACGGCATAGGGGTGGGCAAGCGCGTGACGTCATACCCCACCACCCGGGACAAGATCCCCGCCGGGTACTCGTACGTGGAGGGAGAGAGGGTCGTCGTGGACGGGGGCCTCGTCACCAGCAGAGTGAGTCACTATAATCTATTGTAAGGGGCTAGAATAAGTCATTGTGACACGTGATTATTTGGACGAGCGAGCGAAGCGAGCGAGCACAAATTTAATGTGAGTGTCACAATGGTTTTTAGCCGCGTGTTAAGCTTTGCTCGTCACTTTGAGAGGAACAATAATGATTGAAAGCTAAAATTTGAAATTTTATACATTTAGCGGGTTCGGTGCTTTCTGCGCTTTCCGAGGGCTTTTCACATAAATTATTATTATGAATTAATATTATTTAAACGCTGGGGCTTAAAACGATCAAATTAGCCCCATTTTGCGAAGCTAAAATAACGTAGGTATATACTTACGATTGTCACCTTCTAAATAAATAAAAATCATTGTTTTAAGAAGAAAATAATAACCCTTATAAAACCAAACTGCCCTAAGTTCTCTTCGGCGTTTCTTCTCAGCAGTAGTCTCTTGTGAAATGCCGGCAATAAAAACTCTTGTGGCGTACAGTCCACTCATCCACTTAACCCTTTGAGCGCCAAGCGGCAAAGCAATTCACCGTGCCACTGACGCCAAAAACCAAAAAAAAAAATGTGCTCCAAAATCAACAGAGATTGAAAAACACAGATAGTGGTTTGAATTAGCATGTTTTTGACGTCAATAGGCGTCGTTGGCGTCAGTGGCACGAATTCCCGATGACGTGATTTGCCGTCTTTGGCGGTCAAAGGGTTAAGAGGCCTTATTCCTTTTAAAATTTATTTTTTCATATTATGACGAATATATTGATAATTTCAAACAACTTTTTGAAGTGAATAATACTTTTCCCCGAGTTCTAGGTAGTAACGTAGCTATTTCATGCTTTCATTGCGTACAGTCGAAAATAATTTGAAAAAACTAATATTCTGCGTGAATTTTGTCAATTTCGAGTAGTTTTTGAAACAAAAATTATCAAAGAAAAATTCAAACTGTAGGTTTCAATATATACCAATAAATCCCAGTGGCCCTGTTCTAGGTAGTAACATCAATAATATGTTAAGAAACATGTTTGATCACAGAGAAAAAATCTAAAACAATCAGCATTTTAAAAGGAATAAGGCCTCTTAAGAACTCAATACCATTGAGTGGTTAACCACAAATTAAGATAACGAGCTCGTAGTAAAATCAGATTGTAACCACCTTGGAAGGTAAATATATTATCGACTCCATTTCTTTGGTTTGGACATTAGACTAACAAAATAATGGTGATCATATTTTTTTGGAATTTTACAACCGCCCGACTCCACAAGAACGTACTCTCTAGAAAAAGGGCTATGAACTCTCATCATCAACCATTTTAAACCTATTCAACAAGGAATAAGGTAAAAAATTCAATATCCACGCAATCTAACCTTTTTTTGTAAGCAACTGGTTGGCGGTTACGAGAAAGAAAGCAGATAGAATTGTATTAGACACGATGCCATTGTGAATGCAGGTAAGTGGATGAGCTTAGTTTAGATAATTTCACTATACACGTACGGGGAGGGCGAGCGGGTATTCGTGGACGGGAGCCTCGTCACCAGCAGAGTAAGTAACTATAATCGATTGTAAGGGGCTAGAATAAGTCATTGTGACACGTGATTATTTGGACGAGCGAGCGAAGCGAGCGAGCACAAATTTAATGTGAGTGTCACAATGGCTTTTAGCCTCGTGTTAAGCTTTGCTCGTCACTTTGACAGGATGGAGGAGGAACAATAATGATTATAAGCTAAAATTTGAAATTTTATACATTTACCGGGTTCGGCGCTTTCTGCGCTTTCCGAGGGCTTTTTACATAAATTATTAATGAATTAATATTATTTAAACGAGCCCCATTTTGCGAAGCTAAAATAACGTAGGTAGGTATACACTTATGGTTGTCACCTTCTAAATAAAAAAAAGCATTGTTGTTTTAAGAAGACAATAATAACCCTTATAAAACCAAACTGCCTTAAGTTCTCTTCGGCGTTTCTTCTCAGCAGTAGTCTCTTGTGAAATGCCGGCAGACTCAGACATGTAAAAACCCTTGTGGCCTACTTACACAATAAAGTTAATTTCATTAATATTATAACATTGCTTTGTCCAGGGTCCAGGAACTGCCTACTGGTTCGGTCTGGCGCTCATCGAGCTGCTGACGGGCAAGGAGAAGGCAGACCAGGTGGAGAAGGGCATGGTCATCACTGCCTACTGAACCCTAGACACGCAAAACCAATCATTCAAACATGTACACTAAGCCTCACACAGGATTGGCAAAATGTAATGTAATTTTGTATCTCACCACCTACTCTTTTATTGTTTATTTTTTGCTCAATCCAAAAGCTGCCTGGAAGAGATCGCTCTTTAGCGATAAGCCATTGTCTACCATTTATAAATCCCGAAAACAACTCCTTTTGGCTTTGCAGTTATGGGGTAAAAACATTACCCAAAATACTTCCTGCTTAGGTGCACAGTTCACTATTCTGGAAGAATATCTGTTATCTATAAGTGTTATTCGAATAAATATTTATATCGATAAGTAAGTGCATGTTTTATTTAAAAATCGATTAAGTATAAATACCTACTCTTTATTACACACCCTAGAGAGGCCACATACAGCACACAATCATAAAAATTAAGATTGTGTATTGATCGAAATGAAGAACATCTGAGAACAACACTTTTCACTGCATATTCGCATCTAAAAGTGACTCCAAGAGTGCTTTAATCCTAGCATGTTTCTGTTTCAAGGCAGCTACTTACTCTGCTTTTTAACGTTGAGTCTTCGGGTTCATAATATGAATATGAATAAAACAAAATAGTTAAAATGTCATCTTTAATTAACAACAGACACAGACTTCACTTTAATCACAAGACAAACACTGACAGCACAATACATGTTCTTTCAAGCGAATATTGATGAAGCTGTCTTATAAATATTGATGAAACTTCGTCGAATTTTGTTGCAGATATACTTTGTGAAATTAGATATATCTATATTGTAATGTTAATGTCTCAACAGGGTCTCATAACCCCTTTGTAATAGATAATGATTAATATAAAAAAAATATACACCAGATGCAAATAATGCAATGGGATAACCTGAGCAATTCATAATTCAGATTTTCTAGAGGATGTAATACAAAAAAGTTTACTTGATTTTTTTAAGAAAATAGATTTTTAGGTTCATTTTACTCAGACTCTAGAATCTCCATAAAAAAGCGTCTCAAAATTTCGTGACATATACTTTCCCAATGCGTCACGTTAATAAAAATGTTATAAAACATTCATACGAAAAACGTGACGATCTGGAATGGAAATTCAAACGATTCTGAATAAGATACTAAAAATAATTTCCTGAAAAAAAGATCATGTAGACTATTTTTAAAGCGCTTTTTTAATGGCATGTTTTATTGTAGATACTTTAACGGTTTGGCAACTGAATTCTACTCGGTTCACTGTCGGAACAACTCAAGTAATAATTTTCCCTTTTAATCGCTGTTTTAGAACATCAGCCATATCTGTAATTTGCGAGATAAGTTTATCCTCGTACATAATCACTCTGCTCCATTGCTTTTGAGCACCATTAACAATTCCCCACCAAAACGATTTCGTTTGCTTATTCCCTCGTATTTTATATTCATAGCCCATGGATCTTTTCCTTTTTCTAATATTAGTATGATCTTTCCTCTCCATATCCCCGAAAGACGTTAAATGTTCCAAGTATTTTGTGATAAATTCTTTGAATACAACGTTTCCGTTATTTACATTTGTATCGTGTAGCGCTTTATGAATGTTTTTATTATTTACATTGTCAACATCAGACTTCGTTTCCGTAGCTTCTTCAGTAACTTTAACACTAGTATCATTACCCAGTTGCGGTTCTGATGTATTGTTACGATTAATACGCAGTACTTCTTCATCCAAAGTTGTCTCAACCAACTGGTTATTAAATTTAGAACCAAGCTTTTTGATGAAAATGTTAAAATCATCCAACAATTTACGTTCCTTGCGGATTTCGTCATGGCTTCTTTTCTTTCGGCTTGGTAGTCCAGAGTCATCGTAATCGTTCTTCCGACTGTCTTCGTAATTTCGTCTGAGGAAATAATCGCATATGAGGACGATTTCCAAAAAAAAAAATAAGTTTCCCTGTTTATTCCAGAACTTGACTTTTTGGGTTCATCTTAACCAGAATCGATTGCATTTTCAATGTGAAGAATAAAAAGTGTCCTAAATTTGTCCGTTCCATTACATCACGTTTGAAAATGAACTTTTTTGCACGAGTGTTACGTAGTGGAAACTAAGATTAGCGTAAAAATTTTGGGACACTTTCTTTATTCTTCACATTGAAAATGCTATCGATTCTGAGTACGACTAACCCAAAAACGTCAAATTCTGGAAAAAACATGGATTCATCATTCAGGATTTTTTGGAAAATTATCATCAATAGATATAAAGATAAAGAAAATCAGTATGAATATGCCTTCAATGAGTTTACGTAAGTTAATTATAATTATATATTCGTTAATATTGTCTTACCTATACTTAATGAATCTTTACCCTTAATTTGGCAATATACACGAGATTGTGCAAACTCTCATGTATTACAAAATTTTTTTCGAACGAGAATTATTTTCTCTATTCTACCTTAACGAGACTTGAACTATCGACCTTCGTTTTTTTGTCAAATTAAGGATAATGATAACAAAATTTCTAAACTTTGAAAAATAATTAAGGTCATGTGGGGTACCCAAAACAAATAGGGGAAGAGGAAAAGGAACAGCAATTACTTGCTTATTTAGTTACTTACCTCGGGGCCTCCCCAGGCCTGGCCGGCACGGGCGCAGTCACCGACGGATCGAGGTCCACCTCGTATTCGAAGAAGCCTACGGTTGTCGATTTAGCTGGGGCTATAATTGAAAAACAAAGTTTGAGAATGCAGTGTTACATATCTGGAATAAAAGTGTACATGATTAAAGCCTGACCAGAAATATATGAGGATGCGCCATATTGCGGAATTTCGCTGGAACTAATTTCTTACACTGGCAATGATTTTATGATGGTTTGTCAACAATGTTAATGTTATTCATGGTGTTTTATTTAAAAGACAAATATTCAAAAATATCCAAAGAAAATGTCGAAAACCATTCACAGTTGTGAACGTAATATTATAAATAGTGTACACGTGCTTGCTACATGAAAAACAGTCAGGAAAAGAGTGCATTCCATTAAATAATATTACGAGGTTAACTTACGGACTGACAGGTATTTAAACTAATGGATTGGTTGCAAAATTATTCCCATATAAATCTTGTAAATAGCGCCCTCTTGACAATCCTCATATATTTCTGGTCAGGCTTTAAAATTTATATTCTTAATAATAAGAAGATAAGGCCGAAGTACGAAGTATGGAGACGGCGGCTATGTGACGGCACCGACCGCTATCCTAGGAAACCAGAGCTTTAGACTAATCTTACTCCGAATCATTTGTACATTCAAAGCTCATACAAAAAAAAGTGTACCAAAATTTCCAATCCCAATCGTCACGTTTTTGTACGAATGTTTTTTTTTCTAAAATGAAAATGTAAATTTAAGAAAACTACCAAAGCTTACCTTATTAAAAAGGCATACTACTCATTTAATGAGTTTTTGACGGAAAAATTAGATTAATTAGAAATTAAATACAGACATCTTTTAACTTTCTTTGACATTGTTACTGAATGAAACTGAATTATTGTAAAACTATTTTGAATTTGACTTTAATTTATTTATTTTAAAATATTGTTGGTATGTTGGATTTCATGCATGTTAATTTTAATCAGTAAAATTAGTTATGTTGCATGGGGTCAATTTCCCAAGCAGTATTTTTTGATGGCAAGACTGAAAACGCTGGTGCAGAAAGGTTGAATAATAAAGTACCATTTTTTTTCGGAAACAGCCCGCCATTGTCTACCTCGGGCAACAGCTAAAATTTAAAAATTAATATATATAATAATTTAAAAATATATATTTAGACCAAATTTCTCATCAAGGTGGGTTGTCCCCAAGCCGGTTTTGTTTGTAAAATGCCGGGTAAGTCAAATACTATGCATGACAAAGAAAATCTGTTACCATTATTTTATTACCATATAAATAGGTAACGAGAAAAGCACATTACCCGTTATATATCTCCTTTGTATACCCTTTAATAAGTGCATATACGTTTGTCCCGAGAAAACTTCTCATTACCGCCGACAATGTTTCGAACCGATTTATTTCCCAAATTTGATCAAGTATGCCCCCCGTCTCTCGCGCACTTCAAAGAATTAGTCAAACTGCGGCGCTCGACGAGGCCGGTTGTGTATAGTGGCAATACGTTGGCTTGTATAAACGTGAATATTTCATCGCGGTGGACAGGGGACAAAAAAAATGTCATTCCGGAGTTTGTTATATCTTCTTTATTTTTTAACTGCGTGGTTTGAAATTTATATATATCAGGTAAAGTACACTCGCCATTACAAGAGTTGAATTAGTTTTAGAATATAGGGCTTACTTTTTTTTTAAGAAATAAAAATATGTCGTGTTTCTCATTCCACCATTCTCATTCCGGTGTTTCCGGTGTAGTAAAATGACTTTAAACCCCACCAAAATGAGGAAAGCACCGGAATGACATCAAAAGTAGCTTCACTTTTCATAAATATTGTTGAAATAATAATATTTTTTTATTTTGTTTTTAATACCATACTAAGATATATTTTTATATTATTATGTAATGCCAATATAATATATATTACGAATATAAAAAGTAAAATTACTTTCATAATATGCCACTTTTTTTTCATTCCGGCGTATGAAATTTCATTGCGGTGCACTTATTTTATCATCCTGGTGTACATTTATCATTCCGTTGTGTGTTTCATATTCGATCTCGAATATCTCGAAAACTATTTCAGATTTTAGGGTCCCTTTTACATATGTTTAATAATATAGTCTAAAGTATCTCTTCACATTTAAAAAACTTAAAAATAATCAAAAATAAAGAATCACACCGAAATGATACAAAAAATGCGTCTTGTTGAAATTGACCCGTTAGCAAGCAAGCTTGCAATCAAATTTGTATGCCTCAACCCAAGGCACCACATAGTGATACAAACGAAAATGTAACATCGTGTAATTTACATACCTATGTTGGACAAATAAATATTTGAATTTGAATTTGAATTTGAATCTATGAACGTCACGCACGTACATGTCGCAGCATATAAGACGTTCATGAATATCTGAACATGTAGACTCTAACGCCCAGTCAATAGATTTAGATTTAGATTTATTTATTTCATAATATAAAATGTCAGTATAAATTACGCTAAGACAATTTACATGCATTTATACTATGATCGTCATAAAGATAAAAATGAGATAATATAATAATAGTAAAAAACATAATAATTGATTGGAACAAAAGATATTTACATGTCATAATCATAATAATAAGAATATCTCCTTAAGGGATTGTCAAAAATTCTAAAAATACCAACTACCAACAATATTTATACACGGTGCGAAATACAACAATTATTATATGTCACGTCAAATAATTAATAATTTGAAATTAAATATGTCAAAGGTGTCTCCTTAGAGGATTGTCAACAATATACAATATAAAAACACAAAAACCAAAAAATATAAGAAACAAAAAACAATATAAAATGAAATATAAATTATTTATCCATGTACTCATTTACTGAGTAGAATGGATTATCCAATAAAAAGTTTCTCAATTGATGTTTGAACTTCTCGTCTGATGCCTCGGTTCGCAACTCGTCGGGTAGATGTTCATAGAACGTTGGGCCGATGACGCGCGGGTTTTTTTTTGCAAGTGCCATGCGACGCGGGACTGTCCTAAGTCTCCCCGTAGAACGTATTAGTTTGCCCGATACCTCGACACGTGCAAACATCGACAAATTATTTCGTACATACATTAATACCTCGAATATATAAAGTGAGTAGTGAGTCATAATGCGGTACTTTATGAAGAGATCCCTGCAAGAATACCTGGGTTCTACTCCGGCCAGTATTCGAAGTGCTCGTTTTTGGAGTAATAAGGGCCGTGCTCAGATATTTATGAACGCCTTATATGCTGCGATATATCTGATGGCGACTGTACAACGTTTGGGCTCAACAGGTATTAAGCCGTACATGTTGGTCCTTCGAGCCGGATGAGAAGTGTTGCTACCCGTCTGCTGAAGAGGTACGGAGAAAATGACCTAATCATCGTCTTTTTCACAAGGACGCAGCCAAATATGATTGGTCTAGTTTAAACAGCTCAGCTCTGCTGAAATGGACAGGCGGCCTTAAGGTTAAGGATACTTCTACTGGGCCAGCTGGCGACCTGCCCGCCTAACACGGCATCACGGAACTTGCAGGACGGGGTCTTCTTCAGGTTCTTTCTATACGTGGTCGCCAGTGCTACTCAGGAACCTTACTCTTCCAATGGCGATTACTGCTCACAACAGGTAATAAAACGCACATGTTGGTCCTTCGAGCCGGCCGCACATGTTGGTCCTTCGAGCCGGATGATAAGTGGCACTTTAAGTTAAGGATACGTACTTCTACTGGGCCAGCCGGCAAGCTGCCCGCCGAACACGGCATTTCTTAACTTATAAGACGGGGTTTTCTCCAGGTTCTTCCTATACGTGGTTACCACTGAAGAACCCTATAGCTCCAATGGCGACTACTGGACACAACAGGCACCAGGCCACACATGTTGATCCTTCGAACCGGATGAAAAGTGATACCTTAAGGTGATACGTACTTCTAGTGGACCTTTCCAGGTTTTTCCTATACGTGGTTGCCAGTTCTAATGGCGATTACTGCTCACAACAGGTATTAAGCCGCACATGTTGGTCCTTCGAGCCGGATGAGAAGTGGTACCTTAAGGTTAAGGTTAAGGATACGTACTTCTAGTGGGCCAGCCAGCGAACTGCCCGCCGAACACGGCGTCACGGAACTTATAGGACGGGGTCTACTCCAGGTTCCTATACGTGGTTACCTGCACTCAAGAACCCTATAGCTCCAATGGTGACTACTGGGCACAACAGGCACCAGGCTGCACATGTTGATCCTTTGAACCGGATGAGAAGTGATACCTTAACTCTCTCCCTGCCAGCCATATATAAAGCTGTTTTATTTCACCAAGCCAAGGGGCCGCTGGCGTATCTCAAGTTTACTATCACTCCACGCCACGGCCCTCTAAAATAAAATGGCCTCCTGATGGAAAACGTTGAATATTGGCCTAGCGTGCCTTGCAAGGTCAGCTGGGGGTCGCCAGCGGATCCCATGGCAGGAAGAGTGTTAAGGTTAGGGATACGTACTTCTAGTGGGCCAGCCGGCGAACTGCCCGCCGAACACGGCGTCACGGAACTTGTAGGACGGGTTCTTCTCCAGGTTCTTCCTATACGTGGTTACCACTCAAGAACCCTATAGCTCCAATGGCGACTACTGGGCACAACAGGCACCAGGCCACACATGTTGATCCTTCGAACCGGATGAAAAGTGATACCTTAAGGTGATACGTACTTCTAGTGGACCTTTCCAGGTTTTTCCTATAAGTGGTTGCCAGTTCTAATGGCGATTACTGCTCACAACAGGTATTAAGCCGCACATGTTGGTCCTTCGAGCCGGATGAGAAGTGGTACCTTAAGGTTAAGGTTAAGGATACGTACTTCTAGTGGGCCACCCGACGAGCTGCCCGCCGAACACGGCGTCACGGAACTTGTAGGACGGGTTCTTCTCCAGGTTTTTCCTATACGTGGTTTCCACTCAAGAACCCTATAGCTCCAATGGCGACTGCCTTCTTGAGTGGTAACACTGGGCACAACAGGCACATGTTGGTCCTTCGATCCGGATGAGAAGTGACACCTTAACGTTGAGCATACGTACTTCTAGTGGGCCACCCGACGAGCTGCCCGCCGAACACGGCGTCACGGAACTTGTAGGACGGCGTCGTCTCCTGGACCTCGTCGAACCGCCTGGCGTTCACGTCGGACCCTGGGAAGTCGGGGTCGCGGGCCAGCTGATTGAAGTATTTGGCGTATTTGTCCGTTGTGGTCGACTGAAATGTTACATTTTATGGTAGCTTAGTTAGTTGCGCTGGGCATTTTCCGCAAGTCGACATCCAACGTGCCTATTTTGCGTGAAAAGGGGGTAGCGCTACTCCAACCACCCCAACTCCTCCACGAACCTAAGCAAAGCCTTTATGTTGCTTATGGCTTCGTGAACGGTACTTGGAGATCCTAGGTATTTCATCCTGTATCCTTCTACCTGTTTGCAATCTAGTAGAATATAAGTAGTAGAATGGTGGTTTCTTCTGCCTCCATGCATGCTCTGCATACTGGGCTGTCTGTTATACCTAAATTGAAGAGGTGTTTGTTCAGAGTATTATGTCCCGTTATTAATGCTACTATCTTGCGTAGTTGGTTCCTGTCGATAGTGTGGATTCTCAGTAAGATGGTGGTGAGTTTTTGGGTCCTATTCGGAAGTATTTCTTTTGTTTGTCTACACGTACCCATGTCTTCCCAGTATTTTTGGAGTTGGTATAGCTTATATTATAATACACTGTTCTCAAACATGCAATGAAATGTCATAACGTGCGTTATAACAGGCTTCGAAGTATCACATTTACGGCGAAACAACTCGAGAGCACTGTAATGGAATATCATACGTATTTTTAGTTTCAATAGTGAGAGATAGCTAAAATGATAACCTTTCTGCTGCGTTAACCGTTTTGACGTTACGTGACAATACAATACAATAGGTACAAGTACGCTTTATTGCACACCAAAAAACATTTACACAAGAAATCACATATACACAAATTAAAAACGGTAGACAACAGGCGGTCTTATCGCTAAAGAGCGAACTCTTCCAGACAACCTTTGGGTAGTGTACGTTACGTGACCTATACGTATTCTGCCGTGCTACGGTAAAAGGGCGTATTTTACTATGGCATCAGTATAAAGATACGACCTTTTACTGTAACACGGCAGTATTACATACCGCGTCCATCCTCCTGGCGTCGTGTATCTGCGCGTTCTGCTCGATAGCCTTTATCCTGGCGGACGCGTCTTCGGGGATCGCGGCCGTGGCCAGCTCCACCCTCTTCGCCTCGTGGTACTTCGCCGCCGCCTGGATCGCTTTCAGTCGATCCATGGAACCTTTTACAGATAATACATAACGTAGGTACAACCTGTCAAAAAAATTAAAAAGTAGCAATACTGTAGGGGAGACCGGGTATGGAAGTCACATTTTATTTCTTTTGCATTTTTAGTACTATTGTTTTTAGTTGGGGATGATAAAAGATAATTTAATGGATAGTGTATTTATTTGAGTTTAAAAATATATCAATACTTTTTCACTAACATTATGTACGGAGGAAATATTTTTATTTTTATGAAAAAAGAGAAATGTGACTTTTGACCCCGTGTCAGGGATGGTTGTCACAGGTGCTGGGGTACGTAATCACATAGTAAAATAAGAGGGATATACGATAATACACACATTTATATCAAACGAACTTTTTTCTTGTTGAAGATAAAAATGTTTTATGTAAGTTACTGTAACGGAAAATAACGAAATATTCGTAATTAATAAAAAAATCTCAAAAACATTTTTTTTTTCAGCTAGTAACTTATATAACCTTAAATGATGTATGTAAGTCACTGTGACCAGGAAAGTAACGAAATACGTATTCATAATTAATAAAAACACCCAAAAACTAAATTCGCTTTCAGCTAATAAGGTAGTCACACGTGACTACCAGCCCCCGTCGACCTGAGACAACCTGCCCCAAAACACGTTTTAGAAAATAATCTTACAATATAAATTCAAATGAATGTTTCCACTAAAAACCTTATAACAATATGATTATACACAAGTTCAACTTGAACAATACACGAAGAAGCATATTAATATGCAAAATAAAAGTGTACCTACAAGATTTAACACAGATGCACAAAAAAATACTTTTACTGGCGGAAAAAAGTAAACGAATGTGGCTCCGTCACAACATACCGGAGCCGACTGAGGTAAAGTACGGAGGGGGGTTTAGCTCTCGCGATCCTTGGACACCGGTCGGTAAACTGATTCGTGCCTTTAGTTGTCAGTTATGGCCGCTGTGACAACCAACCCGTGTGACTTCCATACCCGGTCTCCCCTAGTGTCGTACCCGTTTTCTTACATTGATTAGAAAGGGACGACACAGTATTGCCACTTTTTAATTTCTACTTTTTTGTCAGACTGTATGTTAGGGTTCATCTACAACTGCCTTAATTTTGATTTGTTCTAAACCTCTTTTGACTTGATTGTCTGTGGCGGAATGGCGGGAACATAGCTGTCAAGTGATTTAAAAAGAAATAAAGGGATCGCTGACGAATTGCAACAGGCTAGCAAATGAACTGTCAAACCATACAAACTGACTCACTTTAAGTATGGTTTGACAGTTCATCCGCTTGGAAGTAGAGATGCGCAGAATGTGCCACTAAAGTGAAAAGAGTGATATGTGTCTTTAGCTCACCGAGATATGTATCACTCTTTTAGCTCAGTAGATCTTTAGACTATCCTCCTGACTTCTAGCGTGCTACACATAGTACATAAACTTCAATGAATTGTTAACTGTCAACTATTTGTCATAAGGTTAAAATTAAATTGACAAATTATGAATGCTGTTCGTCAGGAGGCTATATCGTTCACGAGTGAGTAGAGAACTAGAGATGTCGATCAATCAGATTCACGGCAGCATGGCAACATTCCTTTCATGAGCGAGAGAGAGTGAGTAATACTGAGATGATAGATGATATACTTAGCTACTTGAATCTTCAGTGAGCGAAAGAGCTAGTGAGCTAAACCAAATGATACAGCTCGTTTGAATCACTCACTCACTCGCTACATCTCTACTTGGAAGAATTAGCGTAGTCTGACTCTAGCTAGAGTCCGTCATTCATTTGTACTATTTTGATCTGTGCAATAAAGTATAAATAATTCAATGAATGACTAACCTCCTGGCAAACTGTCGGCCACCGCCAACAATCCGTCCACCACGTTGGTGGTGGTTCTCGGCGTGGTGTACGGCGGTTCCGGCTGGAACCTTCGTAATGGCAGCGGATTGGGGGACGACGTCAGCCTCATGAGAGAGCCTTCAAAACAGGAAATATAGGAAACCGTTGATCCAAAGATCAAAGCTCAAAGAAAAAACTGGACCGGCAATCCAGAGGTACCGGGTTCGATACCCGGTCTCTTCCACCAGGTTGCGCATTTCAATTTTTCTTATGAAAAATGAAAATATGAAAATGAATATATTTTATTTCTCTAAAGCAGACACAATAATAATGATGCTGGGATCTCCTAGTAAGTATAATGATACCTGTGTCAGGAAATCCCGCTCTTCTACTACTACAAGTCAATTTACAAGAAAATAAATAATACATTTATACCTAATAAAGTCGAATAAGTCTAATAACAAATTAGAAATAAAGTATTAGCCTATGAAATATAAGCTACTACTATACTAAAGTGTATTTAATAATGAAAGTAAAAAAGGTAGGTTTTTGTTTTTAATTTTTTTGTCTTATGATTTGTATCAATGGTTTAATATAATAATTGTGGTTAAAACAATTAGACATTACATGTTTCATAAATTTAGGAAATATAGGGTTCAGCCTTGCTTAATAGACAAACCTTTTGCCCGGGTCTTATGGGTCTAGAGGCAAATACGGCAATGCTCATAGAAAGGGAAAGCCAGCTCTCATCCAGTTGAAGAAAGAAGTCGTAACGGAGAACCAAGTGTCAGCGTTATATATATTTAATTCAGTTTATTATTATTATTTGATGTCATTTTATAAAAATAAGGATTCATTGTTGTTTCAAACTTGGCTGTAACTGTTCGCGCCGTTGCCCAATCAGGCTGACCAATCACAGCTCTGGCATGCAGCTGATGCAGCGTTGTGATTGGTCGGCACCTGTGGCGGGAAAATAGAAATATAAGACTTTAAAAAGTAATAAACAAAACAGAGTTTGGAGAGTTTTGCACGACGATCTCGTTAATAGACATTGTAATATTATTTTATGGCGTTATTAAATGCGATTCAGTGAGTAAATTGTATAAGAAGTGGAAATATAAACTGTAAGTAACAATTATGTACGTTTCATTTCTATCTACCGCCTACCTTAGCATATTTAGTAAAACCAATATTAGCAATAAACTTTTGATCATATAAGTGGTTGAAGTGCTTAAGCTTATATGCTTCAACACAAGGCTGTGATTACATGTTCAAGTCTTACCTTCGTATTTATTCTCCCCTTCCGACTCGAATATGGACTCCCCCCGCGCAGCCGCCTTGGGCTGTCCCCCGCTCCGGAGCGCGCCGTCCTTGTACGAGATGTCGCTGTCCTTGCCGGAGCGGCGCCAGTCGAAGTCGTCAGCGATCTCGTCGTCGTACACACCACGCTTTATGTACACGGAGATGTTGGTCTCTGGAAGAATAACAAATATGGATGACGGCTCGCGGTCGTCCGTGTTTCGTGTACCCGTAGCCGGACCGTGTTACACGGCAGTTCGGCACGTGCACTAATTAGGCTCCGTGTAATTAATATACGTATAGCTCCGTGTTTTTTTTTTATACTACGACGGTGGCAAACAATCCTGCGGCCCGCCTGATGTGAAGCAGTTACCGCCGCCTATGAACGCTTGCAACGCCAGGAGCATCACACGCGCGCTGCAGACCCTTTAAGAACCTATTTACTCCCCTCTTGAAGAACCGCATACTGTAGCCCCCGGGGAAAACCTCGGCAGGGAGCTCATTCCACATGCGAAGCGTTCGCGGTAGGAAGTTCCTCTGGAACCGGACAGTTCCCGACCATTTAGGCTCTAGCATGTGAGGATGAACACCCTGCCGATGGCGACCAGTGCAGTGGTAGAAGGTAGCCGTGGGCATCATGTCAAACAATTCCTCAGAACACATCCCATTATAAAGACGGTAGAACACACAAGGAGGCAAAGTCTCTCCTCAGACTTAAAGGCTCGATTCCGTCTGTGAGTTTAGGATTGTCAACAATTCGCACAGCACGTCTTTGTACCGAGTCAAAAGGGCTAAGCTGGTATGCGGGGGCTCCTGACCAGAGGTGAGTAGGTACAGTACTCCATGTGGGGTCGGACTTGCGCTTTGTACAGCAGTAGCCTTTGCCCAGGAGTGAAGTACCGCTTCGCTCTGTGCAGTACACCAAGCTTTTTAGACCGTGTTATACGGATATCCGTTTACGATCGTATTATACGGAGTATTCCATCTTGTACGGAGATACGTTTACGTTATACGAACCCCTCCCATTATGTACCCATACGTAATTTATGACTGGCCCCCAAAGCGTTACATCTCTGATTAATCCACATCTGTGATACCGGAAAAAGAAGTACCTAAGAAGTCCCACGATTACTTGTCGAATGTTGAATGCACTTACCTTTTAGATCAATATATTCAGCAAGTGAATAGTTGTACCCCATGGCGACCCCTGCCAGTGAGGCAGTGAGCAGCAAGCAACAGAACGAGGAACTGATGAGGCACGCCATGAAAAACACCACGACCCTGTGCGAGGCATCGAAGCACCAGGCCAACCAAGTGAATATGCAGCACATTTTGAATGGTTTTCACTGATAATTTTATCGAATACTTCTCCTATTTAGGCAGCCGTCAGTGAGACAGTCGAATCCAAGGTAAAAGGCTATGTACAACCATAATCCCTTGGTTCTGTGGAGCGACTGACAGTAAGAAGAGTAGGGTTGATCAGGTGTTTCAGACTCCTCTTGGTCTGACTTAATCTGGTAATTACAAGAAATTTATTTACTATTCTATCCACTCGCGCATGATTCAAGTCATGTGGATGGTTTCTGAGAGAGAGTGCTCATCGCTTTTATGAGTCCATTCCATGTAGACGAATAATTTTATTATTGTGCGTTGTCTACATGTCATTCAGCGTCAAGTGACAGACATAGAGTATATTGAATGTTTTATAATAGAGTCATCAGTCAACGATTTCGATTGCAGCGCCACCGGCGTTAAGTGGCCAAAACTATACACGACGCGCGACTGTAGCTACATAGCAGTTCTCCTTGTTCACTTATTATTTTTATAACGCCATATTGAATTCTTTTCATGTAAAAGATTAATAATATGGCGTTATAATTTACAAAATAGGAGAGAAAACTAAATTAAAAGACAATTTTAGATTTATGCAGTAGATTTATTCCTTTTTACAAAGTAGTTACGTGCTTTCACTTGCATATAATCTGGTATATAGGTAGTATAAAATCTGTCTGCTTGCGTGTCTTGGTTCAGGTAAAAATGGGTTATGACGTTATTCCAACCTGTAAAGATATTAAAGATATAAAATGACGTAGTTTAGGCTCATAATAATAGCATAAAAGTTATCTTAAAAGAGAAATAAAAACACGAACATTTTAGATTTCTGTTTAACCTATAAGGAAAACTTCGACGAACTGTTAGGACCTTCATTTTACTGAAGATTGTTGTGTTAACTTATTTAGAAGGCAAAGGAATACTTACAAGTTTTTTCACAACGCGGCACACATTTTTGTTGACGTCATGGTTGAAAGTTATCCAATCCAGGGGCAAATCAGAGTCCAGAAACAAAAAAGTGGTCAACGCAACAAGCAGAAATAAGGAGTCCAAGTGCAGCCAAGTCCTCGTAAAAAATAGAAAATAAACACAGAAAGCACTTTTACGTTCACGGAAATAAACGAAAATTTGAAAATGACATTTGGTACGATGTCAACTTAGCGTTTCGTTTGCGGTAACTAATGAGTTTCTTTAAAATTTCCAACAAATTTTATGACCGTAAGAATATAATACAATTTTATTTTATTTTATTACAATATAAATACGAATTACAGTTAAATACTTTAATGAATATTTCTTTTTATTTAAACTAACTTTGAAATACCAGAACTGATTATTTATTTAACTTATTTTGCGTAATTTGAAACGAAACAATTAAATTATCCCAGAGTTACTATAAGAAAAAATACTGTAGTGATACCATAGTAAAATACATTTGGGTCATCTTTTTGATTTAAGAGCCATCTATTGTTAAGTGATAGCATAATACTCTCCCCCATAGAAACCGCTGTTTTGTTCTAGCTGAAACCACTGTGGTGACAGACAGTAAGACAGACAGATAAATGTAATGACATACAGCCAGTATCGTCATAGACATTGGGTATAGTTTTTTCTGACAGTTTTCACTTTTGCCAAATGCAAATCACGGATCAACTAAACATGGACTACATGTGTTCTATACAACTAGACTAGCTGCCCCCGCGGCGTTACCCGCTCATCCCACGGGAACACAAAATAACTTTCGCAACCGAGGATTTCGTACTCGTAGCGCTACGCGCGTAGCCGATAACATAGGGAAATGCGTATGTAGAAAAAACTCGCTACGAGCACAGTGCCCACGGAGCGGGCTCCCGGTGTTCAGTGTTAATAAAGATAGAGCATAAATATAGCCTATCCAGGGTGTCAGCTACCTCCATACTGCATTTTGTCAAAATTGGTCTAGCCGTTTGAGCGTGAAAAAGTAACAAACGTACAAACCCGTGATGATTCGGAACACTTCATGCGCGGGTCCCGACTCGCACTTGGCCGTTTATTTTTATCCATGATAAGGATCCAACGCAAATCAGCATCGTTACACTGTGTCCCATCATGAACTGATTGGATTCCTTTTTTGGTATAAGTACTTAACTTCATCTTTTTGTTTTTAGGGTTCCGTACCCGAAGGGTAAAAACGGGACCCCGATATCGAACTAGCTTTGAAACTGATGTGTGACAGTAGCGCCGCGCCATTGCGGATTTTTTTTAGAACTATGACGACATCGATCCAGCTTTGAAACTTGAGGACTTTTACGATATCGAACTAGCTTTGAAACTGATGTGTGACAGTAGCACCATTGCAGATTTTTTTTAGAACTACGACGACATCGAGGCAGCTTTGAAACTTGAGGACTTTTACGATATCGGTGTGACAGTAGCGCCATTGCAGAATTTTTTTGGAACTACTACGACATCGAGCTAGCTAATTTCCGGTTGCGCCGCCGCCGCAATGGGCAGAACTCTCATATAATAACTACTGAATATGTACTCCTATGGCAGTGACACACCACATGTGTCTAAGGAATTTGTACTCCTATGCCAGTGACACACCACATGTGCACTCTCACATGTGTCTATGGAATATGTACTCCTATGCTAGTGACACACCACATGTGTCTATGGAATATGTACTCCTATGGTACTCCTATGCCAGTGACACACCATATGTGTCTAAGGAATTTGCACTCCTATGCCAGTGACACACCACACGTGTCTATGAATTTGTACTCCTATGCCAGTGATACAACGTATGTGTCTAAGGAATTTCTACTCCTATGTCGGTGACACACTATATGTGTATTCGGCGTCTGGGGCACAGCTAGCCGACGCGATTTGCCTTCTGTGGCGCTCAAAAGGTTAAAAAGTGATTATTTCGTCGAAACTTACCCTATTGACCGCCAAGCGGTCTAGCAATTTACCGTGCCACTGACGCCAGAGTAAAAAAAAAAAGATGTGCCCCAAAATCAACAGGGATTGAAAAATACTTGTAGCGGTTAGAATTACAAAGTTTTTGATCATTGAAATTTGGACGGCTGTGGCCGACGTGGCGTCAGGGGCACGATTTTTTGTTGACGGCCACAGCCGACTGTGGCGGTCAAAAGGTTAATTAGATTCATACTAGGGATCGCGGTCGTGTCCGTGTTTCGTGCACCCGTAGCCGGATCTCCGTTGCCGGATAACACGGCAACGGAGATCTGGAACATTCGGCACGTGTAATTAGGCTCCGTGTAATTAAGATACGTAGGTCCGTGTTACACGGAGATGCGTTTCTTAAGTTTCTTAATTACACGTAGATCCGATCCGTCCGTGACGTAACGGTTTGAAAAGCTTTCATTCAATTCCCGAGCGGAGCCGAGATCCACCGATCCGTAGCGGAACGCAGACACGGATACGTATCTTTGACGTGTCCGAGTAGTTCGTGATCTAAGATCTTAGTACCGCCGGTGCCAAGAACACGGAGCTACGGTTCCGCGTGTAACACGTATATCAGAAGCCCTAATTCATACTTACCTGACCTACCCGTCAAGTTCTCCGTTCCTCCCATTGACCTAGAGCTGAAAATTTGATTGATTGACCGTCTGTGAGAAACCCGAACTAGTTATTGTGGCGGTTGCTTTTTTTTAATACAACCATCTTTTGTACAAAACCAAAATCTCTCCACAAGTTAATTTTTTCTTGTGTTACAATTATTGCAACCGCCTTATGCACTGACTTCAAAAATATATTTTTTGCCGTTGCTTTTTTTCGGCGTACAGTTCTTTTTTAATATTCTTTACAATGTACAGCTTAAGTCAGATACATGATTATAAACTAAGTTAGACTAAGTTACAGTAAGCGAATATAATGTACATGGAAAGGTGTGCCTCTCGCTCACACTTACAACGCGTGAACAAGATGGACTGAGGTCTTATATGGGTAAGTAACTTCGGCCTAGTTTTTCAAACACAAGATACATATTAGTGAATGCTAGCCGTCTAGATTTCTTATGAAAAAAATAAACGCTGATATTAACAATCAAAGAAATGAAATTACCAGAAGAACAATTATGATGACATTGATAACCAGTTAAATTGTTTATTAAGTTACTTAAACTATATTGAAAAATCAGGCCTTAGCGCAAAGTACACAAAACTTCAAAAACAACCTCAACTTTAATTACAATGTTTTTTTTAAATAACCTCTCCATGCACATATTACAAAACTCCATTAAAAATATTAAAACAAGAATATATACAATTTTGGTGTCCCGATTCGATCGATGAGTCGATTTATAAATCAAATATTTAATCTGTAAATCTGACAAATACAGTCGAAACTAACCACATAAGTAACCATTGTTATCACTAAAATATAGAGATATAATTGGTATAGTAGTTATTTTCATTAGAGCTGAACCCATTGACAACACAAAATATGTGTTCGAAAAATTCGTACTCTTATGCCGGTGACACACCGTGTGTGTCTACGGAATTTGTACTACTATACCAGTAACACACCATATGTGTCAATGGAATATGTACTCCAATGTGGCACGCATTGATGGGAATCATTCCATTCGGGCGGAATAGCCTAAGGGCTCAGTGGAGCGCTGCCAGAGATGTTAAAACAACAATGACTTTGACAACACGGTACAAACGAAGACACAGTTCATTATTTTTATAAATATTGATACAGAGGTTATATGAGTACAAAATTGTACGTTTCAGGTGGGGATCGAACCCACGACCTCTACTTATCCGGAGTAGTGCTCTGACCACTGAGCTAGTGCGAGGTTACGAACATCGCGTGAGGATTATTTTCCGACAGCTTTATTCGGGCTTGGTGACGTTAGCAGTTCGAACAGAAATTGAACAATTGCATTAATTTTCTTTCGTTAATGGGTTGAGCTCTAAAGATATGAATTGGTCACCCCTAAAATATGCTGTAATACCATTATATTAGGTGAAAAAGGTAGGAGATACTAGGGGTATTTTTTGATGTGAATTATACAACAGTTACCGATGTGTCTTTATAACAACTTCGAAGGACCAATATGGTAGTCAAGCTTTAGAACGCCAAGCGATGAAGCCATTCACGACTGAAGCGGTGAAAAGGTTGAATATCGTGATGATAACACTCGACATGTCATTATAAAAGGTTTCCACTGTATCGCTTCAAAATTACAGGTGTAGTTAGTCAACCAAATTATCGTAATCTAACAAACTAACAAAATATACTAACACTAGGTTAAGACAAATTAACAATTATTAAAAAAAAATGGTACATATGTAACATTTCTGTGCTAATGTAATGGGTATTGCCCAGGCATGCCAATAGTTACTGATGTGCTTAGTAACTACCACTGTATGTTAAAATTAGATCTTAAACTGTTAAATGCCTACCTTCATCTTCAAGCAACATTAGTGTATAGCCTGACCATTAGCAATATAGCCCTGGTATAGTGGCGCTACAAACAGCTTTCATATGGAAATATTGTATATTCATAAAATAATATTATTAATCTATCGTGAGGCATATTTAATTAATATAGAAACGATTTAAAGTCACGTAAAAATTATCAGGAACGACCCGACACTCTTCATCAGGGGCAGCCGTCTATCCTACCAATTTTTATGTGCGTTTAAACCGTTCTTATAATCATTATATTAATAGAAATCGGTTACACGCTCGATCTAGCGTCAGTTCAGTCCATCAGTCTAGTCTGATAACGGGATAATGACCATGTAACTCTCTCAGACTGACGAGCGACTGATGAAAATGAATGACAGTAAACTGACAATTCAATGAGGGGTTCGGGATGTTGTCGAGAACGGTACATCTCTACGCCAGAATGATCGCGTGACCTATCTCTATGAATTTGGCGCTATCTGAAAGTGCCTCCCAGGACAGAACACCGATTTATCCTACCTTAGACAGCCCTGACATGCCTGTGCATACCGCCTTATATCCTAAACCGTATTGAAATAAAAAAAAACACTCAGTTTTAATTAAGAATGTAAATCCAAATTCAACACAAAGCCTCCATAAATAGTTTAAAAAAATATCGCAAAAAGCGATAATAACCTACGATAATTTTCTTTATATTTAACGAAAAACAGCAAAATGACTAAGCGCCTATGGCGAACTATATACAAGTAATGTACAACGTATTATCGACGTCAATCACGTGAAGGCTGTGTCCGATCAATAACCCGCGTTTACCTCAACGTTTCGGCCGTGTTTGAAGGGATGCAAGCGTACTCACACCCACCAACGGGAATGCCATCCGCGGCCGCTTACAAAATCGTGTCATTTTCATTCGTCCGCACCTCTATAGTCCCCAGATAAAGCCCATTTATTACCACTAAGGCAAATGAGAACATGAATACCCATTTGTCTCTAGTAATCACTAATGTGATATAATTCCCAATTATTACCACTCATTTACCTCATGAAGACATGTATGGTCTGTTCCTTTTTTTATCCTAAACCCATTAACGTAACACCATAGTTTCATAGTCGTCATTCATTAGTCAAACCTGACTCACAGACTCATTTTTTATGGTGTAACAGTTAATTTTCTTGGAATAGTTAGCGTGGTTTGGTCAGCGTCACATTGTAAAGCCAATTATATATCGTAACACATCCTTATTGCTATCTAAATAAAGATATTATTAGTTACTTTGGTCGCTACTATCACAAAACAGATAGGTACAGAAATCAATCTACATACAAGCGCGCTCGAGCACACGCACACATAGACATTGCTCACGGACACGTCAAGCGGATGGCATTCGCGCTCGCACTGGTCCGAACTGGTCCGAGATATCGTGTGAGCAATGTCTATGTGTGCGTTTGCTCGAGCGCGCTTGTATGTAGATTGATTTCTGTACCTATCTGTTTTGTGCTACTACTTACTGTACTAAACCTTTCTGCAATCTGAGAACCAACCCAAACTATATCATTTAGTACAAAACCAAGTAGTATCGTTATGGGTTTAGCACGAAAAAATTCACTGACCGTACCACGCAAAATGGTGTCCATATTAGATGTCGTGATTATTAGTAAATCGTTAATCGTTCGTCGGTAAATCCCCGTACACGGACACTTATTTTAAAATGGTGATCCTTTCAAATATTTTCTAATAAGAATGTCCAATACTTAACAACCTATTCCAATTTTAATACATCTCGCCCTTCATCCTGCTACCGAAAGGAACTAGTGACATACATACTACACCGTAAATAAGGCAGTACATTATAAGCTATTAAATACCTCACTTATAATGATAGGTACGAAAAGTGTGTATTCGTTATTTAATTTGTACTTTTAAAGGATATTCTTAAGTTAATAAGTGCCTAATGGGAATCAGAAACTATGGAGGTAAAAGTAACTCTGCGCGTCACACGTATGTTCAATATGTTATTTTTAGTTTCACAGTGACTTAATTTAAGACCGTTATGCTGTGTAAACTAATTTAAATCAAATAAATCATATACATATATGGCTAATAGAATTTAAAATTTTATAAATGCATAGACATGTTGCGTAATATTTTGTAGTCTGAATGTCACAAACTATTTCGTTGACAGTATTTTAAAATTTAAATTCCGCAGTCGAAGTACTAAATAAACCCTAAAAAGTAGACGTCTGACCGGAGATTTAGCAGTAGGCTGTGAAAGACAAAAACGCCTCTTGAATTGTTCCACAGTACCGTAAACCATGAAAACTAGAGATGAAACCATTAATTCAAACATAAATACGCCTTCTTTGTGTTTACGTAAACACATTGGAGGCGAGTTCAGTTTAAATTTATTTTCTACTTCTAGTTTCTATGATTAACACGATCGTCTGCAGACACAATATATGTGTTCATATCATTATTACTGCTACGCCAGTGACACACCGTATGTGTCAACGGAATTTGTACTCCTATGCCGGTGACACACCATATGTGTCAAGTGTCAACGGTATGCACTATAAGAGTCCTAATAGTGGTTCTACTAAGGCAAAAATATTTCTTGATTCCTAAAAACAAGTAGATATCTAGAAATCGGTGTATATTCATATTTACGCTCTATGTCTTTAAAATAGTATATTATTAAGTGTATATGAAGCATAAAATAGAGTATATTTATTGCTTTTGATTGGTGTTCCGGCAGTTTCTTGCTTTACTTTCGAAAACATAAAATGTTACCCCTGATAACGTACTCGTCGTCTGCATTTTTTGATTTTACTAAGGGTTTTTTTTTTAATGCTTGTAGAATTTTTAGCAATGTTTTTTTTTCATTGTTTACATCAGTGACTCAAGGCTCAATGAATTTCAACACCAGTTACCAAAGATATGTTGTGTCTTTAGTATAGTCCTTCGTTTGGTGACGAGAACAAAAATATCTGAACACGATTTTATGCTCCTGACAATAGGGTAGTGTTCAGATATTTTTGTTCTCGTAAGTGTGTAGATGTAAATGAACTCGACTGTACAATCCAGTTAAGCAAAACAATACTATTTAGTGTTAGGACCTCACTACCGTCCGTCATAAAAAAGAAGCATGCTAACTAGATAAACGCCTTCGTGCATTGTCATTTTTGTGGATTATCAATGCTTTTGAAAAGGGTTTAAATTGGATTAGCCAAAGAGTATAAAAGGACGTGGCGCGTGTCTCGACAGGAGTGTACAGCTGGGCTTGTCATAGCGAGTTATAGGAAGCTAAGTATTACCTAACGCGGGTCTATATCTACAAACGTACCCTCTAAACACAACACATAAAAAGTCACGATTCGAAAAGTTCATTGTATATATTGCTTTGCGATCTGTCTTAAGTAAACAATCTTTTCCCTAGTGATAAACACGCGATCTGCTCTGATTTTACCAAGCTCGGTTAATTTTGACGACGCGGTTGGCGCAGTGGTTAAGCAGCTGCCTACTGAGCCGACGGTCCTGGGTTCGAATCCCGGCAAGGGCAATTTGTGTGATGAACTCGAATATTTGTGCCTGGGTCATAGATGTTATTTGTATTTAAGTATGTACTCCTATGCCTCTTTGATCTATATAAATATGTTTAGTGTCCATAACACTAGCTTTCTAGAGCTTACTGTGGGACTAGACTGATTTGTGTGAGGTCAGAGGTACAAACAAAAATTATTACGACACTGCAATAGACAGTAATACGACACTCCTCTGCACCAAGCGTTACGGCTTCTGAATGACATACTGAACAGCGACAGCGAACTTGACATATTTTTTAGCTCGGAGTCTAGGTTTTTGACAGCATCAATCCGCTACTTGGAAACAATAGTGACGACTAGCACCATCTAATAAATTTATTTCATTAAATCAATTTTATTAATCAATTAATCATTATGGATCTAATCTTTATTTTAATCTTTATTTTATTCTTTATTTTGTAAATAACAATGTCTACTGTAGTAATAATAATTATAATGAATGTAATATGAATTGAATTAATTAAGAATTAGCATGTAAGGTTCATCTGTTAGTGCTAATGTAAAGAATAAATAAATAAATAAATAAAATAAAATAGATGTGATCAGCTATTAACTAACAGAGCATTGTTAAATTGAGACTTATTCAAGCAGAAACTGTAAAAATCATTGAATAGAAAACTAAAAACTATCTACCTTGAACAGGATTCGAACCCGCGACTTCAACGGCTCTTCGGGGAACACGGGCGGCTCACCACTAGACCACCGAAACTGTGATCGGGCTATTTTTTCAACTAGTCTCTTCATTATTACATACCCCTATTATTATACGTGATTTTTTTAACCATATCATCAATCGTATCTGATCTGTATTTTTTTATTATAGTTTTAACTAAAAGCCTCAGACCGCATGATTATCACCCTCGTCTTCGGCTCGTGCAAAAAATACCAGCAACCTTTATTTCAACGCCCTATACGTGTAATGGCATAATATTAACGCTAATATATCCTTTGTGTAATGCCTACGCCTATTCCGTACCGTATCAAGATAATACATTTAATTAGATCTATATAAAATATAACATACATATTTTATATGTAACTTCATTTTATAATATCTAAAATCCGCGCCGATTATATAACACTCGGTTTTATGAAATCAATTTGGTTTTAAGGCAAAAAATGCTTCGGAATAAGTTCTTCTTTGATGAGTGTTCTAGTTAAAGTATTTTTGTTTGTATGAATTTGTACGACCCTAAGCACACGCTATGATACAAATTATTTGGCGCGCGGCCATAGGTGTGAGCGGGGGGTTCGAACGTGATATCTCGCTCTCTCCGATGGTCGCTCGCCGCTAACAGGACCGTTATCCAAGTAAACCAGAGCTTTACTCTATTTTTTGGCCTGTAGACGTGTAGGTTAAAAAAATCAAGTTCACGTTATTTCGTGTTGCTACGTCGTATCGTTTAAATCAACGTTATGCAACGTAAAGAATCACGACACGATAACATGACGAGAAGCGTTGCATCAACGAACCATGTTATGACGAATTTTGTTGTCAATTGCCAAGAAACTTACTAGGTCATAGCAAATGTATTTTTCTAGCAAATATTCAGTTTTAAGTTCTGAAATCATAGTTATGTAATAGTTATTCGTATGTATGCGCAAGTAGTAAAATACTATTTATAATAATAATATGTACCATAGCAGTATGATTTGGATAGCTTCACCATTTTCGAGAATATTCTCAATTTTGCATAGGAAATGTTCTCGATCGGTATAAGTCTAGATTAGGAGAATAGTTGTAAGGTTAAGGGTAAGGTTCGAGTCTTGCCTTAAACATAGGTACCTAACTATCGAGCGATTCGCGGCAAACTCAAAACTATACTACCAAATCTTAAAATTTAAATTGAATACCAATTATAGATGGCAAATTTTACGGTCATTCAGTAATGTATTACAACAGAAAATGTTTATGTAATATTAGACTCTATTTAAGAAAGTTTTCGAACATAGGGCGTTTAAAGAAAAATCTCGAATCTGAATTTTTTCAAGAACTTGGCGTTTTTGGGTAAGTCTTACTAAGAATCGATAGCATTTTCAATGTGAATAGAAAGTGTTATCGATTCTGAGTAGGATGAACTCAAAAACGTTCTGGAATAAATAGGGATTTGGGTTTTTGGAAAAAGCTCTGTTAGGGATCTGTGATAATAAAAAAAGAAGTGCGTGGAGTCCCTCCGCGCGGAAGAAGTGAAACTTCGTAATGTGGAAATGAAAATAGGAAGGGGTAGAAATTGATTTCTAGTGAACTCATATTGTTTCTTTAAGACAAGCTTCTTCACTCTCGCTCTGTCTTTTTCTATTCCTCCTCCCCAGGAGCGTTGAACGTTTAACGCAACAGTGCTTTTCTACCCCCTCCACGGTAGCGTTAAACGTTTAACGCTCCTGGGGCGCTACCATTAATCACTTAAAAAAAAAAACTGATCACTAATTATTGTATCAAGCTGTTAACACTCACGTGAAATTGTCAGGAACGGCCCGACATGTTTCGAACTCGTATGGAGCTCTTCATCAGGGCTACCCCTAAACCGGTGCGGTAATTGCGTCGGGCCGTTCCTCGATTTCAAGTGAGTGTAAACCGCCTAATACCATAATTAAATGTCTCACGAATGTTTTGATAAGATTAAACCGAGCACTATTGTAAATGTAGTCAATAATCTGACAATACCAGTAATATCAACTATCAACACTTTTCTAAGTTTAATCACTATTATCCTCTGAGTCACGGACAGAATAACAGCAAGAAAAAGTCGATCCAGCCATGTGAAGAATAAAAAGACTGTCCTAAATTAGTCCGTTCCATGATGTCACGTTTGAAAATGCTTGAAAATAGTCAATGAGAGTTAGCCGCTAACCGCAATACTGCCGTCATAACGAAAAAAGGCACATCTAACACTTTTTGTGAAATTGAGTTGGATACATATTCGGAAAGAGGAAAAAAAGGCGCATCTGTCTATATATTTTTTTAAATTTCACAAAAAATGTTAGATGTGCCCTTTTTGGTTATGAATAGGTAATTTCAAGTGAGACCCGCTAGGCTACAAGTGGACGGTCGCTAGAGGCGCCGGGCCGGGCCGTTTGAAAATGTTTGAAAATCGTCAATCAGAGTTAGCCGCTGACCGCGATAGGTAATAGACATGTTGACTGATGTTGAATTCTACAGTGTACTGTAGCTATATGAATAAAATTAGCTAAATATTTCACGAAACAAAGAAAAAAATCCAGAAAAATAAATCTTTTTTGGAAATATGTGACTTGAAAGGTACGCAAATTTTATGATATTTTTTTTAATCCAAAAGAAATTTCGAAAATGTTTTCAGAATCCTCATAATTTTACAAAACAATAATTGTATGACAACCATGAACTTAAACGCACTTTTTCACGGTGAAAATGGCAAATTTCTTAATTTCTCCATACAATTATTGGTACCTATACCGGCCTGTGACGTCACTAGCCTGACGCGTTTTGTATGGAGCGTTTTTAGCGCTACGTAGGAATGTTGAACTTTGACGGTCATTTTTGACTTTTAGAGCAGTTTAAGTGTAGTCAGTCCTATATAGACATTTGATCACAATAAAAAATAGAATCGATTGACATCCTCAAAAAAAATTAGTCAACATGTCTATTTCAAGTGAGACCCGCTAGGCTAGAAGTGGACAGTCGCTAGAGGCGCCGGGCCAGCGGCCGCGGCGAGGGGGCGGCGCGTCAACGGCGCCACGAGCGGTCCTCGTCCTCGTCCTCGTCGTCGAAGCGCAGCAGCGCGTCCACCGTCGACCCCACCGACTGCTGCTGCACAAGGAAATACACAGGGTCAATAACCACACACACACACACTCACACTCACACACACACACACACACACACACACACACCCGTACCTACTCATATTCATAAAATAAAATTTAATAAGTTAAATAGACTTACAAACTGTATAGATTAAGTTTTAGATTTAAAATTGTATAAACTGTATAAAAAAATAAATAAATTGTAATTGTTAGTATAGTACTAGACAACTTGTATACACGGAAGAGCGGTGGACTCCTGGCACAAGTTATTACAATAACTTACAAGGAGACGCCGGCCATTTGTAAAAATTGTACTTACTCTTGTTGCAATAATAAATAATTTTGAATTTAGAATTTTTTTTTGAATAACCGGACAATAATTAACAAGTTAGTTTGAACAAGAATAGAATATTTACAAATGAAGCGAAAATTGAAAAATTTAATGATTCGGACAGGATTCGAACCTGCGTTTCCAACGGCTTTCCGGGCCAACACTGGCGTCCTCCCAATTGGACCACCGAATCAGATGTCAGAGTCATTGAATTGAATTTTTTTTTTTCAATTTTCGCTTCATTTGTGAACATTTAGTTTACGTTAGCAGACGTTACTGCTTTAATAAAAAATAAAGAATAGAATAGGTATTTATTTGCTTAGAATAAGTAGGTACAAATGTGTCATAGTATGGTATGTGACAAAAGGAAGCTTATTCTGCTATCTGTACTTGAATACTAGCATGCAAATATTTTGGACATTATTTTTAAATCTTTTTAAAGGAAGCTCTTGTATACTTTTTGGCAATCTGTTAAACACTTTCATGCATGTCCTAGGAACGTAATTGTGAACTAATCGTCTTGGATTCCTTTGGTTTCAAGAGCTCGAATAGTGTCCTATACAGTAAACATTTGATCGTATTTATTTAGGGTGTTTAGTATAATGATGTAGTGATACAGGGGTCCAACATGTGACAGTTTTTTTTTAATCGAGTGTCAAAATTATTAAATTCGTACCAACCAAAAATTTACATGAAAAGTAAAATTTAAACCAAACTATGCATTAAGTTAACCCTCCCACATACCACACATCTTATAGTATGTAAATATATGTATCATTGTATTTATGATATAACAATCATAAATATAATACGTAATTAAATAAACACTGAGAACGCGACGTCCCGTTTCGTTATAATAATGTGTAAACTGTATAATTAATACATTATATAAACCTTTGTTATCTGGCATAAATAAATAAATAATGTAACTAAACTACGATTTCTAATTCAAGACCAAAAAAACTACCACAAGATTGCCACTACAACAAAATATTTTTACAATAGTAAATTCCTTTTTCTTTTTAAAACACGCTAAGATAATTTATTTATTGGTAACTTTAACTCTATGTTTTAACAAAATAACTAGATATATTTATTATTGCATAATTACGAGAGGAGATAATAAAAACTTAAACATCGGAGATTTTTGGTACAAAATCTGGTATTATACTTGGTGCAATCCAAAAAACAAACTCAAATGTCATTTAATTGTTGTCAATTTTGACAGTGACGTATCTGTCGTAGTTTTTTTTGTCTTGAATTAGAAATCGTAGTATAGAAAGAGGGAAGCATCTCGACGAATCTGTTCCATTTTTGACATCTGTAAAAAAACAAGATCATTGAGTAACATGAGTGGTATTAAAATGGATTACCTCTTGCGTGTTGTCGGGCTCCGGCGCCGGCTCGGGCCGCGGCGCGGGCGCCGGGTTGGAGAACGCCTTCGGATTCGCCACCCACGTGATCTACGACAACAATAACCACATAAGCATGTCTTGATTAACCCTTAGGGACCGTCCACACGACGTTTTTTAGGGTTCCGTAGCCAAATGGCAAAAAACGGAACCCTTATAGATTCGTCATGTCTGTCTGTCCGTCCGTATGTCACAGCCATTTTTTTCCGAAACTATAAGAGCTATACTGTTGAAACTTGGTAGGTAGATGTATTCTGTGAACCGCATTAAGATTTTGTAAATGTAAAAGTTAAAAGCTTGTATGAATCTAGGTGATGTTGCTATTACATCGGATTATAGAAGAGGGAATGTTCATTATTCTCACAGGCATTTAATCAGAAAATTAGGCCCTGGAATCCTTAAAAGACGCGCACCTAAATCTGACAATGACCCTACAATGTTTTTCAGTGTGAACAGAACATACCGTGAGCGTTCTGTCGTTGTAGTGTTTCCCTTGCGCCGCCGCCAGCTCCGCGTGCGCCCTCGCCTTGTACACCACCACCAACTCCGGGACTTGGGGGTTCAGCTCCTTGCTCACGATCTCGCCGAATTGCTGCGGAAGGTCTCAACGTTAATATCCTAATATTAATAACTAGCTTTTGCCCGCGACTACGTCCGCGTGGAACTTGGAATAAAATAAAATAAATAAATATAAATATCAGACAACCTCACACAAATCGATCTAGTCCCAAGTTAAGCTCAAGAAGGCTTGTGTTATGGACACTAGACGACGATATACATACTTATATAGATAAATATATACTTAAATACATAGAACAACACCCATGACCCAAGCACAAATATTCGAGTTCATCACACAAATATTTGCCCTGGCCGGGATTCGAACCCGGGACCGCCGGCTCAGTAGGCAGGTGTCTACAAACCGAGCCAAACGTGTCGTCAAAAAAAAAGAAGTATGGATGCAACCTCGTACAGCACGATAGATATCCACCTAATCACCTTAATTAATAAAAGGGATTATTAAAAGCGCCTAAGCAAATGTAAGAGCAATTGTGCTTTTGGTCTAATCATTACATTTCCTACAGGGTCATCAATGTCATCGTGAATTACTTACTCACTTTTCAATCTTTTTAGGGATAATTTCCAGGATGGAAACTATCCTATGTCCTTCCTCGGATCTTAAACTATCTCCATGCCAAATTTCATCAAAATCGGTTCAGCGGTTGAAGCGTGAAGAGGTAACAGACAGACAGACAGACAGACAGACACACTTTCGCATTTATAATATTAGTATGGATAATAACCTTTATTTAACAAACTTTCATTTTATTTCATTTCATTTCGAAGATTGTCTTGCTGTCCACCATAGGCCTCCCCTAGAGCTCGCCACTGAGTGCGATTCAGAGCCTGTCTTCTCCAAGTAACACCTGCCACCCTCTTAATGTCATCCTCCCATCTCCGACGCTGTCTCCCTCTTTTGCTTTTGTGCTGTCTCGGGCACCACTCTGTTACGTCTCTAGACCATTTATCCTTGATGATCCTAATCATATGGCCGGCCCATCTCCATTTTAGTTTTTTGATACAGTAAGTGTTTAATATCTTACGTACAGATAAAACAGGGGCTGCTGTTCGGATTTCCATAGAGGCGAAATGTGTTTGCATCTTCATCAGGTTGGTAACTGTCAACGCATCGTCGTTATGGTAACCCAAACAATGCGACCTTTTACTAAACACTGTGACATATGTATGTACTCGTAATCGTAGTATTTCTCAAAGGAAAGCTGATAACCATAAGTTATTTTTGCGTTTCCAGCGTTCAGCGTTGGTTGCGCTTGAGATGGAGTATGCTTGCCTAGAAAATTCTCTCTCGCCTATTCACTCGACTTGAAGATATCCGATTTATATTTTTCAGGAAAAATGTGCGCAGGAAGAGTTTCACCTTTGCTGACGATGACGACGCGGTTGGCCCAGTTTGTAGCGCACTTATCTAGCGCGGTTAACGAGTGCTCACCGAGAAATGCTGCGAGAGCGCCTCGGACTCGTCGCTCTCGAAGCCCGAGACGAGCAGCGCCCGAGGGCGGTGGTCCACGGACTGGTTGTGGTTGACGAAGGCCGGCGCGCGTGTAGCGGCCCCTGCTGTTGACGAGTGCTCACCGAGAAATGCTGCGAGAGCGCCTCGGACTCGTCGCTCTCGAAGCCCGAGACGAGCAGCGCCCGAGGGCGGTGGTCCACGGACTGGTTGTGGTTGACGAAGGCCGGCGCGCGTGTAGCGGCCCCTGCTGTTGACGAGTGCTCACCGAGAAATGCTGCGAGAGCGCCTCGGACTCGTCGCTCTCGAAGCCCGAGACGAGCAGCGCCCGAGGGCGGTGGTCCACGGACTGGTTGTGGTTGACGAAGGCCGGCGCGCGTGTGGCGGCCCCTGCTGTTGACGAGTGCTCACCGAGAAATGCTGCGAGAGCGCCTCGGACTCGTCGCTCTCGAAGCCCGAGACGAGCAGCGCCCGAGGGCGGTGGTCCACGGACTGGTTGTGGTTGACGAAGGCCGGCGCGCGTGTAGCGGCCCCTGCTGTTGACGAGTGCTCACCGAGAAATGCTGCGAGAGCGCCTCGGACTCGTCGCTCTCGAAGCCCGAGACGAGCAGCGCCCGAGGGCGGTGGTCCACGGACTGGTTGTGGTTGACGAAGGCCGGCGCGCGTGTAGCGGCCCCTGCTGTTGACGAGTGCTCACCGAGAAATGCTGCGAGAGCGCCTCGGACTCGTCGCTCTCGAAGCCCGAGACGAGCAGCGCCCGAGGGCGGTGGTCCACGGACTGGTTGTGGTTGACGAAGGCCGGCGCGCGTGTAGCGGCCCCTGCTGTTGACGAGTGCTCACCGAGAAATGCTGCGAGAGCGCCTCGGACTCGTCGCTCTCGAAGCCCGAGACGAGCAGCGCCCGAGGGCGGTGGTCCACGGACTGGTTGTGGTTGACGAAGGCCGGCGCGCGTGTAGCGGCCCCTGCTGTTGACGAGTGCTCACCGAGAAATGCTGCGAGAGCGCCTCGGACTCGTCGCTCTCGAAGCCCGAGACGAGCAGCGCCCGAGGGCGGTGGTCCACGGACTGGTTGTGGTTGACGAAGGCCGGCGCGCGTGTAGCGGCCCCTGCTGTTGACGAGTGCTCACCGAGAAATGCTGCGAGAGCGCCTCGGACTCGTCGCTCTCGAAGCCCGAGACGAGCAGCGCCCGAGGGCGGTGGTCCACGGACTGGTTGTGGTTGACGAAGGCCGGCGCGCGTGTAGCGGCCCCTGCTGTTGACGAGTGCTCACCGAGAAATGCTGCGAGAGCGCCTCGGACTCGTCGCTCTCGAAGCCCGAGACGAGCAGCGCCCGAGGGCGGTGGTCCACGGACTGGTTGTGGTTGACGAAGGCCGGCGCGCGTGTAGCGGCCCCTGCTGTTGACGAGTGCTCACCGAGAAATGCTGCGAGAGCGCCTCGGACTCGTCGCTCTCGAAGCCCGAGACGAGCAGCGCCCGAGGGCGGTGGTCCACGGACTGGTTGTGGTTGACGAAGGCCGGCGGCGCGCGCGTGAAGCGGTTCATGCTGTTGAAGCGCCCGCCCCTGTGGACAATACAAGCATTTATCACATTATTACTATACTTAGATATATTTCTAGCGGGAACAAAGGTGGCTATAATAATAATATCGTCGAACCTGTTATCGATAACCACCACGTTGATGTTATTAAGGAAATCCAAAATCAAGACATTAATCTGATGAACATAGGCTATTTTTTACAACCGTGCGAAGCCGGGCCGGGCAGCTAGTTTAAAATATTCACAATTGTGTAGAACTCGAATAAAATTACACATTGTTATGTCAATTATTTAATGCAAAAAATGGATTACGAAACTTCTGTAAAGGCATTAATGAAAATGCATGTCACGATTTTGCCAGTTACTTTTCCTATACTACGTTGAACTTGTTTTATTTTGTCTAGCACTAACAACGCGGCCTTTTTGCTTGGAAAATATCCATTTATGACATAAAATCATCGCCGTTAACTAGTAATAATACATTACATACCTAGGCAGTGAATGTCCCAGATCGCAGGTGTTTGTGGCCCAAACCGAAGGAGAGGACCATAAATATGCGATATGGGGCTTTACTAATTAAATAAATAAATAAATAATAAATATTAAGGGACAATCATACACAAATCGACCTAGTCCCAAACTAAGCAAAGCTTGTACTATGGGTACTAGACGACGATATACATAATATATAAATACATATATAGATAACATCCATGACCCAAGAACAAATATTTTGCACAAATATTTGCCCCGGCCGGGATTCGAACCCGGGACCGCCGACTCAGTAGGCAGGTGTCTACAAACCGAGCCAAACGCGTCGTAAGCCAAATTACCGCACGTGATTTATCTAAAGTTTAACGTCTTGCCTTGGACAGGGATACTGATTTGCTCCCCGCATAGCGGGCAGAAAATCACACTTACGGCCTAGCTTGACGTTAATGAACGTTGCACTTACCTATGCCAACTGGAATTGGAATGAAATAATATTTAAGTCCTAATCGATACTTGATATACACTGTCCCATCACCCAGGAGATAATAATGATTGATTAAATTACTTACAACAGTGTTGATAATTTTTTTATTGGTATTGCCAGGGAATAGTCTACATAAAAACATTATAATTATTGCTCTTGCAGTGTTCTTGGCAAATATAACCGCCGAGAATCGTAGTTTTAAAGAGTGGCCGAGGGGACGTGGAAACGAGTAAAAGAAAAAAGTTTATTGACCCACAAAACAATATGTATGATATGAAACGGTTACTCAAGTCGAATTTTGACTGATGAAACGCGTACCGATTAGAAACATGTCGAACAATATTCGACGAGGCCTTATTCCTTTTAAAATTGATTTATTTCATATTATGACAAATATATTAATAATTTCAAACAACTTTTTGGTGTGAATAATACTTTTCCCAGAGTTCTAGGTAGTGACATAGCTATTTCATGCTTTCATTGCGTGTAGTCGAAAATAAGTTGAAGAAACTAATTTTCCGCGTGAATTTTGACAATTTCGAGTTTTTTTTTAAACAAAAATTATCAATGAATAATTCAAACTGTAGGTTTCAAATGTATACCAATAAATTCCAAATAGCCCTGTTTTAGGTAGTAACATCAATAATATGTTAAGAAACATAGAGAAAACTATCTAAAACGATCAGCATTTTAAAAGGAATAAGGCCTCTTAAACGACGTGAGTAAAGTTTCATATGTATTTTAATATGTTTGAGACTAACTCATTTACAATGTAAGATATGTATGTGCAAATATCTCACCTGAGTTTTCTCTTCACAATCCGATAGCTTGGAAAACATAGATAATACATCAATATGCGCGTAGACATTTTTTTTTTATTATTGGGTTCAATTGTCTATATGGGACTAACTACGCTTAGACTACTCTAAAAGTCCGAAATGACCGTCAAAGATCAACATTCGTACGGAGCGCTAAAAACGCTCCATACAAATGGCCACCTACATGATGTCATTTGAGGGTTGGGTACCAATATTTGTAAGGAGAAAATAAGTAATCTGCCATTATCACCGTGAAAAAGTGCGTTTAAATTCATGGTTGTATTACAATTATTGTTTCGTATTCAAACTATGGATTTCGTAATCAAATTATGGTCCTAAAGAAATGATTTGTATTACTTTATACGTTGCACGCCGTCGATTTCCACGACACAACGTCGAGTTCTTGAGTGGCGACCGCGCACCGGACGACGCAGCGTGGATACACACAAGGAGGACTGATGACCTGGTGAAGGTTGCTGGAGTCTCTGGGTGCGAGGGGGCGGAGGTCCGGTCATGGTGGCATTGTCTGGGGGAGGCCTAAGTCCAGCAGTGGACGTCTTTTGGCTGATGATGATGATGATGATAATATCGCACCGTTACACGACGCCGCAACGTCGTCGTAACGTCTAATTGTGTGTCGGCCCCAATTATTTGATTCCACACCACAGACCACCCCCACTAGACGAAGCATGTAAGGCGACCCGCGCGCACCAACGATATGGTACGGCAGAACATTAAAGTATCAACACGGCGGCCACCGTTTAGTTGCGTCCTTGTTTATGAGGTCTCTCTACTCCACTTAACACTACAATTTACCATGTTATTTATTTAATTTCTTTTGTCGTTGACGTACGCATGGATCATAAACATGGACGCAACTAAACGGTGTCCGCCGTGTTGATACTTTAATGTTCTGCCGTACCATATCGTTGGTGCGCGCGGGTCGCCTTACATGCTCCGTCTAGTGGGGGTTGTCTGTGGTCTGCCCCAATTGACAACATTTCATATTTATAACAGGTGGAAATTAATATAGAGATCGACAGGGCTTTAAGTCGTGTACCTTAAAAAAAAATCTTTGAATTTATTCTTCTGTATTTAAAGAAATATAAGAAAATACATCAAATAACTACAATCTAAGACAATACGGGCTGAATAGGGTTGTTGTCTAAACCAAAGAGCGAAAAAATGTATTTTTTTTTTATTTGACGTTGACAGGTGACAGATGCATACCGAGTTTGATTAAGTTTTTTTTAAATAAGAAAACCGACTAAAGTAACCGTTCCATTAAGTTCTGGTTTCTGTGTTGCCACATTTTAAAATGAATATGTTTTTATAAATTAATAATAAAGTAAATAATCATCTCAGAAAATAAATAAAAACAGAGATTACTTCATCTTATTAAGCAGAATTCAGAAAAGTAATAAAATTATAGTCTTAAAAATATGAAATGTTGTCAATTATTTGTTTCTACTCAAGAGTCCCACGTACCTGGAGTGGGGTCTGCGCATGGCGGGGTGCGCGGGGAACTGCAGCGCCATCTGGCGCCGGAGCTCAGAGATCTTCTTCTGTAAATCTGTCACGTCCTGTCCCTCCTGCAGAAAAGAATAGGCGTGTAGATATTTTTTTTTCGAAGACGTCAATCGATTCTATTTTTTATTGGGATCAAATGTCTATATGGGACTAACTACACTTAGACTGCTCTTAAAGTCAGAAATGACCGTCAAAGTTCAACATTCCTACGGAGCGCTAAAAACGCTCGATACAAATGGCCAACTACATTGTGACGTCATATATAACAAATAAATACACACAAATTGACCTAATCCTAAAACCAAGCAAAGCTTGTACAATGAGTACTAGACGACGCCATACAATACAATATAATACAACAATTCTTTATTGCACATCAACAAGAAACATATTACATGAGAAATCATAAATTAAATAATGGTAGACAATAGGCGGTCTTATCGCTAAAGAGCATACATAATATATAAAAACGTATATAAATAACATCCATGATCCAGGAACAAAATGTTCGAGGTCATCACACAAATATTCGCCCTGGCCGGGATTCGAACCCAGGTCCGCCGGCTCAGTAGGCACTAGGCAGGTGCACTTGTAGTGCTTGTACTTCACCAACCGCGTGGTCAAACATTTTAATATTTTTCGACGATACCGACGTGATGTTACGTCCATGGTCTAGAACGGATTCCAATTCCGGTCCCTTCGAGACCATGGACAAGTCATCACGTTCGAAACGTCGAGGTAATTAAATAAACACACTTTTGAACGCGATCAAGTGCGGTTTTGTTATAAATACATCTGGTTATAGACCTCGGTTATACGGGGCAACAGCTACGGATCGCCCAAAAATCAAAATCGTTTATTTGCAGTTACAAGTAATCATAAGCGACAGGATGCTGATGCATTGGATAAGGTGCTGTGTAACTTGCTGATATTATGGAGTTATCGATGCTTTTCCCATATACTAGCCACTCAACTGCTTCGAATTTAGAGTTGGACTCTATTTATACAATAAAATAAGAGCGGTGACAGGTAGTCGTAGTTACCAAAAGCAATTGAGTGGCTAGTAATCTATCGACATATGCGATCCCTAGGGCTTGTGAGAATACAATACAATCCGAGGTCTGCATATAACTAACTAAAATATCTTCAGCCGTACCTGTTGTTTAGTGAACATGTCCAATTCAGCGTCCAGAATTTCCTTCTGGGCTTCTTCTCTCGTCTTTGGTTTCTTTGCGTTCGCCTGGTAACAAAAATGCAATGATTAAGCTTCCTTATCCGTTCAAAAATGCTGATTGGTTTAGATATTTTTTATGATCAAACGTGTATCTTAACATATTATGTTACTACTTAGAACAGGGCTATTGAGATTTATTGGTTTATATTTGAAACCTACAGTTTTAATTTTTCATTGATAATTTTCGTTTCAAAAACTACTCTAAATTGACTTGAACTTATTTTAACTGCACGCAATGAAAGCATGAAATAGCTATGTTATTGTCTAGAACTCAGGGAAAATTATTATTAACGTTACAGATGGCAAACAAAATTATGACTTACGGTAGGTAACCGATCATATTGTATTGATTTTATATTCATATTTTACACACATTTTTAAGTATTTTTTAGTAAGAATTAACAAACAACTTCTGTTATTTTAGGGGGGTCTAATTTATTTGTACAATTCATGTTTATTTTACCGATGTTATTTTAAAAATATATATTTTATGTATTTTGAAATAAATCAATGATATTATTATTTTATAAAAAGATTTTACTTACGTTTTATTTTATACAAAGCGGATTTTAAAGCTATATTAATCAACTGACATACAACACTACCAACCAAACAAATATTGTTTACCAAATGACCGTAGGATGAGGTGGAAATGACATACAATGTATGAATGATAATGACATCAATACCTAATGATAATGATGAATTTGCTTTTAACCAATGTTTGAAGTTCTATTTAGACACATTGATAACTGTACATTTATAAACTAACAATATAAACCTTAGTACAACGTGTTAAGGTCTATGGGTGTATAGTGAACTGTGTCTTCGGTTGTACGTAAATTAATATTTCGCCTCTATTTTTTGTTGCATTTTTTAAATTCGTCAATAATTTCTAGTTGCCAATATATTTGATAGCGAATAGACACAGTCAGATAAAAGAAAATGTAAAAATGTATATTCACAACCGAATTTTTTGTAACCATCACCACATACAAGTCAATATTTTATGGGATGATGAAATCAAAATGTACAAATCATAAGTTCCCATCCCACTTTAAATGTTTCCATAACAAATTTTAGAAATTGATGGTTCTTTGGCATTAATTATTTACAAATTACTACCAACAGTAATGGGCATGAATGAAATGAATGATGAATGAATGAATATTAACGGATGAAGTATAATTTTATTTGCAACATGATGCTATCTATACAAAGTGGTCGATACAGTACACATGCGTGGTGCAATGGTATTTTTAACTCCGATACATTTTATACTACACTTTGAAGTATCTAATTAGGGCCATAATTCGCCGCTAGAGGTGCCAGTGTCGAGTGGGGTAGCCAGACATACAAACTACTGATATTGATGGACATATTTTCACTAAATTACTCATGATCAATGTGTCCCATTCACCTTAAAAGAATTGCCTACTCACTATGTGATTTTTAGTATCAACCCCGCTACGCAAAGGTGGTCTGGAAGAGATCGCTTTTTAACGTTAAGACCACCTGGTGTCTTCCATTTTTTTTTATTTGTTTGTAATGATGGATATATAAATACAAAAGATAAATAAGAAGCCAACATTTTACGCAATCCACTGAAGTGCTAATGGGAATCGAACCCACGACCTCTGCTTGACCGGAGTAGTGCTCTCACCACTGAGTTATTATAATGCCGCTTATATCTGTTTTCTTCAAAGCGTAATTGTATTGTATAATCGTATATACTGTGCCGTTCCTAATGGCAGCCATACAATACGGGTCCAGGGATCAATAAATAGAAAAAAATTAAGAAAAGCTCTTAAAAATAGACTAATGTATATGTTAAAACATCTAGATGTGTGTTCTAAAAATTGGGCAAGTGCGAGTCCGACTCGCGCATGTAGGGCTCCGTACCTATATATATTTATATATATATATGTAATCTATAACAAGTTTGTTGTATGGGAGCCCCCCTTAAATATTTATTTTATTTTATTTTTAGTATTTGTTGTTATAGCGGCAATAGAATACATCATCTGTGAAAATTTCAACTGTCTAGCTATCACCGTTGTTGAGATACAGCCTGGTGACAGACGGACGGACGGACGGACGGACGGACGGACGGACGGACAGCGAAGTCTCAGTAATAGGGTCCCGTTTTTACCCTTTGGGTACGGAACCCTAAAAAGCAATTATTGCCGAATATATTATGTCTTGCATTGTGCAGTTTCGATCTATTACAAACTTCACTCGACAGTGGCGCCGAATAGTAATTTTTTTCGTGTAATTTTTGGGTGTTAAATGTAACTATTAGCTGATTAGACGGCTAGATTTAGCCGCGTCCAGCGAGCCATTATGAGAGCGCTTATAATTAACGTTCACGAATTGAACAGAATACAACGCGAATAAGTTATTTATTATAGATCACATTAAAAAAAAACATCGTCCGAAATGTAATTTTTTTCTCCTACTAACGGATTAAACGTTTTTAAGGAAATTTAACATTAAAAAGAGAAATGTCAATGATTATATCAGATAGTAAAGACATCATGCAAAACAACAACACAAACGATTATACGAAGAAAAAGCAAAACACGAAAACGTTAAACTTCATAGTTTCATGTCATTTATTACTAACTAAATAAATAAAACTTAAAAAAAAAGATGCACGTGTCTTACGAAACGCAACACCCACTGAACCGGAGCGAACGTGCGGAATCGACCAATCACAGAAGTGAGGCAGAGCTGAGATACAGACTTCAACTCAAATGAAATGAACAAGTTTATTCAGTAAGTAGGCCACAAGGGCACTTTTACAAGTCAGATTGTGAATCTACCGGCATTTCGCGAGAGGAGACCGCTGTTGAGAGGAAAGCCGAAAGAAACTCAACAGTAAGTCATTTTTTCGTAAATAATACTTAAAACAATTACATTATACATTTGTGTTATAACTAACTAGCTTTTGCCCGCGACTACGTACGCGTGGAACTTGATAAAAGGCATTTCTAAAAGCGCCTAAGCAAATGTAAGAGCAGTTGTGCTTTTGGTCTAATAATTACGTTTCCTACAGGGTCACCGCACTCCAACAGAAATGTCCACTCACTTTTCAATCTTTTTAGGTATAATTTCCAGGATGAAAACTATACTATGTCCTTCCTCGGATCTTAAACTATCTCTATGCCAAATTTCATCAAAATCGATTCAGCGGTTTAAGCGTGAAGAGGTAACAGACAGACAGACACACACTTTCGCATTTATAATATTAGTATGAATTACACGGGTAGACGTAAAGGAGATATATAGATACTCCAAATCAGTTTAAGTAGGAACATCAGGTGATTGGTTTATCCGCACGTGTGCTCGCTTCGCTTCAGTGAGACGCACCCTTTTGACCGACATTTCAGATCGTCGAGGCGTTTTAGACCGTCCGCTTTTTAAGGTTAAAATACACTTTTGCAATCAACCCACAGACGAACGGTAATGACGCTATATGTGACACATGTGACTAAGTATGAGTGGAGTGTATGGTATGTATGGTATATACATCGCACAACGCATGCGTACAACGTGCCGGCCGATACCTGGGCGAGTTGGAGCCGCGACAGGGAACGCGCCACCGTCTCTTCCTGTCACATCCGCACAGTTCAACAACTTGCATTTATATTTTTATTTATGAAACATGTAATGTAATGTCTCATTATTTTTAATATGGAGATATAACTCATTTTTTTATATTAACCCTTAGGTGCATGAAGTATCAAGAACGGTACTACTAAAATAGCACGGGATCAATCAAAAATTCCTAAGTTTCATTTATTCAAAACAATCAATATTCAGAATTTTCAAAGTTTCGAAAGTGAAATAACGCGGACCAGTAATTTTCGTCGTGGATCAATGTTACATATTATAATTAGGTTAGGTTGATGTTATATGATATCCCAAAAAGAAACTAAATATTATATCAGAACATGATTTTTGGAATTATCAAAATTCGGAATAATGATGCATTCGAACAAATGAAACTTCGCAGTATTGTAGTTTAAGTATCCAAATAACACATTATCGAGAACAACAGAACGTCTATTGAGACTGTCAATCTGAGTCACAAATTGACATGGTATTGATTTTTATTTCAGTCATTTCTGAAGTATTTAAAATGTTACCATTTTTAATACTGTACGCATATAAGGGTTAAACCATTGATAGAAAGATCAAAGCACGAAGAAAAATTAAAATGCGTAATCTGACGAAAGAGAGCGGGTATCAAACCTGGTACCCCTGGATTACCGGTCCAGCGTGTTAACCTCTCCACTAAACTAAGGTGTAAAGTTCAAATAAACAATGCAAAGATCGATACACAATGCATACGGAAAAATTCGAAAGGTTTTTTGGCGTTGGGGTGGTGGAAAAGTGAACACGCTGGACCGGTAATCCAGAGGTACCGGGTTCGATTCCGGGTCTTTTCCGTCAGGTTACGCATTAAATTTTTTCTTTGTGCTTTGATTATTCTATCATTGGTTCAAACTTATTATTGCTTTAGTACAAAATAAAAAATGAATAACAATATTTTGAGCCATTGGTTTTAATAATGGTTGAATCGGTTGACTTAAGAGCTTGGATTTGGTTTAAGTCAGTCTTTAGGTTTTGTTTCTAACCATACAGGGTGGTTTTTAGACAGTGCACACATTTATTCAGTATTGTATTGTAAAGCCTGACCAGAAATATATGAGGATTGTCAAGAGGGCGCTATTTATAAGATTTATATGGCAACAATTTTGCAACCAATCGCAACACACTATAATGACCTCAGTTGAAATACCTGTCAGTTCCACTATGTTAACCTCGTAATATTATTTTAATGGAATGCACTCTTTTGCCGACTGTTTTTTGTGTAGTAGACACGTGTACACTTTATTTATAATATCACGTTCACGACTGTGAATGGTTTTCGGCATTTTCTTTGGGTATTTTTAAATATTTGTCTTTTAAAGAAACCAGCACGAAAGACAATGACATTGTTGACAACCATCATAAAATCATTGCCAGTGTAAGAAATTAGTTCCAGTGAAATTCCGCAATATGGCGCATCCTCATATATTTCTGGTCAGGCTTTATTTATCTTCTTGTATTGTATTGTTCCGATATGTTTTTATATCTCGAATTTATTTCTCAATTTGTTGTACAGTACTTTTATCTCACGAGCGCGGGTGAGCCATGTTTGTGTGAGTAATGTACATGCACATTGGCTCTGTGTGGGTGAGCCGGCACTGAACGCTCCCGAGCTCACCCACACAGAGTCAATGTGCATGTACATCTACTCACACAAACATGGCTCACACGCGCTCGTGAGATAAAAGTACTGTATGAATAGGGTGTGTCACGTTGCCTGGCAACATGTGCACAGTCCACAGCCCCCCTGTATACAGTACAGCACGCACCTGCATCTGGCGCAGCGTGCGGTTGTACGCGACGAGCTCCTTGCGCAGCTTCTCGATGCCCTCCTGCGCGGAGTTGATCGCCTCCATTAGCGCCGCGCGCTGCCCGCCGGTCACGTTGCCGGCAACATGTGCACAGTCCACAGCCCCCCTGTATACAGTACAGCACGCACCTGCATCTGGCGCAGCGTGCGGTTGTACGCGACGAGCTCCTTGCGCAGCTTCTCGATGCCCTCCTGCGCGGAGTTGATCGCCTCCATTAGCGCCGCGCGCTGCCCGCCGGTCACGTTGCCGGCAACATGTGCACAGTCCACAGCCCCCCTGTATACAGTACAGCACGCACCTGCATCTGGCGCAGCGTGCGGTTGTACGCGACGAGCTCCTTGCGTAGCTTCTCGATGCCCTCCTGCGCGGAGTTGATCGCCTCCATTAGCGCCGCGCGCTGCCCGCCGGTCACGTTGCCGGCAACATGTGCACAGTCCACAGCCCCCCTGTATACAGTACAGCACGCACCTGCATCTGGCGCAGCGTGCGGTTGTACGCGACGAGCTCCTTGCGCAGCTTCTCGATGCCCTCCTGCGCGGAGTTGATCGCCTCCATTAGCGCCGCGCGCTGCCCGCCGGTCACGTTGCCGGCAACATGTGCACAGTCCACAGCCCCCCTGTATACAGTACAGCACGCACCTGCATCTGGCGCAGCGTGCGGTTGTACGCGACGAGCTCCTTGCGCAGCTTCTCGATGCCCTCCTGCGCGGAGTTGATCGCCTCCATTAGCGCCGCGCGCTGCCCGCCGGTCACGTTGCCGGCAACATGTGCACAGTCCACAGCCCCCCTGTATACAGTACAGCACGCACCTGCATCTGGCGCAGCGTGCGGTTGTACGCGACGAGCTCCTTGCGCAGCTTCTCGATGCCCTCCTGCGCGGAGTTGATCGCCTCCATTAGCGCCGCGCGCTGCCCGCCGGTCACGTTGCCGGCAACATGTGCACAGTCCACAGCCCCCCTGTATACAGTACAGCACGCACCTGCATCTGGCGCAGCGTGCGGTTGTACGCGACGAGCTCCTTGCGTAGCTTCTCGATGCCCTCCTGCGCGGAGTTGATCGCCTCCATTAGCGCCGCGCGCTGCCCGCCGGTCACGTTGCCGGCAACATGTGCACAGTCCACAGCCCCCCTGTATACAGTACAGCACGCACCTGCATCTGGCGCAGCGTGCGGTTGTACGCGACGAGCTCCTTGCGCAGCTTCTCGATGCCCTCCTGCGCGGAGTTGATCGCCTCCATTAGCGCCGCGCGCTGCCCGCCGGTCACGTTGCCGGCAACATGTGCACAGTCCACAGCCCCCCTGTATACAGTACAGCACGCACCTGCATCTGGCGCAGCGTGCGGTTGTACGCGACGAGCTCCTTGCGCAGCTTCTCGATGCCCTTCTGCGCGGAGTTGATCGCCTCCATTAGCGCCGCGCGCTGCCCGCCGGTCACGTTGCCGGCAACATGTGCACAGTCCACAGCCCCCCTGTATACAGTACAGCACGCACCTGCATCTGGCGCAGCGTGCGGTTGTACGCGACGAGCTCCTTGCGCAGCTTCTCGATGCCCTCCTGCGCGGAGTTGATCGCCTCCATTAGCGCCGCGCGCTGCCCGCCGGTCACGTTGCCGGCAACATGTGCACAGTCCACAGCCCCCCTGTATACAGTACAGCACGCACCTGCATCTGGCGCAGCGTGCGGTTGTACGCGACGAGCTCCTTGCGCAGCTTCTCGATGCCCTCCTGCGCGGAGTTGATCGCCTCCATTAGCGCCGCGCGCTGCCCGCCGGTCACGTTGCCGGCAACATGTGCACAGTCCACAGCCCCCCTGTATACAGTACAGCACGCACCTGCATCTGGCGCAGCGTGCGGTTGTACGCGACGAGCTCCTTGCGCAGCTTCTCGATGCCCTCCTGCGCGGAGTTGATCGCCTCCATTAGCGCCGCGCGCTGCCCGCCGGTCACGTTGCCGGCAACATGTGCACAGTCCACAGCCCCCCTGTATACAGTACAGCACGCACCTGCATCTGGCGCAGCGTGCGGTTGTACGCGACGAGCTCCTTGCGCAGCTTCTCGATGCCCTCCTGCGCGGAGTTGATCGCCTCCATTAGCGCCGCGCGCTGCCCGCCGGTCACGTTGCCGGCAACATGTGCACAGTCCACAGCCCCCCTGTATACAGTACAGCACGCACCTGCATCTGGCGCAGCGTGCGGTTGTACGCGACGAGCTCCTTGCGTAGCTTCTCGATGCCCTCCTGCGCGGAGTTGATCGCCTCCATTAGCGCCGCGCGCTGCCCGCCGGTCACGTTGCCGGCAACATGTGCACAGTCCACAGCCCCCCTGTATACAGTACAGCACGCACCTGCATCTGGCGCAGCGTGCGGTTGTACGCGACGAGCTCCTTGCGCAGCTTCTCGATGCCCTCCTGCGCGGAGTTGATCGCCTCCATTAGCGCCGCGCGCTGCCCGCCGGTCACGTTGCCGGCAACATGTGCACAGTCCACAGCCCCCCTGTATACAGTACAGCACGCACCTGCATCTGGCGCAGCGTGCGGTTGTACGCGACGAGCTCCTTGCGTAGCTTCTCGATGCCCTCCTGCGCGGAGTTGATCGCCTCCATTAGCGCCGCGCGCTGCCCGCCCGTCACGTTGCCTGTGGAGATGCGTCACGTAAGAAATATATATATGTCACGTAAAAAAAATATTCTACACGGTATAATAGTACATTACTGCAAACGTCAGGAAAGAAGAGCTTGCCGGGTAAGTAGGTATAGACGGCCAAACGTAGAAAGGCCGGATAGTGATACGAAACCGGCAAGCCCTATTCACGGCTAAGGCGTGTATAGTGCTTTTCTCAAACATATGCAAGGAATAAAATAAAATACACTCGAAAAATATGTTATTAAAATTTTTTGAGTTATATATTTTTAGAGCCACAGACGCCATGTTTAAAAAAAATTACTTCCCGGCCTAGGCCTTCAATTTTGTATGAAATTCCTTTACAGCTCTTTCTTCGATACTTGACACTTCGAAGCCTGTTATAAACGCACGTTATGACGACATTTCATTCCACGTTTGAAAAAAATATATTTGTTCCCCACTCCAAGACCAGTGTGTATCCACAGGAACACACACGTGTGAGTCTCGGCTTGGAGGTACTCTTATCTGGCACACTTATGACTCAAGCGTCGCGCAATAAAGGCGGGACGGATCTAAGGAGCGTGCGGTCGAGGTTCTCATCTGTATCGCGTGAGAGCCATGTCAGTGAAATTAAATGAAATAATTTTCAGTAAGTAGGCCACAGGGGCACTTTTACAAGTCAGATTGTGAATCTACCGGCATTTCGCAAGAGGAGACCGCTGTTGAGAAGGAAGCCGAAAGAAACTCAACAGTAAGTCATTTTTTCGTAAATAATACTGTTTTAAAACAATTATAATGATTACATTTGTGTTATAGCTAATTACACTGGTACACGTAAAGGAGATGTATAGATACTCCAAATCAATGTTAAGTAGGAACATTAAAATAAAATTTTAACGATAAATTCATAATATTAAATATATAGTAGGTAGACGTCCACTGCTGGACAAAGGCTGCAAAGTTCTCTACAACAATCGGTCTTGAACCGTCCTCTTTTTTTACGTCATAGGGTCTGATGGAAAGCGATCACCGTCGCAAATAGACACCTGCAACACCAGAGGAGTTACAAGTGCGTTGCCGGTCGCACCGGTGAGAGCGCTTTTTACTTGAAAGTTTGATGGTCGTATCGGTCTGGAAATACGATGGCGGAAAGATGCGGCAGGAATCAATTCGAACAATTCCTCGGAGCACTGACCGCGGAATCATCACTACATAGTATAAAACAAAATTGCTTTCTGCTGTCTGTCTGTCTGTCCCTATGTGTGCTATATCTTTAAAACTACGCAACGGATTTCGATGAGGTTTTTTTTATAGTGATTCAAGAGGAAGGTTTGTAATTTATAAAACGTGCGAAGCCGGGGCAGGTCGCTAGTAAGAGATAAAACATGCAGAGAAGCTACACCTCTACGCAGCGCCACGGAGTCAAGCCGATTAGGAATTCGATGGAAGCCGACGATACCAGTCGCTCCATTGAATGCGGTCTCGAGGAAGAAGCGAGAAGAGAAGGTATTTGGTTTCAGTGCCGCGTGTGACATGTACTCACCCCCCTCCAGCCGCTGTATGAGCAGCACCTGCTGCTGCAGCCGCGTCTCCAGGAGCGCCTGGGCTCTCTTGTCATCTCCCTCACCTGCTCGCTCCCTCTACCGGTGTGAGCTGCAGTGCCGCGTGTGACATGTACTCACCCCCCTCCAGCCGCTGTATGAGCAGCACCTGCTGCTGCAGCCGCGTCTCCAGGAGCGCCTGGGCTCTCTTGTCATCTCCCTCACCTGCTCGCTCCCTCTACCGGTGTGAGCTGCAGTGCCGCGTGTGACATGTACTCACCCCCCTCCAGCCGCTGTATGAGCAGCACCTGCTGCTGCAGCCGCGTCTCCAGGAGCGCCTGGGCTCTCTTGTCATCTCCCTCACCTGCTCGCTCCCTCTACCGGTGTGAGCTGCAGTGCCGCGTGTGACATGTACTCACCCCCCTCCAGCCGCTGTATGAGCAGCACCTGCTGCTGCAGCCGCGTCTCCAGGAGCGCCTGGGCTCTCTTGTCATCTCCCTCACCTGCTCGCTCCCTCTACCGGTGTGAGCTGCAGTGCCGCGTGTGACATGTACTCACCCCCCTCCAGCCGCTGTATGAGCAGCACCTGCTGCTGCAGCCGCGTCTCCAGGAGCGCCTGGGCTCTCTTGTCATCTCCCTCACCTGCTCGCTCCCTCTACCGGTGTGAGCTGCAGTGCCGCGTGTGACATGTACTCACCCCCCTCCAGCCGCTGTATGAGCAGCACCTGCTGCTGCAGCCGCGTCTCCAGGAGCGCCTGGGCTCTCTTGTCATCTCCCTCACCTGCTCGCTCCCTCTACCGGTGTGAGCTGCAGTGCCGCGTGTGACATGTACTCACCCCCCTCCAGCCGCTGTATGAGCAGCACCTGCTGCTGCAGCTGCGTCTCCAGGAGCGCCTGGGCTCTCTTGTCATCTCCCTCACCTGCTCGCTCCCTCTACCGGTGTGAGCTGCAGTGCCGCGTGTGACATGTACTCACCCCCCTCCAGCCGCTGTATGAGCAGCACCTGCTGCTGCAGCTGCGTCTCCAGGAGCGCCTGGGCTCTCTTGTCATCTCCCTCACCTGCTCGCTCCCTCTACCGGTGTGAGCTGCAGTGCCGCGTGTGACATGTACTCACCCCCCTCCAGCCGCTGTATGAGCAGCACCTGCTGCTGCAGCTGCGTCTCCAGGAGCGCCTGGGCTCTCTTGTCATCTCCCTCACCTGCTCGCTCCCTCTACCGGTGTGAGCTGCAGTGCCGCGTGTGACATGTACTCACCCCCCTCCAGCCGCTGTATGAGCAGCACCTGCTGCTGCAGCTGCGTCTCCAGGAGCGCCTGGGCTCTCTTGTCATCTCCCTCACCTGCTCGCTCCCTCTACCGGTGTGAGCTGCAGTGCCGCGTGTGACATGTACTCACCCCCCTCCAGCCGCTGTATGAGCAGCACCTGCTGCTGCAGCTGCGTCTCCAGGAGCGCCTGGGCTCTCTTGTCATCTCCCTCACCTGCTCGCTCCCTCTACCGGTGTGAGCTGCAGTGCCGCGTGTGACATGTACTCACCCCCCTCCAGCCGCTGTATGAGCAGCACCTGCTGCTGCAGCTGCGTCTCCAGGAGCGCCTGGGCTCTCTTGTCATCTCCCTCACCTGCTCGCTCCCTCTACCGGTGTGAGCTGCAGTGCCGCGTGTGACATGTACTCACCCCCCTCCAGCCGCTGTATGAGCAGCACCTGCTGCTGCAGCTGCGTCTCCAGGAGCGCCTGGGCTCTCTTGTCATCTCCCTCACCTGCTCGCTCCCTCTACCGGTGTGAGCTGCAGTGCCGCGTGTGACATGTACTCACCCCCCTCCAGCCGCTGTATGAGCAGCACCTGCTGCTGCAGCTGCGTCTCCAGGAGCGCCTGGGCTCTCTTGTCATCTCCCTCACCTGCTCGCTCCCTCTACCGGTGTGAGCTGCAGTGCCGCGTGTGACATGTACTCACCCCCCTCCAGCCGCTGTATGAGCAGCACCTGCTGCTGCAGCCGCGTCTCCAGGAGCGCCTGGGCTCTCTTGTCATCTCCCTCACCTGCTCGCTCCCTCTACCGGTGTGAGCTGCAGTGCCGCGTGTGACATGTACTCACCCCCCTCCAGCCGCTGTATGAGCAGCACCTGCTGCTGCAGCTGCGTCTCCAGGAGCGCCTGGGCTCTCTTGTCATCTCCCTCACCTGCTCGCTCCCTCTACCGGTGTGAGCTGCAGTGCCGCGTGTGACATGTACTCACCCCCCTCCAGCCGCTGTATGAGCAGCACCTGCTGCTGCAGCTGCGTCTCCAGGAGCGCCTGGGCTCTCTTGTCATCTCCCTCACCTGCTCGCTCCCTCTACCGGTGTGAGCTGCAGTGCCGCGTGTGACATGTACTCACCCCCCTCCAGCCGCTGTATGAGCAGCACCTGCTGCTGCAGCTGCGTCTCCAGGAGCGCCTGGGCTCTCTTGTCATCTCCCTCACCTGCTCGCTCCCTCTACCGGTGTGAGCTGCAGTGCCGCGTGTGACATGTACTCACCCCCCTCCAGCCGCTGTATGAGCAGCACCTGCTGCTGCAGCTGCGTCTCCAGGAGCGCCTGGGCTCTCTTGTCATCTCCCTCACCTGCTCGCTCCCTCTACCGGTGTGAGCTGCAGTGCCGCGTGTGACATGTACTCACCCCCCTCCAGCCGCTGTATGAGCAGCACCTGCTGCTGCAGCTGCGTCTCCAGGAGCGCCTGGGCTCTCTTGTCATCTCCCTCACCTGCTCGCTCCCTCTACCGGTGTGAGCTGCAGTGCCGCGTGTGACATGTACTCACCCCCCTCCAGCCGCTGTATGAGCAGCACCTGCTGCTGCAGCTGCGTCTCCAGGAGCGCCTGGGCTCTCTTGTCATCTCCCTCACCTGCTCGCTCCCTCTACCGGTGTGAGCTGCAGTGCCGCGTGTGAGATGTACTCACCCCCCTCCAGCCGCTGTATGAGCAGCACCTGCTGCTGCAGCCGCGTCTCCAGGAGCGCCTGGGCTCTCTTGTCATCTCCCTCACCTGCTCGCTCCCTCTACCGGTGTGAGCTGCAGTGCCGCGTGTGACATGTACTCACCCCCCTCCAGCCGCTGTATGAGCAGCACCTGCTGCTGCAGCCGCGTCTCCAGGAGCGCCTGGGCTCTCTTGTCATCTCCCTCACCTGCTCGCTCCCTCTACCGGTGTGAGCTGCAGTGCCGCGTGTGACATGTACTCACCCCCCTCCAGCCGCTGTATGAGCAGCACCTGCTGCTGCAGCCGCGTCTCCAGGAGCGCCTGGGCTCTCTTGTCATCTCCCTCACCTGCTCGCTCCCTCTACCGGTGTGAGCTGCAGTGCCGCGTGTGACATGTACTCACCCCCCTCCAGCCGCTGTATGAGCAGCACCTGCTGCTGCAGCTGCGTCTCCAGGAGCGCCTGGGCTCTCTTGTCATCTCCCTCACCTGCTCGCTCCCTCTACCGGTGTGAGCTGCAGTGCCGCGTGTGACATGTACTCACCCCCCTCCAGCCGCTGTATGAGCAGCACCTGCTGCTGCAGCTGCGTCTCCAGGAGCGCCTGGGCTCTCTTGTCATCTCCCTCACCTGCTCGCTCCCTCTACCGGTGTGAGCTGCAGTGCCGCGTGTGAGATGTACTCACCCCCCTCCAGCCGCTGTATGAGCAGCACCTGCTGCTGCAGCCGCGTCTCCAGGAGCGCCTGGGCTCTCTTGTCATCTCCCTCACCTGCTCGCTCCCTCTACCGGTGTGAGCTGCAGTGCCGCGTGTGACATGTACTCACCCCCCTCCAGCCGCTGTATGAGCAGCACCTGCTGCTGCAGCCGCGTCTCCAGGAGCGCCTGGGCTCTCTTGTCATCTCCCTCACCTGCTCGCTCCCTCTACCGGTGTGAGCTGCAGTGCCGCGTGTGACATGTACTCACCCCCCTCCAGCCGCTGTATGAGCAGCACCTGCTGCTGCAGCTGCGTCTCCAGGAGCGCCTGGGCTCTCTTGTCATCTCCCTCACCTGCTCGCTCCCTCTACCGGTGTGAGCTGCAGTGCCGCGTGTGACATGTACTCACCCCCCTCCAGCCGCTGTATGAGCAGCACCTGCTGCTGCAGCCGCGTCTCCAGGAGCGCCTGGGCTCTCTTGTCATCTCCCTCACCTGCTCGCTCCCTCTACCGGTGTGAGCTGCAGTGCCGCGTGTGACATGTACTCACCCCCCTCCAGCCGCTGTATGAGCAGCACCTGCTGCTGCAGCCGCGTCTCCAGGAGCGCCTGGGCTCTCTTGTCATCTCCCTCACCTGCTCGCTCCCTCTACCGGTGTGAGCTGCAGTGCCGCGTGTGACATGTACTCACCCCCCTCCAGCCGCTGTATGAGCAGCACCTGCTGCTGCAGCCGCGTCTCCAGGAGCGCCTGGGCTCTCTTGTCATCTCCCTCACCTGCTCGCTCCCTCTACCGGTGTGAGCTGCAGTGCCGCGTGTGACATGTACTCACCCCCCTCCAGCCGCTGTATGAGCAGCACCTGCTGCTGCAGCCGCGTCTCCAGGAGCGCCTGGGCTCTCTTGTCATCTCCCTCACCTGCTCGCTCCCTCTACCGGTGTGAGCTGCAGTGCCGCGTGTGACATGTACTCACCCCCCTCCAGCCGCTGTATGAGCAGCACCTGCTGCTGCAGCCGCGTCTCCAGGAGCGCCTGGGCTCTCTTGTCATCTCCCTCACCTGCTCGCTCCCTCTACCGGTGTGAGCTGCAGTGCCGCGTGTGACATGTACTCACCCCCCTCCAGCCGCTGTATGAGCAGCACCTGCTGCTGCAGCTGCGTCTCCAGGAGCGCCTGGGCTCTCTTGTCATCTCCCTCACCTGCTCGCTCCCTCTACCGGTGTGAGCTGCAGTGCCGCGTGTGACATGTACTCACCCCCCTCCAGCCGCTGTATGAGCAGCACCTGCTGCTGCAGCTGCGTCTCCAGGAGCGCCTGGGCTCTCTTGTCATCTCCCTCACCTGCTCGCTCCCTCTACCGGTGTGAGCTGCAGTGCCGCGTGTGACATGTACTCACCCCCCTCCAGCCGCTGTATGAGCAGCACCTGCTGCTGCAGCCGCGTCTCCAGGAGCGCCTGGGCTCTCTTGTCATCTCCCTCACCTGCTCGCTCCCTCTACCGGTGTGAGCTGCAGTGCCGCGTGTGACATGTACTCACCCCCCTCCAGCCGCTGTATGAGCAGCACCTGCTGCTGCAGCCGCGTCTCCAGGAGCGCCTGGGCTCTCTTGTCATCTCCCTCACCTGCTCGCTCCCTCTACCGGTGTGAGCTGCAGTGCCGCGTGTGACATGTACTCACCCCCCTCCAGCCGCTGTATGAGCAGCACCTGCTGCTGCAGCCGCGTCTCCAGGAGCGCCTGGGCTCTCTTGTCATCTCCCTCACCTGCTCGCTCCCTCTACCGGTGTGAGCTGCAGTGCCGCGTGTGACATGTACTCACCCCCCTCCAGCCGCTGTATGAGCAGCACCTGCTGCTGCAGCTGCGTCTCCAGGAGCGCCTGGGCTCTCTTGTCATCTCCCTCACCTGCTCGCTCCCTCTACCGGTGTGAGCTGCAGTGCCGCGTGTGACATGTACTCACCCCCCTCCAGCCGCTGTATGAGCAGCACCTGCTGCTGCAGCCGCGTCTCCAGGAGCGCCTGGGCTCTCTTGTCATCTCCCTCACCTGCTCGCTCCCTCTACCGGTGTGAGCTGCAGTGCCGCGTGTGACATGTACTCACCCCCCTCCAGCCGCTGTATGAGCAGCACCTGCTGCTGCAGCCGCGTCTCCAGGAGCGCCTGGGCTCTCTTGTCATCTCCCTCACCTGCTCGCTCCCTCTACCGGTGTGAGCTGCAGTGCCGCGTGTGACATGTACTCACCCCCCTCCAGCCGCTGTATGAGCAGCACCTGCTGCTGCAGCTGCGTCTCCAGGAGCGCCTGGGCTCTCTTGTCATCTCCCTCACCTGCTCGCTCCCTCTACCGGTGTGAGCTGCAGTGCCGCGTGTGACATGTACTCACCCCCCTCCAGCCGCTGTATGAGCAGCACCTGCTGCTGCAGCTGCGTCTCCAGGAGCGCCTGGGCTCTCTTGTGCATCTCCATCACCTGCTTGCTCTTCTCTATCGGTTTGGGGGCCTCCTTCTTTGTGTCGGTGCCGTTGGCTCCGTTCGCGAGGGCCTCTTTCGCCTGGAAACAAATTGACGTTATAATGGAGAATAAAAGAAATGAGAGTTTTAATTTTAGAATAAATAAATAATACTATTTTATTAATCGTTGCACAGTGAAGGCTCTTAAAGTCAAGTACCGAATTCAGGCGACGAGGCTTGCCGAGTGGCCTAAGGTACGAGATTTTAAGACCTAATTGTGTAACTATTGCATACAATACTTTTTATGCGATAAAAACGCAGAAAATATTTTTTTGCTTAATCGTTATTCCTTGCTGTGAATATTTATTTTTGACGTAACCTTTTTCGTTCAACTAAAAATGTCCCATTAAAAAAACACATGATCGCGATGGTCATGGCATCAACGGCATCAATAATGGTGAGAAGTTTGCAGCTTGGTATAGCTCATACTTTCAATATGTTTGACAGCGGACTGACGGTGGTTGAAGGAACTTTAGAATCACCCATACGAGGTTTAGTAGAGCAGCGACAGAAATTAGAGTGAGTGGTGGTCGTGAGCAGCCGACACGCACCTTCTCGGCGGCCAGCGCCTGCTTGTTGTCGGCCGTGGCCTTGATGTTCTCGCGGTTGATGAGCACCTTGTTGTGTGACGTCGGCGGCTGGCTGTTGTTCGTGGGCTTGTTCTGGCCCGCGGGTGCTGTGTTCTCTTGTTTGTTCTGTAAACGTACAAAAGGGTTTTGACTGATATTGATAAATACAACATACTGTATTTATCAGAATAAAATTTGCTCCATGTCATGACATGAAACAGAAAAAATAAAAAAATAAATTATCTTGACGTGATAACGTTTTATAAATCGATGAACGCCGGCTGCACGCACAAAAAAAGTATTACTCATTGTAAACGTTCCGCCTGAGCCGAGCGTGCAAGCGAGAGTGCGGTACAAGCGATAGAGAGGCACGATCGGCCCAAGCGTTCGGCTTGTGACATATGTTATCACATAAAATTATCGTCCTTAAACCGACTTTATAGACAACCAAATTTTTTTTTAAGTAAGATCGCGCCACGCTCGGCGCTCACTCGGTTGCGAAATGTAAAAAGCCAAAAAAAGCCGGACACCGTTTATTTTGGCCGGACACGCAATCAAATTTGTCCGGACGCCTGGCGACGCTATCTGTATCAATATATCTAATGTCATTTGTGTAGTATGAATGTAGCAGTCAAAATGTTTTTTTAAGTTAACCTAAAAAAGTTTCTACTAGATCAGTTAATAATAAATACCCCATAACTATATAGTAGTTTAAAATCTGTATATATTTTGACCATAGTAATATTACTAAGGTCAAACTATATATGAGAGAATACTCTAATTATTATATACTTAGTTAGGTACATTTTTAGATAAACGTTTACTCATTTAGTCATTTATTCTTTAACAATATACATTGTGTTAGAAATCCTTATAATACACTATTCTATTACAAATTCATAAATAAATAATAACAATCTATACAATTTAAATTCGTAGCACCAATGTCAAGCTTAATAACATACATACTTAATAACATAACGTAGTTATAAAAGTGAGCGCAGCATTCGCCAATAAACGTATGTTTGGCGAAAGTAAGATAAATGTACCAAATGTAAGCATTGCATGAGATAAATAAAAAAAAAAAAAAAAAAAATTGGGCAAGTGCGAGCCCGACTCGCGCATGAAGGGTTCCGTATCTATACATATATATAATCTATAACAAGTTTGTTGTATGGGGGCCCCCCTTAAATATTTATTTTATTTTATTTTTAGTATTTGTTGTTATAGCGGCAATAGAAATACATCATCTGTGAAAATTTCAACTGTCTAGCTATCACCGTTGTTGAGATACAGCCTGGTGAAAGACGGACGGACGGACGGACGGACAGCGAAGTCTCAGTAATAGGGTCCCGTTTTTACCCTTTGGGTACGGAACCCTAAAAATAGTTTACTTCCGATACTGACCTCAGGGTTGTGCCAGAAGACCTTGATGAACCGGTTGTTGAGCACGGCCTCCGTGCTCTTGTAGGCCACGTTGGCCTCCGTGTGTGTGGAGAACGTGATCAGCGCCACATACTATATACTGACCTCAGGGTTGTGCCAGAAGACCTTGATGAACCGGTTGTTGAGCACGGCCTCCGTGCTCTTGTAGGCCACGTTGGCCTCCGTGTGTGTGGAGAACGTGATCAGCGCCACATACTATATACTGACCTCAGGGTTGTGCCAGAAGACCTTGATGAACCGGTTGTTGAGCACGGCCTCCGTGCTCTTGTAGGCCACGTTGGCCTCCGTGTGTGTGGAGAACGTGATCAGCGCCACATACTATATACTGACCTCAGGGTTGTGCCAGAAGACCTTGATGAACCGGTTGTTGAGCACGGCCTCCGTGCTCTTGTAGGCCACGTTGGCCTCCGTGTGTGTGGAGAACGTGATCAGCGCCGCCTCCGGGTCGCCCTCGAAACACACCTGCACATATTATACAATAGAACGACAGTCCACTTGGAAGAAAGTCATATCCATAACCATATACATCATTATCGCGGGGACAAAATCAAATGACATAAAGAATAAACGCAACAGAATGTCTATTCAGTTAAACCGAATTAAATGCCTACTCGTTTGCAACCTCTGAGGAGTTCTTGATATCTTATAAGAAAATGTTGAATTTAATTATAAACAGTTGGTTGTGTGTGCATTTTTAACAATATAGGTCCCGAATTGAGCTATTTAACCCTATTGTGATTTGATAATAAATATTTATCTAAAGGGGCTTCTAAACGGGCCATGTTTTGCTGCAATTTGTGGCCGGTCATTATTTACATCTTGCTCTAGCGTAGGGTGTCGGAGAGGGACGGCCATAGTTGCCTGCCCCAAATTGCACTAAAATATAACCCGTTTAGAAGCCCCTTAACATAATGTGAAATTTGTTATTATCAAATAACAGGTTAACTAATACAAGTAGCTAGTACAGTAGCTTAGACCGTTCATATGCTGCGTGCAGGAAATATTCGCTTTGGCTAATTAAATGATCAATCGTTGTCGATAGGTATAAACGAAATATCTTGCGTTCCGATAGTGGCTCTTCTGTTATTTTATAGTCTTTGGGAGCTGTCAAATCGTTATTGTTCTCGCGATAACGACGTATGATCATAACCCTCTTCTTCTGCTTCTCTGTAGTCAGGCAAAATGTATCCCTATTACCATCTTTGGATGTCTTGCTATCCCTGTACTAAAATTGGTTAAAATTGGTCCGTCACCCATTGACACCGGCAACGACAGAGGAGTCACAAGTGCGTTACAGGCCTTTCAGATGGGAGTACGCGCTTTTCTTGAAGGTTTGAAGGTCGTATCGGTCCGGAATTACCTCAAACGACAATACGCTATTTGACAATAGTGAAAATAAAATGTGTCATTGAAACCACTAAACACTCATTCAAAAATACACGGAACCAAATAAACTACCACTAACTTTTGGACATTATACTATTTTTAATCGGATAAAATCTACAAAGAAGACGTGTTTTGACTAGTGACTTTTATGACGTCACAAGCCAGTATCTTAAAAGAAACTTCATACTAACAGATCGTTGTTGACATTTCATAAAGAGTAGCTAATTTGAGCTGTCATCAAATACCGTATTCATTCCACAATACAGTCGTGCGAGGCAAGAAATAGAAAACATCCATGACTCAAGAACAATTCGAGGAGTTCATCACACAAATGTTAGCCCTTGCTGAGATTCGAACCCAGCGGGCCTATGCTGGTTGCGTTTACCACGCGAGATGTAATAAAGCATCCGTCACGTATTGACAAAATAGTGGGGTCCATATATCCCATGATAAACGAAACCATCATGACCCATGACCGCCGGCTCAGTAGGCAATACTGCGGCAACGTCGCCTCACCTGAATATTGACGATTTTGCCGAACTTGCCGAAGTGGTTGTTGAGGTGTGTGATGTCGTTGAGTCCGCGCGGCACCTTCTTCACCTCCAGCGAGCAGTTGCTGCCCGCCCCGGGCGCTGGCCGCGGCGGCACTGTAGACACGAATATGGTTAACCTTTTGACCGCCACAGTCGGCTGTGGCCGTCAACAAAATATCGTGCCCCTGACGCCACGTCGGCCACAGCCGTCCAAATTTCAATGATCAAAAACTTTGTAATTCTAACCGCTACAAGTATTTTTCAATCCCTGTTGATTTTGGGGCACATCTTTTTTTTTTTACTCTGGCGTCAGTGGCACGGTAAATTGCTAGACCGCTTGGCGGTCAATAGGTTAAAGTTTTTTTTTTCACCTCCCTCGCTCGGAAAACCTCTGTTTATAGGGCGAATCCGAGTGTAAAAGTCTATTTTATCCGCTAGCGTGCAAAAGTCATTTGAATGTCGAACATGATGATTGTGATTCTCTGTGATGGATGTAACATTTTTCAAATTTTTAATATGTGCTCTCCTCTTGTTTATTTTGTTTAGATCTGCCCATCTAGCACAACTATGCTTCGCGACTCTTGTCGCGCGACATAGCGCTACCCGTCACTCTCTCACATTACTGCACAGAAAGAGACGGGAAATTATCTCGCGCGAGAAACAGTTGCCTATGACAGTTATGCTAGAGGTGCTGATTGTTTATTTCTTAAATTTGATATGTAAAATAAAGGGCAAAATTAAATATGATTATTATTATATTTTTTCTCGCAGTAGTGAGGTGAAAAGTTGTGTGTTCCGCACGGCTGCAAAATTATTTGGCTTCTCGTGTCTTGAAAACCTCGTGGCGACGAAAATGCAAAAGAAGCACACATTAAATAGTATTTTATGCAACCGTTGTATAAGCGGGGGCAAAAAACGCGAGTGGCATGGGTTAATACGATGTAAACTTTTTTTTTATTGACGTCCATCTGTCAAAAAAATATGAACTTATACACAAAGGTATATTCACTATACTAAACATCCATGCACTGAAGATAAAAAACTTTTATTTAAGTTGGCAGCAATGCCTTAGTACAATAAGTTTTTTTTAAATTGCAAATTGCGTAAAAACTAGTGCCTACGCCACATCTTGGTTGCGATTTTGGTAGACGACCCCGATTGAGAATTCATTCTCAAAAAAATGGGACAAAGGCTAGGAGGATGATGATGTTTGAGAAAAGCACTATACATGCGTTAGCCGTGAAAAGGGCTTGCCGGGTTCGTATCACTATCTGTGTGCGTCCGTCTATACTACAATTTCTAATTCAAGACCAAAAAACTACGACAGATACGTCACTGTCAAAATTGACAACATTTAAATGACATTTGAGTTTGTTTTTTGGCTTGCACCAAACGCTGAAGTGTTACAAGTACAATACCAGATTTTGTACCAAAAATCTCCGATGTTTAAGTTTTTATTATCTCCTCTCGTAATTATGCAATAATAAATATATCTAGTTATTTTGTTAAAACATAGAGTTAAAGTTACCAATAAATAAGTTATGTTAGCCTGTTTACAAAAGAAAAAGGAATTTTCTCCAACTTGCTTGGAAATGTTCCCATTAATGTAGTAAAACTGGACCGCGAAATCGTTCGTTATATTTAGAAGGCGTTAATGAAAATTAAAAAAAATATATATTATTGGCCTTAGCCGGGAAATCAATATTATTTAAATAAGACGATTAAGTAAAAAACACACCTTCCGTATAACGTCTCATACAAATGAGGGTAATCTTAATTTGGCCGGTTACTGCATTTTTACTTTTAATTTTTTCAAAGACTTTGATAATTCACCATACAGCCACAATTGTCCACTAAATTTAAAAAATAAAAATTATAAACTTTTTAATTGTTCTCTGCGTTTAGTTTCTGCACTGATCATTTTTTTGCTCTGCTACTGTCAATGTATTTGAAATGTCGACAAATTTCGAATAACGGACAAACAATTTAAATAATAATCTTATATGCGGTTCATTTATTTTCATGATTCTTAGTTATTTATTAGAGATTTCTCACGAAAGTTTTAATTTTAATAATATGATGATATTTAATGAGTGAGTTGAAAATTAATGAGTGTACCAAACGTAAACAAATAAAAAATAAAACAGAAATGATTGTGTCCAATCAATATAAAAGTTATTTTGAACTTATGATCTTCTCCGAATGATAAATATGGTATGGTTTCTAAAAAAAACAGTGTTTTTAGAAGTTGTTAATTTAACTAAAATTTATAATTACCTATGTGCATATTTTTTGTTATTGTGTTTTCATATATATTTAGGTAATTCTTATTCATATATTTTGTTTTAAATCAAACATATGATTCGGACCGGAAATTTTATTCCTATTCCTAAAAAAAATAAGTACCCCGCTTCGATTGTAGTAGATCGCATTCAATTTTTCTTTCTTAATTTACCTTTGTGTCATTATTTATAAAAATAAGTACCAAATGAACTTCATGGTACTGATATATTAAATTAAAATGTAGATTGGTGATTATTTCCAAGCATATTTGGAGAAAAGCACTATACAAGCCTCGGCGGGAATGTCAGTTCGCAGATTCGTATTATTGAAGGACTCGGCTACGCCTCGTCCTTCAAAATCATACTCATCCACGAACTGACTTTTCCCGGCCTCAGCAGTAATATACTATTGTCTATTACTATTGTAAAAATATTTTGTTGTAGTGGCCACCTTGTGGTAGTTTTTTTGGTCTTGAATTAGAAATCGTAGTTTATACCTGCTCACCCGGCAAGCCCTTCTCTCCCAGCGTCTGAATTAATCTACTATTGCACGCTTTTGTAAACTGACAGTCGTTAGAATGAGCGCGTGCACGATGCGTGCGAGTTTGCTGCGAGGGTGTTAGCGTTAACAACAGCGTCGTTGAAGTGTGTGTATAAGTGAGTACTCACTCCTGCCGAGTCGGGTGTAGTCGAAGTTCCTCTTGTTGTTGTTGTGGTTGTTGTTGTTGTTGGGGTGCGCGTGGCGCGGCGCCGCGCCGGCCGCCGGCCCGCCCGGCGCCGAGTGGATCCTGTACACGACAATGTACATCACATCAGTTGCGTTACGGCTATAATTAGGTTAGGTGCACATTTACATATAGTCATACAAACGTCGGACTATAGAGGGCAGTTTGAGGGCAAGGTAAGGTTTACAAAAAAAAAATCTTAACTTACGAGTATTATAATGTACTTAGTATTTGTAACATAGTTAATTAAATTAGTTAAAGCCTGACCAGAAATATATGAGGATTGTCAAGAGGGCGCTATTTATAAGACTTATATGGCAACAATTTTGCAACTAATCGCAACCGCACTATAACGACATTAGTTTAAATACCTGTCAGTTCCTAAGATAACCTCGTAATATCATTTAATGGAATGCACTCTTTTCCTGGCTGTTTTTCGTGTACACTTTATTTATAATATTACATTCACGACCGTGAATGATTTTCGGCATTTTCTTTGGATATTTTTAAATATTTGTCTTTTAAAGATACATCACGAATGACATTGACATTATTGACAAATAATCATAAAATCATTGCCAGTGTAAGAAATTAATTACAGTAAAATTCCGCAATATGGCGCATCCTCATATATTTCTGGTCAGGCTTTACCCGTTATCATTTATTCATCTTTAATGTGTAAATACTCTTTGAAGTGATGACTGATAGCCCACTGAAGTGGCCACTTAAAAAACAAATAAATAGCTGACATGCGTCATTATGACTGTTGTTCATACTTATATTTGTTAGTAGAGTGCAGTCTAATCAATAGAAAGATTTGCTTTATTTGTTAATTTGCGTATCTATGTATTGTATGTATGTTTGTTCTGTATGTTTAGTTGCTATGTTATTTGGAATTTCACATTATAAATACTAGGTACCAAATACTAAGTACAAATACTCGAAAGTGAATTGATTTATTTGCGAACCTTACCTATCATTCTGACATGCCACGAAAATGCCCGCTGGAGTCCGTACTAAAGGGGTCACGGTCACGTAACCAACAAAATATATGATCATGTCGATTCAAACCTAAACCTGCGCGTCTAGCACAACTATGCCTCGCGATTTGTCGCGCGGCACAGCATCACCTGTCACTCTCTCACAGTAGTGCACAGAAAGAGATAGGTAGCATCTCTTGTGTCACAGTAGTGCTAGGGCGGCTGTAGTACGCACCTGGGTATGGGGATGAGCTCGCGCGGCGGCAGCGCGTGCGGCGGCGGGTAGGGCGGGTAGCCGGCGCCGCACCAGTAGTGCTAGGGCGGCTGTAGTACGCACCTGGGTATGGGGATGAGCTCGCGCGGCGGCAGCGCGTGCGGCGGCGGGTAGGGCGGGTAGCCGGCGCCGCACCAGTAGTGCTAGGGCGGCTGTAGTACGCACCTGGGTATGGGGATGAGCTCGCGCGGCGGCAGCGCGTGCGGCGGCGGGTAGGGCGGGTAGCCGGCGCCGCACCAGTAGTGCTAGGGCGGCTGTAGTACGCACCTGGGTATGGGGATGAGCTCGCGCGGCGGCAGCGCGTGCGGCGGCGGGTAGGGCGGGTAGCCGGCGCCGCACCAGTAGTGCTAGGGCGGCTGTAGTACGCACCTGGGTATGGGGATGAGCTCGCGCGGCGGCAGCGCGTGCGGCGGCGGGTAGGGCGGGTAGCCGGCGCCGCACCAGTAGTGCTAGGGCGGCTGTAGTACGCACCTGGGTATGGGGATGAGCTCGCGCGGCGGCAGCGCGTGCGGCGGCGGGTAGGGCGGGTAGCCGGCGCCGCACCAGTAGTGCTAGGGCGGCTGTAGTACGCACCTGGGTATGGGGATGAGCTCGCGCGGCGGCGGGTAGGGCGGGTAGCCGGCGCCGCACCAGTAGTGCTAGGGCGGCTGTAGTACGCACCTGGGTATGGGGATGAGCTCGCGCGGCGGCGGGTAGGGCGGGTAGCCGGCGCCGCACCAGTAGTGCTAGGGCGGCTGTAGTACGCACCTGGGTATGGGGATGAGCTCGCGCGGCGGCGGGTAGGGCGGGTAGCCGGCGCCGCACCAGTAGTGCTAGGGCGGCTGTAGTACGCACCTGGGTATGGGGATGAGCTCGCGCGGCGGCAGCGCGTGCGGCGGCGGGTAGGGCGGGTAGCCGGCGCCGCACCAGTAGTGCTAGGGCGGCTGTAGTACGCACCTGGGTATGGGGATGAGCTCGCGCGGCGGCGGGTAGGGCGGGTAGCCGGCGCCGCACCAGTAGTGCTAGGGCGGCTGTAGTACGCACCTGGGTATGGGGATGAGCTCGCGCGGCGGCGGGTAGGGCGGGTAGCCGGCGCCGCACCAGTAGTGCTAGGGCGGCTGTAGTACGCACCTGGGTATGGGGATGAGCTCGCGCGGCGGCGGGTAGGGCGGGTAGCCGGCGCCGCACCAGTAGTGCTAGGGCGGCTGTAGTACGCACCTGGGTATGGGGATGAGCTCGCGCGGCGGCAGCGCGTGCGGCGGCGGGTAGGGCGGGTAGCCGGCGCCGCACCAGTAGTGCTAGGGCGGCTGTAGTACGCACCTGGGTATGGGGATGAGCTCGCGCGGCGGCAGCGCGTGCGGCGGCGGGTAGGGCGGGTAGCCGGCGCCGCACCAGTAGTGCTAGGGCGGCTGTAGTACGCACCTGGGTATGGGGATGAGCTCGCGCGGCGGCAGCGCGTGCGGCGGCGGGTAGGGCGGGTAGCCGGCGCCGCACCAGTAGTGCTAGGGCGGCTGTAGTACGCACCTGGGTATGGGGATGAGCTCGCGCGGCGGCAGCGCGTGCGGCGGCGGGTAGGGCGGGTAGCCGGCGCCGCACCAGTAGTGCTAGGGCGGCTGTAGTACGCACCTGGGTATGGGGATGAGCTCGCGCGGCGGCAGCGCGTGCGGCGGCGGGTAGGGCGGGTAGCCGGCGCCGCACCAGTAGTGCTAGGGCGGCTGTAGTACGCACCTGGGTATGGGGATGAGCTCGCGCGGCGGCGGGTAGGGCGGGTAGCCGGCGCCGCACCAGTAGTGCTAGGGCGGCTGTAGTACGCACCTGGGTATGGGGATGAGCTCGCGCGGCGGCGGGTAGGGCGGGTAGCCGGCGCCGCACCAGTAGTGCTAGGGCGGCTGTAGTACGCACCTGGGTATGGGGATGAGCTCGCGCGGCGGCAGCGCGTGCGGCGGCGGGTAGGGCGGGTAGCCGGCGCCGCACCAGTAGTGCTAGGGCGGCTGTAGTACGCACCTGGGTATGGGGATGAGCTCGCGCGGCGGCGGGTAGGGCGGGTAGCCGGCGCCGCACCAGTAGTGCTAGGGCGGCTGTAGTACGCACCTGGGTATGGGGATGAGCTCGCGCGGCGGCGGGTAGGGCGGGTAGCCGGCGCCGCACCAGTAGTGCTAGGGCGGCTGTAGTACGCACCTGGGTATGGGGATGAGCTCGCGCGGCGGCGGGTAGGGCGGGTAGCCGGCGCCGCACCAGTAGTGCTAGGGCGGCTGTAGTACGCACCTGGGTATGGGGATGAGCTCGCGCGGCGGCGGGTAGGGCGGGTAGCCGGCGCCGCACCAGTAGTGCTCGGGCGGCTGTAGTACGCACCTGGGTATGGGGATGAGCTCGCGCGGCGGCGGGTAGGGCGGGTAGCCGGCGCCGCACCAGTAGTGCTAGGGCGGCTGTAGTACGCACCTGGGTATGGGGATGAGCTCGCGCGGCGGCAGCGCGTGCGGCGGCGGGTAGGGCGGGTAGCCGGCGCCGCACCAGTAGTGCTAGGGCGGCTGTAGTACGCACCTGGGTATGGGGATGAGCTCGCGCGGCGGCAGCGCGTGCGGCGGCGGGTAGGGCGGGTAGCCGGCGCCGCACCAGTAGTGCTAGGGCGGCTGTAGTACGCACCTGGGTATGGGGATGAGCTCGCGCGGCGGCAGCGCGTGCGGCGGCGGGTAGGGCGGGTAGCCGGCGCCGCACCAGATGTCCGGCGTCAGGGGATTGTATTCTGAAACACACACACAAGTAATAATACTAAATCACACCGGAGAATATCACTGTCCGTTAACCTTTAGAGCGCCAAGCGGCAAAGCAATTCACCGTGCCACTGACGCCAAACCAAAAAAAAAAAAGTGCTCCAAAATCAACAGGGATTGAAAAACACAGACAGTGGTTTGAATTAACATGTTTTTGACCATTGAAATTTTTGACGTCAGTAGGCGTCGTTGGCGTCAGTGGCACGAATTCCCGATGACGTGATTTGCCGTCTTTGGCGGGCAAAGGGTTAAAAACACTTGAATATTTATAAATATTGACACAAAGGTAAATTATGAAAGAAAAGTGTAATGTGATCTACTGCAATGTAAGCAGGACTCGAACCTGTGACCCTACGTTTCCGGCGTAGTGCTCTCCCAACTGAGCTATCACATCGTTATGTCATTTTGTGTGAGATTACCTGGCACGGGCGGCGGCATGGACAGCACAGAAGTCAGCGCGGCGTCTTCCAGCACGACCGGGTCGACGCCGTGATCCCACTGGCACAGGTCTCCCCGCATGCAATATCCTTTCTCTGTAAATAACAAAGTACTTCTGTTAGATATGTATCCGTTAGATATGTACTATTGATGACTTACGGGACTGAGACATGATCGTTCACAATGGGACTCATGAGTGTTCGAACTATGAACTCAAGATCTACGAAATTAAAGTCGGTTATATTAAAATCCGCTTTAATGCTCTAAACTCTCCTTTTTTAATTCATGGTTACACAATATTCCAAAGGTCTTATAATATTCAGGGAAAATCTCGTTCGCGTGATTCAGCTTTTCACGTTAAGAGGTCAGCGACATCTACTACCAAATAGAATAACTAAAATTTATATACAAAGTTACGTTATAACCAATTGGTACACGTCACGACATCTATATGAAAACCAAAGTACCTTACGGTTGTACAATGAGGCGGCTAAGAGTCACGCAACGTGCAATGGAAAGGGCTATGCTCGGAGTTTATTTGCGCGACAGAATCAGAAATGAGGATATCCGCAGAAGAACCAAGGTAACCGACATAGCTCACAGGATTGCACGGTTAAAGTGGCAATGGGCAGGCCATGTAGCCCGGAGAATGGACGGCCGTTGGGGCAGCAAAGTCCTAGTGGCGACCACGTATAAGAAAGCGCAGCGTGGGCAGATGATGATGGATGCAGTCTGCACAGGATCACACTATGTGGCGAGTCATGGGGGAGGCCTATGTTCAGCAGCGGACGTCTGTGGCTGAATAGATGATGTACTATTGTACCATCAAAATTTTACTGCGTAACCTGGCGGAAGACCGGAAAGCGGGCAAATAACCTTTCGAATTTTTCCTTATTACATTATAATACAAGTACTCTTTATTGCACACCTCATAAAACATACAAGAGAAATTACAATTAGAGGTAAACAACAGGCGGTCTTATCGCTAAAGAGCGATCTCTTCCAGACAACCTTTGGGTAGTGGAGAACTTGAAAAACGATTTTGTTAGTAGGCGGTGAAAAAATAAAAAAAATATGTAAAAGAAATATATAATAATAAAAAAACCTATCCTGAGAAACATGATTGAATGAGTAATATATGCACAAAAACAAATAAATACATAAATATAATAAACAATAAACATTAAATACATAAATACATACATATATTCAGCTAAAACATAATAGGACCTTATTCTTTGTGTGTCGATCTTTGCATTGTTTATTTGAAAGGCTTTGGAAGAGCAGCGAGAGAAATTTCAGTTTTGGTCGTCACCGGACGAAACATCTTGAATATTGGGCGGTAACGCATAATGCTACCTTTTTCTTTTCCGAAATAAATTTAGAAACAATGTAATGACTACTTACTTTTCTGTTTCACTGCAATAGCAAATTACAGTACATGTTATTCGGAACGAAATAAAATTATATTTAATTTAATTTTCAAAGCTTTTTCGCTGAAAAGAGCAGGTAGCATTGTCGACAGTCATACATCATATCATAACATTATCGAACGCAGCGTAAACGCAATCAAATGTATGAAAAACAATAGATGCGTGTTCGTGTCATGTATTTTCCATACACGAAGCGCGACAGCGTATTTCGAGCAGCGGTGTGGAGATCTTGCGATAAAAATGTCACTGTGTAAGTAAACGCACTTCTTACCCATACACCAGATAGATTGTCATTGTCACACCAGCACCTATAGCACAACTGTGACACGCGACTCTTTCTCGCGCGAGAAATGTTACCCATCTCTTTCTTCGCTATACTGTGAGATAGTGACGGGTGATGCTATGTGACGCGACAAGAGTCGCGAAGCGTACTTATGCTAGGCGGGCTTGACTTTCTTTCTCGTTTATCAAACGGATGATGTTTCCACACCATTTATCCCTTGTCATTCTTAACTAGTGCTGCCACAGTTGATGGTTTGTTTGTTGATAGATGGTTTGTTAAAGTAAATAAAAATAAAGAAACTAAAACTCGTATAACCGTTACCGTTTGTGGCGGCGGTATGATCGCACCTTTAGGCTGCGTTTTTACCAGAGATGTGCAGCGAGGGATGTGTTTCTGTTAACCAATGGAATAACTTCATTTATGAGAGATTGATTCTTGTAGAATATAAGGAGCTGGCTGAAAGACGATTAATGCTAGTTCGAATATAATGAAATAAGGAATGTGTTTGATTCGAGTGTCAGACGATTGAATGATTTAGCTGCGGACAGATGTTTTGTAATAAAGATGTATATATTGTAAATAAACGACGTGAAGACCAACTAGTGCGTTTTCCCTGCCCCGTCCCCATATTAATCGACTAGCTTTTGCCCACGACTACGTACGCGTGGAACTTGATAAAAGGGATTATTAAAAGCGCCTAAGCAAATGTAAGAGCAATTGTGCTTTTGGTCTAATAATTACATTTCCTACAGGGTCACCGCACCCCAACAGAAATGTTCACTCACTTTTTAATCTTTTCAGGTCTAATTTCCAGGATGAAAACTATCCTATGTCCTTCCTCGGATCTTAAACAATCTCTATGCCAAATTTCATCAAAATCCATTCAGCGTGAAGAGGTAACAGAGTCTGTCTGTTAAACAGACAGACAGACACACTTTCGCATTTATAATATTAGTATGGATCTTCGCTTAGCGCAGCTGATTCTTAACATGACCACATCCTTCACTACATGTCACTGGTGGAAACGCAGCCTTATGAGTTATGTTAGATGAGTTGCACCTCTAGCATAACTGTTACACGCGACATTTCTTGCGCGAGATAATTGCCCGTCTCTCTCTCTCAAACAAAACATTAACAAAAATGTTTGAACAATGAAATACCTGAATATATTATAATGTAACACAATCTTTAGATAAAATTATTAAAATGACATATCCTACTTATGTACAGTCGAGTTCATTTACATCTACACACTTACGAGAACAAAAATATCTGAACACGACCCTATTGTCAGGAGCATAAAGTCGTGCTCAGATATTTTTGTCCTCGTAAGTGTGTAGATGTAAATGAACTCGACTGTAAGTATATGTACCTACTTATTGTTGATATTGACTTGTAAAATGTTTATTTTTACTAATAAAGAATCTGAATCTGAATCTCTGTGCAGTAATGTGAGAGAGTGACGGATAGCTCTACAAGTAATGTATAAAGCAGGCTAAAGGTTTACCGTCGAAGTCCCGGCAGCGTCGCTTGTAGTGGTCGGGCTCGCGCGCGCGCGCCGGCGACATGGAGTGTGAGCGCTCTCGGGACCTCTCGCGCGATCTGTACAACAACAACATACTTATTTATACTAAAAAAATATATAGGGACACTGCAGGACCGGTACCGAAGCAGAGGCAGACCGAATAGATTGGGGGGGGGGGGGGGGGGGGGGGGGCGCCTGAACCTGGTCCTCACTGAGACGACGGGCGAGAAATAGGGGAGGCTTGTGCCCAACAGTGAGACACACACATACAGGCATTTGTAAAAGAAATAACAGCTTAAAATATGGTAATAGAGACATAACTAGTAATACTGACGACGCGTTTGGCTCGGTTTGTAGACACCTGCCTACTGAGTCGGCGGTCCCGGGTTCGAATCCCGGCCGGGGCAAATATTTGTGCAAAATATTTGTTCTTGGGTCATGGATGTTATCTATATATGTATATATATATTATGTATATCGTCGCCTAGTACCCATAGTACAAGCTTTGCTTAGTTTGGGACTAGGTCGATTTGTGTCTGATTGTCCCTTAATATATATTTTTTTTTATACTGAGCCAATTATAGGATCTCACATATATTAACATTAAGCTTCTTTATTTTTTAACTGCGTTGTTTGAAATTAAACAAAAGTCAAATCCGCAACGCAGGCATCGTCAGAGAGAATACAAAATCTAATCAGCGACATGCTTCGTCAAACAACACACATTAACATTAAGTAATATTTAACATTAAGTTAACTTAACACTTTCAAGACCACAACAACCCGCTTGGTGGGCGCTCGTAACCTCTAAGTTCGCCGGCGGAGTGTTCTGTACAAACGCCCACCTGTCGGGCTGTCTTAAGCCTTATGGACGCCAAAGACGGTCTGTCTGTCTCATTGGGTACGGCACCCTAAAAAAAAAAATGCGCCATGACTAGACCCCGGACATTTGTCGCGGTGACGTCACAATAGGGTAGTTTGGGGAGTAAACGGACCGGTGTTGAAAATCCGGGGTCTAGCCAAGTAGCCATGACCATGACATAAGTTTACCTCTCTCTGTCTCTTGACACTCTGTCTCTGTGTTCTCTGTCGCGCGACATCCTGTCCCGCTCCAGCTCACGCGGCCTCAGTCTCTCCCGCTCGCGGTCGTGTTCTCTGTCTCGCACCGGCACCGGTGACCTTGACCTGTTCATCAACAATGGAATGGTTATAATATAATACAAAAATGCCAGTTTAAATTCGTGACGGAGCATTTATTTACCGAGCGAACGAAGCGAACAAAGCGTTTTCGCTTCCGCTTGGTCAAACAATCGTTCGTATATACGGATTTCCAGCTAATCTCACCCACAGTCCGCATTTTTCAACCGATTCTCGTGAAATTTTGTGAGCAGTACGTCTACCATAAATGTGACACGCGACTATTTGTCGTGCGATAAATACTACCTATCACTTTCCTGACAATACTATGCGAGCAAGACAGGTGACCCTGAGTCGCGTGACTAGAGTACTCGCGTTAAGATACGCTACCTACCCGGCACCTCTGGATTACCGGACCAGCGTGTTAACCTCTCCGCCACCCTAACGCCCAGATAACGTTCCCAATTTTTCCTTACGCTTTGTGTGTCGATCTTCGCATTGTTTATTTTAACCTTTCGAGCGCCAAGCGGCAAAGCCATTCACCGTGCCACAGCAGACGCCAAACCAAAAAAAAATAAAAGTGCTCCAAAATCAACAGAGATTGAAAAACACAGATAGTGGTTTGTGTTACAGTTGCCGAGAAACTTATTGAGCCTAACCTTGACTGCGCAGTAGCCGATTTACGTACAAATATGCATGCGCAGATCCGCCATTTTGGGTCAAGAAGTTTCTCGGCAACTGTAGCATGTTTTTGACCATTGAAATTTTTGACGTCAATAGGCGTCATTGGCGTCAGTGGCACGAATTCCGGAAGACGTGATTTGCCGTCTTTGGCGGTCAAAGGGTTAAAAGGTTTTACACCTTAGCGACCTCTATGTGAATTCGTTGATATTGACATAGTAACAGTGTAACCTGGAGCGCGTGTTGGGGCGGTCGAGCGCGGCGGGCGGCGGGCTGCGGTTGCGGAAGCGGCCGCGCGGCGACACCGAGCGCGATGCAGGACGTCTGGAAACAATAACATAAATTAAATATACGGTATACGGTAGAAAGTATGTTAAATATTAAAAAAATACAAAAAATACGTCATACATAAATAAGAAGCGTCACAAAAGTTACAGATGGACTAGCAAAAGCTCTTGCCCTAAAATGGAAATGGGCCGGTCATGTGGCTCGTCTACAAGACCAGAGATGGACAAAAAGTGTGACAGCATGGAAGGGTCCAGTAGGAAAAAGAAAAAAGGGAAGACCACGCAAGAGATGGGAGGACGAAATAGTTAAGACAGCCGGTCGAAACTGGATGCAATTAGCAAAGTCCAGAGAAGAATGGCTAGCTTTGGAGGAGGCCTTTACCTGCAGAGGGGTTCTCGCAGATTAGACAACCGAAAAAAGAAATAATAGTGTAAATAACTTTTATATTTTATGTATAAAGGAAAAAAAAAGAAGCACTGTACACTGAAATTCTGTGAGAAATATAGGCTTTTTTATTTTTATTTAATTTATTATACGGTAGAAACGTGTATAACATGTGCATCGAACTATTTAATAGTCTACCTGATGACATTAAAGTGCTCCAAGGAAACCAGTTCAAGCACAAATTGGACACCTGGCTCCTGGAAAGGTGCTTCTATAGCGTAAAAAAATATTTGGAACGTAACTGACATCTCAATTAAATTATCCTATTTTATGAATTCCTGATTTCTATTCGATTTTATTCTGTTATTTTGTTTTGACTTTATGCAATTTTGTTAATGTTATTATTATGGATTAATGTAATGAATATATAATATATCGCGCTCAAACATCGAATTATAAGACCTTAAACACTGTGTTCTAGCAAATAAATGATTTGACTTTGACTCTGAAACATTTACAACACCCGACACAACCAGTCATCATGAGACCCTCATTTAGGCTGAGTATCCACCAGTGCGGGGATGCGTAGCGAGAGCGAGGGATATGTTTTTGTTAAGCAATAGAATCAGTTGCGCTGATAAGTAAATAAAATTATTCCATTGGTTAACAAAAATATCCCTCGCTACGCATCCTCGCACATCTCTGGTGGAAACGCACCGGAGTGATATAAATAATGCTACTAAAACTGAACATAACTACAAAATTAAGAATTTTTAGCTTCAATATCGGTCGCGATTTTGTCAATTAAAGCCGAATCTTGGAAAGTTTTTTTCCTATTTCCACCAGCCAAGGAAGGGCAAGTATTTGGAATAAAAAAACTGCATTCACATAAAAACCTAGTCAAGACACGTCTTTTTTTTTAGTTTTTGTACAATTAAAAACAGTAAAATGTCCAAAAGTTAGTGGTAGTTCATATGGTTCCGTGTATTTTTGAATGCATGTTTAGTAATAGGGGAGGGGGCCCCAAATGCCAAGTGCCTAGAGGCCTGGTCGTCACTAGTGTCACAGATTATATACAAGTTACTACGTAACAGATACACCAGTTGTTTGGACGGTGGGCGTTGCCACCGCTATCGATGCCCCCTCCATTGACTCGCTCCTATTGGACGCGGGTGACGCAACGTCATTGGAATGTTCACTAGGGTTGCCTCTGTTATGTGAACGCTAGCTTTTTCTCGTGCTTTCGCTCGTTTGGTCAACCAGTCTAGTCAGCAGAGGCGTGGCGTCCATACAACCCGATTCCCACTGGGTTGCCCACTTCAGGACAATTGAACACCATTCTCTATTGCTTTCGAAGAAAAAGTAGCCCAAAATAAGTTCCGGCTTGCCTAGAAATTTGTTTGACGCCACGCCATTGCTTTTTGTAAACATTCCTTCAACTGTACATGCATTTTATACAGGGTGTTTGGTAGCTAGGTGCAAAGCTTTAAGGGGGTGATAGCCGAGGTTTTTTTGAACATTTTCAGCCATATATGCCTTAGACGAAAGTTTTTTTATTATTATTGTGAATTAAGAGGGCGCGGGGCTTTGGTCAGCTCCCTCTCTCGCTGAACGCAAGCGTGAGCGAAATGGAAGTGCGTGCCTGGGAGCGCGGAAATCATGTTTTTTTCGGTTTAATTATTAAAATAATACAGGTTTTGAAAATGTAAGACGTATAAAATATACATTATAGATAACATCTCGTTGTTATTATTAGAAAACTAATGACTTTCCCTGCAGTATTTATGAGATATTAAGGGTTTATGTTGCTTTTTTGAGGTAACTTTAAAAAAAACTATCGAGGAAACTACAAGTAATCGTGTTACTAAAACAAAACGTATTATAGAGTGAATCCTTAAATATTTTACATATTGATTGTATAACTAAATCTTCAGTAATAACAACACAGCATGGAATCAAACCAACGCAATTATTTCTTAAGTTATATTTTGACGTTATTAATGTACTGAAGTATGCGGCTGAGGAGAGTTCGTGCGGGGCTTATAATAAGAAAAGAAAGTGTGTAACTGGCTGGAATAAACATGTTCATCAGGCTCACGTGGAGGCTAGGCAACATTTTCGGCAATGGCTTTCAGTTGGCAAGCCGTCAAGTGGGCATTTTTTCGAACGCATGACGGAAACGAAACGCATCTTTAAGTCAAGGCTGAAATGGTGCCAGGATAACGCGGAGCAGATAAGGATGGATATTTTAGCCACGCATCATGCAAAGAAGGATTTCGGGAATTTTTGGAAGCAAACCAATAAACTTAATCCTAGGCCGTGTACCCCTCTCAATGTGAATGGTCTCAGTGAGCCCACTGACATAGCTAATATGTTTAAAAATAGCTTTATGATTGAATCTCTGCACAGTTGCGCAAGCGCATGCCGGGCTGGGTTGGTGGAGGAGCGCGAGGCGGTGCCGCTTACTAAGTTTGACGCAGTTGAGGTTTCTTCCGTTATACGCGGTATGACGAGAGGGAAATCTCCGGGGCACGACGGAATTAGTATTGAGCATCTTAAATACGCCGGTGCGCACTTGCCTCGCGTTCTTTCCATGTTTTACACCATGTGCGTGCGTCACTCGTATCTGCCGGGTGATTGTATGAAAACGGTCGTTGTGCCAGTAATAAAAAACAAAACTGGGGACTCCTCTGACAAGGCCAACTATAGACCCATATCATTAGCAACCACAGTGGCGAAGGTACTGGATAGTCTGCTTGATAGACAACTTGATAAACATATTAAGCTACACGACGCACAGTTCGGTTTTCGAGCTGGGCTGTCGACTGACACAGCGATTTTATGTCTCAAGCAGACTGTCCGGTACTATACGGATAGGAAAACTCCTGTTTACGCATGTTTCCTCGACCTGTCGAGGGCTTTTGATTTGGTGTCGTACGAATTGTTATGGCATAAATTACGCACGGAAACGACCTTGCCAGAGGAAATAATTGGTGTTTTTGATTACTGGTACAAAAACCAATTAAATGTGGTAAAATGGGCTGACACATTTTCTGACGAATACAGATTGAGGTGTGGGGTTAGGCAAGGGGGTTTAACGTCTCCTCGGCTCTTCAACCTATATATGAATGCCCTCATAGGGGACCTCAGCGGTACTAGGGTTGGCTGTGCCATTGCTGGAGACATGGTCAACAACATTAGCTACGCCGACGACATGGTGCTGCTGGGGCCCTCTGTGTGCGCAGTCAGGAAAATGCTCGGTAAGTGTGAAGAGTACGCCGCGGCCCATGGGCTCAGGTATAACACGGCAAAAAGTGAGGTTCTTGTGTTCCAGCCACGAGAGCATAAAGTCGATACGGTACCTGAAATTGCGCTGTACGGTGTTCCGCTCAAGAGAACCGACAAGTTTAAGTACCTGGGTCACTGGGTCACGGAGTGCCTTTCAGATGACCTTGACATTGAGAGGGAGCGTAGGGCGTTGGCTGTCCGGGGGAATATGTTGGCCCGCAGGTTTGCACGATGTACGAAAGAGGTAAAAATAACTTTGTTTAGGGCATATTGCCAGTCCTTCTACTCGTGCGGCCTGTGGTTAAACTATACTCAAAGGACAATCAACGCCTTACGCGTTCAGTATAATAACACGCTTAGGATGCTGCTGGGTTTTCCTAAATACTGCAGTGCCTCTGGCATGTTCGCGGAAACGCGTATTGACGGTTTTCATGCCATTATGAGGAAAAGAACCGCCTCCATAATGCGTCGCGTAAGGGACAGCTCCAACAGCATCCTAGGTGTGATGGCGAGTAGGATAGATTGCCCCATAATGAGGCACTGGGCGAGCCTCCACGTTGGACAAATGCCTTAGGTGTAAATTAATGACTTAGAGGGTGTTTAATGTATTCTAATTTTAATTTTGTTAATTGTTTTACCTATTTAATTTTATTCCATTTTATATTCAGTATTGTTATTTAATTAATTTATTTCTAAATGATGTTTTATAATCTATATTTTATTTTTGATTATTTTTAATAATGTTGACATTCCTTATCAAAATTAATTAGTTTTATTTGTCCAGCGTGTGTGTATAAGTAATTTGTTTCTAAAATGCCTATTAACATTTAATATTTAAGCCTAATTTAATTACTAACAAAAAATATGGATCGTTGTTATCTGAAATAAATGACTATTATTATTACTATTATTATTATTATTTCGAAAAAAAGCTAGGCGCCCCCATAAAAAATTTTAGAGAAATACCCAGACTTTAATAGTTACGCGTCAATAGTGCCCCAGTAAACGATAATTCTTAAACAAAATCTAGATCTTATTCCGGAGAGTTTAATGTGTACTGGTACAAATAAAATCATTTTCAATCGTCTTTGTTGCCATAAAAACAATATGCCCGACTTTTATTTTTCGCAGCACAGGTTGCGCGGGAAAGGTTAACTGTACGCCGTCCGCTCGCCGCGAGGCGTGGCAGCCCACTAGACATGTGTAACTCCCTTACTGAATCCACGCGATTCTTACTGATTCCGCGGAGTTGTAACTCCGACCATTTAAACTAGTAAATTACGCCCGAGCCGAACCTACACACGACATCATGTCGCTCGTTTCGTTTCGTTCGTTCGCGTTGGCTCGGCAGCGGAGCAGAGCGCGTAAATCCGATCCGGAGTGATTTATATTTGAAGCGCTCTGGTAGCGAATGTAGCGATACGAGCCGGACTCAATAAGAGGAGTTGGAATCATTAAGCGGAATCGATTCCGATCTAGGAGTCGGATTCAGAGAATCAAATCACTAGTCGGAGTTGAGATTACCCATGTCTACAGTCCACTGACATTTGTCCCGCCGGGTAGATACTTCCGAGATCGGAATTGTTCGCGCGGCCGCAACGAGTGGGGATAGCCTGCTAGTCTAGTTTCGTGTTCGTAAAGTATATAAATAATTTTTAGGCCAATGTATTCATTTTTATAACAAGTTACCTGATCATATTTTAAAATTAGCCTTTCCATCTCTCAAAAATTATTTAAAAAAATCTCTCATGTCAAAAGCATATTATACAGTAGAGGACTATCTGACAGACAAAAATGCATGGCCTGAACCAGAAACCGAGTAACTGACTCCTTAGATTGTACCTAACTAGTTTAAGGGACACAGTTCTAATAAGAAAGCATATCAAACGTACATAAATTGTATTAAACCACCATACTTTCTTGTAGTTTCTATATTTTATTCTTACACTAGTCCTCATTTATATCTTAGAATACACTTTAAATATGTTTTCTTCGAGAACTACGTATAGTTAAGTTCATATTACTGTAATAGTTAAGTACTTATCCTTTATGAAAAAATGACTGACTGTTGAGTTTCTTTCGGCGTTTCTTCTCAACAGTGGTCTCTTCTTGTGAAGTGCCGGTAGACTCAGACATGTAAAAGTGCCCTTGTGGCCTACTTACTGAATAAATTATTTCATTTCATTTCATTTCATTCCGCTCGCCGCGAGGCGTGGCAGCCCACTGACATTTGTCCCGCCGGGTAGACACTTAGAGATCGGAATTGTTCGCGCGGCCGCAACGAGTGGGGATAGCCTGCTAGTGTGTCGTGAACAGTGGGTAGTCTGGCTAGCCAAATAATTTTGACAGATATTTCCTTGTGGTATCACCAATTGTCTATGATTTAAACAATTTAGTAGGTGGGTCCTCTATAAATAATTTTGATACTTTATATACTAGTTCTAACATTCGGATCGAGTTGAAATTTCGCGTAGTAGTAGTAGTTATGGATTAATATTATGGATTATGGTATTATCGAGGTAGGTCTTATTTACACTACATTAAATTTTTCGCTTTGTATATGGTAACAAAGTGTAAACATTGTGTTTGTCGTTGACTGTACTGTACATATGTAGTGGTAGAAATTATGTGAGTTGACTGAGTGCACGTCAATATATATTTGACTTATTTTCTAAGGCACCTTAGGTGTGCATCGAAAATCAAACATATTGGCTAGTATCAAAACTATCTATATATATATTACGCGAGGCCGATTTTTGTACATCCCATCAGATCTACAGTTATGGTCCGATTTTGATAAATGATATGTCATTAGATTCGTCTCATGCTGGAGAGGTGCATAAAACTCTTGGAATTTTAATTTTTTCCTGAAAAGGTACTGAAAAATGGATTTGAAAAAACTACTGTGCGCTAACCACGTGACTTTGACCACGTGACCTGTGATCCCTATTTTGACATAAGATGACCAAATAATAATAAGCATGATTTGCTCACAAACCTGTAGTAAGTTGTTCAGCATGATGAAATATTATTTTTGAGTCGGCAACATAATATCCGCAACACTTAAAACATGTACGAATATGCAAAAATAATTTTACAGTTTGTTGACAATGAATGACAGTAACCATATTCTGACAACTTTTAATGTCTTTTTTATTGGGGGCTATTATGTCAATGCTCTAAATTGCCAGGTTGTTTTTCTTTTTAAAATGTTGATATGGAAACTTTTTTCGCATACCTGTTAAAAATGTGGAGAAAAAAGCCGGTTAAGTGCGAGTTGGACTGGTGCTCGAAAGACTAGAAAAACTGACCGTCATTCAAGAATAGATTATTTTTATAGGCGAGTTATACAATAAATCAAAGCAGAAAAACATTAGTAAAACTAATTTAAACGTCATTCAAATAAGTAAATTTATGATAGATTATATAAGTCCATCAAAAAAAGAATTTCAAGGAAAATGGCATGAGTCATGGTAAATTAAATGGTATTTTACAAGAAAAAACTTAGTCCTTCCGCTTGCATGTCGACGGGATGGGAAATGTGGTCGAGTTGAGAATATGGACGACTTGACAATGTAGCTAAGTTGGGAATGTATCTACATTGGTAATATGGATGAGCTGGTAAAATGGACGAGTTGGAAATGTGGACGAGTTGGGAATATGGACGAGTTGGGAATGTGGATGAGTTGGTAAAATTGACAAGTTGGTAATATAGACGAGTTGGGAATATGGACGAGTTGTTAATATGGGTGAGTTGTTAATTGGACGAATTGTCAATGTAGACGTGTTGGGAATGCGGATGAGTTGGCAAAATTAACAAGTTGGGAACACGGACGAGTGGGCAATGTGGACGAGTTGAGAATACGGACGAGTTGGTGATATGGAAGATTTGGCAATAAAGACGAGCTGATAATAAGGACAAGTTGGTATTGTAGACGAGTTGGGTGTATCTTCGAGTTGGGAATATGGACGAGTTGGAAATGTGGATGAGTTGGCAATCTGGATGAGTTGGTAAAATTGTCAAGTTGAGAACATGGACAAGTGGGAAATATGGACGAGTTGGCAGTGAAGAGGAGTTGGTTATACGGACAAGTTGGCAATGAAGACGACTTGGTAATACGGACGAGTTAGTGATATGGAAGATTTGACAATAAAGACGAGCTGATAATAAGAATAGATAGTTGGCAATGTAAATGAGTTGGTAAAATTGACAAGTTGGGAACATGGACAAGGGGGCAATGTGGACGAGTTCGTATTATGGACGAGTTGGCAATGACGAGTTGGTAATACGGACAAGTTGGTAATATGGACGAGTTGTCAATGTGGACGAGTTGGGAATATGGACGAGTTGGGAATATGGATGAGTTGGCAAAATTAACAAGTTGGGAATATGGACGAGTTGGCAATGAAGACGAGCTGATAATAAGGACGAGTTTCTATTGTAGCCGAGTTGGGTGTGAGTTGGGAATATGGACGAGTTAGAAATGTGGATGAGTTGGCAATGTGGACGACTTGGAATTGTGGACGAGTTGGGCATATGGACAAGTTGGAAATGTGAACGAGTTGTATTTGTGGACGAGTTAGCAATATGGACGAGTTGGCATTGTTGATGAGTTGGAAAGGAAGACGAGTTGGCAATTTAGATGAGTTTGGTGTATGGATGAGTTGGTAATGTGGACGACTTGGCATTGTGGACGAGGTGGGAATATGGACGAGTTGGAAATGTGGACCAGTTGTATTTGTGGACGAGTTGGCATTGTGGACGAACAAGTAATATGGACGAGTTGGCATTGTGGATGAGTTGGGAATACATATAAACGAGTTGGCAATGAAGACGCGTTGGTAATACGGGCGAGTTGATAATATAGACGAGATTGGCAATAAAGACCAGTTAATAATAAGGACGAGTTGGTATTATGGACGAGTTGGTATTGTAGACGAGTTGGGTGTATGGACGAGTTGGAAATGTGGACGAGTTAGCAATATGGATGAGTTGGCATTGTGGACGAGTTGGGAATATGGATGAGTTGGCAATAAAGATGAGTTGGTAATATGAACGAGTTGGCAATGTAGATGAGTTGGGTGTATGGACGAAGGGGCAATGTGGACGATTTGGCATTGTGTACGAGTTGGGAATGTGGACAAGTTGGGAATATGGACGAGTTGGAAATGTGGATGAGTTGTATTTGTGGACGAGTTGGCATTGTGGTCGAGTAAGCAATATGGACGCGTTGGAATTGTGGACGAGTTGGGAATATGGACGAGTTGCCAATGGAGACAAATTGGTAATATAGACGAGTTGGCAATGCAGATGAGTTGGATGTATGAACGAGTTGGAAATGTGGACAAGTTGGCATTGTGACCCAGATGGGAATATAGACGAGCTGACATTGTGGACGAGTTGGCAATGTGGAATAATTAACATGTTACCCTAACATGCGAAACTTGATGGTAGAAATAACCTACATATGATGCAAATTTCAAAAAAGCGACGCGCTCAACAATTAATCATATTTGAATTAATGACGTTTGGCTGATCATTCTTATCCTCATTCAAAATAAAATTTGTCAAATTCTGCTGTCAACAAAACAAATTGATTTTATAAGGCTTCCGTTTTTACCGACTATGGTAAGGAACCCTAAAATTAGGTTTATATTATAGACTTGAGAGTATAGATAGCATCTCCCTCACTCTTCTGTCAGACACTATTTCAATGAGAGGAAAGACACGAAAGTTTGAATTTGGAATTCGGGTATTAGGCCTTCAGCTCTAAATTTATTGAAAAAAAAAATGTCTTATATTCTTTTTTCAAACATATTTAGCTGTTTTATATATTGTTTTTTTTATTACATGTACATATTTGACATATTCTTTTTTTATGGTGGAGTATTGTTGGTCAGTAATTTATTTAGATTAGTAAGTAGGGTTTGCTTAAATATAACTAGCGTTAGAATTTCAAACACAACGTGTAATTGTTATTGAATAATAAAAATGATTGATGATGATGACATGGCAGCACCCATATTAATAAGAAAATTTGCACGATCTATTGAATTTCATAAAAAAAAACAAGCATTGATAATACTTACTTAGTGGTTTTTAACCGACTTCAAAAAAGGAGGAGGTTCTCAATTCGAACTAATTTTTTTTTTTATGTATGTTACTCGATATCTCCGAGAATCGTGAACCGATTTTCATTTTTTTTTTTAATCGAAAGGGTATAATTCCGAGTTGGTCCCGTTGGCACTAAGTCGGGATCTGATGATGGAATCTTGGAGAAATCGAGGGAACTCTTCAAATGTTATAGGGACATGTACGGCGCTTTCGGTAATTTATTGATAAAGTCAAGAATTTACATTCAGTAAATAGGATTTGGTGTAAGGAAACTGATGATGAACACACATACAAATCACTAAAAAGCAAAAAAAAAAATATGTTTAACAAAAAAAAGAACCGACTTCAGTAAAACTAAAAAGCCGACAATGACCCGTTCAAGTACAGATTACATTTGACTGACCCTTCAAAGTCGGTGCCAAAACTCGCGTAAACTATAATATATAAAAATAAGAACTGAGTGGTTTGGGATCGACTTCGAAGGGTGAGTCAAATGTAATCTGTACTTGAACGGGTTATTGTTGGCTTTTTAGTTTTACTGAAGTCGGTTCTTTTTTTTGTTAAAATTTTTTTTTCGTGTATCTATAAACGTTTTTTACTCTCTATTTCATACAATTGAGTTTATGTAACATTTTTTATTATCAATATTTCCTATTTACGAATATAAATGAATACATAAACAGTTACGCACTCCATGATTTTCCTTTTTAAAACCTGCGTAGTGAGTGACCAAATCTGTCGTTTCGATTAATGTGCTATTTCTGAAAATCGATCAAATCGATAAATTTGTCCTGAAGAAAGAACAACAAATTAAAATTCTACCAATCTTATGTTCGGTCCTATGAACATATGTCAATTATTTTTTTAAGATATGGGACTATTGTCATGAATTATATTTTTCCATAAATCGAATAATATGCATTTTATTTGTGAAACTGATCAGCAAATCACAGAATCTAATGAAGAATCACATGTCATTAATGCACAAGTTATTTTTACAAAAGAGTAGAAAAAGTTGTCACGATGAAGCTGGTAGTTGGCTATCAGGCCTGGCTCTAGCCTGGCATGTTTTAACGTTTTTAAAACATAATTTTAACGTTTTTTTTTACAGTACTTATTCTTCGTTCCCCAAAAACTTCTTATCGATAAAGTAGTTATTTTCTGTAACACTACCGGATTTCCATATTCTAGCGGCGGTTCGACGCCGCAACGGGTCTCTAGTAATTCTTACTACACAAAGTGTGACCAGCCGCAGATTTTTTGAATTTCCCGCCAAAACTTTGAGTAATATTTCACTAGCCAGACTATACCCGTAATGAGTCAAATGGGTGCTAAAAAAACAGAGTACAGTGTGTCGTGTACTGACCTTCTGATGTCTCCGTCCCTGTCAGGCTCGCGGTTGTGAGATAATTGAAAAACCACTATGTCATGGCTTGTTTTTTTTTTATGATATTCAACAGTCGTGCAGATTTACGATATATGATGATCCGTCATGTGTCAAATGTGTGCTTAAAAAAAAACAGTACAGTGTGTCGTGTACTGACCTTCTGATGTCCCCGTCCCTGTCAGGCTCGCGCTGGTGTCTGCGCGCGCGCGCCCGCCGCTCCCACGAGCGCGAGCGCCGCCGCCGCCGCTCCTCGCGCATCTATAACCATACGTTGTTTAACCTTTAAGGGTGCGTTCAGACACGGCGGGAACCGCGCGATTATAGAATCGCATGGAAATCGCGCGGGTCTTATTTATATGAGTTAGTTAGTAATCGTTCAGACATAACCGCGCGGTTAATCAAGCCGCGCGGTTACCGCAACCCAACCGCCAGAAAATAGAATCGCGCTGCTCCCGCGCGTTTCTATTACTATGGAGTCTTTACTTCGCGTTCAGTTGCGTTGCGGATACCGCGCGGTGAGCACGTCACTGCTCGTGAGTTCGCCATGGATCGTTTCGACACTGAACTATTTATTGATGAGATTGCCTGATCAGTTCAATTAGTTCATCAAAAGATTTTATTGACATTCTCAAATAGTTAAAAAATTTGTTATCATACATTCTTAATTTGGGATATAACGTTACGAACTGACCATGTACTAGTCGGTCACGTAATATTGGATGCACCCAATACCGCCTTTTTCTTTTCTTTTTTTTAAGGAGCAACCACAGTAAACACACTTCTTCGTCGACCTCCATTTTGAAACTGACGCCGCACGAAATCGCATACTAACCGCGCGTGTCTGAATAGCATCACAATTTAGCGGTTTCAAACCGCGCGATTCGTAAACGCACGATTCCCGCATGTCTGAACGCACCCTAAGGCTGATTTAGACGATGCCAATAGGCATGTTGACTAATTTTTTTTGAGAATGTCATTCGATTCTATTTTTTATTGTGATCAAATGTATATATGGGACTGACTACATTTAAACTGCTCTAAAAGTCAGAAATGACCGCCAAAGTTCAACATTCCTACGTAGCGCTAAAAACGCTCCATACAAAACGCGTCAGGCTAGTGACGTCACAGGCCGGTATAGGTTACCAATAATTGTATGGAAAAATTAAGAAATTTGTCATTTTCACCGTGAAAAAGTGCGTTTAAGTTCATAGTTGTCATACAATTATTGTTTCGTAAAATTATGAGGATTCTGAAAACATTTTCAAAATTTATTTTGGATTAAAAAAAAATATTATAAAATTTGCGTACCTTTGAAGTCACATATTTCCAAAAAAGATATACGTTTCTGGATTTTTTTTCTTTGTTTCGTGAAATATTTAGCTAATTTTATTCATATAACTACAGTACGCTGTAGAATTTAACATCAGTCAAATAGCCTATTTTGAGACGCCTAAATTACGGCGCCTCGAAAAGGCACCGTATAAACACTTTCCGCGCCATTTTTTCGCCGCATGCCAGCATTGCCAGCGCTGGCGCGGAATAGAACACGAGCCTATTTTTTGGCGCCAGTGACCCCCCCCCCTCCGCGTCTCTCGCTGCCACTAATGACTGGTACTGAAAAAAAGCACCGTGCAAACACGACTGGCGGCGAGATTTAGGCGGCTGAACATAGTCATTGTCTAAACGGTCGGAGGTGTGCTGTGCGGTAATCACTGGCGCCGTAATTTAGGCGTCTCAAAATTGGCATCGTCTAAATCAGCCTTTAGAGCGCCAAGCGGCAAAGCAATTCACCGTGCCGCTGACGCCAAACAAAAAAAAAAAGCTCCAAAATCAACAGGGATTGAAAAACACAGATAGTGGTTTGAAATAACATGTTATTGACCATTGGAATTTTTGACGTCAGTAGGCGTCGTTGGCGTCAGTGGCACGAATTCCCGATGACGTGATTTGCCGTCTTTGGCGGTCAAAGGGTTAAAATCGGTTCGCGATTCGTCGTCAGGCGCGCCGATTCACGGCGGCGGTTTATCGAACACTGCGCCGCCCGCTAGCAGCCAGAGCGTTGGCGCTCCTGATTATGAATTGCCGTTACGTGCAGGAACGTGCAACAACAAAGAAAAAAAATGTTTTATGTGACTTCAAAAATACAATACAATACAATACAATAATTCTTTATTGAACACCAACAAGAAAAAATGTTACAATTGAAACCTTAATTTATAAGATAAGCAGATTTATGATTTTTTTCCTTAAAAAAATCTGAAAACTGTTTTTAGAATCCTCATAATTTAACAAAACAATAATTGTATGACAACCATGAATTTAAACCCACCTTCTCACAGTGAAAATGGCAAATTGCAAATACTGATACCACTGATTAGGTGGCCATTTGTATGGAGCGTTTTTAGCGCTCCGTAGGATTGTTGAAGTATGACGGTAATTTATGACTTTTAGAGCAGTCTAAGTTCAGCTAGTCCCAATAGACATTTGATCCCAATATTGATAAAATTAAACGTGACAAGAGATGCAAAAAAAAAAAAACGATAACTTACATTTTCTCTACGATCTCGTCTTCTAGGCGGTTGATCCACTGGTTCTTCGAGTAGCTCAGTCAATGGTAGAACCTGAAAAAAATTTTAAAATAAAAGAGTAAGCCACTGTACATAAGGCCTTAAAACATTCGTTTGGTACTATTATGATTATGAAATTTGCCTTCAACTGGGATAATAAAATCACACTTGTATTTTAAGAGCTTCCATTATGTAACAGTTGCATAATAATAGTTTACCTGTTACATAATGAGAGGTCTTAAAACACGAGTGTTTTTATGAACCGAGTCGAAGGCGAGTTTCATAATAGGATCACATGGGTGTTTTAAGACTTAATTGGAGCGGAGCGAGCGAAGCTCCCATGGATCGACTCGAATGGACTTTGTAACAATGCGCAGATCTCAGCGAGTTCTCAACCGATTTTAGAAATTTTTGTTTTAAAATGCACAAATTAAATTCGCTAGGTCGTGACGAAGAGAAAATTTCGAGAAAAAAAAAAAAAAAACGCTCCAATCTATGGTGCAAGCTTAGCCGGTGGCTGACTCTGCATCGACCTAGTTATATACCAGTGGCATAAATGAGTACTGTGTGTGCGGGGAGCGCCGTACTGTCCCCCTCACCTTGACTAGCGTGTGTTCCCGGGGCGGGTGGGGCTGCTGCGCCGCCGAGTTGAAGGCGAGTTTCATAATAGGATCACATGGGTGTTTTAAGACTTAATTATATAACTAATAGCATAAATGACTACTGTGTGTGCGGGGAGCGCTGTACTGTCCCCCTCACCTTGACTAGCGTGTGTTCCCGGGGCGGGTGGGGCTGCTGTGCCGCCGAGTTGAAGGCGAGTTTCATAATAGGATCACATGGGTGTTTTAAGACTTAATTATATACCAGTAGCATAAATAAGTACTGTGTGTGCGGGGAGCGCCGTACTGTCCCCCTCACCTTGACTAGCGTGTGTTCCCGGGGCGGGTGGGGCTGCTGCGGGGGCTGCTGCGACGGCTGCGCCGGCGGCGGAGGCACCTTGGCGGTGCGGCACACGACGACGCGGTGGCGGGGCGCGGCCGTGAGCGCGGCGTGCGGGGAGCGCGCGCGCGGCACGCCCGAGCGCGGCGGCCCGGCCTCCGCCGGCGTCGCTGTGCACACACACACTAAATCAACACGATGACACACCAAACAATACTCGTCAGGCGGGCCGCATGCTTGTTTGCCACCGTCGTAGTAATAAAAAAGAAAATCACGAGAAGCGATGCGTGAAAACGGACCAATGAGTCTCTGTTAAAACTTCATCTTAACAACGAACCACGGGGCCACGCCGTTTCGCCGTCAAAATAAATATTGTTCGGTTCATGACGCATTGGTGTAAACTGTAATGTTATGTAACCTGTTTTTCTATAAATAAAAATAAATAAAAATAAAATAAATTCGAATTAATTAATTCCACCGTCTCCGTTCAGACAATACAGTACTCGGCGCGCACTTGGATTCCACCCTTATGTTGTCGATATACGACTGATTCGTACGAAACGCTTTGCGTCTACTTTCCTTATGAGGACAGCTAAGGAATGGAACTCTCTTCCTGCGCACCTGTTTCCTGAAAAATATAACTTGGATCTCTTCAAGTCGAGAGTGAATATGCTCCATCTTAGGCCTTATTGTCACTTAACATCAGGTGCAATCGAGGTTAAATGCATGGCTATTTTGAAAAAAAAAAAAAAAAAAAAAAAAACTCGTCAGGCGGGTCGCATACTTCTTTGCCACCGTCGTAGTAATAAAAAATGCGTGAAAACGGACCAATGAGTCTCTGTTAAAACTTCATCTTTGTGACAAATTTTTATAGCTTTTGAATTGCTCATTGAGAAGATTCTAAACAGAACTATCTCAGTAGGATTGCTTTAATATATAACAAGGTTCCGAAGGCCAACTCCATCATCAAACCAGCCAAGTTAAGTAGGAATGCAATATTTTAACTCAATTCGTTTGAGGATATCCGCTTCAAATTTGAATTGCAAGATTCCACCCCAACGGTTACATACATTGAAACTTAAATAAAAGCTGGTAACAAAAGAATATGCCAAAGATGCTGTCCAATCCAAATGGGTCAGTATGGTGAAGTCGGAAACTATGAGAGATAGCGGAATCTGTTCTTAGGAACCATAACGTCGATTTTAGATTTAATTATAATTACATTCAAACTTTTTTATTATCCCTCATACATAACCGGGAATCGAACCTGTTCAAAATCAATGTGTATAAATTCTGCTAGTCGCAAGAAGCACAACACTAATGGAATCTTGTTTAAATAAATTGAAAGAAAAACCCACCAATAAGATAATTATTTTATTTCAGTAAATGTTCAAAATGGTAGCTATTCTGTTGAATGCAGAGATTAATTCTTTTGGGTAACGATCGCAAGATTGCATTTCGTATATTTATGGGGTGCATATGTGTTGAAATGTTTTCTAAGGCTGTAGTTAAATCTTCTACAGTGTCGTAATTTGATTTGTAGATTTCATCTTTGACAGTGTTTATTTATTTATTTATTTATTACAATAGATACATATCACTTACAGACTAGTCCAATGCGCGATATATACTATTAAGTCAAACCACATGTCAAAGAAAAATAAAAATAAAATTAGCGAGAAGTACAATATTAATGAACACAGCGTAAAAAATAAATAAATAGGAACTAACACGAATATAAATGGTCTAGGAGAACCCTTGTGAGCTCGGCCAGATTGCAAATGAACAAATAAATTTCTTCGGATATCTGGTTAAGTATTTTCATGCCTCTGACTAGTATAATAGTATAGTATAGTGTAGTAGTGTTGTCATATCTTGGAAGACAAATTCCTTGTCAAAATCTTTATGTCAGCTCACCATGGTTCTCCACCTTCTCCGCCTCGGGCTCCTTCTCGGGCTCGGGCTGCTCGGGCGGCGGCGAGGGCCGCTTCTCCATCAGCGTCAGGTATTCGTTCGTCTCCAGGGCCTTGAACAGCATGTCGACGAACGGTTTCGTTTCTGCGAACACATATAATACATGCTAAAAATAAGTCTCTGTCAAAAATTACATTTTAGTGGCAAGCTTTTATAGCCGAATGTACTTTTCTTTGGATATCCATCAAATGCTCACTGAGACGATTCTAAAGAGCCCAAGCTCGGTAGGATTGCTTTTTCTATTATAGAGTTCCTATGGCCACCTTCCGACTCCATCATCAGATCAGCCCCATGGTACCATATTATTGTATTGTCATCAAAGTTAGGTAAGTAGGCAAAATTTCAGCTCAATCGGTTGACGATATCTGCTTCAAAATTGAGTTGCAAGATTTCACCCGAACAAACATACTTTAAACATACAATGCAAGTTAAATAAAAGCTTGTAATAAGTACACGTTTTTCAACAATCATTGGTCCATCGGTTTGGGAGATACGATGCCACAGACAGACACACAGATACACAAATATACATATTTTTTATTTTTATTAAAGCAGTAACGTCTGCTAACGTAAACTAAATGTTTACAAATGAATACAATACAATACAAAATGCTTTATTGCACACCAAAAAAGTTTACAAATTCAGTACAGAACAAAAGAACAGAACATTATTATTAAATTTTTAAATTTTCGCTTCATTTGTAAACAAATATACATGTTAAATTTGGGGGTGGATTAACTTTTTCTTGTTGTTACTCTGTCCCGTCACCCAAGAGACAATAATAATACGTAGGTGTGTATCCACACCAAAAAATAAATAAAGCCGCAAAACACCACAAAACGTCCGGTTGGTGTTTTACTTTTGTGGCATTTTACGTAGCTGGTATTTAGCGTTATCATTTTTATAAATCCGCAAAACGCCAGAAACCTTGGGTTGGTGTATTTCGCGTTTGTGGTCGAAAAGAATTAAACTTCTTAGAAAGGTGTTGATAACTTATAATATGGGTATTTTCAAGAGATATTCTAAATAGGAATGGGCTTGTAACTGCTGCAATTACAACATTTTTGTTGAATATTGCCGCCAAAAATCGTAGTTTTAAAGAGTAACCCAGGGGACATCACCATGGCAACAAGCAACAGAAAAAAGTTGATTGACCCTTGTAACACCATTATTTTTTCGTCAGGGCTTAAATATCGTAACAAAGAGCGATGAAGCTTAATTTCAATTGTTAGTTAAAATATAAATGCAGTTCATTTGACCTTCACAAAGACGCCGCCTGATTGTTTTTTTTTCTCCCCTTAGCTTCTGTGACACACACTTGTAGACCTAGACAGCAATTAGGCTTGATGGACGACCTTCAAACCTTCAAGAAAAGAGCGTACCTACTCCCCACCTGTAAGACCGGCGGCGCCCCATGTGACTCCTCCGGTGTTGCAGGTGTCTATGGGCGACGGTAATCGCTTTCCATCAGGCGACCCGTGCTCGTTTGCCCCTTATGATATAAAAAAAGATGTCTACCGTGCTGTAGGAACACGTCGAGCTGATCCAGCATGCCGTCCAGCGGCTTGTCCATCTTCACCAACGCGTACACGTACTAAATGTTTAATGTAAGGAGAATCCCCACGGCATGGCACGTTGCTACTTACTTCAAATACAGTACACTTTGTGTAGATAATTATCCATCTGATATCGTCGCGATAACTATTATTATCACGATAATTATTATTCTTACGAACCTTGATTTTCTCCACTCTGCTTCAGTGAGTTTTTAGGCAGCCCTAAAGGCACTTGTAGACCTAGATAGCAATTAGGGGTGAGGAATGTCTACCGTGCTGTAGGAACACGTCCAACTGGTCCAGCATGCCATCCCGCAGCTCGTCAAGCGGCTTGTCTTTCTTCACTAGCGCGTACACGTACTTGGCCAGCGCGGCGGGGTCCGCGTCGCACCTGGAAACCGAACGAAGAGTTGTAAAGCCTGACCCGAAATATATGGGGATTGTCATGAGGGCGCTTAATTATTTATAAGATTTATATGGCAACAATTTTGCAACCTATCGCAACCGCACTATAATTACAATACAATACAATACAAGTACTCTTAATTGCACACCTCATAAAATATACAGGAGAAATACAATGCAAGAAATTACAATTAGAGGTAAACAACAGGCGGTCTTATCGCTAAAGAGCGATCTCTTCCAGACAACCTTAGGGTAGTGGAGAACTTGAAAAAATAAGATTTTGTTATTAGGCGGTGCAAAAATCGGAAAATGATAATCATATATACATAACAAAAACAAATAAATACATAAATATAATAAACAATAAATACATAAATACATACATACATTCAGCCAACAGGTAATAGGACCATTTGAATAAAATACGAATTATGAAAGGGATAGATAATGTTCTTTCAGTTCGAGTTTTGAAAGAAACAAGAGATTTAGCGCGCCTTAAGCTCACAGGCAAGGAGTTCCACAAACAGACAGCTTTAAAAGTAAACGAATTATTATAAAATTTTGAGACGGAAGAAGGTACGGCAAGGAGCAAATTTTGGGCAGATCGAGCAGAAGTGAGATAAGTGAAACGCTCCTTGAGATAGCGGGGAGTTGCAGGATGAAAAAGTATATTAAAAAGAAGAGCAAGAATATGAGAGTTACGACGAAAACGGATTGGGAATTACATTAGTTTAAATACTTATGTTACCCATATGTTTAATTTTAACGAGTATAACTACTTTCACAACACGGTTGGCACAATTTGACATGCACCTGCCTACTGTGCCAACGGTCCTGGTCATATAGTATCGTCTTGGCGGGGACACTACGGTGCCCCCAGATGTATATCGTTCTCTAATACCCATAGTACAAGCATTGCTTAGTTTGAGACTAGATAGATATGTGTAAGATTGTCCCTTTAGCTATCCGTATCTGTGCTGCTACATGATGCATTAACATTAACATCAACTATATGTAGTAAGGACAGAAAGTACAACAAAAACAGAGCTAATTTGAAGTTAAAAACACTAACTGTGCATCTAAGTAATTAAAATACTCATAAAACCAAATAAACATTATTTTCCATGGCACCAACTTTATCTAACCATGAACTACAACGCAATTCATATGATTGTACCTATTATGGTAACAGTATGTGATAAGATACTGAATAAATTAGATAACATGTGCATTGACATTTAGTTTTAGTACAACTGCAAGATTTGGCAATTATTATGACAACATTACAGCATTCTTGCAACTGAATTTGTTGCAATCTATTGTAATTATGAGTCAATGTGTAAGAAAATAAGATGTTTTAAGTAATGCCTTAATAGGGTTCCATACCCAAAGAATAACAAACGGGGCAGTATTACTAAGACTCCACTGTCCGTTTGTACGTCTGTCTGCCATCAGAACCGTGCGTCTCATGAACCGTGACAGTTATAAATTTTACAAATGATGTATTTCTGTTGCTGCTATAACAACAAAAATCTAAAAGCAGACTAAAATATTTGTTCCCTGGACACTTTGAAAATCCAGGGAAAACCGGGACACTTTTTATGTCAGGAAATACCTAATTGAATTTTAATTATTTACGGGCATTATTGTGTACAAAGTAGGTAACAATATAAATAATCAAAGCGCAATCAAGCCACTAGCTATGAACACGTTAACAGGTAAACAGCGTAAAGCGAACTTTGTTCAAATAATATTATTTTCGGACACGTCCAGAGGAAGAAACACGATTTCCGCCAAATGTCCAGGTTTTATAAGTCTTTGTCTAGGTCCGGCAAATTAAGAGAGGGCAGACCTAGTTAGGTCAGTTGGTATATTCAATTTTAACTTGATTTCAGTGAACAGATGCAAACGTTGAATAAATTAACTGAGATGAAACAGAGCATGGCAATTAGTAAGTATTTCTATAGTTTTTTTTTTTTTTTTTTTTTTTTTTTTTTATTTATTAAGGACCTTTATACTACTGTACATATCGGTCCTATAAAAACAGAGACTACTTACATCGTCAACAAAATATAAAGTACAACTAAACTAAAAGAAAAACTATTAACCTACTTAAAAAAGAAACAGTTTACACAATTTGAGCCAACCTATACACCATAAGTGCATAGTCTGACGATGGATTTGCCAGCAACTGCATAAAAGCTCCGATATCATATGGGTTTAGGTTGGCTGACGCTATCAGCGCATCTCTCTGGGCACGATTGCGCCGGCACTCCATCAACAAGTGCTGGGCGTCTTCTATAGTGCCACAGATATCACAATTAGGTGAATCAATTATTCTCATGAGACATCGAAACTTATTGAGTGGTACATGACCAGTTCGCAGCCTATGAGCAGTCACAACATGTTTACGGCTTAAGTCAACATTCTGAAACCACGGTATCCGCGGAGGCTCACTCTGTATACATTTGTACCATATCCCTTTGTCTCTAGACCTTTGATCGAAGTACTCCTTCCACAGTGTATAACATTTATTCCTATATTTATTAACTATTTCAAGATAACAGGGCGCTACAACAACAACACTTCCATCCGTTATGCCCGCTTTTGCCAGCTGATCCGCCTTCTCATTTCCCCTCAAACCAATGTGTGATGGAACCCATTGCAACCGTATAGTAATATTGCTTTGTTTTAAAAGAATTACCTTTTCTAAAATTTCATAAACTGTCGGCACACCCCTTTCACCGCGAACAGATCGAGTAATATGTTGTAGCGCACTTTTACTATCGGAACAGATCACCACATTTTTAAAGTTCTTTTTTAAAACATATGACAATGCACTTGAGATTGCAACCAGTTCAACAGTCATTATACACACATCACCTAAAACTTTAAACATATAATTCTCCTGATTGCATGAAGGATCTATCGGATCATAGAAAGCTGCACCCCGTCCAGAAGCATCCTTGGAGCCATCTGTATACAAAATGTAGCAATCTTTATACTTTTGACGTAATTCAACAAGAACATTAACACGAAGACAATTTTGCTCATAAGCCTTTTTAGATTCTGTTATACATTCTAAATTAGAGAAAACCAAATTATCCACATCAATATTGGATAACCATATATTGAGAGAAAACATCTGAAGCCGCTCGGATGAGAATACATTCTCATCTACGACGTCAGATGTGGCAGTTGTAAGAAGGGGGATCTTTTTATTCAACCAATATCTATTCTGTTTGAGCAAAACTAAATTATCCAGGAGTACGTTCGTTTCATTATTTGACACAGAAAGAACTTTTAAACGATATTTAATTGCAAGAAACCTTCTCCTTAAAAATAATGGTGGAATGCAAACCTCGCTCTCCATAGCGTGAATGGGAGTACTCCGTATAAATCCGCCAATAATCCTTAACGCCTGATTTTGTACTTTATCTAATTTATAAATATTTGATTTTGCACTGTTGTCATATAAAAAACTAGCATAATCTACCCTGCTTCTAATTATCGCAATGTAAATCCTACGCAAATGTTTCGGATGAAGACCCCACGATTTACCAGCTAGCACTTTTAAAACATTAAGACTCCTCTGTATTTTAACTACAATTTCATTTATGTGCTTGGTCCATCTAAGTGATCTATCTAGCCAAAGACCTAAGTATTTATAAAACTCGACGGGCGCTAAACCAACATTATTTATTTTTAAATCCACATATTGTCGCCTATGCCCCCTACTAAAAATACAGTATTTAGATTTTTGCTCCGACAACTCTAAACCTAAAGAACCCAGTATCGACACGAAGGAATTTAGCGCTCTTTGAAGTTCGCCACAACTTTCTAATATATTTCTATTACTTTTATATAAGATGAAGTCATCAGCATACTGACAGATTTGAACGTTTGTTATTTCCTGGCACAATTTCGACGTAACTATATTAAACAACAGTGGAGACAAAGGATCACCCTGCGCTAGGCCCTTACTTGTATGCCTCACTAAAATAGTGTGGCTGCCAGGATTATCTTGTATCTTAAGAACCCTATCGCTTAGAAAATTCCACAAGTAATTGCAAACTCGCTTACCTACACCTAGATCATCCAACATATAAATGAGCTTATCAACTAAAACATTATTATAAGCACCCTCAATATCCAGGAAACAAGCAAGCGTTGGTATATTTGATGTGAAGCCTATTTGTATGTGAGAGACGACACGCGTCAAACTGTCTAATGACGACTGGCCTCTCCTGAAACCCGTCGTACAAGGAGCCAAAATACCGTGCGATTCCACAAACCATTCGAGCCTTTTAACCAACAAGAGATGGAACGTTTTGCATAAACAAGAGATTAATGATATGGGCCTGATCTTTGGAGCCGAGTTAGGATTACTGTCTGGTTTAGGAATAGGGACCACTTTTATCTCACGCCACTGAATGGGAATATAGCCAGTTCTTAAGATGAGATTGTATAAATCTAAAAGATACCGTTTGCCTTTCCCGGGGAGATGGTATATCATGGAATAGGTGATACCATCATCTCCAGGCGCGGTATCTTTCTTTTTTAAACAATTGCTCAATTCTTGAATTGAGAAATTTGATTCCAATAATGCATTAGTGGAAAAACACTCAGGCGTTGGCGATAAAACATAATCTGGGGCAAGGTTATTTAACATACCCATCTTTTCTTCTTCCGAGAAGTTGTAACTAGTCTTTCTGAAACCTTTTATCCATCTCATACGTTGCCACATCTCAGAAACTGTTGTTGACTCATCAACGCTACTACAGTATTTTTGCCAACTATCTCTCCTAGCACTGGATATCGCTTTCTTTGCCTCTGCCATTTTGGTTTCTAAAATATTGAGATTATGTGGCGTAGGGTTTCGCCTAAAGACGCTCAATGCGAGCCTACGACTTGCTACCAATTCCGATAAAGCGGGGCTCCAATATGGTTTGGGTTTGAAATTAGTGTTAGGATAAGGACAACATTTCACAGTAGGAACACTTTTCTCTGAGGCTAAATTAAGATGCCTAATAAAGTTGTCATATTGGTCTTGTACATCCGAAACCTCTCCCGGACAATTTAAATAGTGCTCTAAATATTCCCGGTACAAGTCCCAATTAGCTAACTTGAAGTTTAGTTTTTTATACATAGTAACGTGTTCTTGGTAATTAATCTTAATCTTAATTATTAAATGATCACTACCTAAATTTTCACTAAGTATATTCCAGCTAAAACTAACGGCTATATCTGTAGAGACAAAAGAGATATCTGGCGATGTCTGCTGTAGTCTACCGTTTACCAACTTTACTCGTGTAGCTTGCCTATTATTAATTGACACATATCCTGCCTCTAATGCAGCATCAAAGATCCGAGACCCCCTTGAATCGCTGTTACTGCACCAATTTGTGTGGTGAGCATTAAAGTCACCAGCAACTAAACACCTCGTTGAAAACAGTGAAAAAATGTTATCCCAGTCGGCTTGCGTGGTTCTTACGTTTGGTGGACAGTACACTAAGATAACGTTCTGCAATAAATTACAATTTAAAAGGTTTACAGCTATACATTCTATGCCTACATTTGGCACATTGACTACCTGTAATCGCGCTTTTATCGATTTATGAACAATCAAACATACACCGCCATATGCATCATCTCTGTCTTTTCTAAACACATTATACCCACTGATACTTAAATGAGACCCTGGCTCTAGCCAGCTCTCTGACACTAACGCAATATGAACTTTCTCTTGCGCCAATAGAAGATCAAACTCTACCAATTTCGGCCTCAAACTTTGTGCATTCCACTGAACTAAATTTAAAACAAAATCTTTATGCCTACTTGCCATTATTGAAAAACGATAATAAATTAAATATGTCACCACCTTTGAATATATCAACAACAACAGAAAAAATTTGGTCAACTAGACAAGTAACAACTAACTTAACTTTACATTCAAATGACGACGTGGAAAGGCAAATATCTTTGAGCTTTTTAAACAGCTCTCGGAATCTCATTGATCTATTTTTCCGTTGCTCCCTTTCCTCGTCCTCATCTCTTTGATCATGGTTACAAGGTATATTTGATGGCTCTGGAAAATCATAAAATTCGTCCTTTCGCTTCTGTTCAATCTTTTTCGGTTTTTGTTTAGGCATCATCCTGATCCGTGGAGATATCAAGGGAGGGGGAGAAAAGCACGCTGTCTGTTTCTTGTTTCCCTCTATGACTTCTGTTGTGTCCTGTACATTAGAGAGAAGCGCATCTCTATATGACGTATAATTCTGGCTACTATCAACAGTGACTCGCTGCGTTTCTTCAATTAAACCGATTTGTTGAGTCAATCCTTTTTCACCTTGGTATAAGTCTAAAGCATTTTTATATGTGCAATTATTGTCGCTCATTATTTTTCTCAACTGTTTTTCTTTTCTATACATAGGGCAAAGTTTACTGAGTGCCATATGGGAGCCTTTGCAATTTATGCACGTGTACGTTTCTGTCTCACAACAAGGATGGTATTTTCCACACTTCGGACAAATAATTTTCTTAGTTGGGCACGCTCGTAAACGGTGTCCAAATTTCCAACAACCTGAGCATTGAGTTACGGGAAATATAAACGGACTCACTTCAAAACGACACCCGTAAGCGAATACGAATTCAGGCAAACAGGTACCTTTGAAGCAAAGACGAATCACTTGACTTTTCACCCACTGACCTTCATCGTTCAACCGATTTAATCGTCGTAGCGCCGAAACCTCTTGCGCTACATTAAACTCCTTCAATAATTCGTCTTCCTCAATGTCTTCATCTACTTGCCTCACGATTCCAAAGCAACCATTGATCTGATTAGACCACTGAGACTTAAAATCATCGTTATTAAATGTTTTGCAACCCAATAACTTTTCTGCTTGCGACTTAAGTGAAATCTGTATCAACACCTTATATGCTCCTTTAAATTTAACTTTAAGTACACCTTCAATACCTTCAGCTCGCAATAACTTTGCCATGGCAATTTGTTTAGGTAATACCTTATTCGAAGTAATAGCTACTTCAAACTCATCACTGTTACCGACGTGACTGGGATCAGTTACAGCGCCCGTGCTCGCAGTCACACCCTTTCTTAAACGCTTTTGCCGCTTACCAATCACAGTTTCAAAGCTCTCCTCACACTCACTGCTTTGCTCGCCTCCACAGACTCGTTTTACGGCAATACGTCGATTTTCACCCACACTCTCCTGGACTGCAGGTGCACCAACACCTTCCGACGCATTATGCAACATGTTGTCCCACTCTATATTATCGACATCCTCTGCAGAATTTTCACCCTCACCCTCCGATGGCGACAACATTTCACTTCTGTCAGCACTTAAAAAGGGCGATCCGCGGCTACGCGTACTCATATGAAAATACGGATAATTGTTACGTATATTTCACCTAAATTTACAATGAAAGATATACAAATTTAAATAAATTAAAATTAAAATTGGGCGTAATTTAATTTGACAACCGCCTTGGTTGACAACTCGTTGACACCTGACTTTCGTATTTCTATAGTTGCAAGTTTAAGTTGTATTTTTAAGCAATTAGCACTAATGTTAACTCATTAGGTATTTAATAAACTATAATTAGTTAACTACATAATATATAATTTAGAAAACAAATGTCAATGTCAATTTGTAAAAGTCCATTGATCATAATTCCTAATATGTCTTAAATGTATAATTGATATAATTCTCTTTTCAGAGTATGTCATGTTAAGTTGTAAAAAAAAAACATGTACATCTTTAATCCTTTTCATTGTGGCAAGAAAATGATACTGTTAAAATATTGTTACCTAAAAAGGCAACAAAGGAAATGAATGCCCCAAAGGACTAGCTAGAGAAGGAATTCCAGTCTTCTTAAAAAAGAAGCTGCTGAGAAGCTCTAAAAATGTGCAAAGTGGAAATTGATGTCTATAGACCCTTTTCCATACTAAAGTTCCATAGTTCAAGCCTCATCGGGGTTTGATAGTTGAAACGACTGCGGTTCAGAAAAAAATACAAAAAGATGGTGATAGGTTTTGTCCAGTATATTGGACATTGCCAAGCTAAGATATAGGTCAATCAACTATTTTCTGCCACTCATTGCCATGGTGATGCCCCTGGGTCACTTTTTAAAACTACGATTTTCCGTGGTTGTATTAAGCAAAAGCTTTGTAATTTAAGCAGTTGTAAGCCCATTCTTATGTGGAATATCTCTTGACAATACCAGTAATATCAATTACCAACACTTTTCTTAGAAATTTAATCACTATTTTCCCCTGGGTCACAGACAGAATAACAGCAAGAAAAAGTTGATCCACACATATTAACATATGCATAGCACACTGGGAGAGTTCAATGCTAGTGGTTTATTTACTAAAATAAATCAAGGCATTCCTAAATTAGAATTAGTGTGTGGTAATGTTCTATAAAAAGATTATTGCCATCTAGTATGCAACTATGTACATACATTTTCTTTATTGGGCATAATAGAGAGATAATATTAAGGAATAATATGAAGTATGCCCTTTCAATGAAATAGGAATTGTAGTAATTAGTTTCTTGACTACCCAAATCTGAGATATCTGCTAAAAATATTATAGTTTGGGTCAAAAATTGCATTGGTACAAGCTTTTATAGCCAACCAATTCCTCACTGATATGATTCTATAGAGCCCAAACTGTGCGCTTTTCTAGAAATTTCCTGCCTCGCATGACTGCATTGTAGAATGAATTGTCGCTTGCGGTATTCCCGGATTGCAGGTGTCTAGGGGCGACGGTAATCGGACCATCAGGCGATTGATATGCTTGTTTGCCCCCTCGATATAAAAAAAAAACTCGGTAGGATTGCTTTAACCCTTCATATGTTACGTCAAAAATTTGCCAATTAAATTGAAGCTGTTTAAATAGGCTTCAAAATGCTTCGCACTGATCAGTGCTTCGACACAGGGTTAATCCGTTACAGAGTTCCTAGGGCCACCTTCTGGCTCCTACATCAGACCAGCCCGATGGTACCATATTATTGAAATGTCATAAAAGTTGAATAGGTATGCAAAATTTCAGTTCAATCAGTTGGAGATATCTGCTTCAAAATTGAGTTGTAAGATTCCACCTGAACAAACATAGTTTCAAACATTGCAAGTTAAATCAAAGTTTGTAATAAATATAAGTGTATATTCTTTAGAAACTAAAAAATACTACATATGATTTTTTTACTGTTATGCTAAGAAATTCGTAAGAAGTATTCTTATGTTTACAAAACTTTGTTATGGCTATGGCATATTTTATCAATCATGTTATTTATGGACTTTATGGTTTAAAGTAATTAAAATCTTTTATCTCAGCTATGTTTGTGGTCAATTGAAAATAACACTGATGATATTTCATACCAGATATCTTAACCTCAATCATTTAAACTTGATATAACACTATCAAAATTTTACGTAATGATACAAAATTGATATACGGTCTTGGGAACAACCAATTTTTAAGGTTAGAAAAGATAGGGATTATATACAGAACTCGAGTACGTAAACAGGAAACACTCACGAGAATTATGTGGCAATTATTTGCAGCGGCAGGCCATAATCTAATTATAAATGCGATTTAATGATAATTATATATTTATAAAAAAATACAGAAAAATCAATGTGAAAGCTGTCAAGTTTTCAGTATCAGAGTAATGCCAGGCGCAGTACCAAAAAAAACTATTACGAAATGTGTAACGTGACACCTTTTCTGTGGAGAAAGTGAATTAAAAAGCTTTTATGTAGTGGAAACCAGCCCAATAAATATAATATTCATGTAAGTCTCTACTAATTACCGTGTTTGTGCAAAAATAACATCATGGCAAAATAAAATGGCTGCGATAAACGACAAAATGTACTTACAGAGGTTCCAATATGGAAGTCAGCCATGATTTAAAGGCGTCCGGGTTTTCAATTATCATCTTGATAACACAAATTACTGACTAGTAAAAATATTATCCATGTAAATTGCACTTTGTAATAACGCTTAACTAAATTAAAAATTAGAAGAAAAGATATATTTTTATTCACTTAGATCACGTCTGTTCGTCCTTTCCGAATAAATTCTTTTTCTTGACTGCCATAGATAACGTAAAATTTGTGCTGCCAATGCCAACCTTCTATAATTTTGTCACACGGATTCTTGAAAATTTGCCGGCACAATCACTTTTTTGCGTTAAGTTGGCTAACACGATTCTCGTATAGATTTCAATAGTATTATTTTAATCATGTACCAATCCGGCGCCGCGCAGCAAGGTGTGCGATATCCTTTATAAGAATTTTGGATGAAAATGAATTAGTGAGATCGCATATCGATAAATTCGCTTATCGATACTTCTCTCTAAGATTAGTGACCATATGCGGTTAGATTGTTAAAAAATATGTCTTCTTGTGAAAAAAATAAAAAATAAACAAATAGCCGGTTAAGTACGAGTAAGTCTTGTAATATGTAGTATACCGTTTTAACGTATATTTAAGTCAGTCATGTTTTTAAATTATAATTTATATATTTTTTTTCATGTGTACCACAGATAAATAATATGTACTACTAACACTAACATACTATGGACCCACGTTGTCTGGTACTAAAGATACATACAATACAATACAACAATTCTTTATTGCGCACAAAAATATTACAATCGAAACCTTAATTTATAAATGGTAGACATAGGCGGTCTTATCGCTAAAGAGCGATTTCTTCCAGACAACCTTTGGGTAGAGGATTGAGCAAAAATAAACAATAAAAGAGTACCTAGGTGTTTGTGTAGAATCATTTTATCGATTCATATTTCTATGTGGAAATACCACATTTTTATTTTTATAAATAATGACACAAAGGTAAATTAAGAAAGACAAATTGAATGCGATCTACTACAATCTAAGCAGGATTTGAACCTGCGACCTCTGCGTTTCCAGCGCATTTCTCTTCCAACTGAGCTATCAGATCGCTACGTCAATCACACCAAATCCTTCATCCCATAATTCGTTACGCTGCTGGAGCGCCCTCTGCGTCATATATGTTAGAAATGCTTATGCGCATTAGCCATACCCTAGGATGTGCGCTTTCTTGGAGATTGGCGGGGAGCAGAGTGCAGAGAAGTCCCTTAGTATGGATCCCATGAAATAAAACCAGTACATACGTTATGACACACTTATGCTCTTTATTTTGTATCGAACAGGAACTGGATAAAGCGATCACTCTAATTAAAATCAATTTAACTTTTAGACGACGAGACAAGTACAACAGTCAGTTTAGTCGGGGCACCGGATGACAGATAACCATAGAGAGGAAATGTCAATTGTGTCATGTGAGCATGTTTCAAATAATATTAAAAACGCCACATCTTAACACTTCCCCTCATGCAAAACATGAGAAAACAACATAACAATGCAGAGAAACATTATATAACTATATAATCTAATTAACAATTCAAATTAATTAAAACTCTACATTGACTATGTGCCGACAATCAAAAACATGACTTATGTCAACCATCCAATAAGCACCAAGATGATTGACATGATCTTACAAAGATATGTCACAGAACTATGCTCTAATTTAACAAAGTAAAGTAAAATTAAGACAATACATTTCTCAGATTTAAGTCATTAATAAAACCCAAATGCTTATAGCTACACAGAGGCTTAGTGAAAAGATCAGCAACCATCTTATCAGTAGGTAAATAACTAACAGTAATATTGTCGTTCTTCACAACGTCTTTCACAAAATGGTAGCGAAGATCTATGTGCTTGGTCTTTTTGTGGCAATACTCTTTAGTTTCAAGCAATTTCAACGCACTCTGATTATCATTAAAGATTCTACAATTAAAATGTTTACCAAAAATTTCAAACATAAAATTTCTAATAAAACATACTTCTTTGCATGAATCACTAAGACACAGATATTCACTTTCTGTAGTCGACAGAGCAGTACATCGCTGTTTGCGTGATTCCCAACAGACTGTAGAATCACCCAGCTTAATAACAAAGCCACTATACGACCTTCTATCCACGATATCATTGGCCCAGTCAGCATCAGCATATACTGACATATCAAAGCTGCCAGATCTTACAAACACTAATCTGTAATTAATTGTACCACTCAAGTACCTTAAAATTCTTTTGGCAGCCAACCAATGATCTCGCGTAAAAGCGGTATTAAACTGACTTAAATGACTTAGAGCATAAGTAATATCAGGTCTCGAACACACAGACAGGTACATTAGGCATCCTATTAACTCTCTATAAGGATAATCACTATCAGATAAACAATTATTGTCTGATGCCTTTTCTAACTTATTATTAACTGTCATAGGAGTTGAGACACTCTTACAATTAGTCATGCCAAAACGGCTTAATAACCTTTTAATATAGTCAGATTGTTCAAACATTAAAATGCCACGACTTCTATCCCTGTGAACTTGAGTACCAAGACAGTTCTTTATAGGGCCTAAGCTTTTACAACTAAATTCAGACTTTAATAAGCTATACAATTTTTCTTTCTCATTTTGACAATTAGAAAATATATAAAAGTCGTCGACATACAATGCAATCATAGTCAACTTATCATTATTCTTTTTAATATACACACATGGTTCACACCTATTTTGCAAGTAACCATGATTAGTCAACACATCATGAACCTTATTATTCCACAGCCTACTCGCTTGTTTAAGACCATACAAACTTTTATTTAACAAGCATACTTTAGTCTTATCAGTTGAGAAACCTGGAGGCTGTTCCATATAGATTTGTTCATCAATATTACTATGTAAAAACGCAGTATTTACATCTATATGTTCCATATCCATGTTAAGTTCGTTAGCTATACAAAATAACATTCTCAAACTAGAGTGCCGAACAACTGGCGAGAAGACATCTGTAAAATCTCTACCAGGCTTTTGACTAAATCCTCTTGCCACTAAACGAGCTTTATATTTTGTATAGTTACCTGAATCATCAGACTTTAATTTAAAAACCCATTTACAACTGACAATGTTATGGTTAGCAGGTCTATCAACAATTTGCCATACATTATTTTTAATCATAGAGTCGTACTCAGCTTGCATAGCAATTTGCCACTTATCTTTGTTAGGGCTTGCTACTGCTTCATCATAGGACTGAGGCTCGTCATAGATAAAATTTTGAACTAAATATGACAAATCTGATGAGTCAGACAAATCGTAATCTGCATACCTTGCTGGTTTAGTGTTCCGCGTAGAACGAACAGGTCGGTCGCTGTCGCTGCCGGATGCTGGCGCGCCTAAATCTTCCCCTCGAACGACCGTTTCGTTCGATGAAGAGGAAGAACCTAAGTCCTCGCTGTCTCCATCGACTCCCTCAGCACTATGGAAGGAAGAGTCCCCTGAAACTGGAGAAAAACAAACATTAGGCGGGCTTTGCGCATTATCAGAAATATCAGATTGACAATTACTGTTGTCAGTTGGTTCATTAAAATTTAATGATTCATTATTTAATTCAGGAATATTATTCAATTCATTACTGGATTCATTGCATTGCATTCCATTTAAATTATTATTCGATAAATTATTATTTATTAAATTATTATTCACTAAATTATTCATATTAGAATTATTTTCATTGCTTTGCAAGTCATTTTCATAAGAATAAAATGTATCATTATCATTACATTGAATATCACAGTTATCAGTTGTACTATCACAAAACTTATTTTCAAAGAAAATTACATTTCTTGAAGTTATTATTTTATTAGGTACTAAGGGATCAATTAACCTATAACCCTTGGTATGCTCGCAATACCCAACAAAGATACAATGATGAGATTTAGAATCAAGCTTATCACGTCTCACGCTAGGTATGAGCGTCAGAGCACGACAACCGAAGACACGTAGATGGCTCAGGTCAACTTTGTTGCCTGTCCAAACTTCTTCAGGAAGTTTATTAGGAAGAGCCGCTGTAGGACTTCTGTTCTTAAGATAAATAGCTGTGGAAACAGCTTCACCCCAGTATTCTTTACCAAGACCAGATTCCTGAAGCATACAGCGCACTTTTTCCAGCAGGGTCCGGTTAAGGCGCTCCGAGACACCATTTTGAGACGGGCTATAAGGAGCAGTTTTCTGATGAATTATCCCCTGACCCAGTAAATACTCACTGAATTCATTACTGCAATATTCACCACCTCCGTCAGTACGAAGGATTTTAATCGAATATCCGGTTTGCTTTTCGACGGTAGCCTTAAAACACTTGAATTTGGACAAAACTTCAGATTTCTTTTTAATTAAATAACCAAACGTTTTACGTGAGAAATCGTCTGTAAATGTTAGCAGGTACCTAGATCCACCCAAGCTGCTGACAGGCATTGGCCCACAGACGTCGGAGTGAACAAGCTCCAACAATTGCACAGCACGTTTAGCTTCACCCTTAGGAAAACTTTGCACTGTTTGCTTCCCCTCAACGCAAGATTCACATTCCTTAACGGCTGCATCCTGCTGAGATTGATGAAACTTAACACCATTAGCAATATTACGGAGAACACTCACCCCACGATAGCTGAGATGACCCATCCTCCGGTGCCATAGCTCCGATGACACCGCCAAAGAAGCAGCATCTGTGTCGGGCAAGCTCTGCTGCTGCGACACATTTTCCATACTCTTGGTCACAAACGACCTTTGCTGTGGATCAGAAGAAACAAAACCATGCACATTGTCCAAAATATAAATTCCCCCAAGTTTAGTGGCAGATATTGTTAAATATTCCCCTTTGAAAACATAACACTTATTATTTTTAAAGGTAACAGTAAATGCCTTCTCACACAATTTACTAACACTTATTAAATTAGTTGAGAGGTCTGGGACGTACAAAACATCTGTTACTATTTGAGACTTGTTATTTTTCATAGGAATACTAACCTCACCAAAGCCTAGACATGGCAGGGAGCCACCGTCAGCAACAGTTACATGTTGTTGACACTTAGTAATGTCCTCAAATAAACTAATGTCTTTGCACATGTGTTTAGTTGCACCCGAGTCCAAAACCCAAACTGTACTACTATGTGGCACACACTTTGAAGAAGTCACCATCAAAGCTTCATTTCGATTGCCATCTCGCTTCTTATTCTTCTTAAACTTGTAACATTTCGCCTTTATGTGTCCTGGTTTGTGACAAAAATTGCAAATGATGTCCTTCCGCTTGGTGAACAAAGCTAGATCACTTTGTTTTTCATTATTTTTCCTCCGATGGTCCTCCTGAAGTAATCTAGTTCGCACCATCTCACTATTGAGGCTGTTGGTGATCGAAGCAGTCTCCAAGCTGCTGACAAGAACATCAAAATCTTGAGGAAGTCCCGACAGTAGTAGTTCTGCTATCTCAGAGTCTTCTATCATTCTTCCAATATCACTTAATTGATGCACAAGCGTCATAATGTGTTCAATGTAATCATTCATATTATTAAAACTATTGTAACTCGCTTGATGCAGTTGTCGAAGAAGCATTACACGTCTGTAGAAGCCTTTATCCTCAAAAACATGGCTGAGAGCTTGCCAAGCTTCCTTTGCAGTATTTGCATCTCTTACATATTGTATACAGGAAGCTTTCAGGGATAAATTTATTCTTGCTAAAGCTCGTTGGTCATTGACCGCATCCACAGCAACGTCGTCGCCTCTTGTTACACAACTCCACAAGCCGTCGATAATAAGCGCATTCTTCATATAATGTTTCCATACACAATAGTTTCCAACACCTTCAAGCCGGTCGAAATGAGTATACGACAGCTTTGTAGCATTTGCATTTATATTATCCGCCGCCATTTGCATGCACGCGCCGCCTTGCACTTGCCCCAAGCACTGCAGTGAAGCTCGCTGCACCAGCGCGAAGCGAAATGGATGAAGGCGGTTAGCAACACGCCAGATGAGTTGTTCGTATTGAGATCACACATATATTTCATGGGATTACGCAAGGGTTGGTCGCTGGGACGATAACCTCTTGGAGATTGGCGGGGAGCAGAGTGCAGAGAAGTCCCTTAGTATGGATCCCATGAAATAAAACCAGTACATACGTTATGACACACTTATGCTCTTTATTTTGTATCGAACAGGAACTGGATAAAGCGATCACTCTAATTAAAATCAATTTAACTTTTAGACGACGAGACAAGTACAACAGTCAGTTTAGTCGGGGCACCGGATGACAGATAACCATAGAGAGGAAATGTCAATTGTGTCATGTGAGCATGTTTCAAATAATATTAAAAACGCCACATCTTAACACGCTTTACACGCACGATCCCCAATAATAGATTGTGGTAGATTGCATTAAATTTTTATTTCTTAATTTACCTTTGTGTCATTATTTATAAAAATAAAAATGTGGTATTTCCACATAAAAATATGAATCGATAAAAAGATTCTATACAAATATTTAGAACAGCGCCATCTCTCTAGCAATCTTCACACTTGCTGTAAAGCAATGGGGATTGGGGATCGTGCGTGTAAAGCGCACATCCTAGGGTATGGCTAATGTGCATAAGCATTTCAAACATGTATGACGCAGAGGGCGGACAGAATAGGACGGAATAGGACGGAATAGGACGGAATAGGACGGAATAGGACGGAATAGAACGGAATAGAATAGAATTCATTTATTTGTAAATCACAGGTACTACAATAATATCTTATTTGGTAATGTAAACACATTCAGAACTGTGTGAGTGAGTCAGTTTGTATGGTTTGTAAGTTCATTTGCTTGGAAGAGTTAGCATGGATTGACGAACTACACAATGATTGAAAAAATATTTATAATGTTTCTGGTTCCAAGGAAAGCCTGAGTTACGAAATAAAAAAATGAAAAATTAACAACCGAAAATAAATAAAGAACAATTTTATAAATATGTACCTAGCGTGTTGCAAAATTGTTAATATACAAAAACTTCACGCGAGGTGTGGTATAAGCATGTTAAAGACGAATAACCATGTCAGTGGGTAGTGACCGCCACTCAGGGAACACACCGCTCCACCCGAATATAGCGCCGTGTCAGGCCAAAGATTATCTTCCAGCACATAAGGCAAGTTTACACTAAAACCAAGCTAGGATAGTGGTTTGCGACAAAATACACAAATGACGAGCTACGCTGAAGCTATATCGAGTGATAGTTAATTCAATGTGGTGGATTATTTCCGCGCACGCTGCTTAGCTCTAGTGGAAGATCTACCTAAGGACAGCCCTCCACGACACTACCGTGTCCTTGCTAAGAAATAAAAACACGTTGTCAATATTGACAACGTGTTTTTATTTTATTTGTATATACAACCAACCCCTCCCCCCCCCCCCCCTTACCAGCAGAAAATAAATTATAAAAGTACAACATTATAGTTAAAACTATATTGTTAATAGTAATAGATTCGAGTATCATAGAAATAATGAGCTAATTTAGTATTTCTCAAATGTCCAACTGAACAAATAAGACTGCTATTCTTTAAGTGGAAGGCCGCCGTTACCGTATCATGTGTGCCTATCAAGTTCAATGGGATCATACGATAGCAAAACCACTACGTTCAGCGTTAAGCGCTGTAAAGCGGTTACTAAAAGATCCTCAGAAACGCGCGGTCTTATCTTGGAATAGTGCTCCACGTGATTACTTATAGCAATTTCTGATTGTCCCGTGAATCAAGCATGTTGCCTTCTATTAACGGAATAAATTGTAAAGATATGTAATTACAACAAAAATGTTCAATGTCAATAGCTTCTTTACCGTGTACGGTTCTTCAGCGCTGTGTTGAATTGAATTCCTATTCTAAATTTGAATGTATGTTGCCCGATTGGCGCGCAGGAACAGTCGTATGTCAATAGTCGGCGGGAACGCGTTGTTTTTTTTAATTATTTTTCTTTTTGCGATGTGTTAGTGATGTGATGTGCTGTTCGGATTTTTGATGTTAACGATTGCGTTCTTTATAGGAATTATTGTTTTTAGTTACTTCTTAAGACAAATTTTGAACAAACCGGATTCTAAAGAAAGTAAGTATTGTTTTGTTTGTTTTCCGATTTTGTATCTATGTTTATTTAATTATGTTCTATTGTACTGGTTAATATAACTTATATATTTACTTTTATGTCATCTTTTTTTGCACTGTACTGGTTAAATATAACTTAAGAAACTGAAAATTCTTACAGTTGACGCCAAAAAGAACATTATTAGCATTGAATCGTGAATAAATTACACGTCACTAGGGACAAAGTATATTTCAATGATTTGCATACATTACGTTCATGTCAACTGATTTCATTGACTTTTCAATATAGTAAACACACCGTGTAACGTAATCCAAGCAAAGTTGTTTCAATTACTCTAAATCCAAGTCGAAATACAATGCATACTACACTTTCTTCGACAAGTTATAAACACAAAATCCAAGTGTTAATCCAAAAAATCGGTACTTTACAATTTTAAAACTTCCTCTCTAGTTTGATTTCGGCGCTTAACGTCGAACTTTATGACATCGATGAGTTCTTCTATCGTATACGAGTATGTACTATATAATCTACATTTTACCCTATTGCGCGATACTGGGGTCAGTCACGGGTCAGGTTCGGAATAAAAAAAGGCATGTATTTAACGCGGCGACAAATTAATCAGATTTAGGGATTTATAAAAAATTAAAGGGGATAGCAAAAATAATAAGTTGGCGACTAATTGCGGAGACTATTAAAGTAAAAAGTAGCAGCTAAGTAATCAATTTTCGGCTTTGTTTCTATATAAACTAGCATAGAGTTATTGTTTTGGCGACTGAATTAACTAATTAAGCGGAAACATGACAGCGGATAAAAAATTGAAAATGGCCTACTCTAATTGTTCAATGGAGATTACATATAAAATAAATCAAGGTCATAAAAAAAATACTTTGTGCGACAATTTAAGAGCTTAAATCAAAGTTGAAAATTGCATGTATAAATAATAATTTTGGGTGTGATGTCATATTGACACCTATTTTTTATGATTCTATCGTATAGAATACGTTAAAATAAACGTGTTTTGTATGGACAACTTTTTTCTAAACTTAATAATTACCGAGATATGGACTCCTAAAACCGACAATATTTTTTTGGATATTGTGTCAGACTCTGCCTTAGCTCCGGCGCTGCGGGAAGTGCAGCCCTTCCGCCCTTGCGTGGCAAAGCACGGTCGCCCGTACTCCGTTCCGCAGCTTCGGCTTGTTGGTCGCCTTCGGCGACCAGCCTCAGCCGCTCCGCTCCGCACGGCTCCCGAGCTTTGTCACGGCGGGCGAGGGCTGGTCTCCCTCCGCGCCTCCGGCTTTTTATATACACTCTAGGGGTAGGGCAGACAAGACCACGTGGAATCGGGGTTGACAGCTTCGGTTCTGAGGCAAGTCTTATGATAATGCAATGCTTATTTTAGCGTAGCGTGTTTTAGCTAGATTCGGACTAAAATAAGCGTGTTTTGTATGGGCAAAACATTTTTACCTAAAAAACGCTTATCGCCATTTTCATTAAATTATGGTTTCGAAAACTAAAAAAATAACTCCCCATTACTTTTATATAGTACCCATTTTAATATTTAAGCTGCCAGCAAATCAAAGCCCAAAATGCTTTTTTAGATGGAGACCTGTAGTTGCCACTAATATAAAGTTTGTTATCCTTCTGCTAATATTAGTCGCCAAGTCATTATTTATAGTACCTCACCTATGATTTCAGTAATCTTGTTTATTATTTCTGCTACCTTAAAGTAGCTGCCATTATTTGAATTTTAAAATATCCTTAGTTTAAAGCTCATTTAATATAAATGATTGCCAAAATATTTAATCGCTGACAAGTTATTATTTTAGTTGCAAATAGTTTGCTGCTCTTTAATTTTTCTGTCGCCGCGAAAATAATAAGCCATAAAAAAAACACGTGTTTGCATTGCACAGAAAAAAAATGATTTGCCGGGGTTCGTGCCCGCGTTTCTGGGCGGACACGAGCGTCTTACCTTTTAGACCACCGAACCGGTGCGTCAGCCATTGGGTTCTTTTAACCAGTTGCGTTGCTTCATCTATGCGCATTGGCATCGTTAGAAAAAAATGTTTTTCGCGTCACTATAGTAAAACCACGCTAACTGTTCCAAGCAAATGAACTGTCAAACCATACAAACTGACTCTTTAAGTATGGTTTGTCAGTTCATTTGCTGGGAAGAGTAGCGTGGTCTGACTCTCAGTAATAATTGCCTATTAGGCGCCGTTTATAGCAGTAAATCCCAATAATGACATTTAACCAAAGTGATCAATGAGGGATTCGCGCTTGAATTAGCCGTTACAGTTTGTAAGATATTTAAACAAACATTTGACAGTTCTCTGTTGATGTTTGTAGTGATGTAGCAAAAACATAGTGTTTGCAAAATCTAACGATTATGACTGGTTGATCAAATCGATTGTATCGACGAACTTTTTCAAACCTGAATATATTTTTGTTTATTTTGTGTAAATCAATATTTTTTTGAGCTACGAGCCGTCGGACTCACTGGAGTTTTCTATGTAAAATAATAGTTTGTTTTATTCTTCTTTCTTTAGGTTATAAATTTATCGATTTAATCGATTTCTACCAATTTACAGAAATAGCACATGAATCGAAACGCAAGATTTAGTCACAACACAGCTTTAAAAAATAATAGTGCGTGGAGTCCCTCCGCGCGGAAGAAGTGAAACTTCGTAAAGTGGAAATGAAAATAGGAAAGGGTAGAAATTGATTTTTTGTGAACTCATATTGTTTCTTTAAGACAAACTTCTTCACTCTCGCTCTGTTTCTTCTATTCCCCCTCCCCAGGAGCGTTGAACGTTTAACGCAACAGTGCTTTCCTACTCCCTCCACGGTAGCGTTAAACATTTAACGCAACCTTTAAACGTTTAACGCAACCTTGCTTTCCTACTCCCTCCACGGTAGCTTTAAACATTTAACGCAACCTTTAAACGTTTAACGCAACCTTGTTGGAAGTCGCATGTCGCATTAGAAGTTTCACTTCAAAAAATAGTGCGTAGAGGCCCTCCGCGCGGAAGAAGTGAAACTTCGTAATGTGGAAATGAAAATACTAACATAGTACTGATATGTACTTTTTCACTAAATTATTCATGATCAGGGAGCGAAACTTTCGTGCTTGTGACGTCATTATGACGCAAAGTCGCAAGGTGTTTTATTAAAACAAAATTGCAACACCTCAGTGATTCATTATATAATGGTAATATAAATATTAATGTTTATTTATAAAAAAAATTGGTATTTACAAAGAATAACGTAAATATTTAAAAAATGATACGAATAAAATTATATACTGGATAATGCAATTCTAACAAAAAAAATATTTTCCTCAAGTAAATGAAACAACACAACAAATGTTTTCTTGGATGACGAAGTATGCAGAACGCTCAAAGTTCAAACATAATAATCGCATCTTCTTTCTTATTTACATGTACGAATAACGATGTATGAACTTTTGGAGGTGATACAGGAGACTATTTGGAAGAGTTTGAAGTTTAAACATTGGACTAAAAAGTTTGAACCCTAAGAGTATATACTTTAGTCCAATCTGTGATTGTTTTTTTTTTTTTAATAAGGTTTTCCAATTTGTTCAGTGCGTACCAAAAATTTACATGAACAATTACATTTAAACTAAACTTTGCATAAAATTTATATATATACATTTCACACGTACATTCAGTGCAATATAATTCTCAAATCTCTCGCCAGTTATAAATATGCCAATAAGCTGTCATTTGATTAGGTATCTATAATCTAAATAAAAACACTCTGTATGTAGCTTGACGTCATACGTCTGTCATCGTTACCATAGTTTCGCTCCCTGTTCAATTGTTCATGATCATCGTAAATATTGTGCTGTTCCTAATGAATGGCAGACATGCAATACGGTTCTAGGGGTCAACAAATATTAATTAAGAAAAATTCGGTTAAATATTCTTATAAAAATGTGTTAATTTAGATGCTAACGCATTTAGTAGTGTGTTCTAGAAAGCATTTTTTTAAATATATATCTGCAAAAATAGTAGCCCTCATTGACAATGAACATGCAATGTCACGATATAGCTTAGTTTTCATTGCATCTACTATGTTGTCTCAGAAATAAGAAATGCAAGGCAAATCAATAGTTATATAAGCGACTACTAGGAAAACACAATCTCAATCAACTTGCACTTGGAGGTAATCAAGACTGGCGCCAGCGTCAAACGCCGCTGGTAACATAATATTTGATTGCTTTTGTGAGCGACTCTTAGATTCATAGGTATATACTCCGAACAAAACGGGAGTTAATCGCGTTTAAAAAGGTATTTATTTAGTTACCTTGACGTTTTGGACGTGATTTTTCGTCCAGACAGCAGTAGACGTTTCTATGCACGGCAAATGCTCAAATGATATGCAGACGGATTCTATTATCAAGAGAATAATGGTTTTAGTCTGCTAATAGGTAGTCTGCTCAGCTACTTCTCCTGCTGACTGTCCATGGTCTAGAAGGAACTCAAGAAGGGACATCGAGGTAATTATATAAACTCCTTTTTTAACGTGATTAAGTCCGTCTTGTTATATATGTATATGTGTCCGTCTTGTTGTATATATAAAATGTGATTATTAAATTCTCCGGACAGGTTATTTAACAGAACATATGTGCACATATTTATGTACTCTTTTTACATCAATCGTAATTTACATTAAGTTTTTTAAAAGACCTTCTACGTAATTTCTGCGCTGTAAATGTGATTGAAAAGCCTGGTCCTGGAAAATATCATATGAGTAGTGAATTGAAGCAGCATTATTATTTATTTTTATTTATTTATTTATTTATTTTATTATAATCAGATTTTTCCTGCCTGGTCTGCGTGGTTTTAGGGGGAAAAGGTCACAGTCACCGAACTCACCGTAAAAATCAGTCTGTTGCCAAAAACCCGTGTTGGTGATATAGTTAGTTAGTAGCGTTGGGCATTTTCCGCAAGTCGACATCCAACGTGCCTATTTTGCGTGAAAAGGGGGTAGCGATACTCCAACCACCCCAACTCCTCCACGAACCTAAGCAAAGCCTTGATGTTGCTTATGGCTTCGTGTACGGTACTTGGAGATCCTAGGTATTTCATCCTGTATCCTTCTACCTGTTTGCAATCTAGTAGAATATGATTGGTGGTTTCTTCTGCCTCCATGCATGCTCTGCATACTGGGCTGTCTGTTATACCTAAATTGAAGAGGTGTTTGTTCAGAGTATTATGTCCCGTTATTTATCCTACTATCGTGCGTAGTTGGTTCCTGTGGATGCTCAGTAAGATGGTGGTGAGTTTTTGGTTCCTATTCGGAAGTATTTCTTTTGTTTGTCTTTCTTGACGACGCGTTTGGCTCGGTTTGTAGACACCTGCTTACTGAGTCGGCGGTCCCGGGTTCGAATCCCGGCCGGGGCAAATATTTGTTCTTGGGTCATGGATGTTGTCTATATATGTATTTATATATTATGTATATCGTCGTCTAGTACCCATAGTACAGTCGAGTTCATTTACATCTACACGCTTACGAGACCAAAGATATCTGAACACGACCCTATTGTCAGGAGCATAAAGTCGTGTTCAGATATTTTTGTTCTCGTTGAGTGTGTAGATGTAAATGAACTCGACTGTACAAGCTTTGCTTAGTTTGGGACTAGGTCGATTTGTGTATGATTGTCCTTTAATATTTATTTAATATTTATCTATTATACTAGCTTTTGCCCGCGGCTTCGCACGCGTTAAAAAAATACGTTCACTTGGCATAACTTGGCATTTGGCATTGGCTTGGCATAACTCAAGCCCTTCATATTTTTTGTTTACTGTATCTTTGGAATATTTGAATGCTTTCATGGACATGATTCCTTGTTCATTTTAGATTCAATTTCTACTTTCTTGTTTCCGTTTTACAACGTTGTGTTTTCTCAATGCGAGGCCTCCGACATTTTTGTGCACTGTCTCAATTGGTTACTTAAATAAAGTCATGTTCTCTTCTTTCCGTTGTGGTATATTGTCTTGCTTAGTGTGTCTTGCTTTTTTTGGACATCATCTTAGAATACTTAATCGTTTGTTCAGAATTGCTTTCCTGTTACCGTTTTAAGGTTTATGTATTGTCAATGTGAGCACTACTGCATTTTTGTTATCTATCTCTTCAGATTACTTGAAAGTTACACCAGTCTTGCTTTTTTCTTTCTGTTTGTTATATTGTTTTTTCTTCGCGCCTCCCGTCTGGTTTGGTCACCATCCCCATTTAGAATCCTTTAAAGTTTGATCAGAATTGCTTTCTTGATTCCGTTTTAAGGATTTGTGTTTTCTTAATGTGGGCACTATGCAACTTTAGTTCACTATCTTTTCAGGTTACTTAAAAGTTCGATCAGACTTGTTTTCTAAGGTTTTGTGTTTTCTTTCTTTTCTTTCTTGATCACCACATCTACAGGTCACTTAGCCTTTTATCAGATTTACTTGTAATTTTCAGTTTTAGCATATTGCATTTTGTAAGTGCGGGGGGCTCTGCCCCCCGAGCCCCCCGTCTTTTCAATGCCATCTCTTCGTGTTACTTAAAAGTTTCATCAGTCGTGCTTACTTCTTTTCGTTGTGCAATATTGTTTTTTCTTGGTGCCTCCCTTTTGGTTTGGTCACCACCTCTTCTCCTTCTTCGAATTCTTTAAAGTTTGATCAGACTTGCTTTGTTGATTGCGTTTTAAGGTTTTGTGTATTATAATGCGAGCACTACGCCATTTTAGTTCAATATATTTTCAGGTTACTTTTATGTTTGATCAAACTTGTTAGCGTTTTAAGCATGTTTTAAGGTTTTACGTTTTCTTCATCACCATATCTACAGGTCTCTTAGCCTTTTATCAGATTTAATTAAATTTGACAGTTTTAGCACTTTTAGCTGATGTCATTTTCTGAGTGCGGGGGGGCTCTGCCCCCCGAGCCCCGCGTATTTTTTGATACCATCTCTTCGTGCTGCTTAAAAGTGTCATCAGTCTTGCTTTTTAGGGTTCCGTACCCAAAGGGTAAAAACGGGACCCTATTACTGAGACTTCGCTGTCCGTCCGTCCGTCCGTCCGTCCGTCCGTCCGTCCGTCCGTCTGTCACCAGGCTGTATCTCAACAACGGTGATAGCTAGACAGTTGAAATTTTCACAGATGATGTATTTCTATTGCCGCTATAACAACAAATACTAAAAATAAAATAAAATAAATATTTAAGGGGGGCTCCCATACAACCAACTTGTTATAGATTATATATATATGTATAGGTACGGAACCCTTCATGCGCGAGTTAGGCTCGCACTTGCCCAATTTTTTCTTTCCGTATTGCGATATAATTAACTTAGTGCCTTCCGTCTCTGTTAGTCACCATCTCTTTAGAATACCTAAAAGTTTGGTCAAACCAGCTTTCTTGTTTCCGTTTTCTTAATGCGAGTACTATGCCATTATCGTTCACTATCTTTTCGGGTTACTCAAAAGGTTGTGCAGACTTGCTTTCTCATCACCATATCTACACGTTACTTAGCCTGTCATCAGATTTACTTCAATTTTCCTGTTTTAGCATGTTATACATATTTTTTTTCAATAACATCTTTTCGTGTTATTTAAATGTTTCATCAGTCGTGCTTTCTTCTTTCTGTTGTGCGATATTGTTTTTTCTTTGTGCTTCCCGTCTGGTTTGGTCGCCATCTCTTCAGAATCCTTTAAAGTTTGATCAGACTTACGTTCTCGATTCCGTTTTAAGGTTTTGTGTTTTCTTAATGCGAGCACTATGCCATTTTAGTTCACTATCTTTACAGGTTACTTAAAAGTTTGATGAGACTTGCTTTCTTGTTAGCCTTTTGGTGTTTTGTTTTTTTGTTGATCACCATATATCTACAGGTAACTTAGCATTTCATCAAAGCTACTTGAATTTTTCAGTTTTAGCATGTAGTATTTTCTTAGAGCGGGGGGCTTCGCCCCCCGAGCCCCCCGTTTTTTTCGGTACCATATCTTCGTATTGCTTAAGTTTCATCAGCCTTGCTTTCTTTTTCCGTTGTAAGATATTGTTTTTTTCTTATTGCCTTTTTCTTCCCATCTCTGTTAATCACCATCTCTTTAGAAATACTCAAAAGTTTAATCAAACGTTTATGAGATAGTTTATATTTTGTCTAAACATAAACACATACTGACGCAGAACGGCCCTCGAGCTGTCAACTTAAACTTTGCATCAGCTGTATTAAAATTAAAGAAATTAATTGTACATAGTAATAACATTTAAATGTATCACTCATTAACTTCAAATTTGTGTAAGAGATCGTAGTAATATAGTGAACGTACGTTTTAACGCGAGCGCAGCGGGTAAAAGCTAGTAAAACAATACACAAATTACATAAACATAACATAACAGACCAATCCACTAACTTCGCCATTGCGAAACCTCTGCTGCGGAGGGCACCTCGGGGAAAACTCTGTTTAAAGCTCACAGATGGCGCTACTGGTAGCACCTATGCGCGTATCATATTTCATTAACTTTCCGTAAATACATTTATACGTCAAAGGATAAAATTGATTTTAAATATTTTTTTTTGATAATTATATTCTCTCAAGAAAGCAAAAAGCAACTTATTTATTCATTTCAAATTTTCTCCGCGTCTCAGTACGTTTATGAAAAGAGGGTCAATATTTATAAACTACTGAGTAAATACATGAATTTTAAATGCAATAATAGAGTGGTAGTTCCCATTGTTGCATCGCGAAATTAATAATAACAAAATTGTGTTCAGTTTTGTTTCATAAAATGATAATTTCGTGTACCACTAACGCCATCTACTGCCCCGGTGTCCGTAACTCGGCGACTCGTCCAACCTATTGTCCCCCGGCGGGTAGCGCAGGCCGGCCCCCCGCGGGGTACGCGTGGTTCTAAATTCAAATTCACGACGCTGATGGATGACGCTATGAGATGCACACGACCTCATTCGCCTATTTTTTCTTTACCGTAGACGGGAAAAAAGTACATATCTTCGGATGTCCAGCTATGGCTGTACCAAAAATGGTTAAAATCCATCCAGCCATTTCGGCGTGATTGGAGCACAAAGGATTTTATGAAAACAGATGGCGCCAGGTTGGCACGGCGACGCGTGTCCATACAAAACAACTATCAAGCTGCATCACGCTATCAATATTTTTCCAGAAATCATGACCTCCCTCCATAGAAAATTAATTTTCAATGGAAATTTAGGATTTTATTATAGTATAGATATCAAATGTTTACAAATGAAGCGAAAATTGAAAAATTTAATGATTCGGACAGGATTCGAACCTGCGTTTCCAACGGCTTTCCGGGCCAACACTGGCGTCCTCCCAATTGGACCACCGAATCAGATCGAACATTTAGTTTACGTTAGCAGACGTTACTGCTTTAATAAAAAATAAGTATAGATATCGTTTTTTTCATATTTATTGTTTATCTATATATATATTACGCGAGGCCGATTTTTGTACATCCCATCAGATCTACAGTTATGGTCCGATTTTGATAAATGATATGTCATTAGATTCGTTTCATGCTGGAGAGGTGCATAACACTCTTGGATTTTTAATTTTTTCCTGAAAAAGTACTGAAAAATGGATTTGAAAAAACTACTGTGCGCTAACCACGTGACTTTGACCACGTGACCTGTGATCCCTATTTTGACATAAGATGACCAAATAATAACAAGCATGATTTGCTCACAAACCTGTAGTAAGTTGTTCAGCGTGATGAAATATTATTTTTGAGTCGGCAACGTAATATCCGCAACACTTAAAACATGTACGAATATGCAAAAATAATTTTACAGTTTGTTGACAATGAATGACAGTAACCATATTCTGACAACTTTTAATGTATTTTTTATTGGGAGCTATTATGTCAATGATCTAAATTGCCAGGTTGTTTTTCTTTTTAAAATGTTGATATGAAAACTTTTGTCGCATAACTGTTAAAAATGTGAAGGAAAAAGCCGGTTAAGTGCGAGTTGGACTGGTGCTCGCAAGACTAAAACTAACCGTCATTCAAGAATAGATTATTTTTATACGCGAGTTTTACAATAAATCAAAGCAGAAAAAATGTAGTAAAACTAATTTAAACGTCATTCAAATAAGTAAATTTCTGATAGATTATTATAAATATGATTATATAAGTTCATAAAAAAAAAAACAAGGAAAATGGCATGAGTTATGGTAAATTAAATGGTATTTTACAAGAAAAAACTTAGTCCTTCCGCTTGCATGTCGACGGGATGGGAAATGTGGTCGAGTTGAGAATATGGACGACTTGACAATGTAGCTAAGTTGGGAATGTATCTTCTACATTGGTAATATGGATGAGTTGGTAAAATGGACGAGTTGGAAATGTGGACGAGTTGAGAATATGGACGAGTTGGCAATGAAGACGACTTGGTAATACGGACGAGTTGGTGATATGGAAGATTTGGCAATAAAGACGAGCTGATAATAAGGACAAGTTGGTATTGTAGACGAGTTGGGTGTATCGTCGAGTTGGGAATATGGACGAGTTGGAAATGTGGATGAGTTGGCAATGTGGATGAGTTGGTAAAATTGACAAATTGGGAACATGGACAAGTGGGCAATGTGGACGAGTTCGCATTATGGACGAGTTGGCAATGAAGACGAGTTGGTAATACGGACAAGTTGGCAATGATGACGACTTTGTAATACGGACGAGTTGCTGATATGGAAGATTTGGCAATAAAGACGAGCTGATAATAAGGACAAGTTGGTATTGTAGACGAGTTGGGTGTATCGTCGAGTTGGGCATATGGACGAGTTGAAAATGTGGATGAGTTGGCAATGTGGATGAGTTGGTAAATTGACAAGTTGGGAACATGTACAAGGGGACAATGTGGACGAGTTCGCATTATGGACGAGTTGGCAATGTAGACGAGTTGGTAATACGGACAAGTTGGTAATATGGACGAGTTGTCAATGTGGACGAGTTGGGAATATGGACGAGTTGGGAATGTGGATGAGTTGGCAAAATTAACAAGTTGGGAATATGGACGAGTTGGCAATAAAGACGGGCTGATAATAAGGACGAGTTTGTATCGACAAGTTGGGTGTATCGTCGAGTAGGGAATATGGACGAGTTGGAAATGTGGACGACTTGGAATTGTGGACGAGTTGGGCCTTTGGACAAGTTGGAAATGTGGACGAGTTGTATTTGTGGACGAGTTAGCAATATGGACGAGTTGGCATTGTTGATGAGTTGGAAATGAAGACGAGTTGGCAATGTAGATGAGTTGGGTGTATGGACGAGTTGGTAATGTGGACGACTTGGCATTGTGGACGAGCAAGCAATATGGATGAGTTGGCATTGTGGACGAGTTGGCAATATGGATGAGTTGGCAATAAAGACGAGTTGGTAATATGGACGAGTTGGCATTGTAGATGAGTTGGGTTTATGGACGAGTGGGCAATGTGGACGATTTGGTATTGTGTACGAATTGGGAATGTGGACGAGTTGGAAATATGGACGAGTTGGAAATATGGACGCGTTGGAATTGTGGTGTTGGTATATGGACGAGTTAGCAATATGGTCGAGTTAGCAATAAAGACGAGTTGGTAATATGGACGAGTTGGCATTGTAGATGAGTTGGGTTTATGGACGAGTGGGCAATGTGGACGATTTGGCATTGTGGACAAATTGGGAATATGGACGAGTTGCCAATGGAGACGAATTGGTAATATAGACGAGTTGGCAATGCAGATGAGTTGGGTGTATGAACGAGTTGGCAATGTGGACGTGTTGGGTGTGTGGACAAGTTGGCATTGTGACCCAGATGGGAATATAGAGGAGCTGACATTGTGGACCAGTTGGCAATGTGGAATAATTAACATATTACCCTAACATGCGAAACTTGATGGTAGAAATAACCTACATATGATGCAAATTTCAAAAAATTGACGCCCTCAAGGATAAATCATATTTGAATTAATGACGTCTGGCTGATCATTCTTATTCTCATTCAAAATAAAATTTGACAAATTCTGCTGTCAACAAAACAAATTGATTTTGTAAGGCTTCCGTTTTTACCGACTTTGGTAAGGAACCCTAAAATTAGGTTTATATCATAGACTTGAGAGTATAGAGAGTATAGATCACTCTTCTGTCAGACACTATTTCAATGAGAGGAAAGACGAAAGTTTGAATTTGGAATTCGGGTATTAGGCCTTCAGCTCTAAATTTACTGAAAAAAATATGTCTGACTTTACTATACGATCAAGGATTTTATTTCTTATTTTAACAACTGTACCTGGAGATGTCGAATAAGTAATTTGACGAACGACGAACTTGACGAAAAGAAAATTTGACTTAAAATCTAACTTGACCAATAGACAGCTTGACGAATAGGAGCCATGACGAATAGCAGATTTGACACATGGATTTTGACTCATAAATGATTGATGATGATGACATGGCAGCACCCATATTAAGAAAATTTGGACGATCTATTGAATTTCATTAAAAAAACAAGCATTGATAATAGTGGTTTTTCGTGTATCTATAAACGTTTTATACTCTCTATTTCATACAATTGAGTTTATTTAACATTTTTTATTATCACTATTTTTAAGTATTTACGATTATAAATGAATACATAAACAGTTACGCACTACATGATTTCCTTTTTAAAACCTACGTAGTGAGTGCCCAAATCTGTCGTTTCGATTCATGTGCTATTTCTGGAAATTGATAGAAATCGATCAAATCGATAAATTTATGTCCTGAAGAAAGAACAACAAATTAATAATAATAATAATAATAATAAGCATTTATTTTCAGGCAAAAAACCCAAAATTAAATGCTACCAATCTTATGTTCGGTCCTATGAAAATATGTCAATTATTTTTTTAATATATGGAATTATTTTTATGGGTTAAAATTTTCCATAAATCGAATAACATTCATTTTATTTGTGAAACAGATCAGCAGATCACATGTCATTAATGCACAACTTATTTTTACAAGAGTTGAAAAAGTTGGCACGATGAAGCTGGCAGTTGGCTACCAGGCCTAGCTCTAGCCTGGCATGTTTTACCGTTTTTAAAACATCATTTTAATTCTTCGTTCGCCAAAAACTTCTTATCGATAAAGTAGTTATTTTCTGTAACACTACCGGATTTCCATATTCTAGCGGCGGTTCGACGCCGCAACGGGCCTCTAGTTGTTTAAACTACTCAAAGCACCTTGAAAAATAATTAGCTCATAGTCCTACCTGAACATATATTAACGACATCTATTAAGATGACAATAAATTATTTTCATCTACAATGTTACTAATAATATGACCTGTCATAATAATTTCCTAAGTAACGCCATAAGATTCAGGTGCCTACTTAACTCAATCGAGCGTACGTCAATAATGGCGACAGCACCACTGAACGGACACATACATGATGGCCTCACTGTTTTGTTATCCGTGGTATTATGAATAAGGAAGCAAAGAAAAATGCATGAGATGACACGGTTATTATTACAGTAGTTTCTTAGTGGTTCTGGGGTCAAATCCCTGCTAGGTGAAATCCTTTCTACATTGTAAATTTATTGATTTTGTCTTGTCTCGAATCATGGTTGTTTTTAATACAAAATGCATACATTGTCGAGCAGCAACTCTCAATACCTGATACACTGCAGCTTACATTAGGTATGCGACCAATATTCAACAACTTCGTTACTAATTCTCGAAGTCCGGGTTAACCATCACAGCTACACCCTATACTACGATTTCTAATTCAAGACCAAAAAAACTACGACAGATACGTCACTGTCAAAATTGACAACATTTAAATGACATTTGAGTTTGTTTTTTGGCTTGCACGAAATGCTGAAGTGTTACAAGTACAATACCAGATTTTGTACCAAAAATCTCCGATGTTTAAGTTTTTATTATCTCCTCTCGTAATTATGCAATAATAAATATATCTAGTTATTTTGTTAAAACATAGAGTTAAAGTTACCAATAAATAAGTTATGTTAGCCTGTTTACAAAAGAATAAAGGAATTTACTATTGTAAAAATATTTTGTTGTAGTGGCAACCTTGTGGTAGTTTTTTTGGTCTTGAATTAGAAACCGTAGTTTAGCTTGTGCCGAATCGTGGTCACAGAAACGTAACGACGTGCATCGACTCTCGGGTATCGTGTCGAGGGACGCATCAATGGCTCCTATAATGTACATGTATGGAGCTGGTTTTATTAACTCAGGAAAAATCTTAACAGCGCGATGCAGCCGATAGTATGGAGATTTTGTCAAAGTAACAACGCCATCTAGCGGAAAATTGGGTCGTTGAGAACAAAATCTCAACACACCGTTAAAAATAAAGAATGACTGATATTTATTACTTTGAATAGATTTTATATATAAAAAAACTACATAGATGCAAAATTGTGGCTAAATACATCGTATATTTATCGTTTATTATACATTTCGCTACCTTATTACTAAGTTAGGCCAAACACAAACAATGCCAAAATTTGCGCCTAGTGTTCTAAATGTTGTTTGGTAAAACATAATTATTTTAAAATGTATTTAATGTACTTAAATTGATTCGAAATACTTTTATTTCAATTACACTCGATAAAATAGCAATTAAAAATCTGTTTTATTCATTAACATTTTTTATTGCGTCTCCGTGCTTTTTTATGGTCAATACTTACAAACTACAGAAGAATATAATTGCATATTCAATAACAGAGCATCTATATATATATTACGCGAGGCCGATTTTTGTACATCCCATCAGATCTACAGTTATGGTCCGATTTTGATAAATGATATGTCATTAGATTCGTCTCATGCTGGAGAGGTGCATAAAACTCTTGGAATTTTAATTTTTTCCTGAAAAGGTACTGAAAAATGGATTTGAAAAAACTACTGTGCGCTAACCACGTGACTTTGACCACGTGACCTGTGATCCCTATTTTGACATAAGATGACCAAATAATAATAAGCATGATTTGCTCACAAACCTGTAGTAAGTTGTTCAGCATGATGAAATATTATTTTTGAGTCGGCAACATAATATCCGCAACACTTAAAACATGTACGAATATGCAAAAATAATTTTACTTTTTGTTGACAATGAATGACAGTAACCATATTCTGACAACTTTTAATGTCTTTTTTATTGGGGGCTATTATGTCAATGCTCTAAATTGCCAGGTTGTTTTTCTTTTTAAAATGTTGATATGGAAACTTTTTTCGCATACCTGTTAAAAATGTGGAGAAAAAAGCCGGTTAAGTGCGAGTTGGACTGGTGCTCGAAAGACTAGAAAAACTGACCGTCATTCAAGAATAGATTATTTTTATAGGCGAGTTATACAATAAATCAAAGCAGAAAAAAATTAGTAAAACGAATTTAAACGTCATTCAAATAAGTAAATTTATGATAGATTATATAAGTCCATCAAAAAAAGAATTTCAAGGAAAATGGCATGAGTCATGGTAAATTAAATGGTATTTTACAAGAAAAAACTTAGTCCTTCCGCTTGCATGTCGACGGGATGGGAAATGTGGTCGAGTTGAGAATATGGACGACTTGACAATGTAGCTAAGTTGGGAATGTATCTACATTGGTAATATGGATGAGCTGGTAAAATGGACGAGTTGGAAATGTGGACGAGTTGGGAATATGGACGAGTTGGGAATGTGGATGAGTTGGTAAAATTGACAAGTTGGTAATATAGACGAGTTGGGAATATGGACGAGTTGTTAATATGAGTGAGTTGTTAATTGGACGAATTGTCAATGTAGACGTGTTGGGAATGTGGATAAGTTGGCAAAATTAACAAGTTGGGAACACGGACGAGTGGGCAATGTGGACGAGTTGATGTGACCTATGTTTGACAAATAAATATATTCTTATTCTTATTCTTATTCTTATTCTTGAGAATACGGACGAGTTGGTGATATGGAAGATTTGGCAATAAAGACGAGCTGATAATAAGGACAAGTTGGTATTGAAGACGAGTTGGGTGTATCTTCGAGTTGGGAATATGGACGAGTTGGAAATGTGGATGAGTTGGCAATCTGGATGAGTTGGTAAAATTGTCAAGTTGAGAACATGGACAAGTGGGAAATATGGACGAGTTGGCAGTGAAGAGGAGTTGGTTATACGGACAAGTTGGCAATGAAGACGACTTGGTAATACGGACGAGTTAGTGATATGGAAGATTTGACAATAAAGACGAGCTGATAATAAGAATAGATAGTTGGCAATGTAAATGAGTTGGTAAAATTGACAAGTTGGGAACATGGACAAGGGGGCAATGTGGACGAGTTCGTATTATGGACGAGTTGGCAATGACGAGTTGGTAATACGGACAAGTTGGTAATATGGACGAGTTGTCAATGTGGACGAGTTGGGAATATGGACGAGTTGGGAATATGGATGAGTTGGCAAAATTAACAAGTTGGGAATATGGACGAGTTGGCAATGAAGACGAGCTGATAATAAGGACGAGTTTTTATTGTAGCCGAGTTGGGTGTGAGTTGGGAATATGGACGAGTTAGAAATGTGGATGAGTTGGCAATGTGGACGACTTGGAATTGTGGACGAGTTGGGCATATGGACAAGTTGGAAATGTGAACGAGTTGTATTTGTGGACGAGTTAGCAATATGGACGAGTTGGCATTGTTGATGAGTTGGAAAGGAAGACGAGTTGGCAATTTAGATGAGTTTGGTGTATGGATGAGTTGGTAATGTGGACGACTTGGCATTGTGGACGAGGTGGGAATATGGACGAGTTGGAAATGTGGACCAGTTGTATTTGTGGACGAGTTGGCATTGTGGACGAGCAAGTAATATGGACGAGTTGGCATTGTGGATGAGTTGGGAATACATATAAACGAGTTGGCAATGAAGACGCGTTGGTAATACGGGCGAGTTGATAATATGGACGAGATTGGCAATAAAGACGAGTTAATAATAAGGACGAGTTGGTATTGTGGACGAGTTGGTATTGTAGACGAGTTGGGTGTATGGACGAGTTGGAAATGTGGACGAGTTAGCAATATGGATGAGTTGGCATTGTGGACGAGTTGGGAATATGGATGAGTTGGCAATAAAGATGAGTTGGTAATATGAACGAGTTGGCAATGTAGATGAGTTGGGTGTATGGACGAGTGGGCAATGTGGACGATTTGGCATTGTGTACGAGTTGGGAATGTGGACAAGTTGGGAATATGGACGAGTTGGAAATGTGGATGAGTTGTATTTGTGGACGAGTTGGCATTGTGGTCGAGTAAGCAATATGGACGCGTTGGAATTGTGGACGAGTTGGGAATATGGACGAGTTGCCAATGGAGACAAATTGGTAATATAGACGAGTTGGCAATGCAGATGAGTTGGGTGTATGAACGAGTTGGAAATGTGGACAAGTTGGCATTGTGACCCAGATGGGAATATAGACGAGCTGACATTGTGGACGAGTTGGCAATGTGGAATAATTAACATGTTACCCTAACATGCGAAACTTGATGGTAGAAATAACCTACATATGATGCAAATTTCAAAAAAGCGACGCGCTCAAGAATTAATCATATTTGAATTAATGACGTTTGGCTGATCATTCTTATTCTCATTCAAAATAAAATTTGTCAAATTCTGCTGTCAACAAAACAAATTGATTTTATAAGGCTTCCGTTTTTACCGACTATGGTAAGGAACCCTAAAATTAGGTTTATATTATAGACTTGAGAGTATAGATAGCATCTCCCTCACTCTTCTGTCAGACACTATTTCAATGAGAGGAAAGACACGAAAGTTTGAATTTGGAATTCGGGTATTAGGCCTTCTCAGCTCTAAATTTATTGAAAAAAAAAATGTCTTATATTCTTTTTTCAAACATATTTAGCTGTTTTATATATTGTTTTTTTTATTACATGTACATATTTGACATATTCTTTTTTTATGGTGGAGTATTGTTGGTCAGTAATTTATTTAGATTAGTAAGTAGGGTTTGCTTAAATATAACTAGCGTAAGAATTTCAAACACAACGTGTAATTGTTATTGAATAATAAAAATTATTGATGATGATGACATGGCAGCACCCATATTAATAAGAAAATTTGCACGATCTATTGAATTTCATAAAAAAAAACAAGCATTGATAATACTTACTTAGTGGTTTTTAACCGACTTCAAAAAAGGAGGAGGTTCTCAATTCGAACTAATTTTTTTTTTCTATGTATGTTACTCGATATCTCCGAGAATCGTGAACCGATTTTCAATTTTTTTTTTAATCGAAAGGGTATAACTCCGAGTTGGTCCCGTTGGCACTAAGTCGGGATCTGATGATGGAATCTTGGAGAAATCGAGGGAACTCTTCAAATGTTATAGGGACATGTACGGCGCTTTCGGTAATTTATTGATAAAGTCAAGAATTTACATTCAGTAAATAGGATTTGGTGTAAGGAAACTGATGATGAACACACATACGAATCACTAAAAAGCAAAAAAAAAAATATGTTTAACAAAAAAAAGAACCGACTTCAGTAAAACTAAAAAGCCGACAATGACCCGTTCAAGTACAGATTACATTTGACTGACCCTTCAAAGTCGGTGCCAAAACTCGCGTAAACTATAATATATAAAAATAAGAACTGAGTGGTTTGGGATCGACTTCGAAGGGTGAGTCAAATGTAATCTGTACTTGAACGGGTTATTGTGGCTTTTTAGTTTTACTGAAGTCGGTTCTTTTTTTTGTTAAAAATATTTTTTCGTGTATCTATAAACGTTTTTTACTCTCTATTTCATACAATTGAGTTTATGTAACATTTTTTATTATCAATATTTCCTATTTACGAATATAAATGAATACATAAACAGTTACGCACTCCATGATTTTCCTTTTTAAAACCTGCGTAGTGAGTGACCAAATCTGTCGTTTCGATTAATGTGCTATTTCTGAAAATTTATAGAAATCGATCAAATCGATAAATTTGTCCTGAAGAAAGAACAACATATTAAAATTCTACCAATCTTATGTTCGGTCCTATGAACATAGGTATGTCAATTATTTTTTTAAGATATGGGACTATTGTCATGAATTATATTTTTCCATAAATCGAATAATATGCATTTTATTTGTGAAACTGATCAGCAAATCACAGAATCTAATGAAGAATCACATGTCATTAATGTACAAGTTATTTTTACAAAAGAGTAGAAAAAGTTGTCACGATGAAGCTGGTAGTTGGCTATCAGGCCTGGCTCTAGCCTGGCATGTTTTAACGTTTTTAAAACATAATTTTAACGTTTTTTTTACAGTACTTATTCTTCGTTCCCCAAAAACTTCTTATCGATAAAGTAGTTATTTTCTGTAACACTACCGGATTTCCATATTCTAGCGGCGGTTCGACGCCGCAACGGGTCTCTAGTTAGTTCCTATTGTCGCAAATTGTGTTTTTAAAGAAATGTACCTATGTTTTTTTTTTGCATGAGCCAATTTACAACGAACATTGCACTCATATTTTCGTCTGTGTTGGTCGATAATTGGCGCCATCTATTTTATCTAACTAACACGGTTTCCGTAACTCAACGCCTCAAACAACCTTAACCTTATTGTTAATACCGGTGGGCCGCGAGGAGGTATTATGTCAAATTCATACTTTTTAGTTTTTGTACACGAAAGAGCCACGCGGGGGTCGCGTCGTTCTAAATTCAAAATCACAAACGCTGTCATTATAAGGTTTACACATTGTAAGGAAAATATTTCATGGAATTTATGTTTTCAGAGATAAATATTAATCAATTTAATCATAATAAAAAGTATCCTATAACCATCTTTGGATGTTCAGCTATTCCTGTACCAAAATTAGTAGCTTTTTATCCAGCCGTTTCGGCGTGATGCGAGGACAACGGTTTTTTTGAAAACAGATGGCGCCAAGTTGGCACGGCGACGCGTGTCCATACAAAACAACTATCAGGCTGCATCACGCTATCGAGATTTTTCCTGAAATCATGACCTCCCTCCATAGAAAATTTATTTTCAATACAAATTTAGGATTTTATAATAGTATAGAATAGATATTGGCAAATATATAAGTCATAGGTATGAGCAGCATATTCAACGATTATTATTGGTAATTTTTGTTCCTTCGTTTATGATTTCTACGTTATATACTTAAGTATCTGATTCTTACAATGTCTTAGTTTTTTACTGTGATGCTGTGTTTAAATTTGAATAAATAAATAGTCCAAATAATCGGTAAAGTGCCAGTGGGACTCCAGAGACGAGAACCTGCTAAAACCTATTTTCGGGTTGTGGGCATGCCCACGACGGTGTATCCGTGTCTGAACCTTACACCTCAGGAACGTTTATGTTCTTGAGAATATAAGCATCTTTGAAAATATTTTCCTTTGTCTTGGAACTCAGGATCTCAGGAAGTGAATGTTACAAGGATAGAATGGAAGATTTTGACGAATCATTGTGAACATGTTAACTCATACTGTAAATAATAATTTAAACCTGCGCTTTGTACGAATATCTATACAACAGAATAACTTTAGTCAGATAGCATCTTTGTAATGGTCTTTTGTGTGTCAGACACTGAAGCGTGTGGTATATAGTATAGTAGTATTGCGTAGATCCACTCCATACGTATTATTCAACGTACGTAGGTACGTGAATACGTAGTATTCAATTGGTCTGGTGCGTAATCCTTTGTCGACCGATCAAGAATCTATTCGCTAAGCTTCCTTAAAATGGCCCATGCTGAGAAAAGGTAGAGCTAGAATTGTATTTGTGTAGCTACTAGGATTTTCATGCACACTCAGATGTAATGTTTATTATTTAAAACATTATATTTCTAGACTAAAAATAACCTACATGACTCGCCGGCTACTACGTGTTTTATTACTATAGCTTATGTAGATGATACTACGAACAAACCGAGAAACTAACAGAGATCTTTACATTTATTAAGGCTCAAAGCATAATTTTACTCATAGGCACTATAAACCATGATCCTACTAGTCTAAGGTCTACGTCACACAGTTTATCGTTGTTACATACACTACACAAGCACTTCTATTAGTAAACTTTATTTTGTCTCACAGTAGGCTGATAGAGCATCCTTTAAGACATTAAGTCTTAAAATTAATATTGCAATCAGAATACAAAAGAAACGAAAGTTTGAAAGTGACACAGTTCTAAAATAAGTGCAGTGCAGTTAGTGATGAGTATTCTGAATTTTCGTTCAACAAGTATCAATAATTCATAAATAGATATTTTATTTATAACGATCAGGAAAATTTCCGATTACCACCCAAAATACACGCTTATTCGACTGTGGACCATGCAATACACATGTGTACAAAATGAAACAAATCTGATATTCTCATTCGCCCTCTATTTCACTTCCTTGGCCATATCGCGTCCTATTTCACCTTCACGCGAATTTGTTACGTCAAACGACTCGCGAATTGACATTTGGCCCCAGATAACCCACGAACGGGCACTCGGTCAAGTTTGTCGATAAGTTACGGTCTTTCCTCGCACTAGCGACATTCGCGAATGGCGGGGAAAATGTGGATGAGATGATCACTGGATCAGCGTTAAGTATAAATATACCACTTCTTTTAAATGTATTTTTTTTTAACCACGTACCACCTCTACGCAATCGTAAAAGGAAAAAACATGAAAAATGTGTAGAAATTATTAAACTGGTATCAAATTGCATACATCTAGTGTTCGCTGTTCCAAGCAAACCAAACATTAATTACCAGAGCATATACAAAGTTTTTAAATGTTCTTAAACAGGGGTACTTATTGACAAATGTTGAATTAAACAACAAAGTGTAGTTAAATGAATAAAATTTGCTTCATAATGTCATGACTCATGAAACAAAGAAAAAACTTTTTTTTTTTAACCAAAAGAATTTTTGAAATTGTTTTCAGAATCCTCATAATTTAACAAAACAATAAGATGAACTGAAACGCACTTTTTCACGGTGAAAATGGCAAAACACAGAATATGGACCGTTTTAGCGCTCTGTAGGAATGTTGAACTTTGACAGTAATTTCTGACTTTTAGAGCAGTCTAAGTGTAGTTAGTTCCATATAGACATTTGATCCCAATAAAAAATTGAATCGATTCACATCCTCAAAAAATTGTCTACACCGATATTATGTTATCAGCATCGAATAATCGACGCTGCAATGGCGCCGTGGAGCAATTTCTCCGTCCTTTATCCATTTTCCATTAAAGCATTCCCCGCGAAATGCCTCCGTGATGAAATGCTGGGAATCGTATTATACAAAACCTGAGAAGCCGTTCTACTTTCATCCTTCCTTGCAAGACTTTGAGTAGCTTTTTGAATGCGTATTTTTGATTTTCTAGGTTAGAGCGGTGATCGTGATATTTAAAAACGTTTAATTTCAATTGAACGTTCAGTCATAGACTTCCATTCTATCCCGGTATGTTCCAGGCTTATTTTTGAATTTCGAATCTTCATTAATTTAATTAATTAATATAATGAGAGCATATTTATTTATTTATTCATTTGAACGTTATTGCACAAAGAAAAACTTAACGTACAAAAGGCGGACTTACAGTGCGACCACAAAGAGTAGAAATTAAAAAGTGGCAATACCGTAGTGTCGACAGTGTCGTCCCCGTTTTCTTATATTGATTAGAAAAGGACACTACAGTATTGCCACTTTAATTTCTACTATTTTTGGTCGGACTGTATATTCGCGGTACTCTAGCTTTAAATAATTGCATTTTGCTCACTGTTATCACCAGACCCCGTTATCAGGGGTGAAAATTCATTGAAAGGGTTGTCACTAGTATGTTCTTATTTACAAATATGTAAGCCAAAGATCACTAAATAGTTAAAACAGACTATATGTATAGACCCGTATTGCACATCTCATACTTTTAAATCATATGCCAACAATAATGATTGACAAATAAATTACAAAATTGCCTACTAATGAGTTTAAAAATGGAATTAATTATTTTTTAAGCCTTTAAAATTTGTATATAAGCAAGTAAGTATATTGTTTACATCATGATGATACATTAAATTATTTAATTATTAATTGTACCTTCTTGTTAAAAATATTATGTGTAGAGCCAACCCTAGCATTTTCAATAAATTTACACCAGTGATAACGGGGTCTGGCATATCACGCAGCAAATGACGCATGTTTGAGCTGCTGAGAATTGTTTTAACCTATTGACCGCCAAGCGGTCTAGCAATTTACCGTGCCACTGACGCCAGAGTAAAAAAAAAAAGATGTGCCCCAAAATCAACAGGGATTGAAAAATACTTGTACCTAGCGGTTAGAATTACAAAGTTTTTGATCATTGAAATTTGGACGGCTGTGGCCGACGTGGCGTCAGGGGCACGATTTTTTGTTGACGGCCACAGCCGACTGTGGCGGTCAAAGGGTTAATGACAAAACACGAAAAATATCAATACATGTCTATTTATTTATTTATTTATTATTATTAACCAACTTACACTTACAGCAAATTGCCACACATGAAAGTTATAGGTCACATTACACAATAATAAAGTAATAAAAATTAGTAAAAAATTAGAATTAAATTAGAAATAACAAGAATAAACATTGTTGTAATTATACATTTTCTATTGTTTTGTTTCATTTTAGAACAAAGGAATATCCAGCTCTACCTCTTAAACGAAACATTGTACAGAATTTATGCTTTCATTCTCTAGTAGAATACCGGTGGCAACCTCCAGCTATGAGACAAATGTACGTATGTACCTAATACAATAATACTTTATTGAACACTGCAATTACAGTTTACAAAGGATAACAAATACAAAATCTTAATAACAGCAGAAAACAGATGGCCTTATCGCTAAAAAGCGATCTCTGTCAGACAACCTAATACGTCCATGAGCCTAAAAACACGAGTAGGTACTTACCTAAATAAGGCGCTGAAAATCTTACCAAAAGTTATGTTTCATTGAATTAACTAGTTTAGTGCTAAAGAAGCAATTGCTAATTTCTCTCATCATTAAATTGGTTACGCCGCGCGATTTTATTATACTTTTACTTTTCTCTAAACTGTTTTATGTTTGTTCAGTCTGAATTATGATTTCCGTTGGCTAACATAGTGTGAAGTTAAGAAGAAAAAAAAAACTAAAAATGGCAGCCATGTTGTGTTTAAATCTGTTTTGTATTCCTGGAGGTTGGTATACGTATTTATGTAGTGGGGTACCTTTACATGCAGTAGGGTAATGCAATTACTTTTTACTTTCATTTTACTTGTATAAAGTTGTCTGAAAGCGGTCAACTACTCTGCTTAGTCTCAATCTTAATAAAGTAAAGGTACCTAAATTTTTTGTGAAATAATGACGCCGCTACCCATTTACCCAGTGGCAGTACGATACGAGGGCCATGGCCATGGCCCTTGCCCCGCCACCGCAATCAATAGAGGAAAAATCTTGAATTTTGTATAGGTAGGACCCCTGATTTAAAAAAAGTTACAGATATATCTCTAGAAAAAATAATTAGAATAAACCAAAATTTCTCGCCGCCTTCCTAGGAAATAGGAATAGAATACGTTGTTACGGAACTCCGTTAGGACGTTAGGACGGAGCCGCAACATAAATTGCGTTTACGTTAGCTACTACTTTTTTTGGCACCTTTTTTTTTTCCTTGCGGGCCCGATGGACCCTTTGCACTGACCTGGCTCGTCCTTTGGGACATGGCTAGCGTATCTTGCTACATTTGTCGCGCGACTTATCGTCTTGCTCGCGCGGTATTAACAGTAAAGTGACAGGTAGTATTTGTAGCACGACAAAAAGTCACTTCACGTGTCAAACTTAAAGTAAGGAAAATTCAAAAGAGTACTTGTAACTCAGTAGAAACCTACGACTGTATTGCTATCTCTGTAAAGCACGTCAAGTTTCCGCAAGAAAAAACGAGACGGCAGTATATTTGTCAACACGTCGACTTCAAGGACGACCCATGTGTCAAATTTTTGTTGTTAGTGATGCTCGAATAGATTTATCGATATCGATACGTATAGTGGTCTTAATGCGACTAAATTAAAAAGAATAAAATTGTCAGTAGTGTCATTAACATCTGCTTACTCCCGTACTTTATATGGTAGCATAATAATAGTGTCAGAGGTCTTTTTGACAGTCTTTGTGAATTTTAGGCTGATAGGGTGTGACGTCATCAACGCCCTTTCTTCCAAAATCTATTATGGCAAAGTTATGCTAGACGGGCTAGAGTGCTGTCGTGATCCTAGATATCTATTGAGGTAGTATAATCGAGGAAAATTTTATACATTTTTAGGTTGGAAAGTTTTTTACTAAATTGGACATGTAAGGACGTGAATAGCCTAGATCTCTTACTTTGTCTGTTCGTTTATACGAAAATGAGTAAATTGGCTGATCGAGTAAAAGTAACATTTACACTTTTTTATTTTATTTCATGACCATTGGAATCAGTGTCCTTCAGTCACACTTAAATAATGTTGCCATGTTCTTACTAATGGGATTTTTTATTAATATAAATGTACCCTGTGGGTCAATAGCCATGGGGCCACGGTTAAAAGGGGAATATTAATCCGACCTATACTCTCCAGTTAAGCTCTAGTAGGCTTGTGAAATGAGTACTTAGACGACGATATACATACTGATATGGATAACTATTAACTATATTAAATACATAGAAAACACCACAATTTATCTGCTTTGGCCGACGGTTGACTGGTAGAGAATGCCTCATGGCATTAAGTTCGCCTTTTATGCGATAAGTTTTCTTTTGGGCAATAAAGATTAAATAAATAAAACATGGCCCCAGGAACAAATTCGAGCTCATCACAGAAATATTTACCCTTCCCGGGTATTCGAACTCAGGTCCGTCAGCTCAGTAGGCAGTTGCACTACTACTGCGTCAATCGCATCAGCGAGGAATTTACATGCAATGTTAACCATGTTTGTCTGTCTGTCGCAGGTCAGAAGATGGGTGACCAGGAACAAGTTCGGTGCTCATCCAGCGAGAGTGATAACTTCGAGAAAATCGACTCGGACGAGCTCAAGCCTGAAGAAAATGTAAGTAGAACGCTTTATCTGTTTTAATTCCTTATTTTACCTTTTAAAATAAGTAAAATGTAAATAAAAACTTAATCTAATCTAATCTTATTAAAACTTTCGTGAGACATATTTATTATTTAACTGTTGTATTAAGCGGTTTACACTCACGTGAAATTGTCAGGAACGGCCCGGCATGTATCTGTGAAAATTTGAAATGATAATTATAGTTAATTTTATTTCGCTTCAACATTGCCTCTTTTCTAGATAAAATGCTCCTACACAAAGACATAAGCCAGAAGTTTGATACATTACTGGAAATTGCAAATCTTTCATAGTCTCAGCTCTTATCTTGCTAAAATGCTCCTAAACGAAGGTATAAGCAAAAACCTGAAGCGAGTGCCTGTTTTTTCAATATGGCGGCAGGCGCGGAGAGAGGGGAATTGTGCATTTTGCATTTTAAACACTCACTAACCATCTTAGACAACATATCAGAAATTACTAATACCCTAATACTAATACTAATACCCTTACTGCCTAACGTTTGGCACTATTAAGTATTAATATAAGAGGAGAGCGGCGTTATTATGTGCCAATGTGAAAATATTAGTATGTAAATACACTGGAGACTGTTTCTTCTTTTTTTGTTTAGGGACCTCAATAACTAGTGGCTGTGAACGGTAGACCTCGCGAGTTTGTTCTGAATCGGCTCATTTCTCCGCTTTTTGCAACATTTTAAAAAAACTGTATTAAAAAGATATTGTATATACTTAACTTATCGAACCAAAATTGTGAAAAGTGGCCTGTGTAGGCGAACAGCCAGAAACCTCAACATCCGGACTTACGAACAAAATTTTGGCGAAGCTGAAACAGACAACTTGCTAACTTCGATCGCTCGATCGATTATTTCTTTGTTTATAAATTAACAACGCATTGACCCTACCACATGTCCATTCCAGGGCAAGCCAGCTTTCACAATGGGCGAGGAGGCCGAAGACGACGGACCGGCGCACGAGGGTGGCGACTTCTTCCCTAGCGCGCCGCCCCCCAATCTGAAGCCGAAGCTGACGTTAGCCCAGCAGTTCGCTCTGGCTGAGAAACGGAGTACACTTAAGTGAGTACTTGCTTTTTAGGGTTCCGTACCCAAAGGGTAAAAACGGGACCCTATTACTGAGACTTCACTGTCCGTCCGTCCGTCCGTCCGTCCGTCCGTCCGTCTGTCACCAGGCTGTATCTCAAGAACGGTGATAGCTAGACAGTTGAAATTTTCAAAGATGATGTATTTCTATTGCCGCTATAACAACAAATACTAAAAATAAAATAAAATAAATATTTAAGGGGGGCTCCCATACAACAAACTTGTTATAGATTATATACCTATATATGTACAGGTACGGAACCCTTCATGCGCGAGTCGGACTCGCACTTGCCCAATTTTTTTTATCTCGCCTGTGTGTGTCCCAACTGCTGAACAAAGGCCTCACCTCTTTCTCGCTAGTAGTCTCGCTGAAGAGCAAGTTCCAGGATGGCATTTACTTTTAGACTAGTTTTTATTTTTATTGATTGAAATAATTTTGATTTAAACTAGTTTTTTTTACACCCTTATCTAACCTCGTGACAGTGGACCCGGCCGTGGGTAATATTACACGAACCATTTCACCCCACTTTTGACCCCCCAATAATTTACGATATTATGTATCTTCATTGTCTGACATTTCGGACGCGTGGTCTTATACGTCTCTATTATAGTCCCCTGATTGAAATATGAAAATTTCATCTAGTTGGACATCTTAGGGATTTTATATACTCTATTTCGGAATAACCTAATAATGCTACAACACAACTAAACTAGTCCCTGTGATCCTTTGAAATAAAGCCAAGGTTAATTAAAAAAACATCGTCCCTAAAAGTACCATACTGTTGGTGTTACTTACAATCTCCAGATGTCTCTGAAATAATATCCCGTTCAGCGAATAATGTTCGCACACTTCATTTGACCTGGTAATGGCGTCGATATCACACAGTTTTGTAAGCCTGATAAAAATACACAACACAATTTTCGTACGAAAGAAGGTTTGCATTCAGGCAATGCAATATGTTATTAGAAATTTATCACATTTTGAGAGGTCCCCGGAACATCATACGCTGACCGGAGTATACTCTAATAAGATTGTAAGGCGCCTAGTGCAAACAAATAGTTCACATTTATTTGTAATTCGAGTCTCCTGACAAATGTGTTAAGGCGTTGCAGTCCTTTTGATTAGCGATGTGCTAAGCGAAGTGAGAGATTAATTAGACTAATTCCACTAAACTTTTATTCCAAGAATAACTTACACTCGGATAGTTAATATAAATTGTGAATGTAAAATGTAGTGTGTATAATTTTTTGTATTTGAGCTTCAATAAGTTTTATAATAATATATATGAAAGTTTAAATTAAATAATGTAATATTAGGCTTTAGTTTTGACTGAAACACAGGGAGAACCCTAGTTCAGGTTATGTTAAATTAGAATTTATTTGTTTATTATGGAATTTATAGTATTGTCAAACCCCATACTAGTTTGACATTAGACATTACTATCCGAGGGTAAGCGTTTTACTTGGGATTGAGATTAAAGATTGATCGAATGCAGCCTAAACGTATTAATTTTTTTTTAACCTATATCTTTTACACAACACTTAGTGCGTAAATAAGTACCTTGTTATTAAGGTTCAAGCATAGTTTTAATATCAGCTAGATTTGGTTGTCCGTTACTTATTTAGCACACTGGATACGAAGCTTACGGTACCCAAAATTTAATTATCGTGCATTTTATTTATGAAGATAAAATCAAATCCATGACGAATTTACGACTCACTTTGAGAAAAAAAAAATACGATTTATGTCATTTCAGTTGTAGAATTTTAGATACTTCATGCATTTCCGGGTCTTATTTTTTCTCTTCATGTTTTAAAGATGCAACAGACACTTAGGCTGCTACCTTTAGCACCTCAGGTACAAAATACTATTCTAGGCTGCCCATGTTCTACTAGTGTAAATTAAATACCAAACTTGAGCATTAATCATAATAAGTTTACATGAACATTTGCACAAATTTGAAGTTCATACAAGAAAAAGTGACCCCAAAATTTTGGATGAAAACATTTTTCCAGTGCGTCACATCAATAGAAATTTACAAGAAAAATTAAAAACGTGACGATCTGGAATGGAAATTTTAGATCACTTTTTAGGGTTAGGTAATCCAGCCAGTTAAGATGGGATAAGTGCTTGTACAGAACCCTCGGTGCGCGAGTCAGACTCGCACATGGCCGGTTTTTTTGTTGTTTTGAATGTTTTTGTTGAACTATTCTGAGTAAGATTAGAATAAAAACCTATTTCCTAAAAACAGTTCTTGTAGGTACGGTAAAAAAACGTGTCGAATCTAGGTACATGCAAAGTAGTATTTTGTTATTACTCTCACGTCATGAAAATGCAATTCAACATTATACCATCATTTGCAATGACCCCTTTCATGTCTAGACAAACTACAACTTTGTAAAGGTTCTTAGTGATTACAAAATTGTATTCTTCTCAAAATGAGCTAAACACTAAACAGCCTGTTTACTAAACACATTTAGATACATTGTAAACAAACCAGCTTTATTTACAGTCTAAGAACTTTATAATCGACCTTAACGCGATGCCTTATAATTATATTACCAGTAAATGATATTAGAAGCTCATTCGATCAAAATGGTGACGCCGATAGTTTCGTTCGCAGGTGCCAGAAATGGCGGTAAAGTAGTAGGTATCTAACCTTCGCGCTTAAAACACGTTCGTAGAGATCAACTCGAAATTAGGAAAAAATATTAAATAATCCGTATAACTTCTATTAGGCGCGAGTGTTGTGTGTGTTTTTGTGTTCATAAAAATTCAAAGTGCGTTCGAAATTTGGCCCGGATTTTGGTTTGTTTATATTTATCAATGTTGCCACCTTTTTTTATTTTCGTTCAAAATAGTGACGTGCAATATTATATCGATATATTTTCTAGCAGTTTAATGTGCTAGTTTCCTAATATCAATGTAAATTAGTCGATATCTATACCATTTAAAATAATTTTCTAAAATAAGTATATACAGAACAATCATAGCGCGATAATTATTGGCTTATTGATTATTTTAATATTTAAAAAATTAACAAAAACAAAATATAAGGTGGCAATTTATCTGTACAGGTGAAGATAACTGCATAACTCTCGTTTCTCTTATAAATTTCATGGTATTCCGGCGTTTTGACAATTCATAAATAGTTACTGATATCTGCTCAAAGAAACGTCCCTATTACATTAATCCTTTAATTCATGTTCGATAAGGATCGACATTGTATATGTAGTGTGGTTGGTATTATACTGCCATACTATATTGCAGTGTGACCAGTTTGTAGTGATAACAAACGATAAGAGATAACATCAAAATTAAGCGCTATGAGTTCGCAAAAAGAGTGTAAGTTAAAGTATCAATATTTGATGTCTAAAGTAGGTGTGTCAAACAGTTTTTGGAAAAATATGTTTGGATTAAAACTTCCACGTGTAAATACTTATTAAAATATATGTGGTACGCAAATCATATGTACTTTCGTACTTAGTAGGAACACAAAAATACAATATTATTGTTAGCAACAACTTGAATATAAATTACATAAAACAATTAATTTGAATGTTTACATGTACATCTTAAATAATATCAAATACAAAAGAGGGATTCCCAAAGCCCTGGACTACCGAAATGGCAATAAAAACCCTAATTTCAATTACTATAATTTACTAAAACATTTTCTAAATAGGTACAGCAGAGTCAAGCTATTCTGGCTCTTCGATAATACTATACGTATACGCCCAATTTAATTCGGCACTCTCTACTCCACCTACACATTCCTCACCTTTGTTTATTATGAATTTTCTATTCAATCCAGTAATTCGGACATTCCAGTAATCTACCACCCCCTCATTTTTAATTGTACTGGAGTAGTGAAATCACTGAAATTACTCTTAAAATACCGCATCATGTCCATGAATTGTATTCGTGATTAAAGTAGTCGAGTTAGTTTCGAGTTGTAAGTAAGTAGTTATAAGTTAGTTTTATTCCATAATTATTATAAAATTGGTTACCTTGTCATGTTAAAATGGTTTAACTACTAATATTGAATATTGTTAACTAGTAAGGCAAATAACTAGTGGAGTGGTTTTTTTGTAATACTTTTTATTTTTCATTATAGACGTTTCAATTTGATTAAACTGCTATATTACTTTATTACAGAAATAAAAAGTCGAATTAGTGCCTGCCGTAATAAACTAAGAGAAAACAAACAATGGCGTTTATAGTATGTACTTTATGATGTTGCTAAGTGGTTGAGAATCAGTAATTTGCATCGACCTTAACGTGACACAGTTTACTTGGACAAGTATCATTGAACACCTACAAAGTACATTGAAGAAAAAGGGCTAAGCATAACATGAATAACATTGATATCAAAGTATTTTCAATACAATTTATTATTAATGATAAAAATAATGTTTATTACTATCCAATAATTTATAACTAATAAAAATCATTTGTTTCTGCTGCTGGAAAGCTAAGAACTTGTTTGGATCTGTCTCAGTATGAATACTCAGTATTAGAGGTATTGTAGCAAAAAGTCGTTTACCCCTAATAAAATTGCTTTAAAAATTAAGTAAGGTAAATTTTAAATTACTGAAAACCAAAAGTAAGTAATGTACTTACGTACTGCGTTATTTATTCAAGTTCGGTTCTTACCAACAATGCAAAGCATAAAAAGTGTGGTAGTATATTTTAGTCAATGATATAATTCATTATAGGTATCTGTACTGTAGTAAATTGTTATTTGAAGGAAAACGGCTGTTTTTTTTAACTAACATTTAAATGATTTGACGTTCAAGAGCGCCCTTGATAACCAGTTTGTTGCTTTAAAACACTATTCACGACTAGTGCATTAATATATGTAATAGTTAGGTATTATGAGTATTAGGGTACTTAAAGTGGTGTAAGCAAAGCAGGTACCAACATTTTAATAATTGCGAATAGCATGCTTTTTGGTAACATTACTGTTATTATGTGAGTACTTGAACTTGACGCATAATTTAAACGGATTAATTAAAAAGAGATTATATAATTAGTGACCGCTAATACTATTACTTTATTAGGCAACTTATTAAGTAATACAACATCAAAGTAATGAAATGATATTTTTAAGAAGCATATTATTAGAACAAATTGTTCAATCCATTTTAATATGTACCTGCAGAAAACATGACATAATCCAAATTGTTGGACCGTAAGTGGCGTGGCGTGTCAACAATACTTGTTAACAATACTAACGTCATTATTGCACATGTTCACTCTGTCTCGTAGGTTAAAACTTAAATCCGGTGTTACGTTAAGATTTTCTTTTATACAATAATAAAAATAAAGTCTGTTCAACTATTTATTATAATTATAATTATATTTATTTTGTTATCAATAATGAATTAATTTTACTTGACATTGTATTTATTTTAATTGATCATTTTGTTACTTTTACTTCTATTTTATACTTGTATTTGCACGCATTTAAGTATGTTTTATTGCAAATAAATGATTGATTGATTGATTGATTTTAATGGCTATGACTACAAAGATGAATAAGTTCAATAAATTTATGCACCGCCAAATTTTTTTCTTCTTTGCCCTAACGTTCACTGGTGGTTCATAGCATTTAGTCCAGTTTTTGTACGTTGAGTTTTCTTTTATAAAATAAAGATTAAATAAATAATAAAGTCTGTTTAACTATTTTAATGGATATGACTACAAAAATAAATAAAATCAATAAATTCATACCTAACAATATGGACATACGCTAATACTATTTCAAAGATCTTATTTTACTTTTCTTATATAATAATATCCAATATAGATAATTAAATTTAATAACTTTATAATCGTATTGATTGATTGGTACTGATGCAGTAGCGTTATCTATCAGAAGGATTCGTCGGCATAGTAACGCGTACATAAATAAACGACTGTTGACCTTAAGACGACGTATTTGTGAGCCACGTAGATGCTACGACTTTGTGCGACCAGCGGGTTGGCAAAGGTTGAGTTAGTGATCCGAGCGTGGTAGCCCGCCGCTGCCGCTGGCCACCACGCGGCTGAGCCGCAGCCATACGAGTGAGCGAGACATAAGTGTCGCGTGCCGCGCGCTCGCCGCTGAGACCGAGTTCGTGGCATATCCCGAGTATTGTTTTGCAAGTCAATTTTGACAGTTGGGTGTTATGCGGTTGAATTTCAATGTGACATATATTTGAAACATTGGCTTCCATGGACTAACCGTATACTTATAACACGTGATCATCATCATATATCAGGCAAAAGTTATCAAACAGACTACACAGAACAGCAAACTACAGAGAAAACTGACAAAAGGGAGGGAACTCTAGGTCTCCACAATACGATATTTGACTAGGTATTGTGAAAATTAATTATGTCATTGAAGCCACTAAAAAAACATTAAAAAATACACGGAACCAAATAAACTCTACCACTACCTTTTGGACATTTTACTATTTTTCATTGGACAAAAACTAAAAAGAAGACGTGTTTTGACTACTGATTTTTATGACGTCACAGGCCAGTGTGTTCATAGAAACTTCATACTTACAAAAGCTAGTAGCTAAAGCAAATACCGTATTCAATGGAAGGAGCGCTGTTTTCAATAAACAATTTCCCTGACCTAGTTATTGACCCACTCTTTTAAAGCCATAATCACTACTAAATTATATTATAAGGTGTTTTATATTTTATCGACGGTCATTATCATAATGAAAATGGGAGCTTTAAAGTGCTCTTGATGTTTTATGCATCTGAGTTAGTGGAGGTATTTGTATAACCAACACATTTCATCTTCCGTATTTTACATGCAAACACTTAAATTTTCCTAAGTAAGTCCAAAGTCTACTTTGATGCGCGTTACGTACGTGTATAATCACATTACAAATGTCATGGCCACTGTCAAACGTGCTCTATTCCTAAACTGAAGCCTTTTACGAGTTTAACGACAGTAACGCATCTTAACAATATTTTTTAGGATAAAAACGAAAACTTGTTTCTAAGATGTTTCTAAGTAAGTTATCGGTTTTGGCCGGTAGCTCAATTACAAATTCAAGTCAATAGAAAAACGATAATCGATTGTAAGATTTGTAGGTGAGTCAATAGAAGACTCGCTGGCAGTAAAATAAGACGCAAAACAGATTTTACTAGAATGTATAGAGCATTTACACACGTACATAATAAATTGCGTATTATCGCGCCTATAATATAGTCACGTCATATTTGATAATCTTTACACCTATCATTAATGTCAGAGTATTTCACTGACAAAATAGCGGGAAATCGGATTGTTACCCGGAAGAATATGTAAGGAACTGAAGGTTAATTTAAATCGAAGGAATTATCGCGAACTACATATAGGAACATTTGTAAGAACAGATAGGTTCTTACTTCGACGGTTCGACTGTACACTAAAAATCGAATAAATTACCTATTATTTGTTATGGATTACTTATGTCTTACACGCCTATAGTTTTAATCTTAAATCTACTGGGTTAACACATTCCCATGCTCATAAAAATGTAAAACTTCGGTACTCTACACCTGCCTCGCGATTCTCTTGATAAAATTAGTGTTAATTATGTCGGACACTATGACGTGATTGTTGCGGCACTGTTACCGATTTAAACCAGAAGTTGAGCATCTTAACAGAATTTTGTTTCATATCAATATCGAAGAGAAAAATGTCATTAGGTGATAAAATTGTCGTTTATTCTCAATTCTGACGTAGTTACTTAAAATGACGCAAAACCTAATATCATATCCTTGCTTACTTGTACATACTTCATTAGATGATGTATATATAAAAACGTGTTGATGCTTTTGTTAGTCACAAAAAAAACTATATAATAGTAATTGTTATTGGATTAGAAAGTCGTCGAACTTAAAAAAATACAAAATGTAAAACTTAGTCACTTGACGCTATCACTGATTCTAAAGTCAAGGTCGATCTCTCTTTGTTGGATATTCTTTCCGGTAATACTTACACAAAATCCTGGCCTAATTTTAATGTACTACGTAACGTATACTACAGTACTTACTTACATGTAGAAATTCGTCTTGTTTTAACTAACCACAGTTTTTATCTCTTAAATATCTGTAGTGTATTTTAAACAAATTACAAAAATGACCAAGTGAAGTGAAAATTGTATGAGTTCTTTCGCCGCATTCGCTTCCGTTGCAAGACACGTGTACGGTTTCATCATGATGAAGCGAAGGACATCAAAACGGTTTGTCATCGGTGACAATGAAGAACAGCCTTCATGGGAGCTTGATGAGGCGACGGATGTGTTGCCGAATCCGCAGAAGTTCCAGATGACCCTGGACGCAGAACCAGAGCGAGAAAAAGAGGAAGAGCACAACAAACAACAGCAAAGCAGCAGTAAAGGGCTGCTCAGGCCTCCTAATCAGACCTTGCAGTAAGTTTTAACTTCTAGTTTCATTTATTAGGCTATTTTACAATGTTTATTATAATGTTGAATAACACTTGTTTCTTAATTTGATAAAATATTAATGTTAGTGCAAGTGGTTCTAAACAAGTAAAATTATATACTTCGACCTACAGTCATCACTACAATACTTGTCGTTTTTGTCGCATAGCGCAGTATGTCATATTAAAGCCCAACTAGTTTGTGTCGGGTATTTTTAGGCGGTGTTTGAATTAACAATGTACGTTGGTTATTAGTGGCAATCGAATTGTCAATATCTGTGTCCTTTTATGAGAATTTGTCATGTACAGGTCTGATCAGGATATGGATGCGGATATCGTTGATGGGTAAATCAGTATTACGAATAGTTATCTATAGTACCTTACCTGTTAAGAAACGGTAAATTAATTGATGTTAATATAAGATATTTACCAAGGCCTTCCAGGCCGAATGTTTCGCTTTAAATTATGAATATCGATAATTATGATGAATATTGAATAACCTTATAGGGTTTGAATGTATGTATCGCAATAGTTACGATACATACATTCAAGCCCTATAAACTATTCTTTGGGACCTTTAAACGTACAATTTCTGGTTAATTGTACGTTTAAAAGTCCCAAACGATAATTAAAACAAGTTCGCGAAATTGCCACGCACGCATGCAAATGTAAAAAGCTATTCAGACGACGTGAAAATGTACATCCCCATTCACACTTGCAGCACTTACAGTCTGCATTATAATTACATGTGACGCATTTACTACGCTGTCTGTATAATGTAAAGAATATTAAATCGTGGAATGGATACATAAGGTACAGTAAGTGTGGTAAATGTTTATTTATTTAAACACAACTGTACCTACAGGCTAACCTCTAATTCGACAGCTTGGAATTTTTCAGAAAATCGATACATATACAGCATGGATATTTTTACAAAATAGATATGAGTAAATAATGTCTGTAAGCTCGTTTTGAATACACTAGAATGTTGAATAAAAGAAAGGTTTTATAATGTGTTCATCGTGCAATAAGATATTATCTTAATGTATTACCGGTTTCAAAAAAATTGGCGTATATAATGTTTATTTCAGTACTGACCAGTTTGTTTGATTAGACCATGTAGACCATAACTGTGCTATTAAGCTTAGTTAGAAATTAGCGAGAAAAACCAAATACTCTAGCAAAAATATTTTAAATGGGCTAATCATGTTTGTGTTTGTAGCTGACTGTATATGATATGGCTACATCAGCTGCATCTATATATTAATCAGTGAGCCCTTGTTTTTTACGTCTGTGTTTTAAGACATTTTGAAAGTTGATCATCATGCGATTATTGTCTCAATTTTGTTCGTTATTCATAAAAACGTAGTTGACGTTCCTAATAACTTTTCTGATACAGCATTGTAACAGAGTAAAAAAGAAAAATGTACCTACAGTCTTTGACGTAATATTTCCATCTTGAATACAGCTCTTGTTCGGAGGTCGCAGTTGTTAATGCATTTTAACCGGTTTATTTGACGTAAGATGAGCACATGTCATCTTTAAACATTTTTTTCTCAAGTCTTCAAGTCGTAGCGTCAAGCCGTAGTACATGCGCATCAATTTTTTTGCTTTAAAAATTCTAGAGATGTATTGAAAATCAGTTTTTTACGGAGAGGGGTCTTGATTTAAGGAAAAACCTTAATAGCGCGATGCAGGATCATATTTTGTTTTGTATGCATGCCAATTCGCCGCCATCTATAATTCTGTATCTCCTATGTACTTCCTTGTACCATTATATATGTCGCAGAGTGACTAACACATTGCGTTCGCTTTACCGGCTCAAACACTTTCTTCCTGTCGGCACCAAGACTCTCCTCGTTCAAACTCTCATTCTACCTGTCGTCGACTATGCTGATGTGTGTTACTCAAATATCTCGCAAGCCTCCTTGAACCGCTTGGATCGTCTTCTGAACAATTGCATCAGATTCATCTTTGGACTACGTAAATACGACCATATTTCTGATTTTCGCCGTCAACTTAATTGGCTCCCGATTCGAGAACGTAGGTCGTTACGAGTCTTATGCACGCTTTATTCCATCTTATTCGATCCAGCCGCTCCTGATTATCTCAGAACCAGATTTCACTTCGTTACTGCTCGACCAGGCTGTACTCTCCGCACTTCTCGTACCCTCACGCTCATCGTCCCTGCCCATCGCACCGGGTTTTTGTCAAATTCTTTTACCGTCCAGGCAATACGACTCTGGAATGATCTTCCACTCCCCATCAGGCAAGCACAAAGCAAACCTATTTTTAAGCGCATGCTACGCAAGCATCTTTCTGATATATCTGTCTAAAACAATTGTCTCAAGATGAATTATTATTGGTACGATGTTAGCACTGGGTACATGAATCTATATTATGTATGTAGTATATTATAATTATGTATTTGTGTAAGATTAAGTATGTATATTATATTCTATTTAAATTTGTGTTTTTTTTTTATAGTCTCCAACGTTATACTCGTAGACCCTGCACCAACTCAATGTTTCTGTTTAGCCCTATGGTTGACTGGTAGAGAATGCCTTGTGGCATTAAGTCCGCCATTTGTACTAGCTTGATCTGTGCAATAAAGTTTAAATAAATAAATATATAGGTATATTACGTGTTGGGTCGAGTGACTGACGATGGGATTTGTAGCTTATACATTTCACAGTTAACTCTTCGAGTAGCGTGTGCATCATCCGATGTGCATCAGTTTTTAAGATACTTGACTGCGTTTGTTATGTTCGTGCTCGGTCATTTGACCTACTTTTGAAGTTGACAAAAACCTGTTATGTACTTCTATCAATGATAGTAAGTCTAATATGTTCTGTCATTTTATGACTTTTATTCTAAGTTTTATTAAAAACGATACTTACTGTAAGTATTTGGTATCTTCATTGTATGATAAATTGATTAAATTCTGTTATCTATACGTGCACACTTATATACAAGAAATATAATAAAACACTCTTATGCACACATTGAGAGTGCAACAACTCAAGTGCCAAAATAGAAAGTTTACTTTTTTTGTTATTTTATGGGACAGTGAATACTTATTTCTGAAGAGTATTATGTACTTTTTTATATACTTAAACATCATTTTACTACGACACAAATAATAAAACTCTTTTGTAGTATTTACCTACGGCATCGGCAGCCTAACATTGCGGAAAACCACATCAAAATCGTGAAAACTAGTTTCTTAGTTTAGGTACTTATCCCGAATGAACAGCGTTGATGTATTGTATTGAATACGAATACACATGTTGTATTATATCTTTAGCAAACTCGTATCCTCAACAAATACTACTATCGTAGTAGTGGGTTTTTTTCTGTAAATTTATCATATTATTTTCTTCTTTAATGAGTCGGGCAAAGTTTTAGTAAGCATATAAAATGACGTATTGCGTCTGCCTTTTTATTAGTTTGTAGATAAACGCTGCGTGCTTCTAAGTATGGTTTAAGACTAACAATATGTAGATGAATAATTTAATCAAGAATTCATATATTTTAATAGGATTATTATTATTTTAGAAATTAGAAAAGGCTTATGCCTCTAAAAATTCTTCAAACGAAGTTGTCGTGTAATTAGTAATTTATTTTACCGGTAACTACACTTTCGTTTACGAAATGAAGCATATCAAATTAGTATCAAAAAGTTAATTGAATACAAAGGAAATACCAGTAACGCATAATGAAATCGGACGGACGTCTTATACCTTCGCCTTATACCTTCATATCTACGAAATACGTGACGTCATAGGGTCAAGAATTTAAGTGAAGTTGATTGGAAACCTGTTTTCATCAAGGCATATAGACATTTGATGTAATATTAAAAACCTTGTTTTTAGGGTTCCGTACCCAAACGGTAAAAACGGGACCCTATTACTGAGACTTCGCTGTCCGTCCGTCCGTCCGTCTGTCACCAGGCTGTATCTCAAGAACGGTGATAGCTAGACAGTTGAAATTTTCACAGCTGATGTATTTCTATTGCCGCTATAACAACAAATACTAAAAATAAAATAAAATAAATATTTAAGGGGGGCTCCCATACAACTTACTAATACTTAAGATAATGGTACGGAACCCTTCGTGCGCGAGTCCCACTCGCACTTGGCCAATATTTTGTATGTTATGCCAATGTATTACTGTGAGTAGTATTAGTAGTAACATGCAATCAAAAACGGAACGGAATCGGGGATATCATCATTAAAAAAATCAAAATAGCTGAGATATGGGGGGTGAAAACGTAAAAAATTACAAAATTTTAGTTAATTAGGAAACTAATTCGCTAGAGAAGAGCTAGGTACCTAATATTAATGAACTATCAATAATTTTCTTTTATTTAGTTCTTCATGAATGAGAATAGATTGATAAAAGGATTTAGATAACAACAAATAAAATTCAGCACGTTAATCTAGTTTAGTTGTTGTTTGTTTACATTTGATTTATCGATATGACCTTTTCCTTCTCTAGCGTAAACACGCGCAAAAACAAATCATGAAATTATTGCAACCTTTTGCTAACGGCAACTCCGACTCAGATATCTATTATCCCACTCTAGCTCCAGTTAATCAATAGGAGTAAGTGAGAGCACACGATCGTACGATCCGTCAGGAAGCGCAATTGGCGAACTAAACGTCAAACAGTAAAAACAAATCTAAATCGTGCGGCGTCGAAATGTTGGATATTTACGTTTTAAAACAATTAAATACCATCATAAACCGCGCTATTTAGTTTAGTAGTGTTTCTGTTATTGTGTTCCGTGTGGAAAATGCATCGTTCAATGAATGGATTGTATTCGGACAGCCCGTACAGGTTAGAAAATATAAATTTAAAAAGTTTTCTTTTTCCTATTTAATTCTTATTCAAACGGTTATTAATTATACCCTAGTCCTCTTTTTTTTAATGCAATCGGGACTCTGGTGGTCAAACGGCAAGGGCTATGTAATAAGTATGCCACGGTGATTTCACTTAAATTTCACTTGCGTATTTCGAATTTTTCGTACGCATAATATTAAATTAGAAATCCTAGGCGTATGGCAGGCGCAGGCGGAAAACGTAGCGTTGTACTAATTTTAATGCATGTTATTTGTTTAAAACATTAACTCGTATTTTATAAAATACTTTCGACGTTTTTATTGAATGTACTATTGATAAGTTAATAAAATAACAAGAAAATGAACTTGTTTATGTGATGTTTTCTGAGATGAATTATTTTCATTACTTACTACTTATTCACCTTGGTCCCTTGTTTGTATATAAGTCAAGTACTTATAAATATTAATACCCACATAACTAATTAGAAATGTAAACACATCAGATAGGGAATAGACAATTGAAGTAATTATCTCCTGACTTACTATTTTATTTGTTCATTAAAAGTTTATAAAAAAAATTCATATGCTCATTGTATTATAATTAGGCATTAGATGTTCATTAGCACGGTAGGACTTTAGATAGCTATGGAGCAGATATTAAAATACAATAAAATTGATACTCATACTCATATTCATTAAGTGTATTTCATTCGCAATTCTAATTTTTTAGACAAGGACGAAGCCAGCAGAGCACACAAAGACTGATTGACTGATTAGAGTAGGCATTGTTTTTTGTCATAAAAAAAATACGTAAATATTTTCCATGCGCGTCTTTTTCCACATTTTCTGGAGTAAATTGCGTTCTATATTGATCGAACATCCAGTGATGACTAGAAAATGCATATAGTTAAATCTAGGAGTTTGTAATGTTGTACATATTTTATTTTATTTATAATTTTAGTCATTTAATGCTTGGGAATGTTAACCACAATAATCAATAAAGGCAGTTTGGAATGAAATAGATGAATGAGTATGAATTGTATTTTAATGTTTATATCGGCTCCATACCTCTCTAAAGTCCTATCATGCTAACGAAAGTGCGATGCCTAATTATAATCAACACTTTTGGGCGAGCACACTGTCAGCATGTAAATAACTGAGCACCATCTATAGACATTGCTCAATGCTCACCCTAAAGTGTCAAGCATAAATTTGAAAGGAATAGCGTCACAAGCCTAACATTATTTTGGAAACACCTGATTAGATAGTCACAGTACTAACGGCTGTCTTCTCAACAGCAGTCTCCTGTGCGAAATGGTAGATTCTGTCCATAAAAGTGTCTTTGTGGCCTATTTACAGGATATAGTCCATTATTTGATTAGACTCTAATCATAAAAGGTCCCAGGCCTGTAGTGTCATCCCCGTTTGCTTACATTGATTAGAAAGGGAGGACACTACAGTATTGCCACTTTTTAATTTCTACTCTTTTTGGTCGGACTATAAGAGCTTACACAACATCATCTATATATATATTACGCGAGGCCGATTTTTGTACATCCCATCAGATCTATAGTTATGGTCCGATTTTGATAAATGATATGTCATTAGATTCGTCTCATGCTGGAGGGGTGCATAAAACTCTTGGATTTTTAATTTTTTCCTGAAAAAGTACTGAAAAATGGATTTGAAAAAACTACTGTGCGCTAACCACGTGACATTGACCACGTGACCTGTGATCCCTATTTTGACATTAAGATGACCAAATAATAATAAGCATGATTTGCTCACAAACCTGTAGTAAGTTGTTCAGCATGATGAAATATTATTTTTGAGTCGGCAACATAATATCCGCAACACTTAAAACATGTACGAATATGCAAAAATAATTTTAAAGTTTGTTGACAATAAATGACAGTAACCATATTCTGACAACTTTTAATGTATTTTTTATTGGGGGCTATTATGTCAATCATCTAAATTGCCAGGTTGTTTTCTTTTTAAAATGTTGACATAAAAACTTTTTTCGCATACCTGTTAAAAATGAAATAGCCGGTTAAGTGCGAGTTGGACTGGTGCTCGCCAGACTAGAAAAACTGACCGTCATTTAAGAATAGATTATTTTTATAGGCGAGTTTTACAATAAATCAAAGCAGAAAAAAATTCGTAAAACTAATTTAAACGTCATTCAAATAAGTAAATTTATGATAGGTTTATTATAAATATGAATATATAAGTCCATCAAAAAAAAATTCCAAGGAAAATGACATGAGTTATGGTAAATTAAATGGTATTTTACAAGAAAAAACTTAGTCCTTCCGCTTGCATGTCGACGGGATGGGAAATGTGGTCGAGTTGAGAATATGGACGACTTGACAATGTAGCTAAGTTGGGAATGTATCTACATTGGTAATATGGATGAGTTGGTAAAATGGACGAGTTGGAAATGTGGTCGAGTTGAGAATATGGACGACTTGACAATGTAGCTAAGTTGGGAATGTATCTTCTACATTGGTAATATGGACGAGTTGGTAAAATGGACGAGTTGGAAATGTGGACGAGTTGAGAATGAAGACGACTTGGTAATACGGACGAGTTGGTGATATGGAAGATTTGGCAATAAAGACGAGCTGATAATAAGGACAAATTGGTATTGTAGACGAGTTGGGTGTATCGTCGAGTTGGGAATATGGACGAGTTGAAAATGTGGATGAGTTGGCAGTGTGGATGAGTTGGTAAAATTGACAAGTTGGGAACATGGACAAATGGGCAATGTGGACGAGTTCGCATTATGGACGAGTTGGCAATGAAGACGAGTTGGTAATACGGACAAGTTGGGAATGAAGACGACTTTATAATACGGACGAGTTGGTGATATGGAAGATTTGGCAATAAAGACGAGCTGATAATAAGGACAAGTTGGTATTGTAGACGAGTTGGGAATATGGGCGAGTTGGAAATGTGGATGAGTTGGCAATGTGGATGAGTTGGTAAAATTGACAAGTCGGGAACATGTACAAGGGGACAATGTGGACGAGTTCGCATTATGGACGAGTTGGCAATGAAGGCGAGTTGTTAATACGGACAAGTTGGTAATATGGACGAGTTGTCAATGTAGACGAGTTGGGAATATGGACGAGTTGGGAATGTGGATGAGTTGGCAAAATGAACAAGTTGGGAACACGGACGAGTGGGCAATGAAGACGACTTGGTAATACGGACGAGTTGTCAACGTGGACGTGTTGAGAATTTGGACGAGTTGGGTGTATCGTCGAGTTGGGAATATGGACGAGTTGGAAATGTGGACGACTTGGAATTTTGGACGAGTTGGGCCTATGGACAAGTTGGAAATGTGGACGAGTTGTATTTGTGGACGAGTTAGCAATATGGACGAGTTGGCATTGTTGATGAGTTGGAAATGAAGACGAGTTGGCAATGTAGATGAGTTGGGTGTATGGACGAGTTGGTAATGTGGACGACTTGGCATTGTGGATGAGGTGGGAATATGGACGAGTTGGAAATGTGGACGAGTTGGCATTGTGGACGAGTTGGCATTGTGGACGAGCAAGTAATATGGACGCGTTGGCATTTTGGATGAGTTGGGAATATAAATGAGTTGGCAATGAAGATGAGTTGGTAATACGGACGAGTTGATAATATGCACGAGATTGGCAATAAAGACGAGTTGGTATTGTAGACGAGTTGGGTGTATGGACGAGTAGGAAATGTGGACGAGTTAGCAATATGGATGAGTTGGCATTGTGGACGAGTTGGGAATATGGATGAGTTGGCAATAAAGACGAGTTGGTAATATGGAAGAGTTGGCATTGTAGATGAGTTGGGTTTATGGACGAGTGGGCAATGTGGACGATTTGGCATTGTGTACGAGTTGGGAATGTGGTCGAGTTGGAAATATGGACGAGTTGGAAATGTAGACGAGTTGGCATTGTGGACGAGTAAGCAATATGGACGTGTTGGAATTGTGGACGAGTTGGGTATATGGACGAGCTAGCAATATGGTCGAGTTGGCATTGTGGACGAATTGGTAATATAGACGAGTTGGCAATGCAGATGAGTTGGGTGTATGAACGAGTTGGCAATGTGGACGTGTTGGGTGTGTGGACAAGTTGGCATTGTGACCCAGATGGGAATATAGACGAGCTGACATTGTGGACCAGTTGGCAATGTGGAATAATTAACATGTTACCCTAACATGCGAAACTTGATGGTAGAAATAACCTACAATGATGCAAATTTAAAAAAATCGACGCTCTCAAGAATAAATCATATTTGAATTAATGACGTCTGGCTGATCATTCTTATTCTCATTCAAAATAAAATTTGACAAATTCTGCTGTCAACAAAACAAATTGATTTTATAAGGCTTCCGTTTTTAGCGACTTTGGTAAGGAACCCTAAAATTAGGTTTATATCATAGACTTGAGAGTATAGATAGCATCTCCCTCTCTCTTCTGTCAGACACTATTTCAATGAGAGGAAAGACGAAAGTTTGAATTTGGAATTCGGGTTTTAGGCCTTCAGCTTTAATTTATTGAAAAAAATATGTCATAATATTCTTTTTTTGTTTTTTTTTTTATTTTTTTATGGTGGACTACCTACCTATTGTTGGTCAATTATTTTTATTTATTTAGATTAGTAAATAGGGTTTGATTAAGTATACCTAGCGTAAGAATTTCAAACACAATGTGTAATTGTTATTGAATAAATGATTGATGATGATGACATGGCAGCACCCATATTAAAAAAATTGCACGATCTATTGAATTTCATTAAAAAAACAAGCATTGATAATGGTGGTTTTTCGTGTATCTATAAACGTTTCATACTCTCTATTTCATACAATTGAGTTTATGTAACATTTTTTATTATCACTATTTTTAAGAATTTACGATTATAAATGAATATATAAACAGCTACGCACTACATGATTTCCTTTTTAAAACCAGCGTAGTGAGTGTCCAAATCTGTCGTTTCGATTCATGTGCTATTTCTGGAAATTGATAGAAATCGATCAAATCGATAAATTTATGTCCTGAAGAAAGAACAACAAAATTAAATTCTACCAATCTTATGTTCGCTCCTATGAAAATATGAATTTTTTTTTTTAAGAAATGGGATTATTTTTATGAATATTTTTTTTCCATAAATCGAATAATATGCATTTTATTTGTGAAACAGATCAGCAGATCACATGTCATTAATGCACAAGTTATTTTTACAAGAGTTGAAAAAGTTGGTACGATGAAGCTGGCAGTTGGCTATCAGGCCTAGCTCTAGCCTGGCATGTTTTACCGTTTTTAAAACATAATTTTAACGTGTTTTTTTACAGTATTTATTCTTCGTTCGCCAAAAACTTCTTATCGATAAAGTAGTTATTTTCTGTAACACTACCGGATTTCCATATTCTAGCGGCGGTTCGACGCCGCAACGGGCCTCTAGTAACTCTAATTTAAGCTGTATTAAGGCTGTGTAAGTAAAATTTTCCAATGGAATAATATGGTTTTTTTTATTTTTTTTTTATTTAATTGCTTATGCAGCCTATGTCCTACTTGGGGTACACACAGCAAAAATGTTCATGGATGTTTTTGTCTGCACACAGCGTATGGACTTCCAATGGGGACTGCCTTTTTCTATCGGCTGATACAATGGACAGCATTTGAACTCCTACCAAGCTGTAAAATGACAGTTTGAGAGCAGTTCTGATGCAGTAGGCGTAACTATAACTTGGTGTGCAGCTTGACATCTGGACTTAATGCCAATGGGGTGATTTTTTGAGTGTTTTAACCACCTCATTACCTGACCTTAGTTCCCACTTGTACTGAATAAAATTATTTTGCCGGTACTAATTACAATTACTTTTCCGGAAAGTTAGTGTGATGTGCTCATATTGACAATCCCCATATAATCTGAGGCACTGTTGACTTGTAGAAGACGCAGGTCTAAATTCTCATCGATATAATTGCTTCTATAAATTGGCCAATATGCCAGTCAAGATTATGAGGTGGTCAAAACGCTCGAATCACCCAGCTTCAAGGTGGTTTGCAGTTTTGTCAACAGCTTCACAACTGCCATTTTGCTAATGGGATGCAGTTTAAATGTTGTCTTTCTACGGCCCACCATCATGGAGCTACAACTTGAGATCAGATTGCAATTTTCTTAATTGATTGCACTTTGCAGGACCTTATGTACAGTTAGTTTCCTTTAAAAAAAAAACGATTAAATGAATCAATAAAATGTTCAATGATTTCTACTGTTCAATTTTATGCTTGAAAGCTTGCAGAATTTGGTAATTTGAGCCTGTTGCGTCTAGTGCCCTAATTAGTACTAAGGGAGATCTAGACTACAATTAAAACGTAGCGGACTGTAAACACTATGTATTGGTAATAAATATTGACAATAGTCGCGGATCGCGGCGCGTACAAAAAAGGTCGTGCGAGCGCAAAGCAAGGCGCGAGGGGAAGTGGTCGCCCGCCGCCGCAGTCGGTTTACGATGATGCGTCGGCGTTGTCGCTACCAGAGCCTTAACAATGAACACCTATAGCTGTACTGTTCCACCATATGTTAATAAAGTGTTTATTTTGTCTCCCCACAGACCGTCTATGTCCCAGGGCACGGTGATCCACAGCCAGAGGTTCCAAGAGAAAGACTTCACCGTAGCCACTCCGGAGGAGTTTGTCAAGCGGTTCCAGGGCACCCGAGCCATCAATAAGGTAACTAGTATAACCAGTGCACTCATACTATTTGCAATTACAAAATTTTTGACGACGCGGTTTGCTCGTGCTTGTAGACCTGCCTACTGAGCCGGCGGTCCCGGGTTCGAATCCCGGCCAGGGCAAATATTTGTGTGATGAACTCGAATATTTGTGCGCGGGTCATGGTTGTTCTATGTATTTGAGTATATATATTTATCTATATTAAGTATGTATATCGTCGTCTAGCCTAATTTCGGACTAGATCGATTTGTGCGAGGTTGTCTGATATTTATTTAATTAAAACAAAAAAAAACATTGATATATTTGAAACACGCTTTTATTGCCGACTGATACTTTCTAAGTCAGATGTAAAATATTTTTTTCTGATAGTCCTTGCTGTAAGGATCTACAAACTGCAGCTCTTCAATCTATCCTCACATTAGTTTTTCCAAAATAATTTATAAAATTTTCGTCATCAGTTTGCTTTCTTTATGGCTGGAGACAATAAAAAAAAAAAAAACTAGTAACCCATCTGGGTTTAAATTTTGACTCATGCCAAACTTTCAGTCAGTTTCTTAATACAAAATATGTAATTTAATAGGCTAGTTGACTCATGTAAAATCAAATAGTAACATGGCTGAAAAAAAAATTAAAAATATGGTATTTATTCTGTATTTTGAAATGCTTAAAACGCTGTCCGCCATTTTCGCCTATAATAGTGACGTCACTGATTCTGTAAAGACAACTGAAGGGCTCCTCCAATGTTCGAAATTCGACCGTCGAATAGTGCCGTCCCTCTCGATCTCATGTCAGATAAGCTAAAGGCAAATATGGCGGTCGGCGTATTTCCTGTTCATGAAATTTCTATTTTCAATTAATAAAATTTATCTTTCCAGCTGTCACATGACATAAATACAATATTTTTTTTAAAGCTAAATTCAGTGTAAGGTAATTCATTACTATTATTTACCATTTCAAATTTATTTTAAAAATCGGTCAACTAGCCTATTGTCTGTATAAAACTTTACCCTATTCCCAATATCTTTCATTCATCTGAAATCTTTCCACATATCCTCGTACGTCAATGCAGAGACACGCAGAGACCTCGCTTCGTGACCTAAGATTGCATTAATGACGTTACAACATTTAATTACTAGTTATAACAAGCGATTTAATGAGCTGCAGCGTTAGATAGTGATAAGGAATTGAACTGACTCTGCCTTATAGGCTATTTAATATTATTAACGACCCGCCCCGGCTTCGTACGAGTGCAATGCTGATAAATTATGCATGTATTATACATATTAGGCTGATTTAGACGATGCCAATTTTGAGACGCCTAAATTACGGCGCCAGTGATTACTGCACAGCACACCTCCGACCGTTTAGACAATGACTATGTTCAGCCGCCTAAATCTCGCCGCCAGTCGTGTTTACACAGTCCTTTTTTTAGTACCAGTCATTAGTGGCAGCGAGAGACGCGGAGGGGGGGTCACTGGCGCCAAAAAATAGGCTCGTGTTCTATTCCGCGCCAGCGCTGGCATGCGGCGAAAAAATGGCGCGGAAAGTGTTTATACGGTGCCTTTTCGAGGCGCCGTAATTTAGGCGTCTCAAAATTGGCATCGTCTAAATCAGCCTTAACCTTCCTCTTCAATCACTCTATAAAAAAAACCGCATCAAAATCCGTTGCGTAGTTTTAAAGATGTAAGCATACATAGGGACAGACAGCAGAAAGCGACTTTGTTTTAGAGATGCGCAGAATGTGTTACTAAAGTGAAAAGAGTGATATGTGCTTTAGCTCACCGAGATATGTATCACTCTTTTAGCTCAGTAGATCTTTAGACTATATCGTTCACGAGTGAGTAGAGAACTAGATATGTCGATCAATCAGATTCACGGCAGCATGGCAACATTCCTTTCATGAGCGAGAGAGAGTGAGTAATACCGAGATGATAGATGATATACTGAGCTACTTGAATCTTCAGTGAGCGAAAGAGTGAGCTAAACCAAATGATATAGCTCGTTTGAACCACTCACTCGCGAGCTACACATCTCTACTTTGTTTTATACTATGTAGTGATACTGACTAGGTCCCCGCAACTTCGCCCGCGTATTTTTTTCTTTACCGTAGACGGATATAAAGTATCCTATAATATAATCTTTGGATGTCCAGCTATATGTACCAAAAATGTTTCGGCGTGATGCGAGGACAAAGGAAATTATGAAAACAGATGGCGCCAGGTTGGCACGGCGCCGCGCGCCCATGCAACACAAATGACGATTCTGCATCACGCTATTCATCATCATCATTATCAGCCGATAGACGTCCACTGCTGGACAAAGGCCTCCCCAAAGTTCTCCACAACGATCGATCTTGCGCCGTTCTAATACAATTTCTACCCGCGATCTTAACCAGGTCGTCGGTCCACCTTGTTGGGGGCCTACAACGCTGCGTCTTCCGGTCCGCGGTCGCCACTCAAGAACCTTTCTGCCCCAACGGCCATCGATTCTACAAGCAATGTGCTCCGCCCACTGCCACTTAAGTTGGGCGACTGTCTGAGCTATATCTACAGACTTGGCGCTATTATTTTTCCTGAAATCATGACCCCTCCATAGAAAAATGATTATCGATACAAACCTATAAGAATTTTACAATAGTATAGATGTTATACTTTTAAGCCCACAAATTCACTAAATCTCTTGTTTCTTTCAAAACTCAACTGAAAGAACACTATCTATCCCTTTCATAATTCGTATTTTATTCAAATGGTCCTATTATCTGTTGGCTGAATGTATGTATGTATTTATTGTTTATTATATTTATGTATTTATTTGTTTTTATGTATATATTATTATTTTCCGATTTTTGCACCGCCTAATAACAAAATCCTATTTTTTCAAGTTCTCCACTACCCAAAGGTTGTCTGGAAGAGATCGCTTTTTAGCGATAAGACCGCCTGTTGTTTACCTCTAATTGTAATGTCTTGCATTGTATTTCTCCTGTATATTTTTTGAGGTGTGCAACAAAGAGTACTTGTATTGTATTGTATTGAATTCAATGTTTTTGACATGAATGTAATTTTCCAGGTCCTCATAGCCAACAACGGCATCGGGGCTGTGAAATGTATGCGCTCCATCCGAAGATGGTCCTACGAGATGTTCAAGAACGAGCGCGCGATTCGGTTCGTCGTCATGGTGAGTGCTCCAAACAATAATCTCGTCTGTTGACAAACAACAAAGAAAGAAGAAAGAAAGAAATACGTTTATTCGTGACGAGACATAAAACATAATTACATAAAAGGTGTGACAGAAATTATAAGAAGATAAAATAAAACAAATACAAATAGCAACTATTTTTATGGCTGTGCCACGAAAAGGTCCCACCTCAGCAAGATGCTAGCTCGAGAGCCAACACTTATTAAGAGGCCTTATTCCTTTTAAAATGCTGATTGTTTTAGAAAAAATTCTCTATGATCATACATGTTTCTTAACATATTATTCATGTTACTCCCTAAAACACGGCTATTGGGATTTATTGGTTACGGCTATTGGGTATTGAAACCAACGTCTTGAATTTTTCATTGATAATTTTTGTTTAAAAACTACTCGAAATTGACAAAATTCACGCGGAATTTTATTATTTTTCAACTTATTTTCGACTGCACGCAATAAAAGCATGAAATAGTTATGTCACTACCTAGAACTCGGGGAAAAGTATTATTCACTTCAAAAAGATGGTTGATATTATCAGTATATTTGTCATATAAAAAAAAGGAACAAGGCCTCAGTAACTATACCTACTGTCTCAATGTACATAACGGGGCCTTAATATATTAATTAAAACCGTGATATTTTTAAGTATTTAATGACGACGAGCGTCTAGTACAGAAAGTTGATTATAATAGAGTGGGGCGGGTAGACATAGGTCACTATTTAATATGAATGGTTTTGACGCCTGCTTGTATTTAATAGCGACAAATTCCATTTCCTTGGTTTGTCATTTCCAATCAGGGGCTTGAACACCTACTTAAAAGAAAGCTCGTATCTCTGTGTCAATGCAATATGGGCTGCACAAATGCATGGCCCATTTATAAATAAAAAAATAAATTTCTTTCTTTCTTGTTGAGGTGTGCAGTAATAGTACATTACTGCAGACGCCGGGAAATAAGGGCTTGCCGGCTGAGTAGGTATAGACGGCCGACCGTAGGGAGTGATACGAAGCCGGCAAGTTTTCACGGCTAAGGTATGTATAGTGATTTTCTCAAACATATGCAATGGAAACAAAACAGTACACCATTCAAATAACATATAAATCAGATGTTTAGCCAGTTCTTGAACAAAGACGTTATGTTTAAAAAAAGATTACTTCCCGGCCTAGGCCTTCAATTTTGTATGAAATTCCTTTACAGTTCTCCCGAATTGTTCCGCCCGAAACGTGACACTTCGAAGCCAGTATAATACGCACGTTATGATGACATTCCATTGCATGTTTGAGAAGATAATAATATTGCCTAGTAGGGGTGTAACGAATGTTGATTTTTTGACATTCGCGAATGCGAATGCGAATATTTGACTGACATTCGCGAATGCGAATATTGCTTATTTTGACAGTAATATCAATTAAAATCATCATCAGAAATTTAAGAGCTTAGCTCTTGTCGGTGGAGCAACTTCCATGTTTCTCTATCTTCAACTTTCTTTTTGATGTCCTGATACGACACGCCGTCCACTCTCTCCTTGATTTGGTCTATATAAGATCTCCTAGGTCTTCCTCCTTCCCTCAATCTTCCCTTCAATAATGGTTTTTATGTAATCGTCATGTCGATTACTAATCAATATTTATTTTACTTCGAAACATGGTGTACAATATATATATATGTATAGTCCTCCTCGCCGTGTCCGGCGACAGCGATTCCGTCAATTATTCAATTGGTGTACAATAATAGGTCTTATAAAATATAAATATCAGATTCACATGTCTTGCTGTTAACACCGTAAAATATAAATCTTATGCTTTAATGTAGTTAGGTACATGGTAATAATAGTAATAATCATCTTAATCTTAATTAATATCACATTCTAAAACAACATAATGGTCAATAACAACTATCATACGTATATATTACAGCGCTAAATATATCAAAGACTTTCATGTTCTTTTTTTATTAAATAATTTATAGATCATGACATAAATATTCATCTACAGAGTAAAAACATTGCTGTGTAATAAAAAATCTAATGGAACAAAGAGCAAAGAAGTTAAAAAAACCGGCCAAGTGCGAGTCGGACTCGCGCACCGAGGGTTCCGTACAAACCAAATCAATTTAATACCTCTACGCGTTTATGAGGAAATGGGTAGTAAGTTTAAAATTATTAAAAAAATATATATTATGTGATGTAACTAAAAATTTATGGTTTTCGTAATTTTTCCTTTATCTATGCTATAAGACGTTGCTTCGTACCAAATTTCAAGATTCTGAGTTCACGGGAAGCACCCTGTAGGTTTTGATTCCCTTGCAAGTGTCGAAAATTTGCGGCATAAACGGCTGTATCTTTTGATTGCGTTGGCTTAGAAGTTTGATTTTTTCACAGCTTCAAGGGACAGTAGACCTGAGTAATTGATATAAATTTCAGCTTCATACCTCCACGCGTTCCTGAGAAAAAGGGTCTTGACAGACGGACGGACGGACGGACAGACGGACAACAAAGTGATCCTATAAGGGTTCCGTTTTTTCCTTTTGAGGTACGGAACCCTAAAAATAGTTTCTTTGAAAATTCATCTAATTTCATTAAAACTTATATTCCTGATCTAAAAACGCAAACGGATTGTCTTAGATGAACCCACTTTAAGCAATACATTATACAACAAAAAAAATAAAAAGATAAAACTATAAATTCCTGAACAGAAATAGATACATTATGAATATCACTACATACATTATGCATATCACTTCTAACTGAAATAGGACTGGGCCGAAGGTATCAGTTTTATTCGTCCCATTCGCTTTTCGTTCAATTCTTATTTCGTCTCATTCTGCATTCGTAACTCATTCTTGTTTCGTCGTGTTCGCTATCTGTCCCTATCTTTCTAAGTCCAAATCAGTAACTTGTCTCATTCTTATTAAGTCTTATTCGTTGTTCGTCACCGTCTTCCTTGGACTCATTCTTCATTCTTCCTTTTAGATTTTCGTCTCATTCACACTTTATCTTTAGTCACATTCGTTATTCATCTCTCTCTTATTTTGGCGTTACTGGCAAATCGTCTTGTTCTTTTTTGGGTACGTTCGCTACTCGTCTCGTAAGATACACGTTTTCTTCGCTAAGATAGAAAATATCGGTGGTGACGAAAAACGAAAGTAACGAACTTAGAATTGGACTAGAAACGAAAGAGACTAATAACAAATGTGACTAGCATCGAACGTTCCGGAAAAATTGAGGCAAATAAGTGAATGAGACGAAAATCTAAAAGGAAGAATGAAGAATGAGTCCAAGGAAGACGGTGACGAACAACGAATAAGACTTAATAAGAATGAGACAAGTTACTGATTTGGACTTAGAAAGATAGGGACAGATAGCGAACACGACGAAACAAGAATGAGTTACGAATGCAGAATGAGACGAAATAAGAATTGAACGAAAAGCGAATGGGACGAATAAAGCTGATACCGGGCCGAATAAATCTGGTGCATGTCAGAGGACTTGGGGGTTAAAGTGACTACTGACTACCACGTGGGTCCCACAAAATTGAGTGCGGCGTCCCGGCGGACCTCGACGGAGAGGTCCCGAATGTCTTCCATAAGAACTAGCCCATGACCGGGACACGTGTAAAAAATGAGAGAGAGAGGCCATCAGCAGCGGAACACCGTACCCTCTTTAATAAAATGGATAACGTACCTAGCCAGTAAAATTAAAATTATTGAAAATTCAAATTACCTACATTAGTAGGTAGTAGGGGTGTAACGAATATTCGCATTCGTATTCGCGAATATTCGCACGTTTTTGAATATTCGCATTCGTATTCGCAAGAATATCTGCGAATATTATGCGAATATTTTTCATACATTTTCGGCCTCATAAATGAATAAACAAAAGATAAAGTCTGCGAAACGTGTCATATTTGTATGGGTTTAAATATGCCCACATATTATTACCTACAATATTTAATTTTACTGGCTTCGTTGTTTATTTTATTTAAGAGGGTACGGTGTCCCACTGCTGATGTTGGGCAAAGGCCTCCCTCTAGTTTTTCCACGTGTCCCGGTCTTGGGCTAGTTCTTATGGAAGACATTCGGGTCCCCTCGTCATCTCCGTCGAGATCTGCGGGGACGCCGCACTCTATTTGGTGGAACCATGTGGTAGTCAGTAGTCACTTTAACCCCCAAGTCCTCTGACGTGCAGTCCGTTTTTAAAATTACATGTTTCGAAAATTAAATGAATTTCCCAAGCTAGTTTCTTCGCTCTTTGTTCCGTTGATTTTTTTTTACTGTCAAAATGGGCAATATTCATGTCAGAATGTCAGAGTCAAATATTCGCATCCGCATTCGCATTCGCGAATGTCCAAAAATCAACATTCGTTACAACCCTAGTAGGTAGTAATTATTGGACATATTTAAACACATACAAATATGACTCACGTTTAGCAGTTTTGGTCTTTTATTTATTCATTTTAGAGGCCGAAAATTTATGAAAAATATCCGCATAATATTCGCAGGTATTCTTGCGAATACGAATGCGAATGCGAATATCCAAAAACTTAAAAACAGATGGCGCCAGGCTGGTATGGAGCCGCGCGCTCATGCAAAACAAATGACGATCCTGCATCACGCTATTATAGTACATTTTACAACTAGTGTGAAAAGAATGTCTTTCTACCACTAGTACCGAGGTATCTTGCCACGAGCTGAAAGCGAGTGGCAAGACTTGGTACGAGTAGTAAAAAGACATTTCACACGTGTTGTAAACGACGTTTTTTAATGCAATTGCGAAAAAATAACAAATTAATATATCATTGCGATAAAATATGCTTGCTTCGAAGTTATTTTTGAACGAACCCATACTTTACAAATGACATGTACATTAAGACCATCATCATCATCGTCATCGTCATCGTCATCGTCATCGCCATCGCCATCGCCATCGCCATCGCCATCGCCTTCGCCATCGCCATCGCCATCGCCATCGCCATCGCCATCGCCATCGTCATCTTCATCGTCATCGTCATCGTCATCGTCATCGTCATCGCCATCGCCATCGTCATCGTCATCGTCATCGTCATCGTCATCGTCATCGTCATCGTCATCGTCATCGTCATCGTCATCGTCATCGTCATCGTCATCGTCATCGTCATCATCATCACTGACATTCGAAACTCAGTTACTGCGTTTCGAAAGTATAGTTTGGAACTAAAAAGTAAAAAGCACTAGTTCGAGAAAATGAGCTTCTCGCACGCTACGCAGCCACAAAAAGTACCACTTTTTGAGCAACTGTATTAAAAAGATTTTTCCTGAAATCATGACCCCTCGCCATAGACAAATGATTTTCAAACAACTCTAGAATGCTATTTTAATAGTATAAATGTTTCAGGTGACGCCAGAGGACCTGAAAGCGAACGCGGAGTACATAAAGATGGCCGACCACTACGTGCCGGTGCCCGGTGGCAGCAACAACAACAACTACGCCAACGTTGAGCTCATTGTCGACATCGCTGTCCGGACTCAAGTGCAGGTGAGGAAAAAGCCGTATTAAAATACAAAACGGGTTTGCTAGTGCTGTGTTAGTCGCCGCTGCGAGTTGCGACTGACTACCGGTCCAACGTCCTAATCCAAAGATATCGGGTTCAAGTTCCGGTGTGGACCACGTATGAGCGCAATTAGCCGCGTCCACACAGAGCGAGCCGCCTCGCGAGGCAATTGCAATTTTCCCGCTGTCGGTTTGTGTCCGCAGTCAAAGGTGCCTCGGTCGTTTGCCGCGCGCAGTGTGGACGTACACGTTTTTGCTTCGGTCAAATTTATGACAGATAAAACAAAATGGCGTGCGACACTTACGTATTACGCGAAACGGAATAACCGTAACTTGACATTGTGTGCTATTTTTTTGTTATAAACATAAAAAAATATACTGTATGTATATGCTTTTTTTGGAGAATCCTTTGTAGGAACATGCTATATTGTTTTATATGTCAAATGGGCTAACAAGACGGCTCGCGCTTGCCGCGCGCGGCATTAGAGCGTAATTTCATCCTATGCCCGAGGCATGCGCCGAATGCCGCGCGAGGCCGCTCGCTCTGTGGACCCGACCATTAAATTTTTCTTTGCGTGTTGATCTTTGTATCTATAGAGCTATTAAAAAAATATGGTGTTAATTTACCCACATTAAAAAAAAAAATAGCAATGTTGTCAATAGGCTATTTGACTGATGTTGAATTCTACAGCGTACTGTAGTTATATGAATAAAATTAGCTAAATATTTCACGAAACAAAGAAAACAAAATCCAGAAACATATATCTTTTTTGGAAATATGTGACTTCAAAGGTACGCAAATTTTATGATATTTTAATCCAAAATAAATTTTGAAAATGTTTTCAGAATCCTCATAATTTTATGAAACAATAATTGTATGACAACTTTGAACTTAAACGCACTTTTTCACGGTGAAAATGACAAATTTCTTAATTTTTCCATACAATTATTGGTACCTATACCGGCCTGTGACGTCACTAGCCTGACGCGTTTTGTATCGAGCGTTTTTAGCGCTACGTAGGAATGTTGAACTTTGACGGTCATTTCTGACTTTTAGAGCAGTTTAAATGTAGTCAGTCCCATATAGACATTTAATCACAATAACAAATAGAATCAATTGACATCCTCAAAAAAAATTAGTCAACATGTCTATTCTAAGTTTGATGGGTGTTTATTTATTTCAGGCGGTATGGGCGGGCTGGGGCCACGCGTCGGAGAACCCGAAGCTGCCAGAGCTGCTGCACCGCGCCGGCGTCGCGTTCATCGGGCCCCCGGAGAAGGCCATGTGGGCGCTCGGGGACAAGATCGCGTCCTCCATCGTGGCGCAGACCGCCGACATACCCACCCTGCCCTGGAGCGGGAGCGGTCAGTGTTACTGCTTGTAGTTGTCCGAGAACCCGAAGCTCGTGGCGTTCATCGGGCCGCCCGAGAAGGCCATGTGGGCGCTCGGGGACAAGATCGCGTCCTCCATCGTGGCGCAGACCGCCGACATACCCACCCTGCCCTGGAGCGGGAGCGGTCAGTGTTACTGCTTGTAGTTGTCCGAGAACCCGAAGCTCGTGGCGTTCATCGGGCCGCCCGAGAAGGCCATGTGGGCGCTCGGGGACAAGATCGCGTCCTCCATCGTGGCGCAGACCGCCGACATACCCACCCTGCCCTGGAGCGGGAGCGGTCAGTGTTACTGCTTGTAGTTGTCCGAGAACCCGAAGCTCGTGGCGTTCATCGGGCCGCCCGAGAAGGCCATGTGGGCGCTCGGGGACAAGATCGCGTCCTCCATCGTGGCGCAGACCGCCGACATACCCACCCTGCCCTGGAGCGGGAGCGGTCAGTGTTACTGCTTGTAGTTGTCCGAGAACCCGAAGCTCGTGGCGTTCATCGGGCCGCCCGAGAAGGCCATGTGGGCGCTCGGGGACAAGATCGCGTCCTCCATCGTGGCGCAGACCGCCGACATACCCACCCTGCCCTGGAGCGGGAGCGGTCAGTGTTACTGCTTGTAGTTGTCCGAGAACCCGAAGCTCGTGGCGTTCATCGGGCCGCCCGAGAAGGCCATGTGGGCGCTCGGGGACAAGATCGCGTCCTCCATCGTGGCGCAGACCGCCGACATACCCACCCTGCCCTGGAGCGGGAGCGGTCAGTGTTACTGCTTGTAGTTGTCCGAGAACCCGAAGCTCGTGGCGTTCATCGGGCCGCCCGAGAAGGCCATGTGGGCGCTCGGGGACAAGATCGCGTCCTCCATCGTGGCGCAGACCGCCGACATACCCACCCTGCCCTGGAGCGGGAGCGGTCAGTGTTACTGCTTGTAGTTGTCCGAGAACCCGAAGCTCGTGGCGTTCATCGGGCCGCCCGAGAAGGCCATGTGGGCGCTCGGGGACAAGATCGCGTCCTCCATCGTGGCGCAGACCGCCGACATACCCACCCTGCCCTGGAGCGGGAGCGGTCAGTGTTACTGCTTGTAGTTGTCCGAGAACCCGAAGCTCGTGGCGTTCATCGGGCCGCCCGAGAAGGCCATGTGGGCGCTCGGGGACAAGATCGCGTCCTCCATCGTGGCGCAGACCGCCGACATACCCACCCTGCCCTGGAGCGGGAGCGGTCAGTGTTACTGCTTGTAGTTGTCCGAGAACCCGAAGCTCGTGGCGTTCATCGGGCCGCCCGAGAAGGCCATGTGGGCGCTCGGGGACAAGATCGCGTCCTCCATCGTGGCGCAGACCGCCGACATACCCACCCTGCCCTGGAGCGGGAGCGGTCAGTGTTACTGCTTGTAGTTGTCCGAGAACCCGAAGCTCGTGGCGTTCATCGGGCCGCCCGAGAAGGCCATGTGGGCGCTCGGGGACAAGATCGCGTCCTCCATCGTGGCGCAGACCGCCGACATACCCACCCTGCCCTGGAGCGGGAGCGGTCAGTGTTACTGCTTGTAGTTGTCCGAGAACCCGAAGCTCGTGGCGTTCATCGGGCCGCCCGAGAAGGCCATGTGGGCGCTCGGGGACAAGATCGCGTCCTCCATCGTGGCGCAGACCGCCGACATACCCACCCTGCCCTGGAGCGGGAGCGGTCAGTGTTACTACTTGTAATATGATATAATTGTATTCGTTTTTAAGTATAATTTACGAAAAAATTACTTACTGTTGAGTTTCTTTCGGCTTTCTTCTCAACAGCGGTCTCCTCTTGCGAAATGCCGGTACACTCACAATCTGACTTGTAAAAGTGGCCTACTTACTGAATATTTTTTTTCATTTCATTTCATAATTGTCCGAGAACCCGAGGCTAACGAAACCTCACAGGCGCGGTCTCCATTGGACCCCAAGTGAAGGCCATGTGGGCCCCTTGGAGACAAAAGTCGGTTCAGATTCATGGGCCCCCAAGAAATTCATACGGGCCCCTGTTGAAAAAATGGCAATCTCTAGTTAACGTTACGTTATGAATAGCCGCCTTTATTCATAGTAATAGGAATAATATGTAGGTTTAGATTCAATACCATTTGGCCCCCAAGAAAGTCACACGGCCCCCTTGGAAAAAAATGGCAATATCTAGTTAGTGCTACGTTCAAAATGGCCGCCTTTATTCCTGGTAGTCGGAATAATATTTATATCTAGATTCAATACACAGGGCCCCCGAAAAAGCCATTCGGGCCCCTTTGGAAAAACACTTTTTAGTGGAACAAGTGACCGGATCTCAGCCAATATTGAAGCTAGGAATTCCAAATTTTGTTGTTATGTTCAGTTTTAGTAGCATTTTCTATATCACTCATTGAATGAGAGTCTCATGATAACCAGCTACTGGTGTCGGTTGTTTTATATTTTAAATTCGTATCCTATCTTGCCGCGCTTGAAATTGGCCTCTAATATAAATTAATTACTTTGCAGACCTGAAAGCGGAATACAACAGCAAGAAAATCAAGATATCCTCTGAACTCTTCGCGCGAGGCTGCGTGACGACTGCAGAGCAGGGGTTGGCTGCTGCCCACAAGATCGGGTTCCCGGTGATGATCAAAGCATCCGAGGGTGGCGGCGGCAAGGGCATCAGGAAGGTGGAGAACCCCGATGACTTCCCGAACATGTTCAGACAGGTCAGTGATTCCTCAGCTGTTCGCTGGAAGGCCACCTCAGAACAAGGGTCGGCTTCCCGCAAGGCAACCCGATTTTCCGGTCATGATTATTCTAGAGTCCGAGATTCCGGCACTAAAAATTATGCGCAAATTCGAGGAACATCTATTGCTCAAAAATTATAATACCTATTGAAAAACCAGCAGACATGATTAATGTAAACATCATTACTCATTTATTGGTATAAGTTCCAAGTTAGACATGGTCCATGTCTAAGCATCGCCAAACTTTACCGACATAACCTAGAAAAAGGACTTAACGGGTGTTCATATTTCTCCTATTATATGAGGTATTTAGAAATTCTACTAGACGGATATAAAGACCAAATACCAAGCTACATGGCGTTTAATTTTCCATGGAGATTGCACGAAGAGGAACCACTTGCAACCACTTTGAAATTTGCCTTAAATTGCGATTTTATTTGCAGGTGCAAGCTGAGGTGCCTGGCTCCCCTATCTTCGTGATGAAGCTCGCCAAGTCGGCCCGGCATTTGGAAGTGCAGTTGATAGCTGATCAATACGGTAGGAAGTAATCATCATGGCAATAAGTCAGCTATTTGTACGTTTAAAGACACAATACACACTCAGACTGCTCAAACAAAAAAGTAAAACTGTAATAGAGGCATGGTTAGGTACGACGATGAGCGAAGCGAAGTTAGGTTATGTTGCGAATATAAACGTTATATCACATGTCTTTTATACTAATTGAAGTTATACCCATTATATTTTTATTAAAGCAGTAACGTCTTACTTACGTGAACCAAATGTTTACAATGAAGCGAAAAATTTAAAAATTTAATGGTTCAGACAGGATTCGAACCTGCGTTTCCAACGGCTTTCCGGGCCAACACGGTCGTCCCACCAACTGGACCACCGAACCAGATGTCAGAGCCATTGAATCTTTCAACCAGTTGCTTCAACATGCCTTAGCTTAGGGTGGCATCGTAGCGCCATCTACCGTAAAGATTTATACTTTATAGTCGGCACCATCGTCTCAAAGTTGAGAATCGATAGTAACGATGTGCTACACCCAAATTAATTATTTTTATTAAAGCAGTAACGTCTGCTAACGTAAACCAAATGTTGTTCGCTTCATTGTAAACATGAAGTTATACCTAATACTCATTGTTGTTATATTAGAGTCAAACTTGTTGGTCTAGGTGTCTCCGTCTATCCCTATACGACATGACGTTTACGTTCTCTTTTATTTATATAGCTTATTCCTGGCCTTCCCCTGCCCTCGCTTTCCTCACACTTTTCCGTCGATGAAGTTGCTTATAAAAGCGTCATGTCGTATAAGGTGCCCAAACATCTTCCCTATCCTTTTCTCTATGGTGTTCAACAAATTCCTTTTTTGTTTTTTCTATTTGTTCTATTATTTGTATTGTATTTGTTCTATTATTTGTATTGTATTTGTTCTATTATTTGTATTGTATTTGTTCTATTATTTGTATTGTATTTGTTCTATTATTTGTATTGTATTTGTTCTATTATTTATATTGTATTGAAAATGAATGTATGTAAATTCTCTGCTAGGTAACGCGATATCGCTGTTCGGTCGTGACTGCTCCATCCAGCGTCGTCACCAGAAGATCATCGAGGAGGCGCCGGCGGCCATCGCGAAACCAGACGTCTTTATTGAGATGGAAAAGGTTAGAAAAAGGCTCTTTTTTGCCGCTACGATATTTATAAATTGTATTTGTCTTGTTTCCTTTTGTAAACTTTTATTGGTGTGCAATAAAGTATTGTTTTTATCTTCGTTAGCGGTCGAAGTATCGAATCACATCATGGACTTTCAATTTTCTTTACTAATGTCCTCTATTTTCCCAACAGGCCGCCGTCCGTCTAGCCAAGATGGTGGGCTACGTGTCCGCCGGCACCGTCGAATACCTGTACGAGCCGGCCACCGGCCAGTACTACTTCCTGGAGCTGAACCCTCGGCTCCAGGTGGAGCACCCGTGCACGGAGATGGTGGCGGACGTCAACCTGCCCGCCGCGCAGCTGCAGGTGAGACAGGAGACCGGCGAGCTGAGAGCCAGCGCCAGCACTACTTCCTGGAGCTGAACCCTCGACTCCAGGTGGAGCACCCGTGCACGGAGATGGTGGCGGACGTCAACCTGCCCGCCGCGCAGCTGCAGGTGAGACAGGAGACCGGCGAGCTGAGAGCCAGCGCCAGCACTACTTCCTGGAGCTGAACCCTCGACTCCAGGTGGAGCACCCGTGCACGGAGATGGTGGCGGACGTCAACCTGCCCGCCGCGCAGCTGCAGGTGAGACAGGAGACCGGCGAGCTGAGAGCCAGCGCCAGCACTACTTCCTGGAGCTGAACCCTCGGCTCCAGGTGGAGCACCCGTGCACGGAGATGGTGGCGGACGTCAACCTGCCCGCCGCGCAGCTGCAGGTGAGACAGGAGACCGGCGAGCTGAGAGCCAGCGCCAGCACTACTTCCTGGAGCTGAACCCTCGACTCCAGGTGGAGCACCCGTGCACGGAGATGGTGGCGGACGTCAACCTGCCCGCCGCGCAGCTGCAGGTGAGACAGGAGACCGGCGAGCTGAGAGCCAGCGCCAGCACTACTTCCTGGAGCTGAACCCTCGACTCCAGGTGGAGCACCCGTGCACGGAGATGGTGGCGGACGTCAACCTGCCCGCCGCGCAGCTGCAGGTGAGACAGGAGACCGGCGAGCTGAGAGCCAGCGCCAGCACTACTTCCTGGAGCTGAACCCTCGACTCCAGGTGGAGCACCCGTGCACGGAGATGGTGGCGGACGTCAACCTGCCCGCCGCGCAGCTGCAGGTGAGACAGGAGACCGGCGAGCTGAGAGCCAGCGCCAGCACTACTTCCTGGAGCTGAACCCTCGGCTCCAGGTGGAGCACCCGTGCACGGAGATGGTGGCGGACGTCAACCTGCCCGCCGCGCAGCTGCAGGTGAGACAGGAGACCGGCGAGCTGACAGCCAGCGCCAGCACTACTTCCTGGAGCTGAACCCTCGGCTCCAGGTGGAGCACCCGTGCACGGAGATGGTGGCGGACGTCAACCTGCCCGCCGCGCAGCTGCAGGTGAGACAGGAGACCGGCGAGCTGAGAGCCAGCGCCAGCACTACTTCCTGGAGCTGAACCCTCGGCTCCAGGTGGAGCACCCGTGCACGGAGATGGTGGCGGACGTCAACCTGCCCGCCGCGCAGCTGCAGGTGAGACAGGAGACCGGCGAGCTGAGAGCCAGCGCCAGCACTACTTCCTGGAGCTGAACCCTCGGCTCCAGGTGGAGCACCCGTGCACGGAGATGGTGGCGGACGTCAACCTGCCCGCCGCGCAGCTGCAGGTGAGACAGGAGACCGGCGAGCTGAGAGCCAGCGCCAGCACTACTTCCTGGAGCTGAACCCTCGACTCCAGGTGGAGCACCCGTGCACGGAGATGGTGGCGGACGTCAACCTGCCCGCCGCGCAGCTGCAGGTGAGACAGGAGACCGGCGAGCTGAGAGCCAGCGCCAGCACTACTTCCTGGAGCTGAACCCTCGACTCCAGGTGGAGCACCCGTGCACGGAGATGGTGGCGGACGTCAACCTGCCCGCCGCGCAGCTGCAGGTGAGACAGGAGACCGGCGAGCTGAGAGCCAGCGCCAGCACTACTTCCTGGAGCTGAACCCTCGGCTCCAGGTGGAGCACCCGTGCACGGAGATGGTGGCGGACGTCAACCTGCCCGCCGCGCAGCTGCAGGTGAGACAGGAGACCGGCGAGCTGAGAGCCAGCGCCAGCACTACTTCCTGGAGCTGAACCCTCGACTCCAATCCTCCCGTGCACGGAGATTGGAGCAACAAATGGCTTTGTACGGCTGGCGCCGTATCTTGCATCATGCTGTTGGGTTTTCCTTTCCACAGAAAAATGGTTTTTAATACAATTTGAAAATGTTGGTCACATGTTAGATATTAACAAAGTGTGTTGTCCTGAACAGATCGCCATGGGTCTGCCGCTGTTCCACATCAAAGACATCCGCCTGCTGTACGGCGAGGGTCCGTGGGGGCTGTCGGCCATCGAGCTGGACGAGCCCGCGCAGCGGCCCACGCCCTGGGGACACGTCATCGCCGCCAGGATCACCTCCGAGAACCCTGACGAAGGTCAGCTCCCATAGAACAGGTCCCCATGTCCTGCTGCACCAGGGTCCGTGGGGGCTGTCGGCCATCGAGCTGGACGAGCCCGCGCAGCGGCCCACGCCCTGGGGACACGTCATCGCCGCCAGGATCACCTCCGAGAACCCTGACGAAGGTCAGCTCCCATAGAACAGGTCCCCATGTCCTGCTGCACCAGGGTCCGTGGGGGCTGTCGGCCATCGAGCTGGACGAGCCCGCGCAGCGGCCCACGCCCTGGGGACACGTCATCGCCGCCAGGATCACCTCCGAGAACCCTGACGAAGGTCAGCTCCCATAGAACAGGTCCCCATGTCCTGCTGTACCAGGGTCCGTGGGGGCTGTCGGCCATCGAGCTGGACGAGCCCGCGCAGCGGCCCACGCCCTGGGGACACGTCATCGCCGCCAGGATCACCTCCGAGAACCCTGACGAAGGTCAGCTCCCATAGAACAGGTCCCCATGTCCTGCTGCACCAGGGTCCGTGGGGGCTGTCGGCCATCGAGCTGGACGAGCCCGCGCAGCGGCCCACGCCCTGGGGACACGTCATCGCCGCCAGGATCACCTCCGAGAACCCTGACGAAGGTCAGCTCCCATAGAACAGGTCCCCATGTCCTGCTGCACCAGGGTCCGTGGGGGCTGTCGGCCATCGAGCTGGACGAGCCCGCGCAGCGGCCCACGCCCTGGGGACACGTCATCGCCGCCAGGATCACCTCCGAGAACCCTGACGAAGGTCAGCTCCCATAGAACAGGTCCCCATGTCCTGCTGCACCAGGGTCCGTGGGGGCTGTCGGCCATCGAGCTGGACGAGCCCGCGCAGCGGCCCACGCCCTGGGGACACGTCATCGCCGCCAGGATCACCTCCGAGAACCCTGACGAAGGTCAGCTCCCATAGAACAGGTCCCCATGTCCTGCTGCACCAGGGTCCGTGGGGGCTGTCGGCCATCGAGCTGGACGAGCCCGCGCAGCGGCCCACGCCCTGGGGACACGTCATCGCCGCCAGGATCACCTCCGAGAACCCTGACGAAGGTCAGCTCCCATAGAACAGGTCCCCATGTCCTGCTGCACCAGGGTCCGTGGGGGCTGTCGGCCATCGAGCTGGACGAGCCCGCGCAGCGGCCCACGCCCTGGGGACACGTCATCGCCGCCAGGATCACCTCCGAGAACCCTGACGAAGGTCAGCTCCCATAGAACAGGTCCCCATGTCCTGCTGCACCAGGGTCCGTGGGGGCTGTCGGCCATCGAGCTGGACGAGCCCGCGCAGCGGCCCACGCCCTGAGGACACGTCATCGCCGCCAGGATCACCTCCGAGAACCCTGACGAAGGTCAGCTCCCATAGAACAGGTCCCCATGTCCTGCTGCACCAGGGTCCGTGGGGGCTGTCGGCCATCGAGCTGGACGAGCCCGCGCAGCGGCCCACGCCCTGGGGACACGTCATCGCCGCCAGGATCACCTCCGAGAACCCTGACGAAGGTCAGCTCCCATAGAACAGGTCCCCAAGTCCTGCTGTACCAGGGTCCGTGGGGGCTGTCGGCCATCGAGCTGGACGAGCCCGCGCAGCGGCCCACGCCCTGGGGACACGTCATCGCCGCCAGGATCACCTCCGAGAACCCTGACGAAGGTCAGCTCCCATAGAACAGGTCCCCAAGTCCTGCTGTACCAGGGTCCGTGGGGGCTGTCGGCCATCGAGCTGGACGAGCCCGCGCAGCGGCCCACGCCCTGGGGACACGTCATCGCCGCCAGGATCACCTCCGAGAACCCTGACGAAGGTCAGCTCCCATAGAACAGGTCCCCATGTCCTGCTGTACCAGGGTCCGTGGGGGCTGTCGGCCATCGAGCTGGACGAGCCCGCGCAGCGGCCCACGCCCTGGGGACACGTCATCGCCGCCAGGATCACCTCCGAGAACCCTGACGAAGGTCAGCTCCCATAGAACAGGTCCCCATGTCCTGCTGTACCAGGGTCCGTGGGGGCTGTCGGCCATCGATTTGGACGAGCCCAGATGGAAATCAGATAAAACCTTAATCATCATCAGCATAATACTTCTCTTAAATTCTTGTGAGTTTCCAGATTTTTTCCGGAATTATTCTCAACACTTTCCTCATCCGTAACCCATGAACGATATTGACTTGTACCTCTTTCGAACAGGCTTCAAACCGTCATCCGGCACGGTGCAGGAGCTGAACTTCCGCTCCTCCAAGAACGTGTGGGGCTACTTCAGCGTGGCGGCGTCGGGCGGGCTGCACGAGTTCGCGGACTCGCAGTTCGGGCACTGCTTCTCCTGGGGGGAGACCCGCGAGCAGGCTAGAGAGTAAGTATATCACTAGTAGGTAGTTTATGCAACTGCTGCATAATGAGAGTTATAAAATACGAGTGTGGAAACTCGCCTTCGGCTCGTTTCATAATAGGTACAGTTCGCTGACTCGCGGTTCGGGCACTGCTTCTCCTGGGGGGAGACCCGCGAGCAGGCTAGAGAGTAAGTGTATCACTAGTAGGTAGTTTATGCAACTGCTACATAATGAGAGTTATAAAATACGAGTGTGGAAACTCGCCTTCGGCTCGTTTCATAATAGGTACAGTTCGCTGACTCGCGGTTCGGGCACTGCTTCTCCTGGGGGGAGACCCGCGAGCAGGCTAGAGAGTAAGTGTATCACTAGTAGGTAGTTTATGCAACTGCTAACATAATGAGAGTTATAAAATACGAGTGTGGAAACTCGCCTTCGGCTCGTTTCATAATAGGTACAGTTCGCTGACTCGCGGTTCGGGCACTGCTTCTCCTGGGGGGAGACCCGCGAGCAGGCTAGAGAGTAAGTGTATCACTAGTAGGTAGTTTATGCAACTGCTACATAATGAGAGTTATAAAATACGAGTGTGGAAACTCGCCTTCGGCTCGTTTCATAATAGGTACAGTTCGCTGACTCGCGGTTCGGGCACTGCTTCTCCTGGGGGGAGACCCGCGAGCAGGCTAGAGAGTAAGTGTATCACTAGTAGGTAGTTTATGCAACTGCTACATAATGAGAGTTATAAAATACGAGTGTGGAAACTCGCCTTCGGCTCGTTTCATAATAGGTACAGTTCGCTGACTCGCGGTTCGGGCACTGCTTCTCCTGGGGGGAGACCCGCGAGCAGGCTAGAGAGTAAGTGTATCACTAGTAGGTAGTTTATGCAACTGCTAACATAATGAGAGTTATAAAATACGAGTGTGGAAACTCGCCTTCGGCTCGTTTCATAATAGGTACAGTTCGCTGACTCGCGGTTCGGGCACTGCTTCTCCTGGGGGGAGACCCGCGAGCAGGCTAGAGAGTAAGTGTATCACTAGTAGGTAGTTTATGCAACTGCTACATAATGAGAGTTATAAAATACGAGTGTGGAAACTCGCCTTCGGCTCGTTTCATAATAGGTACAGTTCGCTGACTCGCGGTTCGGGCACTGCTTCTCCTGGGGGGAGACCCGCGAGCAGGCTAGAGAGTAAGTGTATCACTAGTAGGTAGTTTATGCAACTGCTACATAATGAGAGTTATAAAATACGAGTGTGGAAACTCGCCTTCGGCTCGTTTCATAATAGGTACAGTTCGCTGACTCGCGGTTCGGGCACTGCTTCTCCTGGGGGGAGACCCGCGAGCAGGCTAGAGAGTAAGTGTATCACTAGTAGGTAGTTTATGCAACTGCTAACATAATGAGAGTTATAAAATACGAGTGTGGAAACTCGCCTTCGGCTCGTTTCATAATAGGTACAGTTCGCTGACTCGCGGTTCGGGCACTGCTTCTCCTGGGGGGAGACCCGCGAGCAGGCTAGAGAGTAAGTGTATCACTAGTAGGTAGTTTATGCAACTGCTACATAATGAGAGTTATAAAATACGAGTGTGGAAACTCGCCTTCGGCTCGTTTCATAATAGGTACAGTTCGCTGACTCGCGGTTCGGGCACTGCTTCTCCTGGGGGGAGACCCGCGAGCAGGCTAGAGAGTAAGTGTATCACTAGTAGGTAGTTTATGCAACTGCTACATAATGAGAGTTATAAAATACGAGTGTGGAAACTCGCCTTCGGCTCGTTTCATAATAGGTACAGTTCGCTGACTCGCGGTTCGGGCACTGCTTCTCCTGGGGGGAGACCCGCGAGCAGGCTAGAGAGTAAGTGTATCACTAGTAGGTAGTTTATGCAACTGCTAACATAATGAGAGTTATAAAATACGAGTGTGGAAACTCGCCTTCGGCTCGTTTCATAATAGGTACAGTTCGCTGACTCGCGGTTCGGGCACTGCTTCTCCTGGGGGGAGACCCGCGAGCAGGCTAGAGAGTAAGTGTATCACTAGTAGGTAGTTTATGCAACTGCTACATAATGAGAGTTATAAAATACGAGTGTGGAAACTCGCCTTCGGCTCGTTTCATAATAGGTACAGTTCGCTGACTCGCGGTTCGGGCACTGCTTCTCCTGGGGGGAGACCCGCGAGCAGGCTAGAGAGTAAGTGTATCACTAGTAGGTAGTTTATGCAACTGCTAACATAATGAGAGTTATAAAATACGAGTGTGGAAACTCGCCTTCGGCTCGTTTCATAATAGGTACAGTTCGCTGACTCGCGGTTCGGGCACTGCTTCTCCTGGGGGGAGACCCGCGAGCAGGCTAGAGAGTAAGTGTATCACTAGTAGGTAGTTTATGCAACTGCTAACATAATGAGAGTTATAAAATACGAGTGTGGAAACTCGCCTTCGGCTCGTTTCATAATAGGTACAGTTCGCTGACTCGCGGTTCGGGCACTGCTTCTCCTGGGGGGAGACCCGCGAGCAGGCTAGAGAGTAAGTGTATCACTAGTAGGTAGTTTATGCAACTGCTACATAATGAGAGTTATAAAATACGAGTGTGGAAACTCGCCTTCGGCTCGTTTCATAATAGGTACAGTTCGCTGACTCGCGGTTCGGGCACTGCTTCTCCTGGGGGGAGACCCGCGAGCAGGCTAGAGAGTAAGTGTATCACTAGTAGGTAGTTTATGCAACTGCTAACATAATGAGAGTTATAAAATACGAGTGTGGAAACTCGCCTTCGGCTCGTTTCATAATAGGTACAGTTCGCTGACTCGCGGTTCGGGCACTGCTTCTCCTGGGGGGAGACCCGCAAGCAGGCTAGAGAGTAAGTGTATCACTAGTAGGTAGTTTATGCAACTGCTAACATAATGAGAGTTATAAAATACGAGTGTGGAAACTCGCCTTCGGCTCGTTTCATAATAGGTACAGTTCGCTGACTCGCGGTTCGGGCACTGCTTCTCCTGGGGGGAGACCCGCAAGCAGGCTAGAGAGTAAGTGTATCACTAGTAGGTAGTTTATGCAACTGCTAACATAATGAGAGTTATAAAATACGAGTGTGGAAACTCGCCTTCGGCTCGTTTCATAATAGGTACAGTTCGCTGACTCGCGGTTCGGGCACTGCTTCTCCTGGGGGGAGACCCGCGAGCAGGCTAGAGAGTAAGTGTATCACTACTAGGTAGTTTATGCAACTGCTACATAATGAGAGTTATAAAATACGAGTGTGGAAACTCGCCTTCGGCTCGTTTCATAATAGGTACAGTTCGCTGACTCGCGGTTCGGGCACTGCTTCTCCTGGGGGGAGACCCGCGAGCAGGCTAGAGAGTAAGTGTATCACTAGTAGGTAGTTTATGCAACTGCTAACATAATGAGAGTTATAAAATACGAGTGTGGAAACTCGCCTTCGGCTCGTTTCATAATAGGTACAGTTCGCTGACTCGCGGTTCGGGCACTGCTTCTCCTGGGGGGAGACCCGCAAGCAGGCTAGAGAGTAAGTGTATCACTAGTAGGTAGTTTATGCAACTGCTAACATAATGAGAGTTATAAAATACGAGTGTGGAAACTCGCCTTCGGCTCGTTTCATAATAGGTACAGTTCGCTGACTCGCGGTTCGGGCACTGCTTCTCCTGGGGGGAGACCCGCGAGCAGGCTAGAGAGTAAGTGTATCACTAGTAGGTAGTTTATGCAACTGCTAACATAATGAGAGTTATAAAATACGAGTGTGGAAACTCGCCTCCGGCTCGTTTCATAATAGGTACAGTTCGCTGACTCGCGGTTCGGGCACTGCTTCTCCTGGGGGGAGACCCGCAAGCAGGCTAGAGAGTAAGTGTATCACTAGTAGGTAGTTTATGCAACTGCTAACATAATGAGAGTTATAAAATACGAGTGTGGAAACTCGCCTTCGGCTCGTTTCATAATAGGTACAGTTCGCTGACTCGCGGTTCGGGCACTGCTTCTCCTGGGGGGAGACCCGCAAGCAGGCTAGAGAGTAAGTGTATCACTAGTAGGTAGTTTATGCAACTGCTAACATAATGAGAGTTATAAAATACGAGTGTGGAAACTCGCCTTCGGCTCGTTTCATAATAGGTACAGTTCGCTGACTCGCGGTTCGGGCACTGCTTCTCCTGGGGGGAGACCCGCGAGCAGGCTAGAGAGTAAGTGTATCACTAGTAGGTAGTTTATGCAACTGCTAACATAATGAGAGTTATAAAATACGAGTGTGGAAACTCGCCTTCGGCTCGTTTCATAATAGGTACAGTTCGCTGACTCGCGGTTCGGGCACTGCTTCTCCTGGGGGGAGACCCGCAAGCAGGCTAGAGAGTAAGTGTATCACTAGTAGGTAGTTTATGTAACTGCTAACATAATGAGAGTTATAAAATACGAGTGTGGAAACTCGCCTTCGGCTCGTTTCATAATAGGTACAGTTCGCTGACTCGCGGTTCGGGCACTGCTTCTCCTGGGGGGAGACCCGCGAGCAGGCTAGAGAGTAAGTGTATCACTAGTAGGTAGCTTATGCAACTGCTAACATAATGAGAGTTATAAAATACGAGTGTGGAAACTCGCCTTCGGCTCGTTTCATAATAGGTACAGTTCGCTGACTCGCGGTTCGGGCACTGCTTCTCCTGGGGGGAGACCCGCAAGCAGGCTAGAGAGTAAGTGTATCACTAGTAGGTAGTTTATGCAACTGCTAACATAATGAGAGTTATAAAATACGAGTGTGGAAACTCGCCTTCGGCTCGTTTCATAATAGGTACAGTTCGCTGACTCGCGGTTCGGGCACTGCTTCTCCTGGGGGGAGACCCGCGAGCAGGCTAGAGAGTAAGTGTATCACTAGTAGGTAGTTTATGCAACTGCTAACATAATGAGAGTTATAAAATACGAGTGTGGAAACTCGCCTTCGGCTCGTTTCATAATAGGTACAGTTCGCTGACTCGCGGTTCGGGCACTGCTTCTCCTGGGGGGAGACCCGCGAGCAGGCTTGAGAGTAAGTGTATCAAAAGGAATGGAGTATACTGAAACTATTAACAACTGACAAAATATCTAAGTCGTTCCGCGTCCTACCGCGCGAGGAAGAGTGTATTACTGCCTGTCTGGCACTACTATGCTCCACGATTCTTATCGCGCGACATAGGGCTACCCGTCACCCTCTCACATTACTGCACAAAAAGAGACGGGTAATTGTCTTGCGCGAGATTTTTTTAATTTACGGGATACCCTACGTCACCCCACAGATAACCTAAATACAAAAATGGGGGACGACGTTTTTGTTTGTTTACGAAAATGTTGAAATTAATAAAATTTAGCTTTCTAGCACAATAAAAAAAATATATTGAGCTAGTAAGATAATTATTAACCATTTCAAATATATTTAAAAAATGGGTCAGGTTCTAATTCATACTTTTGCTTACAGGAACCTGGTTATAGCTCTCAAGGAGCTGAGCATCCGAGGCGACTTCCGAACGACAGTAGAGTACCTGATAACTCTTCTGGAGACTCCCGCCTTCCAGAACAATGACATCGACACCAGCTGGCTCGACGCCCTCATTGCTGAGCGGGTGAGTGAGAGTAGACCGCGAGAACAGCCGTAGCCTGTGGAGGTGACTCCCGAACAGTGGAGTACCATCACTCTGCTGGAGACTCCCGCCTTCCAGAACAATGACATCGACACCAGCTGGCTCGACGCCCTCATTGCTGAGCGGGTGAGTGAGAGACCGCGAGAACAGCCGTAGCCTGTGGAGGTGACTCCCGAACAGTGGAGTACCATCACTCTGCTGGAGACTCCCGCCTTCCAGAACAATGACATCGACACCAGCTGGCTCGACGCCCTCATTGCTGAGCGGGTGAGTGAGAGACCGCGAGAACAGCCGTAGCCTGTGGAGGTGACTCCCGAACAGTGGAGTACCATCACTCTGCTGGAGACTCCCGCCTTCCAGAACAATGACATCGACACCAGCTGGCTCGACGCCCTCATTGCTGAGCGGGTGAGTGAGAGACCGCGAGAACAGCCGTAGCCTGTGGAGGTGACTCCCGAACAGTGGAGTACCATCACTTTGCTGGAGACTCCCGCCTTCCAGAACAATGACATCGACACCAGCTGGCTCGACGCCCTCATTGCTGAGCGGGTGAGTGAGAGTAGACCGCGAGAACAGCCGTAGCCTGTGGAGGTGACTCCCGAACAGTGGAGTACCATCACTCTGCTGGAGACTCCCGCCTTCCAGAACAATGACATCGACACCAGCTGGCTCGACGCCCTCATCGCTGAGCGGGTGAGGAGGTTGCCTGTCTAGAGAAGCCGAGCGCAGGAAATGAACCAATCAGGCTGCGTCTTTGTGAAGCCCGAAAGAAGTGCATTTAAATCTCAGTGTGATTGGTCCATCACAACTCCGCTCCGCTCTATTAGAAATCATTCTTACACGAATAAATTGAATATACTGTGAGAGACGAGAAGAAATGGAAAGACCAACGTTCGTTAAGTGAGATTTGAGTCTTTACACATAGGAGGCCACGGGTTAAGATATGGACGTTAGATTTAGGCGATATAACATAATAATAATATGGTTTGTAGTCTGTATTTTGAAAAGCTTAACCCCTTACCGCATACGAAGACAGATAACAATTTCGACCTTATTGAAACGAGTTAAAGTTCAGACTCGAATTTTTTTTTATATACCTGCGGTTTCGGTTTAAAACACTGTCCGCCATTTTTGCTCATGATGGTGAGGTCACCGGTCCCGTAAAGAAAACTGAAGGGCTATTCCGACGACTCCGAATAGTGCCGTTTTTCTCGATCTCCTGTCAAAGTATGTTTGAGTGAGTGGGAAGGCACTATACGACGAAACTTTTCAAATTGATTTTATAATCATAAATCGCAATATTTTCTAAAATGTTCAAATGTGGTTATATAATTTTTTTATACTTTATTTGATTATATAAAAAAAATTGTAAAAAAAAAATAGTCAATTAGTAGGCTGACAAAAAACATAATTTACTCAGGTCCAGTCGGAGAAGCCGGACATCATGCTCGGCGTCATCTGTGGCTCCATCCTCATCGCGGACAGCATCATCACCACGCACTTCCAGGACTTCAAGAGTGGCTTGGAAAAGTAAGGTTTATGTTCGACTAGCGACCCGCCCCGGCTTCGCACGGGTGTAATGCTGATAAATTATGCATGTATTATACATATAAACCTTCGTCTTGAACACTCTATCTATTAAAAAAAACGCATCAAAATCCGTTGCGCAGTTTTAAAGATCTAAGCATACATAGGGACAGACAGACAGACAGGAAGCGACTTTGTTTTAACTATGTAGTGATGGCACATGTCTTCGAGCATATTTTTTTTTGGTTTCCAAAGCTGCAATGATACTGTCGTCGTTTTTCAGTGAGACCGTATTTTTTTTTTTAATTCAAAATAGCCATGCATTCAACCTCGATTGCACCTGATGTTGTAACAATAAGGCCTAAGATGGAGCATGCCTGGCTAGAAGATGCCTATTCACTCTCGACTTGGAGAGATCCAAGTTACATTATTCAGGGAACAGGTGCGCACGAATAGAGTTCCATTCCTTAGCTGTCCTCATAAGGAAAGTAGACGCAAAGCGTTTAGTAAAGATTATTTTTTTTTTTATTCAAAATAGCCATGCATTTAACCTCAATTGCACCTGATCAGTGGTATATCGACAACATAAGGATGGAATCCAAGTCCGCGCTGAGTATTGTATTGCCTGAACAGAGACGGTGGAATTAATTCATGCAGTCCTATCATGGAGAAAAAGTCACCGAGATTTCAGTATTCCCATTTTTATTTTACTATCTCTCACAGGGGTCAGATCCAAGGCTCCAGCCAGCTCTCCAACTGCGTGGAGGTGGAGCTGATCAACAGCGGCAGCAAGTACCGCGTGCAGGCGTGCAAGTCCGGGCCCACCACCTACTTCCTCGCCATGAACGGCAGCTTCAAGGAGCTGGAGGTGCACAAGCTCACCGACGGCGGTGAGTACCGAGTAGACCCTTAGACCATAGATACGGCTGCCATCTTTTGATTCGCCAAACAAAGACTTTAAAAAAACCCGGACATTTGGCGTAAATCGCATTTTTTCCCCGGACGTATCCGAAAATAATGTTATAAAGAAAACAATCGCTTTATCTTTCATTCACATAAAAAGTCTCCGGACACTTTTTGAAAACCCCCCGGACGGCCTCCAAAGGAGGACAAATCCGGGGAAACCCGGATGGATGGCAGCCCTAACCATAGAAGACCGAGGAGAGAAAAGGTAGAAATTAGTTACGGTCAGTAGGATGTCAAATAGTGTTGAGTAGACCATGAAAAGACCAAAGGGATCGAAAAGTCTTTTGAGAGTACTACTTTTAATCTGTTGGGCTGTCGGATGGTATTGGTTAGATCGTGGAAAGACCGAGGCTCTAGCCAGCTCTTCGTGTGGAAGATGAGCTGATCAACAGCTGCAACAAGGAGAGAAAAGGCAGAAATTAGTTAAGAGCTGTAGAATGTCAAATAGTGCTGAGTAGACCGAGAAGACCGTGAAAAGACCAAGGGGATTGAAAAGTCTTTTGAAAGTACTACTTTGAATCTGTTGGGATGTCGGATGGTATAGGTTCGATCGTGGAAAGAGGCTCTAGCCAGGTCTTTGTGTGGAGGTTGAGCTGATCAACAGCGGCAGCAAGTACCGCGTGCAGGCGTGCAAGTCCGGGCCCACCACCTACTTCCTCGCCATGAACGGCAGCTTCAAGGAGCTGGAGGTGCACAAGCTCACCGACGGTGGTGAGTACCGAGTAGACCCTTCCCCGGACACTTTGATAACCTCCTCCAAAGTAGGACAAATCTGGGGAAACCCGGACGGATGGCAGCCCTAACCATAGAAGACCAAGAGAAAAGGTAGAAATTAGTTAGGATCTGTAGGATGTCAAATAGAGTATACCATGAAAAGACCAAGGGGATTGAAAATTCGTTTTAGAGTTCTACTTTGAATCTGTTGGGATGTCGGATGGTATTGGTTAGATCGTGGAAAGACCTCTTCGTGTGGAAGTCGAGCTTATCAACAGCTGCAACAAGGAGAGAAAAGGTAGAAATTAGTTAAGAGCTGTAGAATGTCAAATAGTGTCGAGTAGACCGAGAAGACCGTGAAAAGACCAAGGGCATTGAAAAGTCTTTTGAAAGTACTACTTTGAATCTGTTGGGATGTCGGATGGTATAGGTTCGATCGTGGAAAGACCGAGGCTCTAGCCAGGTCTTTGTGTGGAGGTTGAGCTGATCAACAGCGGCAGCAAGTACCGCGTGCAGGCGTGCAAGTCCGGGCCCACCACCTACTTCCTCGCCATGAACGGCAGCTTCAAGGAGCTGGAGGTGCACAAGCTCACCGATGGGGGTGAGTACCGGGTAGACCCTTCCCCGGACACTTTGATAACCTCCTCCAAAGTAGGACAAATCTGGGGAAACCCGGACGGATGGCAGCCCTGACATAGAAGACCAAGAGAAAAGGTAGAAATTAGTTACGATCTGTAGGATGTCAAATAGAGTATACCATGAAAAGACCAAGTACTTTTAATCTGTTAGGCTGTCGGATGGTATTGGTTAGATCGTGGAAAGACCGAGGCTCTAGCCAGCTCTTCGTGAGGAAGATGAGCTGATCAACAGCTGCAACAAGGAGAGAAAAGGTAGAAATTAGTTAAGAGCTGTAGAATGTCAAATAGTGCCGAGTAGACCGAGAAGACCGTGAAAAGACCAAGGGGATTGAAAAGTCTTTTGAAAGTACTACTTTGAATCTGTTGGGATGTCGGATGGTATTGGTTAGATCGTGGAAAGACCGAGGCTCTAGCCAGCTCTTCGTGAGGAAGATGAGCTGATCAACAGCTGCAACAAGGAGAGAAAAGGTAGAAATTAGTTAAGAGCTGTAGAATGTCAAATAGTGTCGAGTAGACCGAGAAGACCGTGAAAAGACCAAGGGGATTGAAAAGTCTTTTGAAAGTACTACTTTGAATCTGTTGGGATGTCGGATGGTATTGGTTAGATCGTGGAAAGACCGAGGCTCTAGCCAGCTCTTCGTTTGGAAGTCGAGCTGATCAACAGCGGCAGCAAGTACCGCGTGCTAGCGAGCAAGTCCGGGCCCACCACCTACTTCCTCGCCATGAACGGCAGCTTCAAGGAGCTGGAGGTGCACAAGCTCACCGACGGGGGTGAGTACCGAGTAGACCCTTCCCCGGACACTTTGATAACCCCCCGGACGGCCCCCAGACGGCCTCGATACAAGGACAAATGTGCGGGTTTTCCCCGGACACCTTGAAAGCCCAAAGCCCCCGGACGGCCTCCAAACTAGGACAAATGTACGGGTTTTCCCCGGACACTTTGAAAGCCCAAAGCCCCCGGACGGCCTCCAAAGTAGGACAAATCCCCGGAAACCGGATGGCAGCCCTAACCATAGAAAACCTAGGAGAGAAAAGGTAGAAATTATTAAGGATCTGTAGGATGTCAAATAATGTTTAGTAGGCCATGAAAAGACCAAGGAGATTGAAAAGTCCTTTGAGAGTACTACTTTGATTCTGTAGACCATAGAAGACCAAGAAAGGAAAGGGTAGTAATAAGTTAGGATCTGGAGGATGTCGGAGTAGACCGTTAAGACGAAAGTCTTCGAACAGTGCGTGTTACCAGTGAAGACTTACGGAACTCATGGTCGTTCACAATGGGACTCATAAGGTGGCTAAGACTGCCTGTAGGAACCTGATGTCAGCCCTAACCATAGAAGACCAAGCAGAGAAAAGGTAGAAATTAGTTAGGTTCTATAGGATGTCAAATAGTGTTGAGTAGACCGAGAAGACGAAAGTCTTCGAACAGTGCGTGTTGCCAGTGATCAACTGATGACTTACGGAACTGAGACGTGGTCGTTCACAATGGGTCTCATAAGGCGGCTAAGACTAAGAGTAGTCTAGCTCAGTAATATCTCAGTTCTAGTAGAAAAGTAGCCTCAACATAGTGAGTTGACGCGGTTGGCTCAGTTTGTAGTGAACCTGGGCAAATATTTGTGTGATGAACTCTAATAATTGTTGCTGGGTCATGGATGTTATCTATATATTATATAGTACAAGCTTTGCTTAGTTTAAGACTACGATTTGTGAAAGATTATATTGACGTTTGTAGACACCTGCCTACTGAGCGGCGGTCCCGGGTTCGAATCCCGGCCAGGACAAATATTTGTGTGATGAACTCGAATATTTGTGCTTGGGTCATGGTTGTTCTATGTATTTAAGTATATATTTGGGTGAATCAACTTTTTAGTGTGGTTTACTCTGTCCCCGTTGTCCAAGTAACATCTTCATACTGTTTCATAGAAAAATGCTTAGGTTGTCCGAGGAACAAATTTTGCGTAACCATAGCAACAAGGTGCACTTAAAAGTTGATTCACCCATTTATCTATATAAGTATCTATATCGTCGTCTAGTTCCCATAACACAAGCCTTCTTGAGCTTAATTTGGGACTAGATCGATTTGTGTGAGGTTGTCCGATATTTATTTATTATCTATCTCCCAGGCACCCTCCTCTCTGTCGACGGCGCCTCGTACACCACGTACCTCAAGGACGAGGTGGACAAGTACCGCATCGTGATCGGCAACCAGACCGTGGTCTTCGAGAAGGAGAAGGACCCGTCCAAACTGAGGGCGCCATCTGCCGGGAAACTTATCAACTGTCTCATCGAAGATGGCGGGCACGTTGATAAGGGACAACCGTATGCTGAAATTGAGGTATGTGAAACAGATATCCACCTGGGTGTACTGCCTTTTCGCATTATTTTTGGTCAAATGTGTTATTTCGCCGAATTTTTCTTCAGCCTTAACCTCCAGATTTTCTATCTGTAATATTAAAATACTTAGTAGTTGAAGAAAAAACGGAACCCTGAATGATTCTTACTACCCACTGTACTATAATGTTTTTACCTGGGATTTTCTGCCACACGATTTAAATCTTTGACGCAACTTCAATAAAAGGAAAAACTGGAGTCTGTCTCTGGCATCGTAGTTCCCAAACGAATGGATCAGTTTGTGTTAATTTTTTAAAGACATGTCCGTCGAGATGGTTCTTAGCTAGTTTGGTGAAAATGGGAATAAGTGTCAAAATCTCAGCCAGTATTGAAGCTAAGTATACCAAATTTTGTAGTTATTGTCCATCCATCCAGACATCCATTACGGCAAATAACATAAGGACAAAAGATATTAGGGCAATCAAAAATAGGACAAGTAGTTTTAGCGATTCCGATATACATAGATCCACAAAACTTAGAATAGAATACTCTTTATTGCACACCTCAAGAAGAAAGAAATACAAATACAGATGAAACTTAACATTACAATAGAGGCAAACAATAGGCGATCTTATCGCTAAAAAGCGATCTCTTCCAGACAACCTTTGGGTAGCGGATTAAAATAAATGAAATGAGATGAGTAGGCGATGCAAAAAGTAATCAAGACAAAAACTTAAGTACCTATGTTATTGTTGATGTGCAGGTGATGAAAATGGTGATGACGCTGTCGGCCCCGGAGGCGGGCAAGGTGACGTGGAGCCTGCGGCCCGGCGCCGTGCTGGAGATGGGCTCGCTCATCGGCACTCTCGGTAACTATATTTTCATCACCCTTGCTCGTAAACAAAGGTTTACACGCTAGAAAAGCGGTTGGTAAGTCGTGAATTACGCCCTAGGGTGGTAAGTAATTTTTATCACACTTTAAGGGTTTACATGCTAGAAAATCGGGCGGTAAATGGTATTGACTACTACTACTTTTGTTTTATTTCCTCCAAAGTGCGATGAAAAACGTCGTACGTGACTCTGGTGGTAAAGGAATTCCAAACTCGTGTCATTAAATCGTGCCCTCGCCTTCGGCTGCGGGCTTCTAATAGACACTCGTTTGTATTTCCTCATTTACCACCCTTGTTACGTAACGTACTATTTACGCATCCTAGGCCGTAAGTCGGGTTTTTAGCCCGCTACGCGGGGAGATCTCACTTCCTGGCCAAGGCAAAACGTAAAGATACAGCCGCGACCGCGACACAAACGATAGAGAGGCACGATCGGCCTAAGCGTTCGGCTTGTGACGCATCTATCTCTCTTCCGCTCCATCGGCCGGCTTACGTTATCACGTAAAATTATCTTCCTTAAACCGACTTTACAGACAACAATTATTTTCTTACAGAGCTCGACGACCCGTCGCTTGTGACCACCGCCCAACATTACAAGGGCCAGTTCAACCACGAAGACAACCCGAACCTTTCCGAGAAACTCAGCCAGCAGCACACCAAGTACAGGGCCATACTGGAAAATGTGCTTGCAGGTCAGTTATTAAGTCTACAAGTCATATTATACTTATGGTTACCATACGAACCTTCAAGCACATGTTGCGCAAGCATCTCACTAGAGATTATTTCAGAAAGTATACATCTGAGGGAGTGGTGCCTTTATAAAAAAATAATCAGGAGAGTTGGATCTACATCATACTAAAATTTTGTGAGATTTGACTGAAACCACTTTTTCCTTAAGTTTGCTGCCCCCTTTCTTTACATCTAATTAGTTTAATTTAGCAAAATCAATGATACTATTATTAGACTTAAATTGTACACTCCGGATTTTAATTAGGCGAACTAACTTGACAGCTCAAAGTGTTGTCAGGAATAGAAAAAAAATAATAGTGATTGGTTTATGTCGATACAAATATGTCGATATAACCTTAACAATACATCCATAGACACTTAATTATGTTGTAATACGGTTTATATTCGTTTAAAAATGTACAGTTATCAGTGTATTCGATAGTACCTACTAAGTATGGAACTGTCAAGAAAACAAAAAGGCGGACAGCGTTCTTAGCGATGTCCTAAAATAAAGTTCGTTCGATGTAAGTATTTTAATAGTAACCGTTTTTTTTTATTATTGATTCGTGTAATAAAATTATTAGTTAGATTTCAAACACAATAATTCAAAATTTATGAAATACGTAATGTCTACTTTTTTTTAATGCTGTTTAACTAAACCTCTGGTAGGAACTGGTTTTTTTAATTCTTTAAATTAGCAAGGAAAAGCGTGTGATTCGTTCACGACAATATATATTAGTGTAAAGATTATAAAAACAACAGTTGCTAGGAAACAAATAGCAGAGATATAAAAAGAAGTATAGCATAGACAATGAGTCCATGCTCACGTTATCAACCTTCTTCTTAACATAATTATCGATATTAACAACACTAGCGAAACTGGGGCAACATTCGTGTGCAATGAACTGTCAAGTTAGTTCGCCTAATTAAAATCCGGAGTGTAGTTGTAAAATGTGACAAAATTATGTTGACAAACAGCAATGAGAATTAATTCGTTCTAATACGTTGGGTAACTATTTATAAGTGTAGTTTATTTACATGCTATTTTTCTTTTTTAGGTTACTGCCTTCCCGAGCCATACAACACCCCCCGTTCCCGGGAAATCGTCGAGAAGTTCATGCAGAGTCTCCGCGACCCTTCGCTGCCACTGCTGGAGCTACAAGAGGTCAGTGCTGCCACTTTGAAGTCTAACCTTCACGTTTATACTATTATACAAATATGTGCTCTGATGTAAACTAGATCTGATATAAATATTATGTAAAGAAGATCTTTGGACTATGTAATTACTAATCAGATCTGCTATGCAGACAATTTGGGTTATATTATTCATAGTTAAGTACGTATGGGTTTGTTTACAATTTGGTGCCGTGACCAGGATTTGGATATCGTTAAAATTTTATAATGAAATTTTTCTTAAACGTTATCACGTCTGTAAAGTAGTTATGGCTCGTAGACAAATATGTGCTCTGATGTAAACTTGATCTCGTATAAATAATCTGCAAATAAGATCGTCGAACTATGTTATTATTAACCAGATATGCTATGCAAACAATTTGGCTTATATCATACATAATTCGGTAAATATGGTTTTCTTTTTCTTTACAATTTGTTGCCGTGACCAGGATCATTGGACACCAATAAAATATTTTGATCAACATTTTCTTAAACACGTCTGTAAAGTAGCTATGGCTCGTCTATAGCTTGGCGTTTGCATACTTTACGTAGTATATAAACTCGATAACTCTAAGAAACTAAGTATCTGACTTACATAATAAAAATAATTAATCTTGTCGAAATTTCACCAGGTACTGTCGTCCGCATCGGGTCGTATTCCAGTAGCCGTGGAGAAGAAAGTGCGCAAATTGATGGCGTTGTATGAAAGGAACATCACCAGTGTTCTAGCACAGTTTCCAAGCCAGCAGATCGCCAGTGTCATCGACCAGTAAGTAAAATTAGGATCGCCAAACTAATATTATAAAGTTAAAAGTTTCTGAGTGTGTTTATGTGTATGTATTTTCTTTAATCGAAAAACTTGTCCGTCGAGATGGTTCTTAGCTATGTTTGGTGGAAATAGGACCAGTAGTTTCCAAGATATTTAGCTTTAATTGGAACACACTTGTTCAAGATTGGAACACACAAGACCTCAGCCAATATTGAAGCTAAGAATTCCAAACTTTGTAGCTAAGTTCAGTTTTAGTAGCATCTATATCACTCATTGAATGAGGGGGTCTCATGATTTCTAGCTACTTCTCTCGGGGTGTTTTAAATTTTTTCTCGAACATGCAATGAAGTGTCGTCATAACAGTGCAAACAAACGTGCGTTAAAACAGGCTTCGAAGTATCACGTTTCGGGCGGAACAACTCGAGAGAACTGTAAAGGAATTTCATACAAAATTGCCCGGAACTAATTTTTTTTAAACACGCCATGTTTATGCCTGTGTTCATGAACAGGCTAAACAACTGAATTATATTTTTTTCGAGTGGTATATTTTGAACTATTGATACAAAGATATCAAAGCTCAAAGAATTTAAATGACTTGCCTGGGGGACGAGACCCGGAAGCGAACCCAGTACCTCTGGATTGCCGGTCCAGTGCGATAACCACTTCGCTACCCGAACTTTTTTTTTTTATTTTATTTATTTATGTAACACAATAGTACAATAAACTTTATAAATATATGCCAAACTGCACAGCAGTTGGTTGGCAGAAAAACATAGTGCCCTCCACCATTGTACATATTACTATCGAGTAGTATCGCATTTTATTTAACTTACAAACTACAAAAAGTACACTGTAAATAAACAACAATATTGCTACTCGATAAAAAAGGAAAAGCCAGATGAGGACAGACTCCAACCAACCTTTCGAATTTTGCTTCGTGTATCTTTGCTTTTTTTTATTTGAAAGGTTTTTACACCTTAGCTTGGTATATTTTGTCTGAGAAAAGCGCTATACATGCCTTAGCCGTGAAAAGGGCTTGCCGGCTTCGTATCACTATCCGTCTATACCTACTCACCCGGCAAGCCCTTATTTCCCGGCGTCTGCAGTAATCTACTATTAATTTAGGTTATTTGAAATTATTGTTGTTAGACGACGCGGTTGGCGCAGTGGTTAAGCAACTGCCTACCGAGCCGACGGTCCCGGGTTCGAATCCCGGCAAGGGCATATATTTGTGTGATGAACTTGAATATTTGTGCCTGGGTCATGGATGTTATTTGTATTTAAGTATGTATTTATCTATATAAGTATGTTTATCGTCGTCTAGTGTCCATAACACAAGCCTCCTAGAGCTTACTGTGGGACTAGATCGATTTGTGTGAGGTTGTCCGATATTTATTTATTTATTGTTGTGTTTTACAGCCATGCCGCATCGCTGCAAAAACGCGCCGACAGAGATGTCTTCTTCATGAGCACGCAGGCTCTTGTGGTCTTGGTCCAGAGATACAGGTAAATAAAAAACCGGACAAGTGCGAGTCGGACTCGCCCACCGAGGGTTCCGTGCAAAATTGTAGGTTTGTCATTCAATGTTTTGAATTTGGTTATGGACATGTATATTTGATAGAACTTGTTTTTTTTTTATTAGGGTAAATCGCCAATTACTGGCCACCGTTCAATAACTGGCCACCTCATACTAAAAATGAACTCTGTTTACCTGCAAACAGAATTCATTTTAGTATATCGTGGCCAGTTATTGAAGGATGGCCAGTAATTAAAACCTTATACTAAAATGAATTCTGTTTGCAGGTGAACAGAGTTCATTTTTAGTATGAGGTGGCCAGTTATTGAACGATGGCCAGTAATTGGCGATATACCCTATGTAACTATTAACTCTAGTTATTGGTTAATGCCCGTTATTCAATTTTCATTTGGATCCTTCCCTTAGACCTCCGTGTCAATGACCTTGATCATTCGAACTTTTTTCGTTCCCACTAGCTCGTACAGTTTGACTGTTTTTACGGTGTCAAGTATGCAGCGCCATCTTGGTGGCGCCGCTCGTACTACGTCGAAGTGATTAGCGACATCTTACGCATGTTTTCCGTACTATTGCAATTCTTGAGGCAGAGATACCGGCACTTAAAATTATGCGCAACTTCGAATAAAATCTTTTGCTCAAAAAAAATAAACATATTGAAAAACCAGCAGACAATGTTAAAGTAAATATCCTTACTTACTTATTGGTATAAGTTTCATGTCGAAGCATCGCGTAACAAGGGAGACTTTACCGATATAAATTAGAAAAAGGATTTTACGCGTGTTCAGATTTCTCAAATTATATGAGGTATTTAGAGATTCTATTAGACAGAAATAAAGACCAAATACCGAGCTACATAGCGTTTAATTTTCACGGAGATTGCAAGAAGACGAACCACTTGATAAGGCTTTGAAAATGGTGAAATTTGCCGGGTAGCCCCTTAAGATTAATATGCTAGAATGTGATATTTTTTTATCTCTACTGTATAGTTTTAATTCTGTTTGTTATACAGGAATGGCATTCGTGGCAGAATGAAGACGGCCGTCCACGATTTGCTGAAGCAATACTATCAAGTCGAGAGCAACTTCCAGCTGGGTAAGCGTTGAATTATTTAAATCACTGAAAGAAATAACCCCACCGAGCCCAGTTTATTAACAAAAATTGTCTATGGTCGACACTTGTCAACAATATCAAACCGTTGAAATGTTCTTTGACAAGTGTCAACCGCCGACTATATATTTTCTAATGGGTTTCGAAAGGAAAGGGACAAATTGGCAATATTTTTATTTAAGAAAAATTAATGACTTGCTGGTTTGTAGATCCTCACCGTAAGGATTATAAAAAAAAACATATTATTTTTTTTTTTATTCGAAACATGTCGAGCGTTATTCCACTTCTACTACGTGAGTAAACCCGTTTATGTATTTTAATATGTCTGAGACTCACGATAGTTTTCTATGTAAAATGACTGACTGTTGAGTTTCTTTCGGCGTGTCTTCTCATCAGTGGTCACTTGTGAAGTGCCGGTAGACTCAGACATGTAAAAGTGCCCTTGTGGCCTACTTGCAGAATAAAGTTCATATTTCATTATTTTCATTTTATATGTTGCAGGTTCGTACGACAAGTGCGTGATGGCGCTGCGCGACAAGCACAAGGACGACATGCAGGCGGTCGCCGACATCATATTCTCGCACAACCAGGTCGCCAAGAAGAACCTTCTGGTGCGTATGTTCACTCACTCACTCACTAACTCACACACTCACTAACACACTCACTAACTCACTCACTCACTTACTCACTCACTCACTCACTCACTCGCTCACGTACATACCCCTCATTCAATGCGAATAAAGAATGCTACTAAAACTGAACATAACTACAAAATTTGTTATTCTTAGCCTCAATATTGGCTGAGATCTTGTCACTTGTTCCAATTAAGGCTGAATATCTCGGAAACTACTGGTCCTGTTTCCAGCAAACGTAGATAAGAACCATCGCGACGGACAAGTCTTTCGATTTAAAAAACTGCACTCAAATTGGTCTAGCCGTTTGGGAGCTACGATGCCACAGACAGACCCACAGATACTCATGATAAACGCAAACACCCCCCTTTCTTGTCGAAGGTTAAAAATTAGGAGGGTTTGTATCATTTTAAGCCGTCCAGATAAAGGGGGATTATCGAAGTCTGCGGGTCTATGATTTTTAGGGTTCCGTACCCAAAGGGTAAAAACGGGACCCTATTACTGAGACTTCGCTGTCCGTCCGTCTGTCACCACGCTGTATCTCAAGAACGGTGATAGCTAGACAGTTGAAATTTTCACAGATGATGTATTTCTATTGCCGCTATAACAACAAATACTAAAAATAAAATAAAATAAATATTTAAGGGGGGCTCCCATACAACAAACTTGTTATAGATTATATATATGTATAGGTACGGAACCCTTCATGCGCGAGTCGGGCTCGCACTTGCCCAATTTTTTGATTATAATGAGATGTAAATGACAAAGAAATTGATTGAAACAAGTGATAGGATCTCAGCCAATATTGGATCTAAGAATTCCAAATTTTGTAGTTACTACCAGTTTTAGTAGCATTTTCTTTATTATTTTAAATTTTAATTTAGGTTATGTTGTAAATTATTTAGTGTGCGTTAATATCATTTATTTTTCACCTCACTCGCTCGGAAGAACTCCTTTTGTAGCGCAAAATCTGCATGCAAAAGTCTGATATATGCGCTAGCGCGCAAAATTCATTTGAAATTCGATCACGATTATTGTGATTCTCTGCTAAATTAAATATGATTATTTTTATTTTTGAATAGTTTTTCTTGCATGTTGCGGTTTCCTCGCCGTAGTGAGCCTCGCTACGCTCAGCTTTCAATTTCAACGCTCACGCCAAATAACAACTTTGCTGAATTGCATAACAAATAACTATTATGTGTGTTGATATACTTTGTTTTGTTCACCAGGTGACGCTGCTGATCGACCACCTCTGGTCGAACGAGCCCGGTCTGACCGATGAGCTGGCGGCCATCTTGAACGAGCTGACGTCACTGCACCGCGCCGAACACAGCCGCGTCGCGCTACGCGCAAGACAGGTAAGTTCATCAAAATACCGGAATATATAAAGACTATAACGGGTGATAACAAAAAAATGAGAATTCGTTCAGAGGTGTAAAAAAATACTCGTGTATCTTTTTAGCACAATTTGATATTATTGGAAATTATGTACATACTACTAAATACTTTTTTTTGGGGTAGGTGTCTAAAAAGAGCACATCACTTTTATTTACTTTAAATTATTTATTTAAAATACCGAAAGTTATAGCTATTTTTGTAATTTCAAATTATTGCAATATTAGTCCTAAATCACATATTATGTGGATAGACATTTTCTATGGACATAGTGTGAATTAATAACACCAACCTGCCTGTTGACCTTTGCACTTAGTTGCACTGTCACTTATCACTTTTGTAAACAAACGAAGTTTAATTATGGAAGCACTAAACCACATCATAGAGTCACAGAAAGTGCTGGAAACTACTTTCTCCCAGAGATTCCTGGAGCTAGATGCTGCCATCAAGACAGTGTCACCTCACGCGCACCCAACTATCAGCAGTCTGAGCAAGGAGGTGGGCTGTTTTAAGGAGCAGGTGTCCTCCATGCTGCAGCTCCTCAAACAACAGATCCTTGCAGTAAGTGAAGCAGTGGACTCAATAGAAATGAGGCACAGGAAGAAGTTCTTACTGTTTTGTGGCATACCGGAGGTAGTTGGCGAGGACATTGCCAAGTCGGTAACAACAATTTGCCAAAGTCAGCTTCAGCTAAGCAGTATAACCAGTGGCTCTATTGTAGTTAGCTACAGACTCGGTGTCTCAAGTAATGACCGCCCCAGACCTGTGTTGGTTCGTTTCAAAGACCAAAGCCTGCGCAACTCTGTTTGGTCTAATAAGAAGATACTCAAGGGTTCATCTGTTGTTATTACTGAGTTCCTGACAAAACAGCGGCAGTCTATTTTTATAGAAGCACGGAAGCACTTTGGCATGCGTAAAGTCTGGACTATGGATGGTAACATTTTTGTCAAACTGCCTAGTGGCAAGAAAGAGCGGCTGGCCAGTCAAGCGCAGCTTCAAATGTTGAAGTCTCATCATGCTGCCGTTACAACGCATGCGTCATCAAGACCCACTGCCTCGAAGACTCCGTCCACTGCAGTTCCGAAGCCCACGTCCACTGCAGCCTCGGATCTGTCAGGTACCACCACAGCTTACAAGCCGTCGTCAGCCTCAGCTTCGAAGCCCCCATTATCTGCGGACCGAGGCACCCCGCCTGCTCCCCAGGCAGCTTCTACATCCGCGGCGCCAAAACCTGCGGTCGCCGCTGCGCCTGCGCCGGTCAAGGAACCAGTGCCCAGCACATCCAGAAAGGCTGATGACACCCGACGGGCGAAGCGTGCGACTTGATGCCTGGTGATAAGTGTTAAGTGTAGCGTTTGTGTTATTATTTTGTTGTTTCGTGCCGTGTAGAGTTCAACTGTCACTGTTAAGACTGTTGTTTCTGAGCACGCGTCGCTAGATCGGTTAGGTAACCTAGGTCGCAGAGTACCCTCACACTCTTTTTCTAAATTGTAATTATCTACCGTCTTTACTATCACAAATTCTATCATATTTATTATAATGTAATGTTCAAATGTTTTGAAGGAAGGGTATAACTGATTACGAAAAATACCTGTCAACGTCAACTGTGACAGTTGTCGAGCGTTACGTTTTGTTTCTGCATGGCGACACAGTAGTGACACATATGTAAAAATTCTCGTTTTCTGTTTTTTGTTTGACCCTTTTTTTTTTCTCTTTTAAACTAGCAGTGATTGTTTATGTTCTATGCTATGTAATAGAGGGTTTGTAGTGGTAATTCTTGTTAAGTGCAACACTTTTCCTGTTTTCTCTCTGTATCTCTCTCTTTTTTGTAGTGTTTGTGTATATGGTCAACCGGCGGGGTAAATAGAACCATTTTGGTTAAATACTCTGTCGCTGTATGCAATATTATATTTATTAGTATTTGTATTTTTATAAGTATATAATATTATTATTTTTTATGTACCTTTTTACGTGAATTATTATGTCCGATGATGACTCTTTTCACTCTGCTTGCGATATGTCTTCATCTTTCCGTTCTCTTAATAGCTCTGTGACTGTGCCTGATACGCTTGGTGACTGCATAAAGCGCACATTCGAAGCCGACTGTGATTTTTTTAACATTTGTCACATTAATGCTCAGAGTATCCCCAGTCACTACAATGATTTTCTTGACGCGTTCTCCTCGTGCAATGTACACGCCATTCTCGTTTCCGAAACTTGGTTAAAACCTAGTCTTTCGTCTACTTCTTACGGGCTTCCCGGCTATGTGCTATTGCGGAACGATCGCACTGACAAAGGTGGAGGCGGTGTTGCCATCTATCTCCGTAGTAACATTCCATTTAAAATTCTTTCCTCTTCACCGTCCCTGTATTCAGGCTCTATGGAACACCTGTTTCTTGAGGTTACTGTCAGGGGATCCAAGGTAGCTCTAGGAGTGGTCTACTGCCCACCTACAATTGATTATTTTTCTGATTTAGAATCTGCCCTCACCCCTCTCAGTACTGACTATGCTCATCAACTGTTTCTGGGCGACTTTAATACGGATCTTCTGAAGGACACCTCTAGAACACAAAGCTTTAATCGGACCATAACTGCTGCTGATCTCACCGTGCTTCCACTAGAGGCTACCCATCATAATAATGATACGTCCGATACGTGGCTGGACCTAATTCTCACTTCCTCCAGAGACCATGTTGAAAAATTTGGTCAGCTATCAGCACCTGGGTTTTCACGCCACGATTTAATATTTTTAAGTTACCAAATTCAGCCACCCAAACCACAGAATGTGTTTGTACGTCTACGATGCTTCGCTAGGTTGGACAAAGATGCATTAATGCGCGATGCACACCGCCAAGACTGGACGGCAACACTTTCAGCACCGACCGTGGACGAGGCAGTAGATGCTCTTAAGTCGTGTGTTTTAAAGTTATACGACACCCATGCACCCGTACGGTCTGTGAAACTGAAACGTCCGCCCGCGCCGTGGATCACCACTGGGGTCCGCATGGCTATGACAAGGCGGGATAGGGCGTTCCGAAAATTTAAGCGTGACCGTTGCGACGAAAACTGGTGTATCTTTAAAGCTGCACGGAACCGGTGTAATCAAATGGTGAGAGCAGCGAAACGTAAATATATCCATGATAACATTGTTTCTGCATCACCAGCCGAAACATGGAAATTTTTAAATACGCTCGGGATTGGTAAACCTAAAAAGGACTGTAGCATGCTATCCTCAATATCGTTGAATGATTTGAATTCCCATTTTGCCAAGTCTACTTCTTTAGACACTGCCACCAAAGCCCTGTGTATTTCACAGATTTCAGCGCTACCAAGTCCGTCCAAAACGCCTTTCACTTTTACCTTAGCCACTGATGATGAAATCCATAAAATAATATTGTCGATCAAGTCTAACGCTGTTGGTCACGATGAGCTGAGCAGAGTCATGATAGTATGCATCTTGGAATGTATTGTCCCGGTTATTACACATGTTATTAACCTTTCTCTGTCTTCTGGGGTTTTTCCTTCTTTATGGCGTAATGCCTATGTTATCCCTTTGCAAAAAGTTTCCAACCCCAGTTTACTAAAAGATTTTCGTCCTATCTCTATTCTCCCTTTCTTGTCTAAAGTCTTAGAAGCAGTCGTCCACAAACAGTTAGCTGCCCACATCTACTCTAACCACGTGCTCTCTCCATACCAATCTGGTTTTCGCCCTGGCCACAGTACAACAACCGCCTTGCTTAAAGTTGTTGAAGATGTGCGGCAAGGTATGGAATCAACTCGAGTGACAGTGTTGGTCTTGATCGACTTTTCAAACGCATTTAATGCGGTTAATCATGACCTTTTACTAGCTACACTTGATAAATTAAATATCTCGTCACCAGTGGCTGATTGGTTTGCCTCCTACCTTCAAGAACGCCGTCAGATGGTACGCGCTGATCGATCTACTTTTTCGGACTGGTGTGAACTCACTTCTGGTGTTCCACAAGGCGGCATTCTATCTCCACTCCTTTTCTCAATTTTTATAAATTTAATCTCGTCTCACATCGTCTGCTCTTACCATTTGTATGCTGATGATCTGCAGCTGTACACTCAAGCTAAAATTAGTGATTTGGATCGTGCAGTCGCGGATATCAATCAAGACTTGAACCACATTTCAGCGTGGTCACGCAATTTTGGGATCGCTGTGAACCCGTCTAAATGTCAGGCCATCGTGCTCGGGAGTCCCCGATTACTCTCTACAGCAGACCTGACGTGCCTAGCGCCAGTCCAGTTCGAAGACGTACAAATACCATTGGTATCGCAAGTAAAAAACCTGGGTCTGATCTTGGATAGTGGTCTCTCGTGGGAGCCTCAGGTCTCGGACGTTTGTCGCAGAGTCACCAACACGCTGAGGTCGCTTTACCGGTTTAAGCACTTTCTCCCCATCAGTACTAAGACTCTCCTTATACAGGCCCTCGTGTTACCTATAGTCGACTATGCTGATGTGTGTACCACTAATCTTACTCAGACTTCATTGAGCAGACTGGATCGTCTTCTTAACAACTGCATAAGATTTATTTTCGGACTTCGTAAATATGACCATATTTCTGCTTTTCGCCGTCAACTGAACTGGCTTCCAATTCGTGAACGTAGGTCATTACGAGTCTTGTCCACACTATATTCTATCTTATTCGATCCAGCTGCGCCCGACTACCTAAGATCCAAATTTTCTTTCGTAATTGCCCGACCAGGCGGTAATCTTCGCACCTCACGGAATCTCAAACTCAATGTCCCCCTTAACCGCACTAGTTTCATGACGCACTCTTTCACAGCTGAAGCAGTTCGGCTTTGGAATGACCTACCGCTTCCGATCAGGCAAGCGCAAAGCAAGCTAACCTTCAAGCACATGTTGCGCAAGCATTTCTCCGATAAGCTATGTGACGAACTGTCAGCATAATGATTCACACAAGGTACATTTATTATATAAGTAAGTATATTGTATGTCATATTTATGTACGTTTATGTTATATATATATATTTAGTTATATATTTGCATCTGAGGTATATTACTTATGTGTTATTTAATTGTTTCATTTAACAGATTACATAAAAGACCCTGCACCATACAAATGTTTCTATTTAGTCCTATGGTTGACTGGTAGAGAATGCCTTATGGCATTAAGTCCGCCATTTGTACTTTTACCTGTGTATTGTGTGCAATAAAGTTTAAATAAATAAATAAATAAAAATAAATATGTACTAAACTATTTACAAAATCATCAATGCACATTAGAATAGGACTCGTGGTCAGCTGTTCCACTCAGTATAGACATGACGTTGGAAAAAGACTCTTGGACGGAATTCTTGTCCATTTTCCGCCACATGTTTTAATTCTTTATATCAGTTGGGTACAATTTTCAGCTCTCCAATTATTTTTGTATACTAAACTGCTCAAATAACCGAAAAAATCTTCAACCGGCCGACATTGTGCAAGGTTTATGGGGTTTCGGATGATTGAAAAACAAAATCAAATGAAGTTTAAGAACCTCAAAAGAAGTAGTAACAACTTCATAAACAAAGTTTTTTGTCTAAGTGAATAGTCTTGTTTTGAGGTCCATAGAAAGTTATTCTCATTTTTTTGTTATCACCCGTTAATAGAAGGAAATATTGAAGCGAGGAGAAAGACAGGAAGACCAAGGAAAGATTACCAAATGGAGGAGAGAGGGAACGTCCTTTCGTAACAGGCTGTCAAGGAGAAGGCGCAAGAACGAGATGCATGGAAATTGCTCCACGTAGAGCGTAGGTTTTTCATTTATGATGATGATAACAGAATATATTTTTTTTTACAAGCTTTATTGTTTACAACCCGTATCTGCAATGTATGTACTATGTAACTATGTTTGTTCGGGTGGAATCTTGCAACTCAATTTTGAAGCAGATATCTTCAACCGATTGAGCTAAAATTTTGCATACCTAGTTAACTTTGATGACAATACAATAATATGGCACCATGGGGCTGGCCTGATGATGGAGCTGGAAGGTGACCCTACGGACTCTGCATTAGATTAAGCAATCCTACCGAATTTGTGGTCTTTAGAGTCGTCTCAGTGAGATTCATGGATGTAGAGGAATGTAAAGTCGGCTATAAAAAAAACTAATTTTTTTGACAGAAACTTTTGTCCTCTCTTTATATTCTTTACATTTATTATATAAGTAAGTATATTGTATGTCATATTTATGCACGTTTATGTTATATATATATATTTAGATATATATTTGCATCTGAGGTATATTACTTATGTGTTATTTAATTGTTTCATTTAACAGATTACATAAAAGACCCTGCACCATACAAATGTTTCTGTTTAGTCCTATGGTTGACTGGTAGAGAATGCCTTATGGCATTAAGTCCGCCATTTGTACTTTTACCTGTGTATTGTGTGCAATAAAGTTTAAATAAATAAAATAAATAAATATATTTATTTATATCCGTTCTCCCCAGGTCCTGATCGCCGCTCACCAGCCGGCCTACGAGCTCCGCCACAACCAGATGGAGTCGATATTCCTGTCCGCCGTCGACATGTACGGCCATGACTTCCACCCGGAGAACCTGCAGAAGCTCATCCTCTCGGAGACCTCCATATTCGACATACTCCACGATTTCTTCTACCACACCAACCAGGCGGTGAGTTTTTTTTAAATTTTTATTTTAAGTTAGTTGTGAAACTCGCCTTACGCTCGGACCGCAAAATAACCTCGTGTCGTGTGTACTAACGTAGATAGATAGATTAATAAACACTTTATTCATATCCACAACTTACATACCTGTACGTCTAGCATAACTTTGACACGCGACTCTTTCCCGCGCGAGATACACTATCTATCTCTTAGTTTTTTTTTTTTTGTGACCTTGCAAGTGAGTTGTGAAACTCGTCTTACGCTCGGACAGCAAAATAGCCTCGTGTCGTGTGTACTAACGTAGAGAGATAGATTGATAAACACTTTATTTATTCATATCCACAACTTACATACCTGTACGTCTAGCATAACTTTGACACGCGACTCTTTCCCGCGCGAGATACACTATCTATCTCTTTCTGTACGGTACTGAGAGAGAGCGACGGGTGATGCTATGTCGCGCGACATAAGTCGCGAACCATAGTTGTGCTAGACGGGCTGGTAGGCATAATAAAGAATGAAGGAAACAGTTAAAACGTGCTACTTGAAACTAGTATAAGTATAAAACAATTACAGCACATTTAATAAACCATGTCGTGGTAGAGAAAAAGCTCAGATAATGAAGCAGCAAGCCACTTGGCTGGTATTCAGCCAGGACCTTACAAAATATAGTAACGTAGCACACTTGTATCTTAATATACCTAATGTACAATTTTTTTTTGTTGTACATCGTCGTCGTAGTGTTGTGAGTTGGTCGAGCAAGGACTATCGAAAGCAAAAATAATAATAATAATGGTAATTATTTTTTATTAAAGCAGTAACGTCTGCTAACGTAAACCAAATGTTTACAATGAAGCGAAAAATTGAAAAATTTAATGGTTCAGACAGGATTCGAACCTGCGTTTCCAACGGCTTTCCGGGCCAACACGGGCGTCCTACCAACTGGACCACCGAACCAGATGTCAAAGCCATTGATTTTTTCAACCAGTTGCTTCAACATACAACATGTAAAGATTTTTTTCGGTTCATTGTAAATAATAATGATCTTACAAAAAAAATGTTTACATAGCCCACTATTTCATTGCGTGCTCGCTCTCAACTCGCCACAATGCTAAGGTTCTTAAACGCTCGTTACAATAGCGTTATGATTTTTATAAAATAGCATACTTATTAAAACACATATGAGACGGGTTTACTCACGTAAAAGTCGACCTCTCGACATGTTTCGAATCGGCACGCGATTCATCATCAGGAGCTATGACCATTCACGGCGGCGGCCATCGAAAACCCGTGACTAAATTTTTTGCAGCGCGTCTTGCTCGCACGGTATTGAAAGGAAAGAGAGAGGTAATATTTGTCGCGAGGCACAGTTGCTAGATGTCGTAGCAAATTGAGAATAGAGGATTTGGATATAGAGCACATTTGAGACATTCAAATTGAAACAAACACAAAACTTATATATATTTAATAATATACAAACAATAAACTGAATGATTAAATATTGTTATCATGATGATAACTTATGATTGATAGCCAGGGATCGGAAATTCGGATAGATACTTTTACATATCGTTTTGCTATATCGCCCATACCTTAAGCAAAGCCGCCTATACCTATAACTGATCACAGCCGCCAAAGTTTAGGTAAATATCTGTCCGAATTTCCAAACCTAGTTGATAGCCCATATCACTTACTAACATTACTACTTATCTTGGTTATATAGGGCAATCATAACTAGTTATGAAGGACACTAATCTGCCCACAACTTATGAACTTAGGTTTAAAGTTTCACATAATAATAAAAATTTAACTTTTCAACGTTAAATGATGTCTTTTATATTGAAATGTATGGTTTACGTTAAAGCTTCTCAACTGCTAAACCTAATAAACAGAAAATATGGAAAATATGCATATCAGAAGCCCGATTTCTTGGTAACTTCAGTGACAATTTGAGTAACGCCGGTGACACTGTAAGTAACGCCGGATACATTTTAAGTAACGCCGGATACATTTTAAGTAACGCCAGAGACATTTTGAGTAACGCTGGAGACATGTTGAGTAACGCCAGATACATTTTGAGTAACGCCGGAGACATTTAAAAGTGTTAGTCAAAAAGTTGATTCGCCTAATAATGTCACGCAGGTTCCAAATATGTTTAAGACCTCAGGAGCGTGAACATTGAGTAGGATGTTTGTAATATCTGCAACAAAAGAATTCGGTGATAGAAACTCAAAAAACTGGCCAAGCGCGAGCCGGACAATACCATCAAATAAAAGATTATACTTTTTACATCTTGACGTTTTTTAGTTTTTGTTTATAGTGGTCATAGAAATACTTTATGAAAATTTCAAGTGTCTGCCTGTTACCGCGCTGTGAGAAACAGACAGACAAACAGCAGAGGCTTAATAGGGTCTCGTTAGCATCCTTTGGGTACTGAACCCTAAAGATGGGTATCATTATTCGACGACACGTTTGGCTCGGTTTGTAGACACCTGCCTACTGAGTCGGCGGTTCCGGGTTCGAATCCCGGCCAGGGCAAATATTTGTGTGATGAACTCGAATATGTGTGCTTGGGTCATGGTTGTTCTATATTAAACGGTTTTATTTAGCTTACCCTGTTTTTTAAGTATATATTTATCTATATTAAGTACGTATATCGTCATCTAGTACCCATAACACAAGTCTTCTTGAGCTTAATTTGGGACTAGATCAATTTGTGTGAGGTTGTCTGATATTTATATAATTATATACAATGTGGGTCCTGTAACATAAGCTAAAAATTAAAACATAGATTTTACTCGTTAAACTGAACAAAATTTGTTCAGCAACTTTAAAAAAAGTCAGTTTTCAAAATTTTATTATTTCAAACAAATTAAATAGTATTTTCAATGTATGTTGTCCAACGTTGACATTCCCTGAGCATTGACATAGCTGTCACTCTACTAATATCGGACATTCCGCAATGCATTGTTTCTTTGTGTAAACTTTATTCTACAAAATGTCATTTAATACACGTTATTTTCAGAAGTTGCTTAACAAATGTTGTTTAGTTTCAAGGGACGAATCCATGTTTAAATTTATTGCTCCTGTTACAGGGCCCACCCTTTATATATATTACTAGCTTTTGCCCGCGACTCCGTCCGCGAGGAACTTGGAAGTAAGGAAGCAACCTCGTACAACACGATAGATATCCACCTAATCACCTTAATTAATAAAAGGGATTATTAAAAGCGCCTAAGTAAATGTAAGAGCAATTGTGCTTTTGGTCTAATCATTAAATTTCCTACAGGGTCATCAATGTCATCATGAATACTTACTCACTTTTCAATCTTTTTAGGGATAATTTCCAGGATGAAAACTATTCTATGTCCTTCCTCGGATCTTAAACTATCTCCATGCCAAATTTTATCAAAATCGATTCAGCGGTTTAAGCGTGAAGAGGTAACAGACGGACAGACACACTTTCGTATTTATAATATTAAGTAAAGCCTGACCAGAAATATATGAGGATGCGCCATATTGCGGAATTTCACTGGAACTAATTTCTTACACTGGCAATGATTTTATGATGGTTTGTCAACAATGTAAATGTCATTCGTGGTGCTTTCTTTAAAAGACAAATATTTAAAAATAACCAAAGAAAATGCCTATAACCATTCACAATCGTCGACGTAATATTATAAATAAAGTGTACATAATAATAATAATAATTGTAATTACTTTATTGTATTTTACTTGTTATATAAATTTATTGTAAAGAAATCTAACCTAAGAATGCAATTGAATAAAGGAGATAATAATAATAATACATGTGTTTACTACACGAAAAACAGCCAGGAAAAGAGTGCATTCCATTAAATGATATTACGAGGTTACCATAAGAACTGACATGTATTTAAACTAATGTCATTAGAGTGCGGTTGCGATTGGTTGCAAAATTGTTGCCATATAAATCTTATAAATAGCGCCCTCTTGACAATCCTCATATATTTCTGGTCAGGCTTTAATTAGTATGGATTATTAAACACTCACGGACACGAACAGCTCCATGTCGAAGTCGAACATATTGAACGCGGTGATCTTCATCGGCACCTGCGCGCGCGCAATCATGAACTGCACCATTTTGCGCGCGCGCTCGTCGTTCACTCTCTCCCAGCCGCAGCAGTATAGCCGCGTGGCGACATCTAGCGCCTGGTCGAGAAAACATACGGTTTTTGTAAAATGCGTTTTTTTTTTAGAAAACTCCCTTGAGTGTCAAGCATATATACTACTAGGAGATTCCCGGAACTCCGTCCGCGTATTTTCTTTTCTTTACCGTAGACGGGTAAAATATATCCTGCATCACGCTATTAAGATTTTTCCTGAAATCATGACCCTTCTTCATAGAAAACTGATTTTCACTACAAATTTTGAATTAGAATTTTGTTATAGTATTAATAGTATAGGTTATAAAATTCTAGAATTGTATCTTTTTTTTTTAAGACATGACTTGACTTTATCAGGGCTGGTTAGCCCTCACTACCACTTACCAGTAGTTGGACTTTGTGTGGGAGTATATCCCGCTAATGGGATTATCTCCGCGCCACAGGGGTAATTTGGGTTGGGGTGACACGGGCGCACTGGGCGCATGGACTGCGTCGTGAAGAATTGTATCGAAAAAAAGTTTCTATGGAAAATCTTAATAGCGTGATGCAGGATCGTCATTTGTTTTGTATGGGCGCGCGGCGCCATGCCAACTGGCGCCATCTGTGTTCATAATTTCCTTTTTCCTCGTACCACGCCGAACCGGTTGGACAAATTTTAACCAATTTCGCTGAGAAGCAGAGAAGCATCGCTCGGACAATTAACCAGTTCCTTAAAAAAATGGTTGATTCTTTGAGTAATAATTAAAAAAAACGCGGCCCGCCTATTTGTTTTATGTGATGACGCTATATCAATACTATTATAAAATTCTAGATTTGCATTGAAAATGATTTGATGATGGTCATGATCTCGGGGAAAATCTTAATAGCGTGATGCAGGATCGTCATTTGTTTTGTATGGGCGCGCGGCGCTATGCCAGCCTGGCGCCATCGGTTTTCATAATTTCCTTTGTCCCCGCATCACGCCGAAACCAAAGAATATATATACTAATGTAAAAAGAAACGACACTGACACTTGTGTGCAGTAACAGAACTCGCGGCTATGTGTGCGTGTCGTGGGGCGAGCGGGGGCGAGCGCGGGACGCGCGAGGTGGGGAAAGTCGAGCCGCGGCTCGACGACTCAAAGGGCCGCCGCCGTCTCTGCTCGAATCAATTCACATTGTTCGCTCGCGCCGCGTCGTATTCGTTTTCATACTTTTCGATTCACATATTATAAACAATATAATGAAAAAAATGCTTTAAATGCAGGCGTAGGACTTGTTACTCCACCAGACAATTTTATAAATTTGATACAAGGTCTTGAAAATACATTCAAGGAATATTTTATTAAAAATAAAGACGATCTGTCTCAAACATTGGGAAACAGTTTGTTGGCCGAGATGCAGCGTATAACTTTTGATATGCCTTGTGAATGCTTCCCATTAGATTTTTTGAAAAAACTGTTCGTACGATTTCGAATCTTCGCCGTAATTAAAGAGAATAATAAAATGTTTAAAGTAAGTCGCAAAAACAGAAAATATATAAAAGTGAGCAATTTATAATATAACATATGTCAACACTATTATACTAAATATATTTTAAACCTTAAATAAATAAACATCTTTCATTAAGTAATAATTATTATTTCATTGTGCCGCGGTAGCTAAACCGCCAACCCTACGCGTAGACGCGGCATTACAAGGTCACCGCCGCACGATTTACACCGATAGGCCCTTGTCGCCCCTGTGCCTAATCGGCTGGACGGATTTTAACCAATTTCGGTACAGGGATAGCTGGACACTCAAAGATGATTATAGGATACTTTTTATCCGTTTACGATAAAGAGGAAAAAAAGCGGACGAAGTTGCGGGCATCTCCTAGTACGTTTTATATGTCTAACACCACAGCTTAACATGCCACTGTCTTATATAGTCATTTTAAACTTACGCTAACTTGCAACTTCGCTGCATACCGGCAAGGTAGATAGATGTGAGCGACGGTGCCTAAAATGAACACCAGGTACCTCGGATCGATCCCATAGCCCTGCAAGATACATCTATACTATTATACAATTCTAGTTCTTATTTTTTTTTTTTTTTTTTATTTCAAAAAAGCATGGTGCACATTTTATAACAAATTTCGCCAAACACGAAGTTGATTGGCGAGTATTGCACTCACTTTTTTAACATTAGTACCATTAAAATCTAAACTAGGACGCCTTTTAACGAAAACGATCCAATCCACACAAAAAAGATGATGTGAGCTTTACACTCACGGTTCAAATTTAAAATTTTGTTTTGTGCTGGTCGGATCTTTATCCTTAAAATACGTTCAACTTTAACTTCAGTTTTCTATGGAGAGGGGTCATGATTACATGAAAAATCTTAACAGTGCGATGCAGGATCGTCTTTTGTTTTGTATGGGCGCGCGGCACCATACCAGTCTGGCGCCATCTGTATAATGGGGCATAATTTCCTTTATCCTCACATCACGCCGAAACGGCTGGAAAATTTTTAACCAATTTTGATACAATTTTTGTTTGTCATGGGACATTTTTATTCGTCTACGGTAAGTGAGATTTTCCGCCCGCAGAACGTAAAATTGTATACAATTAATGCCGAATGGCAATTCCATTTTAGATAACTAACTGACCCGGCGAACTTTGTACCGCCTGAAAGTCGATAAATGTAGAGATAGCTTTTACTATTAATCCCACGGGAACGTGATAAAAAGTATCCTATGTCCTTCTCCTGGTTCTAAGCTACCTCCCCACCAATTTTCAGCCAAATCAGTTCAGCCGTTCTTGAATTATAAATAGTGTAACTGACACGAGTTTCTTTTATATATATATATATATAGACTAGATAAATTATCAAGTGTTTTCAAACCTCTATAATCTGGTACATGCAGTTGCAGATTTGGAGCATCGTTGCTATAACTATTATACCGAGCCAAATGTTGAAAGTTTCTTGGATAAGCTCCACCATTCTGTACAAAGTTCAATTTTATTATTTATATAATAAGCAAGAGAACCAAGGTTGTAGATATAGCTCAGACAGTGGCCAAACTTAAGTGGCAAGCAAATAATTTGGTAATTTTACAGTAACCGTGAAAAAAAGTTAATGAAACGTCAGGAAGGCTAAAATTATAAATATACGCGGCAAAACCAGTTTGAATTGTCTTATTGTGTCAAAAAATATGTAGTTACTTTTTTTTCTATTTTTTTTATATTCATGCAACGATACCTTACTTCACAGATAACACTCGTACTAATTACAATTATTTTGCAAATTAAATTTAAACCACTTAGAGTTGTGCATTAACGTCCTAATTGCAACTACTTTTCCGAAAAGTTCTATATGCTCTAAGGTATCGACAATATGGTAATAAATAGAATATTCTATCTCACCTGAATACGTCATTCTGCTCCGTAATCACATCCAGCATCCGTCTCTTTCTACACTCCCTATCCCTCTCCCCCATCGCGTCCTCCATAGTCCTACAAACCAGATCCATCTTCATACAGGCGTGGTTAATAGTGATCCCAAAAAACGCATCAAACCCGGTGAAACTTATGATGTAGAACACCGAACAATACGCCATGTAGAAGAACGTGATCTCAAAATAGGGGGAGTTGAAGCGGTCTTCGGGGGGCGTGAACGGTTTGTTGATGTCGTGGATCATGTATTTGACTGGGTTCTCCTTGAATGTGTAGTTGTAGAAGGTCAGGATGACGGCTGTTAGGGGGAAGGTTAGGACGCAGGTTGCGACTGTTATCGACCAGCACTTCTCGCTGTAAAAGAAAGGTTGGCATGAGAAAACAAGGTACGGCACTATAATAAATAATAAATAAATATCAGACAATCTCACACAAATCGATCTAGTCCCAAATTAAGCTCAAGAAGGCTTGTGTTATGGGTACTAGACGACGATATACATCCTTATATAGATAAATATATACTTAAATACATAGGAACAACCATGACCCAAAGCACAAATATTCGAGTTCATCACACAAATATTTGCCCTGGCCGGGATTCGAACCCGGGACCGCCGGCTCAGTTTGGTTCTACAAACTGAGCCAACCGCGTCGTCACTAACGATGTGCTACACCCAAACTAATTATTTTTTAAACCGTGGTCGGGTAAAAAGTATCCTATAATAACCATCTTCGGCTGTCCAGCTATCGCTGTACCGAAATTGGTTAAGATTTGTCCAGCCGATTCGTCGTGATGCGAGGACAAAGAAAATTATGCATGGCGCCAAAAGCACGGCGCCGCGCGCCCATACAAAACAAAAGACGATGCATCACGCTATTAAGATTTTTCCTGAAATCATGACCCATCTCTATAAAAAGTTCTTTTTTAATACAAATTTAGAATTGTATAATAGTATAGATGTAGGTGTATGCTACAATACGATTAAAATCAGTTAACGATTCGGCTTTTCTCGGGTATCATCGCCTCAATCCGGAGACTGAAATGACACGAAATACATTACCGCGATTTCTTTTAGGTAGCATTCAATTTGCAGTATCATAAACGCAATGTATAGCACCTGCCAAGATGACATTACTAACCGGTAGACCTAAGAAATTTATTATGCAGAAGCGACATGAACATTCATTATTTCTTAAAGCTATACTTGTAGGTATACAATATATAAAAAAAACATATATAAATCAATATTTTACTGTTTGATGTAAGTAATAAGGTTACGTCGGATTAATAATTAATAATAATCACCAAATAAAAAAAATTAATAACCGATTTCAACCGATTTTTGTTGATATTTCATAAGCTGCTTGACCGATAATGATAAAATTTACATGGGACCATCTCGGAAGTATACCTATCAAATGAAAAAAGAATTTTGTAAATCGGTCATATCTGTAAATTGATAACTCTATGTGAGAGATGAGGGATTCACGACAATTACCGAGGTTGGCCGAATCGTTAACTGATTTTAATCGTACTGTACCGACCTGTAATACTGCGTGTTTTGAATGTGACTGCGAGCGATGACTTTGTGGGACTCTGGGAGCGTATTGTATCTGGCATGGTCGTCGTCGATCTTGCAAATGATCCCCCAGGCTTCCACGCGACTGATGAAGAACAGAATCATCTGTTGATATAAATAAAATATAAGTATAACGTACCCTAAAAAAAAAAACGCCTCCGACACAATTAGTCATCATGAGATTTCGAGTCTATAGATCCACTGAACGAAATGAGTGATAAATACAGGGTGATCAATCCAAACGGGTCAGTAGGGAGAAAACTAAAACTATAAGAGATAGGAAAATCTGTTCTTAGGAACCATGGCGTCGATTTTAGATTTAATAGAAACTGCATTCAATTTTTTTTATAAATCTCATACATAACCGGGAATTGAACCTACTTAAAATTCTGTAAGTAATCGGATGTCATGTTGTAACGTTCTTTACAGCGGTTTTGACCGGGCTATGTATGAAATGATGTATGAGATTTATAAAAAAATATTAATGCAGTTTTTATTAAATCTAAAATCGACGTCATGGTTCCTAAGAACAGATTTCCCTATCTCTTATAGTTTGTGACTTCTCCCTACTGACCCATTTGGATTGATCACCCGGTATATCGCGAGAGCGAAAGACATGAATCGTTCTGATATGTGGTGTTGTATATAAATTTATTGAAATAAAATAAAGTATTGAAAATATACAAATATGGATGACGGCGGCAGTGGGGGAGTTAAAGGTGGGGCGGAGGGGGAGGTTGATGGAAAAATCTTGCTTGGTGAAGAATGCCTGCTCCGTCTCCACAATCGCAGGCCTTGCTATGTCTCCTGGTGCCTCTCACTCATGATTTGCGCATCTCTAAGAAACAACGTAAATACCTTAAATATCGCCCCCAAAAACGGTCCCATGACGGTGAAGTGCCGGATGATGTTGATGATGTCCCCATCCTGCCAGCTGTTCCAGATGTCGATCATCGTCATGAAGGTGATCGGGATCGCTGACACCAGTATAATAACTGTAAAATGAAGTTCCTTATTATTGTTACTAGCCTTAGAACGTTTAGTAGCATACCGTGGTTTTAAAATTCATGAATTCGCTAATTTTTCAGTCATAGTCGAAATCAAATATATGACGTTACTAGCTGTGCCCCGCGGTGTTACCCGCTCATCCCACGGGAACACTAAATTTATTCGGGATGAAAAGTATCCTATGTCCTTCCCCGGGACTGAAACTATCTATATACCAAATTTCATCTAAATCGGTTCAGCGGTTTAAGCGTGAAGAGGTAACAGACAGACAGACAGACAGACAGACAGACAGACAGACAGACAGACAGACAGACACACTTTCGCATTTATAATATTAGTATGGATATTATTTCCTCCTTTCCTTTAGTCGATATCCTCAATGCTGAGGGTCGTAGTCTCTCTGAATAACTTTTTCGTAGACTATTTTGCGCCAGCATATCCTGGGCTGCGTGGATGGTCCCGTAAATTAAGGTCTTGAGGGTATCGTATCCGGTCCGACCAGCGTGTTGGACTTTTTCCTCTGGGCCGTCTTCCGCACGCCTTGCCTGTTACCAGCAGCTTTAATAAATTGTCCCCCTCTGGCAATGTGGCCAAAGAACTCGAAGCTCCTCCGCATGCATATGGCACTGAGCCTCATCGGGATCTTGAGCTCGGTAAGAATGGACTCATTGGTTCGGTGTTCCGTCCAGCGTTCAGTGTCCATATATTAGATGTGTCCGATAGAGAACCTACGTAATTAAATTTAGTACTTAGTATAAAATCTATTATTAAGCCCATCGTAATGGCTCATACTCATATAACATATCTTGGCTGCCCGTCTCCGTAATATCCAGATGAAGAAAATTAAAAGTCTTACCTTTAGTAATGATGTAATAGCATAAATCATAGTATCTAAATAATGGTTCTCTATCATCATCATCCTCCTAGCGTTTGTCCCATATCTTTGTAGAGAATGAATTCTCAATCGGGGTCGGCTACCTAAATCCCAAGATGTGGCGTAGGTACTAGTTTTTACCCAAGCGACTGCCATCTGACCTTCCAACCCAGATGGGAAACTAGGCCTTAAATAATGGTTCTCTATCGTTTGCCCGAATTTCATATGCCATAATATTCATTTGCCATAAATCTATTTTTCTTTACTAAATTTAATTACGTATTATAAGTTACCGATTCCTACAACTCTGCACATCGCCGACTCTGGGGTAGGATACAGCATTCCCACGATCATAGCAAACGTAATGATCTTGTACGTTTCGCTGAACGGCTTGAATTCCACGTCGTCCGACACTGAAACCACAAAACAGATAGGTACAGAAATCAATCTACATACAAGCGCGCTCGAGCAAACGCACACATAAACATTGCTCACGGACACGTCAAGCGCTGGCACTCGCGCTCGCACTGGTCTGAACTGGTCCGAGATATCGTGTCCGTGAGCAATGTCTATGGGTGCGATTGCTCGAGCGCGCTTGTATGTACTTAGATCGATTTATGTCTTAGATGTATATCTGTTTTGTGCTGAAACTGTTATTTTGTTTTATTTACATCACATATTGAACGATTGATACAAAGATCAAAGCACAAAGAAAAAAATTAACGCGTAAGAGGCTGGGAATCGAACTCGGTACCGGATAGTGATACGAAGCCGGCAAGCCCTTTTCAAGGCGACAGCATGTAAAAAAAAAAAAAACGTTTATTTGCTTTTACACAGGTTTGCATTAATACAGTGAGATACCTGGCGGACCCCAAACTAGGCTGAGCCTGTATCTTGGGACCCTGGAGTGCGAAACAGTTTGCAAATGATTTAAAACTAAACGATACGACGTTACAATATGCGTCAGATGCGAAAGCGTCAGATGCGCGGGTGCGTGTGTGTGTGTGTGTGTGTGTGTGTGTGTGTGTGTGTGTGTGTGTGTGTGTGTGTGTGTGTGTGTGTGTGTGTGTGTGTGTGTGTGTGTGTGTGTGTGTGTGTCCAAAAAAAAAATTTGTTTGAGCCAATGTTTTTGCCTCTTTAGTCTCCGAAATAAAGTGCGTGAATGGCGACACCGTATGTGTAGTTCTCTCTACATGTATAGTTCTTTTCTCAAATATGCAATGAAATAAAAAAAATACACCACTCAAAAAATATATATAATTCAACTGTTTAGCCTGTTCATGAACACAGGCGCCATCCATGTTTAAAAAAAAATACTTCTCGGCCTGGGTCTTCAATTTTATATGAAATTCCTTTACAGTTCTCTCGAGTTGTTCCGCCCGAAACGTGATACTTCAAAGCCTGTTATAACGCACGTTATGACGACATTTCAATGCGTGTTTGAGAAAACACTATTATATTGGTAGAATAGATAAATTAAATACATACCCAATGGCATTGCGCTATCTCTCATACCTTGAGACGTCTTCATGTCATCTATGTCTACGTATGATTGAAATTTGCGGCGAATTAAAGGGATGTCCCTGCGGATTGACAGGGTCAACGCATTAAGAATTCAGGCTGTCGATTCCTCTGTAATAATCTTACTTTAACATGTTCGATGATCGTCGCAGGTTGACACGATAATTGGGTACTTAACCGTTACAATTTATTATTTAGATAATGACTTGATGAGTCATATTCGCACATTACATATCTAGGTAAAAAAATTCGTAAAGCCCGAATTACCGCCCGTGTTTTGTCTCAAGGTTTATTACCTACGTCTTGCGTTAGACGGGAAGTGAGATTTTCTTCCCTTGTAGCGGGCAGTAAAGCTCACTTACGGGCAAGGGTTAAAATGGAACGTGTTTTTATTTCCGTAGAATAAATAAAACAATTAGACGGATTCGAGTTACATTTTATTTTATTCAATTAATTTTAGATTAGTCTAACAAAGTTACATAAATAACTTAACGTAATAATTAGTCTGACATAGATAGTATGATAAAATTCACACTTAAAGTACGTGTGGCTTAAATACTTAAAAAATGTGTTAGACTTGTGAATTATTTTTTCTTAAGATCTCAGAAGTGTGAACATTGAGTAGGACGATTGCATTATCTGTAACAATAACCTCAATTACAAATGTAAAACGACTCCGCCACAAGGAGCTGATCATCATGCATCGACGACGCGGTTGGCTCAGTTTGCAAGCACCAAAATTGAGTTGCAAGATTCCACCCGAACAAACATACTTACATGAATACCTACATACAATGCAAGTTAAATAAAAGCTTGTAAAAAAGGGTAAACGCACAAAGTATGGTAAACGATAGTAACTAATGCAACATTCTGTTGACGACGCGGTTGGCTCAGTTGGTAAGCACCTGCCTACTGAGCCGGCGGACCCGGGTTCGAATCCCGGCCAGGGCAAATATTTGTGTGATGAACTCGAATATTTGTGCCTGGGTCATGTTGTTCCTATGTATTTAAGTATATATTTATCTATATAAGTATGTATATCGTCGCCTAGTACCCATAACACAAGCCTTCTTGAGCTTAATTTGGGACTAGATCGATTTGTGTGAGGTTGTCTGATATTTATTTTATTATTATTTATTTATTATCATGAAACCCTCATTCAATGAGTGTTAAAGAAAATGGTTGACTAAAATAGTTTGCGGGGAAATTTTAGCCAGAAACAGACGCTTGGAATAGAATACTCTTTATTGCACACCTCAAGAAGAAAGAAATACAAATACACAAATGCCATAGTAAATAACTAAATAAATATCGGACAACCTCACACAAATCGATCTAGTCCCAAATTAAGCTCAAGAAGGCTTGTGTTATGGGTACTAGACGATGATATACATACTTATATAGATAAATATATACTTAAATACATAGGAACAACCATGACCCAAGCACAAATATTCGAGTTCATCACACAAATATTTGCCCTGGCCGGGATTCGAACCCGGGACCGCCGGCTCAGTAGGCAGGTGTCTACAAACCGAGCCAAACGCGTCGTCAAAACCGACCGTTATTTACATTTATTCACAGACCACCCCCACTAGACGGAGCATGTAAGGCGACCCGCGCGCACCAACGAATTAAATTAATGTTCTGCCGTACCATATCGGATATGGTACGGCAGAACATTAAACTATGAACACGGCGGCCACAGTTTAGTTGCGTCCATGTTTATGAGGTCTCTCTACACCACTTAACACTACAATTTACCCTGTTATTTATTTAATTTATTTTTTCGTTGACGTACGCATGGATCATAAACAAGGACGCAACTAAACGGTGGCCGCCGTGTTGATACTTTAATGTTCTGCCGTACCATATCGTTGGTGCGCGCGGGTCGCCTTACATGCTCCGTCTATTGGGGGTTGGATGTGCATTTATTACTCACTGAAACGAACAGCTCCATGTTGAAGTCGATCATGTTGAACGCGGTGATCTTCATCGGCACCTGCGCGCGCGCAATCATGAACTTGATCATTTTCCGTGCGCGCTCGTCGTGCACACGCTCCCAGCCGCAGCAGTAGAGACGCGTGCCGACTTCCAGCGCCTGCGATAAACGGTTAATTTTTAGGGTTCCTTACTGTTGTGATCCCAAGATCACCCATAGGAGAAGATAAGATAAGATAAGATATTTATTTGCAAAGAATAAGTGATTACATAGTTGTCTTAGTGTGGTGACATTTGGTATCTTATTCTGCTATTTGTACTTATATATACTAGCAGGTAAATATTTTAGGTACCACGTTAATACACATCACGTGAGAGAAAATCCTTTATGTTATAATAGAGCTTTTCATTCAAAAGCTTAATTAACTTGGATTTAAATCTACTCTAACTCTTGTGTAGCCTTTGGCAACCTATTATACAGTCTCATACACATAATGAAGCAGTGATTCGAGTACAATGCTGTCCTCGGAGCATAATTGTGAACTAATTTTTAAGGATTCCGTTGACGTCTAGTGGAAGTGCTTGCTTTTTTAAATAAATACATATGCCTTTTTACAAAAATGCCCATTTCTAAAATATATAAGCAAGGTAAAGGTAATATATTAAGTTTTTTAAAGAGTGGCTTACAGGATTTGTAGGGAGCTACACCGCAAATAGCACGTACACATTTCTTCTGTGCTACAAATGCAATGTTAGATAACCGCACTCATTGGCTCGGTATGGCACCAGCAGGTCAGACGTCCGTCACAGCCGGTGGCTCTCCCGTGACTGTCTTCCCACCCGTACTCTCGAGACAACGTCATAACTACCCACATAAAAGGTTTTATACAAATCCACAAAGACTACACGTACCCAAAGGGTAAATAACCGGGACCCTATTACTAAGACTCCGCTATCCGTCTGTCTGTCTATCCGTCACCAGGCTGTATCTCGTGAACCGTGATAGTTAGACACTTGAAATTTTCACAGATGTATTTCTATTGCCCCTATAGCAACAAATACTAAAAAGAATAAAATAAATATTTAAGCGGGGCTCCCGTTCAACAAACGTGATCGGTTGCGTTAACTTTGCACCTCATTGGTATGCGGCGCCATACGCTAACGCGGCCGGGAAGTGTTTGTACGGAACCCTCGGTGCGCGAGTCCCACTCACACTTGGCCGGTTTTTTATTAAAGAAGAAACGGCTGCAAGCGTAAATCAAATAAACATTTATATTGAAGAGAAAAATGCTTCGAGCGGGATTGAACCCAGCCACGTCTCCACTTTCTGGACCAGACGGGCGACCTTCTAATTGACAACATTTATAACGGGACCTATTACTAAGACTTCTCTGTCCGTCCGTCTGTTTGTCTGTCTGTCACCAGGCTCTCATGAACCGTGACAGTTAGACGTTGCGTTAACTTTACACCTAATTTGTATCCGGCGCCATGCGTACCAGGTGAAAACTGAACTTAACCCGGCCAGTTAAGATGGGATAAGTATTTGTACGGAATCCTCGGCGCGCGATTCGGACTTGCACTTGGCCGGTTTTTCATCTTTCAACAATTGACCATAGTTATGCAGAAAGCGACCAGCGTAGATTTTTTGTCAAAGTGACTTAAATCATCAATGAATGAGTTTGGTCGCTTTTTGCATTATGAAAAAAAAACTTTGGTCGCTTTCTGCATAACTATGGACAATTTATCATAACTTACGCTGACTTCCAACTTGGCCGCATATCGGCACGGCAGGTAAATGTGGGCGATGCAACCTAGGATAAAGATGAGGTATTTGTGCTCGATCCCGTAGCCCTGCGAAAAACGATTGTCTACCATACCAACTTATGGTCGCCTGAGGCAATAACGACTATGGGGCAAATGCGCCTTTCATAATAATAATAAGTTCGTTTATTAGCAGGCAAGAAACCCATATCAAGTGACACTAAAATAAAATACAATGTAAAAATAAAACTTACACTATAAAACATAGAAATAAAACGGCCACAAATATAAAATTACAATTAAGTGTGCGTTCTCAGAGCGGTGCAGGCGAAACCAGTGTTTATGAAACTCATCACTGTAGTCATTGGCTATCAGTTACAGAATTTCGTTGCCTGAGGTTCTCAGTCTTGTCTGAAATGTCCCAGACCGGGCTCTTTATTTTTGATGGTATCGTAGAAACGAAACACTTTATAACTAAATAGCACCGGTCTTCTTTTTCATATGAATAGTTCCACATATGTCAGTAAGACGCATTTGGCACATAGTCGCAATTGCCTCACGTGATCATATTTAATAATATTCTTTATACCCTATACCTATAATTTCGAATGTTTTATTTAGGCATTCATGTAAAACGATAAGACATCAATAAGTTTTACCTCGAGAAGTTGATACATGAGGTTGCATATTTGGAGCACTGTTGCTATCACTATCAACCCGAGCCAAAAGTTAAATGTTTTTTGTATTAACTCCACCATCCTAGAAGAAAGGTTATTTATTTTATTTATTAGAAAAGAATTACATTTATACCAAACTAGCTTCAGCTACCTTCCGGTTGTCGTTGTCCACGGTAGACTGAGAAAACTATAATTGTCTTCTGTCACATCCGTTTCAATGCATTCACTGCCACCAAAGCGTATATCGTCGGGGATAGTGCAATACCGCGTTAATAACAGCTGTCGATAAAGTTCTCATTTCAATAAAATGCTTAGCATTTGTTTAAATATTGATTCGTATCTACACTTGTTACTTACGCGGTATTGCACTATCCCCGACGATATGCGTTTACCGTCTTTCAAGTTTGTTCCTAGGCCTCGCCCTCCAGCAGCGAATGCGTTAAATTGTTGTACTTAATTGTGTGACTGATTAAATATACTTCCTAGTTTCTCAAATGAAAGGATATGGAAAAAAAAACACGTTACCTGAACACGTCATTCTGCTCCGTAATAACTTCAAGCATCCGTTTCTTTCTAAACTCTCTATCCCTCTCCGTCATCGCGTCCTCCATACTCTTACAAAGCAGCTCCATCTTCATACAAGCGTGGTTAATAGTGATCCCGAAAAACGCGTCATATCCGATGAAACTCAGGATATACAGCGACGCGCAATACACCATATAAAAGAACATGAATTCGTAATATGGAGACGTGAATCGGGCTTCGGGCGGTGCGAATGGTTTCCGTATGTCGTGGACCATGTACTTGATGGGTTCCTCCTTGAACACGAAGTTGTAGAAGGTGAGTATCACGGCTGTCAGTGGGAACGTCGAGACGCAGGTGGCGACCACCACGCACCAGCATTTCTCGCTGTAGACGAAGAAAATGCAATGTTACGGAGATGCTACTAGACTGCGCGAGCGACGCGGCAAGCGGTCAGCGAGAGATCCGAGTGTGGCGGCCACAGACAACCCCCACGAGACGGAGCATGTACAGCACGGTTACAATATCTGTGGACCTCGCTGGAATGTGAAGCCCCTCCCCCTACCCTTGTACCTACCCGCGCTCGCCCCGTCGCGTCGCCGCACCGTACCAGAGCGCCGACGTGACGTCATCGACGCCAGGTCCACAGATATTGTAACCGGGTTGTAATGCGACCCGCGCGCACCAAGGATATGGTACGGCGGAACATTAAAGTATCAACACGGCGGCCACCGTTTAGTTGCGTCCTTGTTTATGATCCATGCGTACGTCAACGAAAAAAGAAATTAAATAAATAACATGGTAAATTGCAGTGTTAAGTGGTGTAGAGAGACCTTATAAACATGGACGCAACTAAACGGTGGCCGCCGTGTTGATACTTTAATGTTCTGCCGTACCATATCGTTGGTGCGCACGGGTCGCCTTACATGCTCCGTCGAGTGGGGGTTGCCTGTGGTGGCGGCACGGCATAACGTGTGAGCAGCCGTTGCCGCTGTTGCGCAAAGTTGTGATTAGGGCTTCTGATATACGTGTTACACGCGGAACCGTAGCTCCGTGTTCTTAGCACCGGCGGTCCTAAGATCCCGTACTACACGGACACGGCAAAGATACGTAGCCGTGTCTGCGTTCGGCTACGGATCGGGGGATCTCGGCTCCGCTCGGGTATTGAATGAAAGCTTGTCGAACCGACAACGTCACGGACGGATCAGATCCGCGTGTAATTAAGAAACTTAATGTAACACGGAGCTACGTATCTTAATTACACGGAGCCTAATTACACGTGCCGAACGGTCCGGATCTGGACGGGGATCCGGCTACGGGTACACGAAACACGGACACACGATCGCGAGCCCTAGTTGTGATATCTTCGTTACTGGAAACAAGTTTTTATTTAAAATAAATTATTTATCTCAATAGGGACAAGCGCTCTTACCATATCGAAAAGTACCTACAGATGTTTTACTATAGTAGTAAGTATCCTTTTTTGACGGCGAATTTACTTCGCTTTGTTCTAACAAACAATAACTAGGATCACACGGCCACAAACTGTACTTGTGACACCTTTCATTTCAAGGTAGCAATTTGTGGCTGCAGGTCATAATGCACGCAATACCCATGTTGACAAAATTATCACTTATCACCTCGGTGAGGTTTCCGAGGATATTGCGTTGCGATGCTCGTACAAGGGGATAAAAACATTTCCATCTTTTTTACTTTATTTATGCTATTTAAGTAACTTTTTGCTAGGAATTAGGGGGGGTTATTCCTTCTTATAAACAATAAAGTTAGTTATTTTATTTTCATCTTTTCCCCATTCCTACGGTATTAACACTATCTTCTTTCCGCCATCGTTCTACGCGACAATCCTTTCATCCTCACCACTTAGATAGTTGGCAGTCCACAACTGTGTGTTTTTCTAGAAATTTCCTGCCTCGCACGACTGCATTGTGGAATGAATTGTCGCTTGCGGTATTTCCGGACCGATACGACCTTCAAACCTTCAAGAAAAGAGCGTATTCCCACCTGAAAGGCCGGCAACGCACTTGTGACTCCTCTGGTGTTGCAGGTGTCTATGAGCGACGGTAATCGCTTTCCATCAGGCGATTCGTTTGCTCGTTTGCCCCCTATGACATAAAAAAAAAATCTTAAAACCGAGCACCTATATAACTATAGGTGCTCGGTTTTAAGATTTTTTTTTTGGCAAAAGGCAAAAGTAAAATAGCTTTAGTAGTAGTATAACATCTGTACTTGCCCCTCTGTCGCACTTGGCCCGACTAAGTGTTTTATAGGATACATTGCGGCCACAAAATCAGTTAAATAAACGCCACTTTACGAGCAAGTGTGTTGAAAATAACTACGTAGCTACGCGGGGAAAAAATCGCGCTTACTGTGCCCAAGGCAAGACGTACAAGTTTAACCAAACCACGGGCGGTAATTCGTAAAGCACAAGATCGCATATTTACGGCCCCCGCCTTCGGTTCGGGTCATAAACACCTGCGATCTGGGACATTTACGAATTCCCCGCCCTAGGTATGTAATGTACTAATGTTTACACACCTGTAATACACCGTGTTTTGAATATGGCTCCGGGCAATGACCTTGTGCGATTCAGGGAGCGTATTGTACCGGCTGTGGTCTTCATCTATCTTGTTTATGATCCCCCAAGCGTGCGCGCGGCTCTTGTAGAATAGCATCATCTGTGAATGTTCACAAATATATAAATGGTTTTTTATTACTTTTTCACATACTGAATGTATCGGCCTCCACAACACACCAAAAGTATCTCCACATGTCCATGCACACCATGGTAGAGATGTGTAGCTCGCGAGTGAGTGATTCAAGCGAGCTATATCATTTGGTTTAGCTCACTAGCTCTTTCGCTCACTGAAGATTCAAGTAGCTCAGTATATCATCTATCATCTCAGTATTACTCGCTCTCTCTCGCTCATGAAATGAATGTTGACATGCTGCCTTGAATCTAATTGATCGACATCTCTAGTTCTCTACTCACTTGTGAACGATATAGTCTAAAGATCTACTGAGCTAAATGAGTGATACATATCTCGGTGAGCTAAAGACACATATCACTCTTTTCACTTTAGTGACACATTCTGCGCATCTCTACACTATGGAGCAGATCGTTATTACTGTGGCGAGTGCCAGAGTAGTGTCGTCACACAGACAGATTTATAATTAAATGATACCTTAAATATTGACAACACGAACGGCCCCATAACGGTGATGTGTCTCATGATGTTGACCACGTCACCCTCCTGCCATCTCGTCCACATGTCCATGCACACCATAGAGCAGATCGGTATTGCTGTCGCAAGTGCCAGAGCTGTGACGACATACAGACAGAGTTATTATTAAGTGATACCTTAAATATTGCGGCCACGAAAGGACCTATGACGGTGATGTGCCTCATGATGTTGACCACGTCACCCTCCTGCCAGCTCGTCCACATGTCTATGCCCGCCATGAAGCAGACCGGTATTGCTGTCGCAAGTGCCAGAGCTGTCACGACATACAAACAGATTTATACCTTCATAATCTGATATTTTTTTAGAAATAGCTGAAGTCTAGGAGCTAGCAGAACACCTTTAATATTGATTAAATCACTATGTACAATTTGTTCACTGTAGTTTACCTTACAAAACGTCAAAAGCGGCCACAATAGTTTTGGGCAAGTTTTTAGAGACAACTAAACACAAGAACTTGTGTATAATGATTTAATAAACACTAAAGGTGTTTTTCCAGCTCCTAATACATATCTTGCAATTACTGAAAATTGATCTGGTTTGGAAGATATAATGAAAATTCGTAAGTAGCGCTAGTTTCGCATTACCCGTCCCCTTAATTACTGCGCCGCGCGTTGTTCCGCTCATCCCACGGGAACACTATTTTTTTCGGGATAAAAAGTAGCCTACGTGTTAATCCAGGGTGTCAGCTACCTTCATACCAAAATTTATCAAAATTGGTCCAGCCGTTTGAGCGTGAAGAAGTAACAAACATACACATAAACACACTCAAAATCTTTCTTTTAACGAGAAAGAGTCTCATCACAGTTGGTTTGGTTCTGGGCCTGGCATCCCTAGGCCGGTTGGCGTTACGGGTAAAATAAAATTCAGATGAAATAATGAACTTTATTCTGTAAGTACTGTGCGTTTTTCTAGAAATTTCCTGCCTCGCACGATGGCATTGTGGAATAAATTGTCGCTTGCGGTATTTCCGGACCGATACGACCTTCACACCTTCAAGAAAAGAGCGTACTCTCTCCTGAAAGGCCGGCAATGCACGTGTGACTCCTCTGGTGTTGCAGGTATCTATGGGCGACGGTGATCGCTTTCCATCAGGCGATCCGTTTGCTCGTTTGCCTCCTTTCACATAATAAAGTTGAGTGGAGAGCCGAATGAAACTAAACATTTGCTTACATTACCTATTCCGACGATCCTGCACTTGGCTGTCTCGGGTGTGGGATACAGCAAGCCTGCGATCATGGTGAACGTAATGATCTTGTATGTCTCCCGGAAAGGCTTGAATTCCACGCCTTCTACCACGGGAGCTGGTGAAAATGAGACCATTGAAAGAAAGAAAAACATAATGTTTATTTTGAAATCACATGCAACATCGTGTACATCGTGTTCGATTAAATCTAAAGAAAGAAAGAGTGTTGACGGTATTCAAAAAAAAAAACCCAGTCGGTATTGCTTATTTTTGTTGTACTAATGCGTATTAAAAACTTAAAGGAACTTCGTTCGTTGAATTAACATTGAATCACTTTTTACGGTTAAGAAATGCCATGGAAGCATACCTACTATGGATACCCCGCTTTAATAGTTATAAAAACGGAAGCCGTTACTGACAATTTTTACTTGCGTATAATTATTAAAGATGTGTCACGAATGTCACGATAGTGTCGATAGATCTCTACATAGCATAACAGTCGCTTCGATTGGGTGATACAAGAGGACGGTTTATATTTATATGTATAATACATGCATAATTTATCAGCATTGTACCCGTGCGAAGCCGGGACGGGTCGATAGTCACTATATAGTATAAAACAAAGTCACTTCCTGCTGTCTGTCTGTCTGTCTGTCCCTATGTATGCTTAGATCTTTAAAACTACGCAGCGGATTTTGATGCGTTTTTTAATAGATATAGTAATTAAAGATGAAGCTTTATATGTATAATACATGCATAATATAGCATTGCACCAGTGCGAAGCCGGGGCGGGTCGCTAGTAATACCATAAAGTTAATTTTAAATTTATAGTTATTTCCATGACTCGACGTCGCATCTCGCGTGGTACCACGATGTGTCTCTTTATTAATGTGTATGTCCTTACGAATTTGATTTGTGCTTTCTTTGTATTAATGGTTCAAAATGGTACATATTATTATTATTCGTATGGCATGTTATTTCAGATAACAAAAGAAACAATTCATTTAACTATAAGTAATTAGAAATCCAATTTCAGTGACATCAGCCATTTTCTAGCCTCGTCGCTCAGGACGACCAGGTCCTCCATGGATCCAGTGTATCTTGTGAGAGGGCACTCTGTGATGATGTGTTTTACTGATTGTACCTCAGTACCACAGGTACATCGAGGGGAGTCTACCCATCCGCAGCGATATTTATATTGACCACATCGACCGTGGCCTGTGCGCAGGCGATTTAGGTTGCACCAATCACGTCTCGGCAGCTCAGCTCCCTCGAGTTTTTGCCCCGGTGTAATTTGGTTCCCGAATTTGTCACCCATTATCGAGTGCCATTATCATTGTACATATTAGAACCAGGTAACGAAAAAAATATGAATAAAATATTAAATACACACTCATTGGACTGCTGCGGTCTTTGCTTAAACTCGACATTGTCTCTTTCCGATTGAGCTCCATAGTGGAAAAAAGTACCTATTTAATCTATCCAGTTATATAAATTGTCATCTGCCTATTATGAATTTACGCTGTCAGTTACTCTGTAATAAACTTATTGTACAGTTCGATGCATGTAATGAAAAGAAAAAGAATGAGCAAAATCTGTGGACTAAATTTTTTGTATAGGAAGCCCTTAATAATTACTATTCGGTATTTACGAGTATTTTTGTTCGATAAAGAAGTTTATGTGAGGTTTGGCACCGAATTCAAAAGGTGATTGAAGTGTAATCTGTTTATGAACGGGTTATTTTTGGCTTTTCAGTTTATTTTGAACTCGGTTCTTTTTTTGTTATATATATTTCTTTGCTTTTTAGTCATTTAAATAAAATACATATGGCGGAGTGATCGGAGAGGTCTTGATTGCGTGTTTCTCGTTTAAATCATCCCCCAACTCCTAACGGATAAGGAGTTATACCTTCCATCATCATCAGCTCAGCATAGGGAGATGATGGGTATCACACGCCAATACATGAACAACTTTATAATCGCGGAGAAACATACGTACAGTTGCCGGCAAAGTTTTAGAACAAAAATGGCGGATCTGTGCACGTACATTTCCTTACTTACAATCATACATGTACTTAAATCGGCTACTGCGAAGTCAAGGTCATGCTCAAGAAGTTTGCCGGCTACTGTACATACGGGTCAAACTGACTTGACAAGACTTCAAAACTTCAAAAAAGGAGTTTCCTCCTTTTTTGAAGTCGATTAAAAAGGGTAATAAGTTTAACAAAGGGAGGGTTCTGCCCATCAGTGTGGTACAGAGAAAAAACCGCTGGAGACTTCTGACTGTACCTTTTTGCATATTTAATGTCGAATCATGATGACGCGCCGTGCGAGACAGCTTATGCATTTGACAGCCAGCGAAGGGTTAATTTTGTAAATCCGGGAAGGGTTAACCCTCTACGGCATGAATTACTACACTTTTACACTTTTTCAACTTTCAACTTTATATAAGGTCTGATGTTCCAAATAAATAAAATAAAATTAAGTATATGAATATTAGTAAATTAAGGTCCTGGCAGAATACCAGCGAAGTGGCTTGTTGCTTCATTATGCTGAGTCAGCGCCTTTTCTCTGCCACGACACATGGTTTCTTAAATGTGCTGTAATTGTTTTATACTTGTACTAGTTTTAAGTAGCATGATTTTAAATTTTTGTTGTGTCTAACCATGTAAGTTGTGGATATGAACAAATCTATCTATCTAAATGACTATTAAATTGTTCCCAGGTCATCAACGCCTCCTTGGAAGTGTACGTCCGCCGCGCCTACACCTCGTACGAGATCCAGTGCCTCCAGCACCTGGATCTGTCTGGAGAGCTGGGCGTGGTTCACTTCCAGTTCGTGCTGCCGACTGGACATCCCAACAGGTAAGTGTCCTGTTATTCATATCAGTTTTCCGTTGAATGTCAAGGCCTGTTTTTTTTATGTCATAGGGGGGCAAACGAGCAAACGGATCGCCTAATGGAAAGCGATCACCGTCGCCCATAGACACCTGCAACACCAGAGGAGTCACAAGTGCGTTGCCGGCTTTTCAGGTGGGAGTGCGCTCTTTTCTTTAAGGATTCAAGGTCGTATCGGTCCGGAAATACCGCAAGTGACAATTCATTCCACGATACAGTCTTGCGAGGAAAGAAATTTGTAGAAAAACGCACAGTTGTGGACTGCGTAGAACGATGGCGGAGAGATGCGGTAGGAATCAATCCGAACAATTCCTCGGAACAGTCCCCGTACGAACGAAAGAACAAATGGCGACGCCCTATGCCATAGCCGTGTCCTATTCGTAACTAAAAAGCAGTCTTCTATTATCTCTCTTCTTACTCATTACACTCTCTCCCCAGAATCCCAATCAGCCAATCAGAAATAGAGCTCGCCTCCGCCGAAGATGCCGAGGGCATTCCAGCCGAGCTCTGCACTGCTGCCATGAAGAAGTGTCACCACCGCACCGGCGCGCTGGCTGCCTTCGACTCCTTCGAGCAGTTCGCTCAGTATGCTGATGAGCTACTGGATCTGGTCCATGATTTTGCCAGCACAGCTAGTATTAGGAGAGAGGTGAGTGTCTACGATCATAATACTACAGGTACAAGTCTAAAGAGGTTAACTATAAATTATTGTCCATAATAAAGCCCGTTTCAGCATAATCTGTTCCATTAGAAGTTACCAGGGGATCAGGTTTTATCAGGAAGTTTCATCAGTGTTACGTAGGTCCGAAAGAGTCATTATGATAAAGAAATTTTTAAATTTGTAGATTGTGTTTTACTATATGTACTACTAGTGTAGGTTAAACGTAACGAAAGTACTAGGGCTACATGAAACATTAAGCGTGCTATCACCGTACTGGCGCGTTGGCGCAGTTCGCACAGTATGCTGATGAATTAATTTATTTAGTACACAGCGAGCGTCAGGAGAGAGCTGATTTTCTAACTTCTCTTGACCCTAGATTTAAAACTTGCACATGTTAGTATCAGGGTAACATGGAGGTTAAGGAAGGTACTAGTCACCACGTCAAATCTCTCTTTTAGATGAAGCTGATCAGCTAAAAGTACCAGGAGCATATGGGTTTTCAGAAGTTTTATACGTCCTACGGAAGTTCTCAGGTCATACATAAGTTAGAATCACTTTATGATTTAGAAAGTACTTTACCTAATTTTTATTAAAGCAGTAACGTCTGCTAACGTAAACTAAATGTTTACAAATGAAGCGAAAATTGAAAAATTTAATGATTCGGACAGGATTCGAACCTGCGTTTCCAACGCCAGTGTTGGCCCGGAAAGCCGTTGGAAACGCAGGTTCCAATCCTGTCCGAATCATTAAATTTTTCAATTTTCGCTTCATTTGTAAACATTTACTTTACCTAAGTTACCAGGCGGTTCAGTAAAAGTTCTGAAGGGGCCGTAGCACGTTGACGAATGCGCGCGTTGGCTGCCTTTCACTCCTTCGACATAGTTTGCTGATGATACTTGATTTGGTCTACGATTTTGCTAGCGCAAGTTCCCAGCAACATCTGTTTTTTTTAGACTAACTTTAGGAATTTTGACCAGCTTAATACCTACTAGTCACTAAGGTAGAAGCTGGTACAAAATGCCATTTGGCATTAAGTCCATTTATAATAACTTTTGTTTTGTGCAATAAAAAATAATTAAATTTATAACGTATTATTCAGCCTAGAGAAGTTATCTTGGCAAAAGGCCCATTTAGATTCAATAGAAGTAACACCAAGTAGAACGATTAATTTCTTTCTCTGCACCCACTTGAAGCATCTCTGTTTTGTCCCTATGGTTGACTGGTAGAGAATGCCATGAGGCATTAAGTTCGCCATTTGTACTGACTTGTGTACAATAAAGTTGAAATAAATAAGTAGATTACCAAAGTTGGTTACACAAAGATTCCAAGGTCTCGCGAGTCATTAAAAACGTCATCCTTCTAAACTGTATTGACAGCATTTGTCGTCGCAGTTGTTCCCGTCGCCGAAGCCGATCGTCAGCCCGCGGCAATTGTTGTTTGTCGTCAACCAGCGTCTTTGAATAAGGAAAATGGTGTATTTCTGTGATTGTAATAGTATTACATACCTAGGTATGTAATGTACTATTACAATCACAGAGACACACCATTTTTCTTGTTCATAGATCACCAGTTTCATAGATCCTAAGGATGTTCGCATGTCAAATGATGAAATCCCTTTTTTTATTTCGATGATAGTTTTTGTTTCTTTAAAGTAAGACCGAAAGTGTTAGGGAGTTAAAGGAGCACCCTGATAGACGCATTAGTGTGGGGTTGGCAACTAAAGTGCTAGAATCTATATTTAATATTTTGTATTCACTTGTACTCTAGATCCTGTCTGTACCATCAGCTGTCTGATTTGCACCCACTTCTAGTATCTCTGCTGGCTTATGGTTGACTGGTAGAGAATGCCATTTGGCATTACGTCCGCCATTTGTACAGGTCTCGTGAGTAATAAAAAACGTCATCATTCTTCTAAACTTTATAGACAGCATCACTTGGCCTCGCACTCGCACCATTCCCCGTTACACCTCCCCCGGCAGTCCTGCTGTCCGCAGTATTTGCCGCACTTGTCGCCGCAGCTGTCCCCGTCGCCGAAGCCGATCGTCAGCCCGCGGCAATTGTTGTTTGTCGTCAACCAGCGTCTTTGAATAAGGAAAATGGTGTATTTCTGTAATTGTAATAGTATTACATGCCTAGGTATGTAATGTACTATTACAATCACAGAGACACACCATTTTCCTTTTTCATAGATCGCCAGTTTCATTGATCCTAAGGATGTTCTCATGTCGAATGCAGAAACCCCTTTTTTATTTCGAAGATAGCTTTTGTTTTTGAAGATAAGACCTAGAATGTGGGGGAGTTTCCAAAAAGAGCATTCTGATAGACGCATTAGTGAAGGATAGGTAACTAAAGATGAATTTTTAAGAGTGCCACCACTGTAATGTCGCGATAGCTGTCTTTGACTCTTTCGATCAGCAATAAATCTATAGCACGAGTAACTAGAACTTAAAGGACAAGCGGTACACGAAGATTCCAAGGTCTCATGAGTAATTAAAAACGTCATCCTCCTTCTAAACTTTATTGACAGCATCACTTGGCCTCGCACTCGCACCATTCCCCATTACACCTCCCCCGGCAGTCCTGCTGTCCGCAGTATTTGCCGCACTTGTCGCCGCAGCTGTCCCCGTCGCCGAAGCCGATCGTCAGCCCGCGGCAATTGTTGTTCGTCGTCAACCAGCGTCTTTGAATAAATACAAATAGTTTATTAGGATACATTTTTTACAATTGACTTTAGTCTGCGTCTTGTAAAAAAATTCGCGTATGGGTTGCAGAATACAACTCTATGCATGTTGGTCGTCGTCGATTTCGGTTATGTTATATATTTTCTTATATTTCTTTACATAGAGAAAAATAAATTCAAACGATATTGGGTGTACAGTCGAGTTCATTTACATCTACACACTTACGAGAACAAAAATATCTGAACACGACTTTATGCTTCTAACAATAGGGTCGTGTTCAGATATTTTTGTTCTCGTAAGTGTGTAGATGTAAATGAACTCGACTGTACACGAAACATAGCTCTCTCGATATCTATATTAGTTTTCATTTTATAGAAATATGAAATATTGTCAATTCACCATACGCTTTGTAATTGCCACAGTTATAAGCCCATTCTTATGTGGACTATTTCCTGTTAATACCAGTAACAAATAACAAAGTAAATTATCAACACTTTTCTAAGAAGTCCCAAGCAGCACATTAGTGAATTTTGCAGCTTATCTTACAGCTTTAAGTTCTAAATGAGTGGTTTAACAGTGTTTGATGCAACTTATAGCTCTAAACACAACTCAAAACTGTATATGAGTTCATCCTATCACTTGTAGTTGCATAGGAACGTTTTTTGTTTCTACTTTATTACTTATGGTGGGATAAAGTCGATTTTGCTACTTAAAGTTGCATGCAGGTTCAAATAGTCACTCAATAAGAAGCAATAGTGCTATATAAGGCCTTAAAATCACTTATAAGCAACTTTTACATATAAGTGGCAACATACCCTTATTTGGAACTAAAAGTTCCAAATGACTAGTACAATAGCGAATTATATCACCAATAGTGGCTAAAGGGATAATTTTACGGCTCTTTTGGAACCAAAAAATATTGCAACTTTAAGGCCTAAGAAGTACCTTATTGCCACTCCAACGCATAAATAGGTCTCAATAGGAGATTCTTAGAACCAAAAGCAGTTATTTTCACTTATTTCAAACCACTAACGAACTAAAAGTTCTATTATAGTTCCTATTGCGCCTTGTCAAAATATATTTAATAGTTGCACTGCTTTGCCACTCGCAAGATACAAATAAGTGATTATTAGACCTAATAGTTCCAAATAAGGAACAAATAAGTGAAAATAAACACTGTAAGATCTTTTTTGTTTCGCCATGTTTACAAATGGAAGCCAATGAAAATTAATTATTTTGACCAGAATTTTATCACACTCACGCATAATCACAGACTTTTGATAGTTTTGACGATGTTACTTTAACATTGTAGGTAACCTACAATCATTAGGTTAGATTTTTAACAGTTTTATTTCTTATCAGTATCTATTCCTTATTTAATTTAGCACTCTCTTTTTTAATATTCCTGATCAAATGAAAGGCCCGTCGAAATTTACAAAGAAAACATACTATAGTTTCACAGTAACAAAAAATTCGCAAGAATTTCGTGCTTATTTCAATGCTTGTATAACGTAAAGTTTTAATCACTCACCAAACAGACGTATAAATCCAAAATAAATATGGCAGATCACGTATTACACACAACACAATTTGACAGTTGCCTCGCCACTCAAAGATAATTTGGCGACTCATTTATCACTCATTGAGCGAACTGAAATGTTTTCATTCGTTCACTGCGCATAACTTTTACCCTTAGTTCTAATTGCCACTTAAGGTGATTGTGAGATCTCTTATGGACGCATAACTTTCACCCATAGTTCTAATTACCACTTAAGGTAATTGTGAGAGCTCTTATGGATTCTATTTAGCACCAAAAATAGGCTGCAATTTTTCTCCTTTTGGTTCTATATAGGTGGCATAAGGGTTATTGCCACCTATATAGCACTTAGTCATGGTGGTAAATTTCACTTAAGCATCTAATTAGATATGATATACGAGCTATTTAGACCCAGTTGTGCTACTTGGGGTATAATCACTATTGAATTGCCCCCTTGGTCACGGGACAGAATAACAACCAGAAAAAGTTAATTTACCCTTAAACAAAATTGTTGTAAAATATTCGAAAGCTATTATGATCACGCGATTTTAACACACATACCATATGTTTACACAATATGTTATTAAAACTATCGTGAGACATCTTTAATAGTTATAAAAACGGTTTAAACTCAAATGTGTTTACACATATGCCACCCTAAGGTATGCAGAAGCAACGGTTGAAAAATTCAATAGCTCTCGCATCAGGTTCAGTGGTCTAATAGGTAGGACGCCGGTCTTGGCCGGAAAGCCGTTACAGACGTAGGTTCGACCCTGCATGAACCATTTAATTTTTCAATTTTTCGCTTCATTGTAAACATTTGGTTTTTACGTTAGGAGACGTTACTGCTTTAATAAAAATAATACGTAGGTACCTTTCACGAAATCTTCCGAGCATTTTTGTATCTTCTCCATTTACAGTAGCTATCTGCAGTAATATTGATACAATGATGAACACAATCATAGATTTAAGATACATTTTAATAGCTCGCTTTTTTAACGATTTCGTGCCACTTGTAATGATCGGGCTGACTTTTTATTTAATATTTTTAGGAATATAATTAACATAAATTCAAGTACTATCAACAACTTTGTTGATATATCCACAATACAAACGAGTGGTTACTACCAATGATGTGAATGAGGCATGATATATATACCTCGTAAGGCGTAGGGTTGGGCTAAAAATATCGATATCGATATTTATTTCTATATTAATGTGCACATTTCATTTCTCTTCATGTGTACAAATTTTGAAATAATAATCTACATTATTCGTTTTCCTAAATGGGATAACATGCCTCATAATAAACAATATTATATTCTATTTCCGAGTATAGACATTGGTATCAAATTAAATGGGTGGTTCAACTTTTTCTTGTTGTTATTCTGTCCCGTCACCCAGGAGACAATGGTGATTAAATTTCTTAGAAGAGTGTTGATAATTTATGATATTGGGTTTTTCAAGATATTATAAATAAGAATGGGATTATAACTGCTGCAATTACAACTTTTTTGTTGAATATTGCCGCCGAAAATCGTAGTTTTAAAGAGTAACCCAGGGGACATTACCATGACAACAAGCAACAGAAAAAAAATTATTGAACCTATAATATTTATGTTTCGACGTTTGTTTTCCTCCGGAGTCGTAGATTTTGAGACTGTGGACTGATCATCCTTAAAGTTTGTGAACACAACCTAAGAAAATGTCTATGGATGATGTTGAGAATTGATAGGTTTTTACCCACTGGCCACACAATCTGTTAGTTCATTTTTCTTTCACGGCGCTGCGAGCGCGCGCGCGGTCGCCAGCGGACGCGAGCCGGCGCCATTGGTAATATTGGTACTATTGGTTTTTAACGTAACGGCTCTTGAACATTATAACCTCCGTGGTTTGGGAGATATTTTGGAAGTTTTACGCTTTAACGGAAAGTGTTGAAATACGGCACAATTCCTTGTACGGTGGGCTGCTTCGGGCGCCCCAAGGATTGTTATTTAGAGTGATATAAGGACTACTACAGTGTGAATTGTGTTTGGCGTGTTTGCTGACGAGATCGGGGCGGCGGCGGCGCAGACCGGGACGTCGTTTATTGGTGCAAGTAAACATACATACACTGTACACAAAACAGAAACACAACCTTGCAGCCAGGAAGATATTCGGCTGAACTCCAGGTTAGCAAAGTAGATCAAGTTAGGTTAAGTACATAGGGCGCGTATCGCGTTCCATTGTTTCGCGCTAGGCAAGATTGCTTTGGTAATTTGTTCTTACATGGGCCCGGGATAAATTCAATTTGTGTCTGGCGCAAACAAATTTTGGTAGCAAAAGCGTGGTTCATATCCACAGAAAAGATATTTGTTTCATTTACGTTCGGATAAGTAATTTAGTTAGCATCAAAGTCATAATTGAAATTTGAGGGTGGATTGCGCTTGGTTCGCATTCCAATCTATTAACGTTAAGTTGCATTTGCGTAATTAAGACTAACTAAATTATAAGAATATTAGTTATAACTGTCAATTGAAATGTTAGTTGAGTGAATAAAGTAAATATAGTTTCGTTTCGATACGGAGAAACGTATTAATAAGTAATTCATAATTGGGGTTCCGCTGAACTATTATTCACTCAAAATACATTTAATTTAAAATAAATTTAGTGTTGTTTTCCGTTGCGTAATATTGGTGTTGGGTGAATAACTTTGAAGTTGTCGCGTTTGGTACGAAAAATAAAAACGGATTGTTATTGTCTAAAATCGGGGTTCCACGGACAAAATTATTCACCCAAATTTATTAATTTATTTTTAAAAATTTATTTTATTGATCCGCGTTATCGAGGTTGGTACCATGGCTCCCTCAGTAGTTAAAACGGTCGCGTCAAGGGTCGAATCGGAATTAAGATGGTTTTCATTAGTCGTTACGTTAATTGGTCGTACGGATCGCGAGGACGCATTATTGTCACGCGCGCGACAGGTAGATGAAAGATATGACGCGGTATTGAAATTGCATGCCGAATATTTGGCCCGTATTGACGAAGAGGAGACCGGGGAAAGTCGGACCCAGGCTGTTGAAGTGGTGCAACGCAATGTAGACCAGTGCGGTGATATGGTGATGAGTATCATCCAAGCGGCAGCGGATATCGAGCGCGCCCGAAAAGGGGATGTTGGGGTAAGGCGTGCACCCAGTGGTGTGGCACTAATGGCGCTGTTGCCACCAGTGAATGTCCCGGAATTTGGTGGTGAATATGCCGACTGGCCGAGGTTTCGCGACATTTTTAACAGCGTGGTGCACTCGCGCACGGATTTGACCCCCGCGTATAAAATGGCGCAGTTGATGGGGAGATTACGCGGTGAGCCTCACGATATTTTGACTCATTTGGAGATTACGGATTCCAGTTACGAGACGGCATGGGGCCTATTAATTGACCGATATGATAATCGGCGATTAATTATTGATGGGCTCATCGAAAAAATATTTAGTATATCGAAGGTCACTAATGCACACGAAATAAGGTCGAAAATCCTTAATCCCGTCACGGTGGCGGTGAATACGCTGGAGCGACTCAAGTTGTCACTAGGGGACAACAAGTACATTATAGTGAACCGGGTTTTGCGCAAGTTACCTAGCGAGGTGGTGGCGCGGTTTGAGCAGTCACATGGGGGTGATTCATCGAGTCACCTCCCAACATTTGACGAATTGAGGGCGTTCCTGGAGGGTGAGTGCAGGCGTGCGGATTGCCAAGGGGCAACCACGCCGCAACCCCCCACGTCACCCCGGCGTACGGTTGGCCCAAAACCGGTGGAGCCCCGTCGGGGAGGACAGCGGTACAACGCCCTCCAATCGGAAGTGTGCCCCTTCTGCCGGAAGGGGGGACACGCGATCACCGCGTGCGCGGATTTTGGAGCACAGCGGGTGCAAAGGCGCAGGGGGGTGGTCAAGCAGCGAAACTTGTGCTTCCGCTGCCTAGGCGCACACTATGTGCGTGAATGCAGTAAGACCACCAACTGCCGAGTATGTGGAGGAGCCCATCATGAACTTCTCTGCCTGGCTGAGAGTGGGGAGCGGTACGGGGCCTCATCGGGAGGCCATCCTCCCTCTCCTAAGCCAGCCTTGGGCGGACGGTCGCCCCCCCACCGGGGAGGGGGGTCACCCAGAGACCAGCGGTCGCTCCCTCCTCGGAGAGGGGGGTCACCCAGAGACCAGCGGTGGCTCCCTCCTCGGGGAGGGGAGTCATCGAGGACTCCGGAGTACCGCCGGATGCCGCAGTCTCCTCCGCGGGGGGGGGATCGGCGCCGAGATTCGGGCGGGTGCCCGGAGATGACCCATGGGGAGTCGGGTTACGCGACTTACTCGGCCGCGCTGGGGGGCAGGTGGCCGCCCCCGAGTAGTCGCTTCTCCCCACCACTCGCAGAGCGCCCACGTTTGATGGCGCGTCCGCCGCAGATGGGACGGATGCCGATGGGTTATTACCAGCCGGCGCGCATGGCACCGATGGGTCGCGGTGTGTACTACCCGGGGTGGGACCCATACCTGGGCCAGGGGCCCTCTCCCCCTCCAGCAGAAGGGGCGGGAGGTGCCCCCTGCTAGCAATTAGCAGTCTGTTCATCCGTCGTGCCCACCCCACCAGTGACGGTATTATTACCGACGGCTAAGATTACCGTCAGGGGTACGGATGGACGGCCAGTGCCAGTGAGGTCACTCCTGGATTCGGGGGCACAAGGTTGTATCGTGTCCAGCCGCCTAGTGGCCAGGCTGGGCCTCAGGTTGGAGCCATCACGGGATGGCGCAATAGGTATAGGTGGCAATCAGGTGCCTCACATCAGGGGTCAGACGGACCTCCTGTTTGAGATGGGTGACTCGGCATCGATCACGCGGGTGAAGGCCACGGCTATTGTTTTAGATGAAGTGGTCGGGGTTCTTCCTTCGGTACGGTTACCGCTGGCGGTAACGAAGCTGACCAAGGGATTGGAGTTGGTCGACCCTCACTTCGCAATTCCCGGACGGGTGGACGTCTTACTTGGAACTGACGTCCTCGGGAAGCTGCTGCGGAGCGGTAAGCGGGAGCTGCAACCAAACGGGTTGGTGGCCGTGAGTACCGCAGGTGGGTACGCATTATTGGGCCCAGTACGGGGACCACAGGACGCAACGGATTATAGCAACATATACTACGGCAGCGTGTTATCGGAGGTCCTGCAAAGGTTCTGGGCAACAGAAGAGCCACCCACAGCTCCCAGGACAAGCCCACTGGACGAGGAGTGCGAGACATTTTATCAGTGCAACACGGTGCGCCTCCCTTCGGGCAGATTTATGACACGGCTGCCGTTTCTATCGACGCGACCTCCGCTGGGGAGCTCCAGGGGCCTGGCTGAGAAACGGATGATGGCCATGGAAAGGCGCATGAAACGGGACTCCAACTTTCGGCGAAAGTATGTTGAGTTCATGCGTGAATATTTGGCTTTGGGTCACATGTCGGTATCCAGGGTAGACTGGCGTCGTGAGGAGCACTACGTATTGCCTCATCATGCAGTCCTGAAGACACCTGACTCCAAGATCAGGGTCGTGTTCGACGGGAGCGCGGCGACATCTAACGGGGTGTCTCTGAATCAATGCCTGCACGCTGGTCCTAAGTTGACCAGAGACATTGCAGACATTCTAACGGACTTCAGGAGACACCAAGTTGTCTTCGTTACGGATGTGAGGATGATGTTTCGCCAAACGGAGATCCATGCGGATGACCGTCGGTTCCAGCTGATATTGTGGCGAGAGAGCCCAGAAGAACCGATGATCACGTATGAGCTGAACACGAACACGTACGGATTAAAGCCGAGCCCGTATGTAGCGATGCGGACGCTACGAGAGCTGGCTGACCAGGAACGGCTGCGCTTCCCTCGCGCAGCTGCAGTCATCGATCGGGATGTCTACGTGGATGACATTTGTACGGGCACGGACAGCATTGAGCAAGCGCTCATCCTAAGGGATGAATTGGTGGCGCTCATGGCCTCCGGTGGCTATGAACTCAGGAAGTGGCTGTCAAACTGCCCAGAGGTGCTGGCAGGACTACCAGCTGAGCACCAACAAGACCCGCATTTGTTTGAGGACTCGGATAATCCTCATGCGTTGGCAATTTTGGGGGTCCAGTACCGACCGACTCAGGATGTCTTCACATACAATTGCGAGGCCGAATTGCTGTCGAAGACCTGGACCAAGCGATCAGTCCTTTCGACTATCGCACGAACGTTCGACCCAAATGGTTGGATCTCTCCGGTCACGTTCATGGCAAAGTTCTTCATGCAGAAGCTTTGGTTGGCCCAACTAGGCTGGGATGAGCAGCTCACGGACGAGCTGCTGCACGAGTGGACGGCATTCGTGACCACATTGCCGCAAATTAAAGAAATTGAGATCCCGCGCAAACTGCTCCCTCAGGCGGGAGCCAGGGTGACCCTGCATGGGTTCTGCGATGCTTCTGAGAAAGGGTACGCGGCCGCGGTCTACCTGAGAACAGGTGAGACTGCTGGCGAGGGCGTTGTACGCTTGGTCATGGCCAAGAGCAAGGTTGCGCCTGTTCGGACCCGGTGGACGATTCCGAAGATGGAACTGGCCGGTGCCGCGCTCCTGACCCGCCTCCTGAACCATGTGGCGCAGAACCTGCGTGGCACGGTGGATCTGAATGACACGGTTTACGCATGGACGGACAGCCAGATCGTGTTGTGCTGGCTGCGGACTTCGGTCCATACGCTTGAGGTATTTGTGGCCAACCGAGTGTCACAGATAAATAACTCGGAGACTCCTCTGGTCTGGAGACATGTTCCAGGTGAAGTTAACCCGGCAGACTGCTCGAGTCGCGGCTGCCCGGCGCCTGCTCTGGTTGAGCATTCTCTCTGGTGGGGGCCTCAATGGCTGGAGCGGCCACATACGGAGTGGCCTTTCAATGACTGCGGACGCCAGCCACTACCCCCTGACCAGGGTCTGAGAGTCAATGTGACTACAGTGGAGTCTGTGGCAGTGGACCACACTCTTTTGGAACGGTATAGCTCACTAGGGAAGCTACTTCGAGTCACGGGATGGATAATGCGGTTTTTCCATAATTGTCGAAGCCCTGCGGCACAGCGCAACCTGTCACCTGTAATGGGACCTGAGGAGCAGCAAAGGGCTCTCTCACGTTGGGTGGAGGTCATTCAGGGGAATGAGTTCCAGGATGAACTTAGGATCTTGCGGACTGGCGTGGGCAGAATGAAGAAGAGCCTTGTCCGCCTCAACCCGTTTATTGATGAGCACGGAATGCTCCGGGTGGGAGGCCGACTACGGAATGCCGAATTGCCCTATTCAGCGCGGCATCCTTTAATTCTTCCCAAGAAGGGAGCTCTGGTGGAGCTGTTGGTTTGGGACCGTCACATCAGGAATTCACATGCAGGCTGCAACACACTGCTGGGCATTTTGCAGCGGGAGTTCTGGATTTTGTCGGCACGGAGAGTGATACGGAGCGTTGTGTTTCGTTGCTTGCCTTGTTACCGGCTCAAGGCAGCCACAATGCAGCCACAAATGGGAGATCTCCCGCCCGACCGAGTTACGGAAGCTCGGCCGTTTGCTGGTGTGGGGACAGACTTCGCGGGGCCTTTCATGGTCAAGACATCACGCCTTCGCAACGCGAAGTCGGTTAAGGCATATTTGTGCGTCTTCGTGTGTCTGGCGACCAAGGCCGTTCATTTGGAAATGGTAGCTGATCTCTCTACGGAGGCCTTTTTGGCAGCGCTGGACCGATTCGTTTCTCGGCGGGGGATACCGGCCTTGATACGGTCGGATTGTGGTACCAACTTCAAGGGCGCCGATCGTTTTCTAAAGGAAATTGTATTATTTTTAAGTCAAAATGAGCGAGAGATCGGCACGGCCATCGCCAGTCGGGGCATTTCGTGGTATTTCAGTCCACCTGGATGCCCCCACTGGGGTGGAATATTTGAGGCAGTGGTTAAGTCTGCCAAGACTCATTTGTATCGGGTCATCGGCTCAACGATCCTCTCCTTTGAGGAATTGTCAACGGTGTTCTGCAAAATTGAGGCAGTTTTAAATTCGCGCCCCTTGTGTCCGTTGAGCGCTGACCCGAATGACCTGGAGGCCATTACCCCAGGTCATTTTTTGATTGGCCAACCACTTAACGCCTTGCCGGAGTATCCGTATACGGATGTTAAGTTGTATAGGTTGTCACGGTATCAGATGCTGCAGCAAATGACTCAAATTTTTTGGAAGCGATGGTCACTTGAGTATTTGCACATTCTTCAGCAACGCGTTAAGTGGACGGACAGGACGACCCCACCGTGCGTTGGAGACCTCGTACTGGTTAAGGATGCTAACCTATCACCGTTGTGTTGGCGACGGGGGCGCATCGTTAACTTGATAGCGGGCAAGGATGGGTCTCCACGGATCGCAGATGTACAAGTGAGGGACTCGATCCTTAGACGGGCGGTTTCAACGCTATCCCGACTACCGGGAGTTTGAGCGGACCGACGACGGGTCGGTCCGGGGCGGGTGGTTGTTGAGAATTGATAGGTTTTTACCCACTGGCCACACAATCTGTTAGTTCATTTTTCTTTCACGGCGCTGCGAGCGCGCGCGCGGTCGCCAGCGGACGCGAGCCGGCGCCATTGGTAATATTGGTACTATTGGTTTTTAACGTAACGGCTCTTGAACATTATAACCTCCGTGGTTTGGGAGATATTTTGGAAGTTTTACGCTTTAACGGAAAGTGTTGAAATACGGCACAATTCCTTGTACGGTGGGCTGCTTCGGGCGCCCCAAGGATTGTTATTTAGAGTGATATAAGGACTACTACAGTGTGAATTGTGTTTGGCGTGTTTGCTGACGAGATCGGGGCGGCGGCGGCGCAGACCGGGACGTCGTTTATTGGTGCAAGTAAACATACATACACTGTACACAAAACAGAAACACAACCTTGCAGCCAGGAAGATATTCGGCTGAACTCCAGGTTAGCAAAGTAGATCAAGTTAGGTTAAGTACATAGGGCGCGTATCGCGTTCCATTGTTTCGCGCTAGGCAAGATTGCTTTGGTAATTTGTTCTTACATGGGCCCGGGATAAATTCAATTTGTGTCTGGCGCAAACAGATGATTTATTTTGGCGTGTGGTACAATGCATAATGTCAACGAGTATGTATAGGTAGATAGGTAAATAATATCCGATATATTGTAATGTCGATATTTTGGGGGCAATATCTATCGATACCTTAGAGCACAATTGTACTAACTTTTACGAAAAAGTAGATGCACATGCAATTAGGACGTTAGTGCACAACTTTATTTGGTTTAAATTGCATTGACAAAATAATTGTAATTAGTACGAGTGTGAACTAATGTATCGGTTAAAAATATCGATACGATATATACCGATATATATTCATTTGCTCATCCCTAGGTTGGCGTATAACTGGTTTGTAGTCGTATGCATACACTTCGGGATTTCCAGTTTGAACGTGGTAAACGCAGAGTTTTCCTGCTTAGATATAATCATAGAATGTTGTTGGAAGGTTGATGAGCTGGTTTGAAATAGTTCCAATGTGTAACAATACGAGCTGCGCTGCGCGGTGTGTTTTTTTTTTAAACCCGCCCTTACCCGCTCGTCTTACGGGAACACTCAATTTTCGGATTAAAAACCGGCTAAGAGCATGTCGGGCCACGCTCAGTGACGGGCTTAAGACAGCGGTTTTAAGCCCGAGGTTTAAATTACGAGAAAGATTTCAAGCTCTAAAAAAAAGGTCGTAAACGCCAGAGTAATTGTAATTACTTATTACCTTCTGGAAGTTATCGATTGTACGCGCCAGATTGAGCGGAATGTTATTATGCACTTAAATAATATGTGTAACGTTCGAAGTATAAAGACACCGCGCGGCACTTACGTCATTTTAAAGGCAATTATGAAATTTTACGATAACTCAAAAGCTGCTCGACCGATTTTATTTAATATAGTTTTCATTGATAGTACTTATAAGGCCTTATTTTCATGAATGTTTCCATATTTTTTTAACCCGTGGTTGAAAAGTTAGAAGGGGGGGGCTATTTTTTATTTAATTTTAGATTATTTTCTCCAGTTTCGTATTTTACAACATTTTTGTAAGCAGTCTTTTTGTCGATATTATAAAATAAAGGATTAAAAAATGAAATATCACATCTCTACATTTTCCAAAATATCCCAATTTGTTATTGAAATTTTCCACAAGGCGAGTTCATGAAGAGGGCCGATTCTTGGATGACGCTGCTTGTACATTGTACATTGTACTTGTACATTGCAATATTTTAAAAACTAGTCGGTATAACCAAATAAAAGATACCAAGTGCCATCTGTTGGTAAAAATCAATGAATCTTTGTCCATTTGGCGGCGTCTTAACAAATTTTGATAGGTGGACATCCAAAGATATCGAGTCATGTTCTAAGGAGGATTAGGATATTAAGAAATTACTGGCCACTTGTAAATTATCTCCTCTTGAGAGACTGAGGACTTTTAATTGTTTACAGTGAATGGACTGAAAATATGTAGTATAGAAAAAAACCGGTCAAGTGCGAGTCGGACTCGCGCACCGAGGGTTCCGTATGAACACATTCCATCCTTAAGTGGTTAAGTTAAGTTTGCACCTGGTATGTATAGCGCTCCATACAAATGAGGTGCAAAGTTAACGTAACCAATCCCGTTTGTTCTATGGGAGCCCCCTCAAATATTTGTTTTATTTTATTTTTAGTATTTGTTGTTATAGTGGCAATAGAAATACATCATCTGTGAAAATTTCAACTGTGTAGCTATTACCGTTCTTGAGATACAGCCTGGTGACAGACGGACGGACGGACGGATGGACGGACGGACGGACGGACAGCGAATTCTCAGTAATAGGGTCCCGTTTTTACCCTTTGGGTACGGAACCCTAAAAAATATGATCATTTACTACAACAATAAAATTGTATAAGTAACTAAATATTTTGCATTCATGTTGTCTTCTTTAAACCAATAGTAATGACAATATTACGTATATCGTTTGACATGATGACAGGGCGATAAAGAAGGCGTACATTGGGCAGCCTGTAGGTCGTCGACCGGTCGGCCGACCGAGATACCGGTGGAGAGACGAAGTGACCAAGGACCTACGCGCTCTGAATGCAGAAAACTGGGAGGAGATCGCTCAAGACAGGGCGCGCTGGCGTCATCTCGTATCGGAGGCCAAGATCCACTTTGGGTCGCTGAGCCAACGGAGTAGTAGTAGTAGTTTGACATGATTTTAGTGTATATTGCATCCACTGTCCGCCCTTTGATAATAATGTCAACATCTTCGTCAGGACCTGCAAGCTCTTCAAGATGGCAGCGAGAGCCGCGGAGACAGCACCAGCATCAACGTCGGCATGGACTACAAGCCGAATGACACCGAAGAGACGGTATGTCATTTATTATTTATTTGCCTGTTTATTTATCCATACTAATATTATAAATGCGAAAGTGTGCCTGTCTGTTACCTCTTCACGCTTTAACCGCTAAACCGACTTAGATGAAATTTGGTATGGAGATAGTTTGAGACCCGGGAAAGGACATAGGATACTTTTCATCCCGAATAAATTTAGTTCCCGTGGGATGAGCGGGTAACACCGCGGGGCACAGCAGAATAATTCTTCTTTTCTCGCAGGAATGAAGTTTCGTAGTCTATCTGCTTAGTATGTTTCATCGTTGTATATACATTATATATTTATATGAATAGGAAGTATTATAATTATGTTTTATTACTTATGTGTAAGTTGGTTGCATTGCCTACTATTTTTCTGCTTTGCCCTAAGGTTGACTGGTAGAAAATGCTTCATGGCATATTAGTTGTACGATAAGTTTTCTTTCGTGCATTAATGATAAATAATTTTTATCTAAATTAATAGTATTTTATGTGACTGTACAGAATGAAGGGTATTAAACACGACTGTGGGTTTATGAAACGAGCCGAAGGCAAGTTTCATAATAACATCACACGAGTGTTTTAATGCCTAATTATGTACAGTTACATACACTACTTTATCTAGCCACATATCATAAGCCTCCATGATGCATTCAGGAGTCGCACATTATGACAAATATTACCCGGTAATGGCGGTAATGAAGTTTTCTGACAGCTGTCATAGTTTTTTTTTTTAAATTCATAGACAAACTAGAGTCGTCCCCAACTATCATATCGTTCAATATCTTACTTACGTGCGACATTTGTCAAATTTGATTGCAAATTAACAATTCATTTCGAACTAAACGTCATCTCGACTGATATTAGAATAGAGGTCAAATCAAATTTTTATGTTGTTCAGAAATGTTATAAATAATATTATCAAAATCGATGTTATTATTTAGCAATAACATTTTTACAGATAAGTCCATTTTAACGGTGTTCATAATGTGCGGTTCATGGAGGGTTTACGATATTTGGATAGATAAACACAATTATAACAATGTTGTTGTTTTCCTCTATTGAATGTTATGTGTAACATGTAATATTAATTTCCTGTTGAGGTGTG